>JARHVA010000844.1:3405000-4087500 GCA_037957365.1 Torreya grandis
GTGTCAAGATTCATAATTGATTTCATTTTTTTTATTATTTGAAATTAATTTTGGCTCAGATTTAAAATAAATAATGTTTATACAATGTCTACAAACCATGATTTTAGTTAGCCAATTCAACACACATGGTGTTAATAAATTTTCCAAATTTCACATTCTTGTGAGGCATACATATTCATGTTTTACAAATGTCATACACTATAATGTGTGTGTGTGTGTAGTGAAATAAACCATAGTAAAGTAAGACACTAATTATATAATTTTTATCATAATTAGAATTAGGAAGCATGGGTACAGTGGGAGTAGTTATTGGGCAAGTCATGCAATGGATTGAAAACTTTGTCCACAGTCTGATCTATTCCTCAAAAAATTTATTATGTATTATGTTCCCATAATGATCTAATTTCAAATAAATAAACATAACACTTACAACACTTTCATATACTCTCAATGATGCACTTTGATCCTCCTACCACATCTGAGCCTATAGTTTTTATTCCTTTACATGTTCAAAAATAAATCTTTAGCTCTTTGTTCTCATTTTTTAGAGATGATATGATTCTATTTATTACTTCAATGCTTTCCTCCAGGTTTTCCTCCCTATCTTTGATAAAATTTTCACATTAATCCCATACATTGAATCTACTCTTCAAATGCCTTAGTTCATATTATTGAAGGCCATAATCCACCTTTACATTCATTGTTCAATACTTTTAGATTGGTCCACAAAAATATTGGCATAATGGGATTGAACATCTTGGAAACTATAGAGAAGCAAAACCATGGAGATTTACTAATTATATGACACTAACAAAATAAACATAGATCTAGTCCTATGAACGGTTGTCACCTACAATCTGATTGTTGGCATCACAATCTACACTCAAAATGTTAATCAATTTCCTATTGACAAGTTCATTGGTTCCATTCCTTTTACATTTATTTATGTCCATTAATAAACAAACACAAAAATTGTAATATGTTGAGATGTAGGTTCATTGTCTCCTTTCCTTTTTGTATCAAAATGGACAACAATAAACCATTATACAAAATGTAACAGGTTTTATATAGGTAAGAAAGATGTAGGGCATTATTTAGACTATAATAAGATGGACAATAATAGATCATTAGATAGACTAATGATTCATTTGACACTTTAATTTATGTATAAAAATGGATAATAGTACACCATTACATAAAATGTAAAGTCTATTATATATAGAAGCAAGATGCATGGCTTTATTCATAATGTAATAAAGGACATTATACAAGAAATGAATATAGACACATACTCCTTTTTTGAAAGAATTATAATACTTGAATTTTTATACCATTACAAATAATGTAAAGGCTATGAGTTTTCCCTTACCTCCAAGTAAATAAACATCATGGCAGCTATGATGGTTTGGTTATATAAATTTACAGTGTGATTATATACCGAGAAGAAATGATGAAATTAAGATATTCAGATGTTATCTAAATTAGGAAATCTAGATGTTATATTATGAATGGAGTATAGGGGTTTCTATCATGATCACTTTATTATTCTTATTCCACTTTATAATAATCTATTTTCATGGTGACATGCACACTCAGCCTTTAAATATTAATGTAACATAACATGGCACATTATGGTTCATGAAGCCCCATTAAATTTCATTATGAGCCATACACACATATAAATTGCAGATAATACATGCCACATGGCATCAAAAATGGCATGGGGTAAATTCATATTTGATTAAAAATTAATAATCTATGTCAAAAAAATTCATTTTTCATTGTAGATAACATAGTTTTTGCTTTGTAAACTTTACCATGAGCTATTGAAAGATGAGGCTTAAGGAATCAAACATAGTTGTTACTTTGTAGGATTATTTGTATATGATAACATTTATTAAATTATTTTAGGAAGGCCAAAATGGAACTAAATTAGTATGATAAGGTCATGGATCCATTTCACTTTATATATATATATCAAAAGTTAAGAATAACGAATTAGTTTCAAAATCATAGAAACCAATAGAATAAATCAGTAATGAACTAAACATGTCTATGTTGTATGTTGGATATTTACTTAAATAATTGTAACACTTTTTATTGAATGAAATTATGAACGAAGGAATGTGAACATGCACAACTAACTCATCTAAGTTTGTTTTTTCCTCTTTATATTTTCACCTTAATCCAATGAAATATGATGAGTATTTTTCAAGTCATTTAAATAAATTTAGGTACATATAAAATTAAGAGATTACAATGTAATGAACTAAATTTCAAAGTAACTACATGCTTATAATTTATAAGTACACACAACACCTACATTTCATACGAATATGAATGTTCCAAGTGGAATGAATAATACACACATAGTTTCAATAATGGAAATGTAGGATATTTGTTATTTTCAACCATTTATATTGAAGTTGCATATTCAATTACAAGTTATATAAAAATTTAATAAATGGTTTCATTCATGGGAAGATAGTGAGAACACTCCCAGTTAATTATTATTTTTATTCTATCTATTTCCTATTTGATTTTGTTGATAATTGTAAAGGATTACAAGTGGCTATCTCAATTATGTATTTTTAATGGGAGGGTCTTATAAATTTATGGCTAGAAGCATATATCAATATAACAAAATTTATAGGGTTATGAAAGTTAATAGAAGATGAATTCCTTGTCAACCACTTTGTCATTAATCCCTCTAAAAAAAATAATGATTGGATATTAGTAGTTTTCATCCACTAAGTAAAAAATTAAAATCCCAATAATGTAGCATCGAATAACCATCCAAAGTGCACACAAACAACTTAAGCAAGGTTACTACTAGTCAAGTTGAAATATGAATGTTTTACCATATTCAATTTAGGTAAACTTTGTATGCTAAAAATATTTATAATGATAAGATCCATAGTAACTCTATAACACTGACCATCACAATCATTTAGAAAAAAATGCATCTCTATAAAAAAACATAGAATATCCAATCTATTGCATAAACGATTTTAAATCTCATTATATTAAAAAAAAATATTCATAATATGATCTAAGAACATATTTTTACCCTCTTATTTGTATATTATTTTGGATTCAAATAATAAAAGGCATGATAACCATAAACAAAATTCTCTTTCTTATGAATATTAATTTATATGAAAGAGTTTGATAGTATCATAAACTTTAAAAGAATCCATAATAAAAAGATTTTTCTTATGGATATTAATTTATGGGGTTACCCAAGGTAATTTTGGCTTCCATTAACTCATTCCATATGTTTTACTCACATCCCACCTTTGTGATCTTGGTAAGTCTTGGCAGACTTATTAAGTGTTAGCATGTTTATCACAAGTATGAATAGATGATCCAACTCAACTCACCTAGTATATAAACTCAATCAGAGTTACATGTATCAAATAATATAAACCATGTACTATGAATATTTCCAAACTTGATTTTTCCCAAGTTACTTAAAGTGAAATGGCCTATGAAATATTAGGAAGAAGATGACATCCTTGTATTCTCAATTGACAACCTATGGATTTATTTTTCAATAATTGACTACATTTATATCTTCAATGTGCATGAAAAATGATCTATTTTGCCTCCATATTATCAAATTTAATTCCTACCAATCATAGGTGCTTTCCCTAACTTATTTTAAAATTATGTTTTAATTATGTTATCTTATGTTCAACATCTTGAAATTTTTTAGTATTTCAATTACCATGGACAACCATGTATGGGATTCAATTATTCATGGACATGCACAAATTTAAAATTTTTGTCTTTGAATCAAATTTTAAATTAAAAAACAATACATGTAATCAAATTACATCTTGAGATTTGATTTGTCACCTTGAGCAGGCATAAAAGTGCATCTATCATGTTCAAATAGAACCCAATTAATTTAATGTTTTTTACTTTGCTTCATAATATAACATAAAGGCCTAAAATAATTATAATTACACCACCCACACTTTATAAATGAATTCTCTTTAATAATGATGATGGCTATAATATCCATAGTCATTGTCAACAATGGACTATACATTGCCAAAAAGCAACATCACAATGTCTGAATATAAAGAGCAAGCCCTAGACCAACAAATTTATTGTTATAGGATGAATGCCATATTTATGTTTAAATTATTTAATCTAATATAAAACCTAAATTAAATTATATGTGGAAGATTGCTTCAGCTAAAAAAATGCTTAGTTGCGATATGTTTTATGCAAATAAAAATAACACATATTTCTTGATATTGACTAAAACAACATAACAAAGCATAAGAGAAAATTATATATTCCACATGGTAGTGTCTGATAAAATTTATCAAAATAGGGAGGTATTACCACATCATACCCCTTTCCTTAACATTCATATTTATATTTATTAGACAAAAACCCCAAAATACATAGTTCATTTGTAACAAAAGTATACAATCGATCCAATGAGTGTATGAAACACTTTTGATCTCATTTAGGATCCCAACATTACACTTTTTAAAATAATATTTATAAGAAAATTACATATATTAATAATATAGAATTATGTGTCATGCCTACAACATAAATTATCAACATGTAACATCAAACATTTATTCTCATCTTTCATTCCTTTTTTTGTGTTGAACCATCCTTATCCCAACATTACAAAAATGAATACAAATATTTTCATAAATAAAAATTAAATACCATAGTAATTTTATTCAATATCAAGAGTGATGAAAATTGAGGATTTGCAAATATACTCACCTTCAACTCTCATATTCTCCCCTTCACATTCTCGTTTGTAGCCAAGGCATTCTATTTTTCCTGTCAAGTTTTGTAACTCATGAATAAGCACAAGATGTAAATGTGTTGGAAAACAAAATAATATAATTGAAAAAACATAATGTATCATTTAATTTCACAAATTTACTCCATATTATACTCTTATACCTTATTTTATTTGGAATTGTAAATCTTGAGTTTTTATTCTATCGCTGCCAACCCTTCGGGGTTCAAATCATTGGATTCATAAACATGATTTTTTTAAATTGAATTTCATAAATTTTAATTTCTCATATAGTTTTTTCTAAAAATTCCATTCAATAGAACTCTATTTTCTTTTCCTAATTATATGTCTTGTTGCTTGATGGTCTAGAATGGGAGGTAACATGTGCATTTCAACATAGTGTGAATTGAGCTATGGTTTTGACTAGAATTTCTTCCCACCTTCATATAATGAAATACAATGTAGTTAAATAAAATAAAATCAATCCTTGTATCCAAATTATTGAATAATATTGTAACCATGGTCCTCATACTCAAACATAGTCTATACACATCAAAATTTAAGGTTTTTAACTAGCTAATGGGATAATGAAATAGATGGAGCACCAGTAGAAAAAGTAACTAGAGGGGAGATGGAGGTCAAATACCAATATGATAGCCTATTCTAAATATACCATCTAGTTATGCTCATAATGAAGGATATAATAATTTATCCAACCTAAATAATTTGTGAGTGCTAAATGTAACTAGCCAAAAAATTTAACATGGATAACCACGCTTACAATTTACGTATGAATCATCATTACTTACTCCATCTACCTAATTTATTTACAATACAAATAATAATAAATGAATCCTTATATAACATACTTTTTTACAATATAAGGCTTTATGGCTAAGCATAAATAGTTAGTACATTTGGCATGGACTACCACATTAGATGTTGACCCCAATTAGTAAAAACAATTACAATTTAACCTTGGTTGAATGATTTTTTCTCCTTAATTGGGAAATTTAAAATTTATACAATTTATTTGCATATCATTTGGTATGTTCCATTTTGAAGTCTATAGGAGCTTGTGCCCCATTACACTATTAGAGTCAATAATAGGGAATAGGGAATTGAACTAATTATACCTTATCCTAGCTATGGTCAATGTAGATATAATTTCATTAGTTTAATACCCTATTATATATAGGACAATACATTAAATTATTGTCTTTATCATACATGCTTAAGTATTTTGATTATGTGATAGAGTGCTCAAAATTAATGATTGTATTTACCTTGCATGCGTAAGTAGTTTATTAGATTTGATGTGATGCATAACTTCCTTCAAAAATTCAACAATATAGTCAACATAACACAACCCAAATTAAAATTTCTAAGTATAATCAGGCCTACCAAGTTTTAAAATCAAAATTCCAGAGAGACCTTAACAAAGAACAAACAATATTGACATAGAGTTCACCATTATATGAGTGTTCAAAAATAATGAATATAATAGGGGTCATAATTATCAAATAAATCAAATTATTTTATAGCATAAAACTGAGTACAATGGTGAAACTTCACAATTTCATTGCATCTACAAGTGCCATGTGTGTATGGATCATAATGAAATGTAATGGGGCTTCATGAATCGTAATGTGACATGTTATGTTACATTCATATTCAAAGGATGAGTGTGCATGCCCCCATGAAAATGTATTATTATAAATCTAAATAATAATAATAAAGTGATCATGATAGAGACCCATATGCTCCCTCCATAAGATAACATCCAAATTTACTCATTTAAACATTTCCTCTCGACATATAGTAACAATGTAAGTTTATACAACCAAACACTAAAATATACAAGGATGTTTATCCACTTTATTATAGGTAAAGGAAAAATCACATATTTTACATTCTTTGTAATGGTAAACATAGATCAAGTATTGACATTCTTTCAATAAAGGAGTCAATATTAATATATTTGTTACTTGTATGATACATTTATTATAGTTTGTATAATGTCATGCGTATTTATTGTCTATATAATACCCTTTAAACTATTTATATAATTATTTTATATGCTACATATAAAGGAATTTTAAATCTATACCTTTGTATTCTAGATTTATACTATAAATGAATTTGAGTGTTTGGAATTTTGATCCCTAGTTTCTTCACACTATTGTCCATCTTGATACATAAAGGAAAGGAATGAATGAACCATTAGTTTATATAATGGTCCATTTTTATTCATTATAAATACTAAGTATATCTTAAACATTAAAGATACCCTTCACATAAGGGCTAAAATAATCCATCTTGATACATAAAGGAAAGGAACCAATGAACCATCAGTGTGAATAATTATCTATGATTGTTCATTATCAATATTAAATATTATTTCAAAGGGCCCCAAAAATGTAAAATAAACATGATTCAAACTCAATATTACATAATCAACTAAAATACTTAATCATGCAAGGTAAAGACAATAATTTAATGTGTTGTCTTATAGGGAACTAGGCATTATACTCTTGAAATTAGATTGACATTGAACATAGCTAGGATAAGGTACAGTGGTACACCATCAAAGATATTTGTTATGTAGATGTAAAAGGGTCATTATGCCAATAATGCATTAAAATAATGTGTTATCATACAATATAAATTAAATTAAAAATTTAATATACAAAAAGACATCCCATTATCATAACAAGACAACCAAAGGGTATTATACATTTTAGGATATTACAATATTCTATGATTAAACCTACATGTATCTTTCATGACTAAACTCATGATGAGGGTGGTTATAACTATTACCTTAAATGGTGATATGAATGCTAGTATTTTTTATGACTATTATCTTTTTGTTTGATCAAATATTGAAAAAAAAACCAATATATAATTACACTCTCTCTATGTAATAATAATTATTTAGGGCATAATCATTCATTCATACAAGTAAAGGATATTATATATTAGACCATTATACAAAATTTAAAAGGTATTATACAGACAAGCAAGATGTAGGGCATTATATATACTATAATAATATGGACAACAATAGACCATTATATAGAATGATGGTTCATTGGTTCTTTTCCTTTATGTAGAAAGATGGAAAATATTATACCATTGTAAAAAATGTAAAAATAATGTAAAGGGTATTATACATAAATAAATATGGAACACCTTAACTAGCTGGTCGATTCACATTTTTACATGACATGTCCGTAGGGTCCACCATATTAGTCAACATTCAATACTCAAAGTTGAGCTAAGGTCCATTAATAACATGTTAAGGTAAACAATAATTGGTTCATTGGTTCCTTTCTTTGATGTAGTAATATGGATAAGAGTAAACCATTATACAAAATGTAGAGGGTATTATACATACAAGTAAGATGTAGGGTATTATACATACTATAATAAGATGGAAAAAAAATCATTATATAGACTGATGGTTCATTGGTTCCTTTCCTTTCTATATCAAGATGGAAAACATGTTTCCATTTCACAAAATGTAAAGTAAAAACCATCACTACTATTATTATTTCAAAGTGAAGGTAAAACCATCACAGTGGTTACCCTGCTAAGTATACACATTTAGTAAATCTTACTTTCAAAAATAGTGTTGCAAGGGAAAAGGACATTAGAACCAATTTTAAGTATCATTATATTATATCATATCAAATAAATTAAAATTTAATATGTGATATCCATGGGACATAAATAATATAATGAATAATTTTAAAAATTGTATGACACCAAGAAAATGAGTAATAATGTTATCATAATTCTAAAAGTTGTGATTGGGGGAAAATATATTCATGATATAAACTTTATTTTTTTAGAGGAACCTTATTCAAGGTCTCATAATCAATATTATTTCAAGGTATGGTTTCAAGTATTATGTCACAAGGACAAGTAAGGGATAATGGAATAGATTTACTCTTAATCATATAAATTTATCCTCTTGGGTCAAATAATTCTTTTAAAAAATGAATTAAGATTAGTTCTATAATTTTCACCAAAGATAAGCTTCATTCATCTAGTTATAACAAGGTAAACTGATTTATGATTGTATCTTGCATCAAATATTAAAATGAATTTGAATTTTTCAACATAGTTCAAGCATATACTTACTAGCATTCATATCCAATATATCACAAAAGACAAGGGTGGCTCAATAAAACCCTAACTTCCATTTGGAATATTGTTCTTAGCATATAGAAATTCCTTTAAGCATAAAAATTTATTTTTTCTCAATTTATGTATCAAATTTTATTAGGTAAAAAAGTGATATAGTTTCTAAGGAATGATTACAAAATACTTTCTAAAATACTAGATCTACTTGCATAAAGGTGAAGCATTTATTCATTTCAAAAAAAGTATAACATTGAGAGGAACATAGTACTAATTTATCCACCACTTATGTCACTCTTTCCATTATCAACATAAAATAAAACATTAGAAACATCAATTCATATTACCATTTAAGTGAATAGTTATAACCATCCTCAGCATGAGATGAGTCATAAAGGATAGATGTAGGTTTAAATAGAGAACATGGTAAGATCCTAAAATCATTCCCAAATAAACATATCATTAGTGCTAATAAGTCATGAATACAATCAATGGGTTTTCATGATCTATTTATTATTAGCTTGATTGAGCTATTGATAAAATGAACACAATAAGTTTTTTTTTAAACCACAAGAAACACTTATATATGGCAGGTTTCACATTAACACAATTATAATTGAATAACTCTAGAGAAATTTCACATGCTAATCATTTCATCTTCACTTACGTATGTGAGCAAGAGAGAACTAACATGTAAAGTATTTATACACCAAGTGTTGACTTATTTATTCCATTTAGGTTAAAAAGGAGTCAACATATGTTATGAGTAAAGATCACCTTGGTTACCCTCTTATGTCTCTTGAAGTGTCAGGGCAATCCAAAAGGGGGATCATTGGTCATCATGTCAAGGTAATAGTTTCAAGTGAGGTGTTATATCAAGATATATTATGGTGGTTATCTTTTACCCCATTTTTGAGCTTGTGTCAAGTGTTCTTTTTGTATTAATTATGTATAAGGATTCACAACAAGACTTGGAGTGGTCTTTGTTAGGATCTACACATAGCTCTGATGCCACTTGTTAGGACCTTACAGTACAATTGATTACTTTTGTATAAGCAACTAAACATGGAATTAAACCAAAAGTAATAAGTAACTACAAATTAGAAACAACAAACAATAGGAGATACGAGAAATAATACAATCTATATTAGACTCTTTCAGAAGGAAATACAATGAAGAAATCTCTTTCTCCTCACACCTCTTGGATGTATAGTAATTCTCCCTCAAGAGTTCTCTCTCTCTCTCAATCAATTACAACCAATTCAATTACTGAATTGTTCCCCCTTTTTTGTAGATCTTCTTGATCTTACACCTTCCACATGTTCTTGATCTTGCACCCTGTAGATCTAATTGATCTTGCTCACATTACAATACAGCCCCATGGATCTCTTAAATAAAACCCAAAACAAAGAAAAATTAGAAAAGTGAACTCAAGACTAAAATTAGTCTTTACATGCAAACTAACTAT
The DNA here is from genome assembly GCA_037957365.1 of Torreya grandis. Lineage (NCBI taxonomy): Eukaryota > Viridiplantae > Streptophyta > Pinopsida > Cupressales > Taxaceae > Torreya > Torreya grandis. The sequence goes on from JARHVA010000844.1 coordinate 3,415,401, forward strand.
TCTCCTAAAATTAGAACAATTCTGAAAATGCATAGATGACCGATGTCAGTCTGAAGGTGACCGATGCCAGCCGACCCAAGTCATGCTAGTTACTATGTAGCTGGAGATAACTGATGTCGATCAACCCCTAATCGATGTCGATTGGCTCTGATTGATGTCAGTTATTGTGTAACCCAACAACCTCCACGTTATCACATTTAGTGAAGCTTTTAGCTCTACAACTCAACAATCTCCCACTTAGAGATAAACAGCTGCACCTTTAACTGTACAACAATATCCTCTAATTTGTTTTTGACTTGTTTCTCCCTCTTCAAGTTCAATCTTAAAGACCAAAAAAAGTTGAATGAAGATTCAACTTCTCCTTTGTTACCAGATTTTTTAACATATCAGCAAGGTTCTTATTCGTATGGATCTTTTCCAACTTGAACTGACCATCCTCCAATACCTGTCTAATGAAGTGGTACTTAAGCTGTATATGTTTGGTTCTTGAATAAAAGACTAAATTTTTTGCCAAATGAATTACACTTTGACTATCATTGTACAATCTGTAACTCTCTTGCTCCTTTTCCAACTCTTCAAGGAACTGAGTCATCCATATCATTTCCTTGCTAGCCTCTATGACTGCAATGTATTCTACCTCTGAAGTAGACAGGGCAACAACCTTTTGCAACTTTGAAATCTAGCTAACCGCCATTCCACCAATAGTGAACACATATCTTATGGTTCTTCTCCTACCATCCAAGTCACCTGCCATATCTGAATCTACATACCCATGTAGAGAAGTGTTTGACCCTGTATAGCATAAATGTCTATTACTGGTCCCGCTCAGATATCTGAGAATCTAATGAACTACTTTTCAGTGTTACTTTTTTGGATTGGCCATAAACTTGCTGACAACTCCCACTGCTTGGGCAATATCAGGTCTAGTACATACCATTGCATACATCAAGCTCCCAACTACTGAAGCATATGGAACTCTACTCATGTATTCAACCTCATCATGTGATTTAAGACATTGTTCTTTGCTCAACTTGAAGTGTCCAACCATAGGTGTGCTTATCGATTTTGCATCCTGCATATAGAACCTCTCCAACATCTTATTCACATAATCCTCTTGAGACAAAATCAAACTATGATTTTTCCTGACTCTCTTAATATTCATGCCAAGAATTTTCTTTGCTGCTCCTAAATCCTTCATGGCAAATGTCTGAGCTAATTTTACCTTTAGCTCAGTAATTTCCTACATGTGTGAACCTGCAACAAGCATATCATCTACATACAGTAACAAGATAATATAGCTACCATTATCCAATCTAGTAAAATAAACACAATGGTCAGATTGACATTTACTAAAGTTATGCTTTGTCATAAACCTGTCAAACCTCAAATACCATTGTCTTGGAGCTTGCTTAAGACCATATAACATAGCCTTATATCTCACTTGTCCATTCTCTCCTTATTTTAACCTGTAAACCCATTTATTTTTCAGTGCTTTCTTTCCAGCTGGCAACTCAACCAAATCCCACATATGGTTCTCTTCCAAGGAACCAATTTCCTCATTCATGCCATGCTCCCACTATTTCTTGGATTCTACTTGCATTACCTCATCAAAACTTTCTAGTTCTCCACCATCAGTGAGCAACAAGTAGTATAAAGAAGGGGAATAATGAATTGGAGGCTTACTTACCCATTCAGACCTCCTCAAAGGCATTTGAGACTCATTTATAGCTTGTTGTCTGCCCAAATTTCCTAACAGTGACCAATCCTGATCATCTCTGATCGATGTCGATCTGTACCCAACCGATGTTGATTCTGCCTGAATGACATCAGTCTCCACCTGACCGACGTCAGTCTTAGTGTTTTCCTATGAGTGATGATTTTTACCCGTGAGCTCATTTTGGATCATAACCTATTCCAAATCAAGATTGCCCTACCCAAAATTATTCAGCCTCTTGAGCTGATCACTGTACATCACCTTCTCATTGAAAATTAAGGCTTTCCATTTCTTAAGTGTCAAAAATATCAGAGTTCCTCTTTATGTAATAAAACCATACCTTTCTTGTAGCATCATCAATGAAATAAACATAATACTGTGATCCTCCAATAAAAGCTGTCTGAGCTAGTCCCTACACGTCTGTGTAAATAAGTTCCAACTTGTGCTTCTTCTTTGTTGACCTAGTTGTGAGAAACTTCACTTTCTTTTATTTTCCAAAAATACAATGCTCACAGAAATCTCGATCTATGTTTTTCAAATCTAAAAGCTTACCTTTTGACTTAAGAACATCTATTCCCTTCTCACTCATGTGACCAAGCCTACAGTGCCACAACTTTGCATCTACATCTGAAGTAGATAAAATAGAAGGAGAATAATTAGTAATACAAGTAGATAGATAAAGTGTACCTACTCTCTTACCTTTTTCTAATACAAGTGCACCCTAAGAAACTTTCCAAGATTCAGCTGTGAGAGTTATTGTGCAACCCTCATCACCCAACTTTCTTGCAAAAATCAGATTCCTCTTCAAGATGGGTACATGCATGACATCCTTCAACACCTATGTGTTGTCATTCTGCAATTTCAGCTACACTTTTCCTTTGCCAACAACTTGACAAGGCTCATCATCCCCTAAATAAACTTTTCCAAAGTCTCCATGGACAGAATCATTAAAAAATTCTCTATTTGGGATTGCATGGAAAGAGGCACCAGAATCTAAAACCTAAGATTATACTTTATCCAAGAAAAATATAAGAGCATCTTATGCAACAATACCTACATCTTTTGCTTCTTTATTACCTTCATGCTGATTTTCTTTCAACCAACAATCTTTGTTTGTATGCCCTTTCTTTCCACAATTCCAGCAGGTTATTCTTCCATTTATGGATTTGGATCTACTTTCCATCTTTGACCTTGATTTCCCTTGCTTTCCCTTCTCTCTTTGCCATCCCTTGCTTTCAACACTTAAAGCATTGCTTGATGTTTCCCCTATACTTTTTTTGTGAATTTTTTCATTCAAAATTACACTAACAACATCATCAACTTTCAAGATATTTGAAGCAGACGCGGTATTACTAACTACCATTACCAAACTATGCCAACTTTCAGGTAAAGAGCATAAGATTAAGAGAGCCTTAATTTCATCATCAAAAACTATTTTGACTGAAATTAACTAATTTACTATTGCATGGAAATCATAAAGATGACTAAATACCGATCCACCTTCCTGCATTTGCAAATTAAATAATTGCTTCATAAGATATACCTTATTCGAAGTTGAAGGTTTTTCATATAAATTTGCCAAAGTATCCATTAACTCTACCATTGTATTTGCCTGTGATAAGTTGGAAATCACAGAAGTTGCCAGGCTCAACCTTATAGATCTAAGAGCCTTTTGATCAAGAACATTCCATTCTTCATCTTTCATATCTGTGAGCTTCATTGAAACCCCACCCAATGGTAAGTACAGATCTTTCTGATACAGATAATCTTTATTTTGCATCCTCCATAATTGATAATTTTTTCCATTGAATTTCTCCATTCTTAGTTTACTTTTTTCTGCCATTGCTTTACTCCCACTCAATCAAAAACCCCTGTGAGTGAATTCTATAATCAATAAACACTAACACGCTTTGAGCTTTTCTTCAACCTGGCTCTGATACCACTTGTTAAGATCTACACATAGCTCTGATGCCACTTGTGAGGACCTTACAGTATAATTGATTACTTTTGTATAAGCAACTAAACACAGAATTAAACTAGAAGTAATAAGTAACTAGAAATCAAAAATAGTAAATAGTAGGAGATACAAGAAATAGTACAATCTGTATTAAACTATTTTAGAAGGAAATACAATAAAAAATCTCTTTCTCCTCACACCTTTTGGATGTGCAATAATTCTCCTTCAAGAGTTCTCTCTCTCTCACGATCAATTACAACCAATTCAATTATTGAATTGTTCCCCCTTTTCTGTAGATCTTCTTGATCTTGCACCTTGCAGATCTTCTTGATCTTGCATCTTACAGATCTAATTGATCTTGTTCACATTACAATACAGCCCCATGGGTCTCTTAAATAGAACCTAAAACAAACAATAATTATAAAAATGAACTCAAGACTAAAATTAGTCTTTACATGCAAACTAACTGTTCTGTTAAAATTAGAATAATTTTGGAAATGCACAGATGACTGATGTTGCTCTGAAGGTGACTGATGCCGGCCAACCCAACTGATGCCAGTTACTGTGTAGTTGGAGATAACTGATGTCGATTGACCCCAAACCAATGTTGATTGGCTCTGACTGATGTTGATTACTGTGTAACCCAAAAACCTCCACATTAGCACATTCAGGGAAGCTTTTAGCTCCATAACTCAACAATCTCCCACTTGGAGATAAACAACTACACCTGTACCTGTACAGCAACATCCTCTAATTTGTTTCTAGCTTATTTCTCCCTCTTCAAGTTTAATTTTGAAGACCAATAAAAATTGAATGAAGATTCAACTTCTCCTTTGTTACCAGCTTTGTTAACATATCAGTAGGGTTCTTATCCGTATGGATCTTTTCTAGCTTCAACTGACCATCCTCCAATACTTGTCTAATGAAGTGGTACTTAAGTTGTATATGTTTGGTTCTTGAATGAAAGGTTTAATTCTTTGCCAAATGAATTGCACCTTGACTATCACTATATAGTCTGCAACTCTCTTGATCCTTCCCCAACTTTTCCATGAATCGAGTCATCCATACCATTTCCTTGCTAGCCTCTATGACTGCAATGTATTCTGCCTCTATAGTAGACAGGGCAATAACCTTCTGCAACTTTGAAATCTAGCTAACCGCCGTTCCACCAATAGTGAACACATATCCTATGGTGCTTCTCCTACCATCCAAGTCACCTACCATATCCAAATCTACATACCCATGTAGAGAAGTGTTTGACCCTATATAACATAAATGCTTACTGGTGGTCCCTCTCAGATATCTGAGAATCCACTGAACTGCTTTCTAGTGTTCTTTTCCTAGATTGGCCATAAACTTGCTGACAACTCCCACTACTTTGACAATATCAAGTATCGTACATACCATTGCATACATCAAGCTCCTAACTAATGAAGCATATGGACACTACTCATGTACTCAACCTCATCATGTGATTTAGGACACTGTTCTTTGCTCAAGTTGAAGTGTCTAGCCATAAGTGTGCTTAATAGTTTTGCATCCTACATATAGAACCTCTCTAACACCTTATTCACATAATCCTCTTAAAACAAAATCAAACTGTGATTTTTCTTGTCTCTCTTAATACTCATGCCAAAGATTTTCTTTGCTTCTCCTAAATTCTTTATGGCAAATGTCTGAGCTAATTTTACTTTTAGCTCAGTAATTTCTTGCATGTGTGAATCTGCAACAAACATATAATCTACATACAGTAACAAGATAATATAGCTACCATTATCTAATTTGGTGAAATAAACACAATGGTCATATTGACATTTACTAAAGCCATGCTTTGTCATAAACCTATCAAACCTCAAATACCATTGTCTTAGAGCTTGCTTAAGACCATATAACCTAGCCTTATGTCTCACTTGTCCATTCTCTCCTTCCTTTAACCTATAAACCCATTTGTTTTTCAGTGCTTTTTTTTTTGCCAGCAACTCAACCAAATCCCATGTATGGTTTTCTTTCAAGGAATCAATTTTCTCATTCATGTCATGCTCCCACTATTTCTTGGATTCTACCTACATTGCCTCATCAAAAATTTCTAGTTCTCTACCATCAGTGAACAACAAGTAGTATAAAGAAGGGGAATAATGAATTGGAGGCTTACTTACCCATTCAGACCTCATCATAGGCCTTTGAGACTCATTTACAACTTGTTATCCACCCAAATTTCTTGACAGTGACTGATCTCGGTCATCTTTGATCGATGTCAGTCTATAATAGACTGATGTTTATTCCACCTGATCGACGTCGATCTTTATGTTTTCCTGTGAGTAGTGATTTTTATCCGTGAGCTCATTTTGGATCATAACCTTTTCCAAATCAAGATTGCCCTGCCCAAAATTATTCAACCTCTTGAGTTGATCACTGTACATCACCTTTTCATTGAAAACAAAGGCTTTATATTTTTTAAAAGTGTCAAAAATATCATATTTCCTCTTTATGCAATAAACCCATACCTTTCTTGTAGCATCATCAATGAAAGAAACATAATACTGTGATCCTCCAATAGAAGCTACATGAGCTAGTCCCCACACGTCTGTGTGAACAAGCTCCAACTTGTGCTTTTTTTATTGATCTAGTTGTGAGAAACCTCACTTTCTTTTATTTCTCAAAAATACAATGCTCACACAAATCTCAATCTATGCTTTTCAAATTTGAAAGCTTACCATTTGACTTAAGAACACCCATTCCCTTCTCACTCATGTGACCAAGCCTACAGTGCCACAACTTTGCATCTAAATCGGAAGTAGATAAAATAGAAGGAGAATAATTAGTAATACAAATAGATAGATACAATGTACCTACTCTCTTACCTTTTACTAATACAAGTGCACCCTTAGAAACTTTCTAAGATTCAGCTGTGAGAGTTACTGTGCAACCCTCATCACCCAACTTTCTTACAAAAATTAGATTCCTCTTCAAGATGGGTACATGCATGACATCCTTCAACACCCATGTGTTGCCAATCTACAATTTTAGCTGCACTTTTCCTTTGCCAACAACTTGACAAGGTTCATCATCCCCTAAATAAACTTTTCGAAAGTCTTCATGGACATAATCATTGAAAAATTCTCTATTTGGGGTTGCATGGAAAGAGGCACCAGAATCTAAAACCCAAGATTTGAATTTATCTAAGGAAAATATAAGAGCATCCTGTGCAATAATACCTACATCTTTTGCTTCTTTATTACCTTCATGCTAATTTTCTTTCAACCAACAATCTTTCTTTGCATGCCCTTTCTTTTAACAATTCTAGTAGGTTATTCTTCCATTTCTGGATTTGTATTTACTTCCCATCTTTGATCTTGATTTCCCTTGCTTGCCCTTCTCTCTTTTCCAACCCCTGCTTTCAACACTTAAAGCATTTCCTAATGTGTCACCTGTGCTTTTTTTGTGAATTTCTTCATTCAAGATTATACTAACAACATCATCAACTTTCAAGATATTTGAAGCAGACATAGTATTACTAATTGCCATTACCAAACTATGCCAACTTTCAGGTAAAGAGCATAAGATTAAGAGAGCCTTACTTTCATCATCAAAAACTATATTGACTGAAATTAACTAATTTACTATTGCATGGAAATCATTAAGATGACTAGATACTGATCCACCTTCCTGTATTTGCAAATTAAATAATTACTTCATAAGATATACCTTATTCGAAGCTAAAGGTTTTTCATATAAATTTTTCAAAGTATCTATTAACTCTACCATTGTCTTTGCCTACGATAAATTGGAAATCACAGAAGCTGCTAGGCTCAACCTTATAGATCTAAGAGCCTTTCGATCAAGAACATTTCATTTTTCATCTTTCATATCTGTGGGCTTCATTGAAACCCCACCCAACAGTAAGTTAGATCTTTCTGATATAGATAATCTTCAATCTACATCCTCTATAATTGATAATTCTTGCCATTGAATTTCTTCATTCTTAGTTTACTTTCTTCTGCCATTGCTTTACACTCACTCAATTAAAAACCCCTGTGAGTGAATTTTGTAATCAACAAACACTAACATGCTCTGAGTTTTTCTTCAACCTGGCTCTAAGCTTTTCTTCAACCTAGCTCTGATACCACTTGTTAAGATCTACACATAGCTCTGATGCCACTTGTTAGGACCTTACAGTACAATTAATTACTTTTGTATAAGCAACTAAACACGAAATTAAACTAAAAGTAACAAATAACTAGAAATCAGAAACGGTAAATAATAAGAGATACGAGAAATAATACAATTTATATTAAATTATTTCAGAAAGAAATACAATAAAGAAATATCTTTCTCCTCACACCTTTTGGATGTACAGTAATTCTCCTTAAAGAGTTCTCTCTCTCAATCAATTACAAACAAGTCAATTACTAAATTATTCCTCTTTTTCTGCAAATCTTCTTGATCTTGCACTCTACAAATCTAATTGATCTTGCTCACATTACAATACAGCCCCATGGGTCTCTTAAATAAAACCCAAAACAAACAATAATTAGAAAAGCAGACTCAAAACTAAAATTAGTCTTGACATGCAAACTAACTATTCTCTTAAAATTATAATAATTTTGGAAACGCACAGATGACTGATGTCGGTCTGAAGGTGACTGATGCCAGTTGACCCAACCGATGCTAGTTACTATGCAGTTGGAGATAACCAATGTCGATCAACCCCTAACTGATGTTGGTTGGCTCTGACTGATGTCAGTTACTATGTAACCCAACAACCTCCACATTAGCACATTCAATGAAGCTTTTAGTTCAATAATTCAACAATCTCCCACTTGAAGATAAACAGTTGCACCTGTACTTGTACAGCAACATCCTCTAATTTGTTTCTAGCTTGTTTCTCACTCTTCAAATTCAATCTTAAAGACCAACAAAAGTTGAATGAAGATTCAACTTCTCATTTGTTACTAGCTTTGTTAACATATTAGTAGGGTTCTTATCCATATGGATCTTTTCAAGCTTCAACTGACCATCTCTAATACCTGTCTAATGAAGTGGTACTTAAGCTGTATATGTTTGGTTCTTGAATGAAAGGCTAATTTTTTTGCCAAATGAATTACACTTTGACTATCATTGTATAATCTACAATTCTCTTGCTCTTTTTCTAACTTTTCTATGAACTGAGTCATCCATATCATTTCTTAACTAGCCTCTGTGACTGCAATGTATTTTGTCTTTGTAGTAGATAGGGCAACAACCTTTTGTAACTTTAAAATCTAGCTAACCACCATTCCACCAATAGTGAACACTATCCTGTGGTACTTCTCCTGCCATCCATGTCACCTACCATATTCGAATCTACATACCCATGTAGAGAAGTGTTTGACCCTGTATAGCATAAATGCTTACTACTGGTCTCTCTCAGATATTTAAAAATCTACTGAACTGCTTTCCAGTGTTCTTTTCTTAGATTGGCCATAAACTTGCTAACAACTCCCACTGCTTGGGCAATATCAATTCTAGTACATACCATTGCATACATCAAGCTCCCAACTGCTAAAGTATATGGAACTCTACTCATGTACTCAACCTCATCATGTGATTTAGGACACTATTTTTTGCTCAACTTTAAGTGTCCAGCCATAGGTGTGCTTACCAGTTTTGCATCTTGCATATAAAACCTCTCCAACACCTTATTCACATAATCCTCTTGAGACAAAATCAAACTATGATTTTTCTTATCTCTCTTAATACTCATGCCAAGGATTTTTTTGCTGCTCCTAAATCCTTCATGGTAAATGTCTGAGCTAATTTTACCTTTAGCTCAGTAATTTCCTCATGTGTGAACCTGAAACAAGCATACCATCTACATACAATAATAGGATAATATAGCTACCATTATCCAATCTGGTAAAATAAACACAATGGTCAGATTGACATTTACTAAAGCCATGCTTTGTCATAAACCTGTCAAACCTCAAATACCATTGTCTTGGAGCTTGCTTAAGACTATATAACCAAGCCTTATGTCTCACTTGTCCATTCTCTCCTTCCTTTAACCTATAAACCCATTTATTTTTCAGTGCTTTCTTTTTGACTGGCAACTCAACCAAATCCCACGTATGATTCTCTTCCAAAGAATCAATTTCTTCATTCATGCCATGCTCCCACAATTTCTTGGACTCTACCTACATTACCTCATCAAAAATTTCTAGTTCTCCACCATCAGTGAGCAACAAGTAATATAAAGAAGGGGAATAATGAATTGGAGGCTTACTTACCCATTCAGACCTCTTCATGGGTGTTTGAGACTCATTTATAACTTACTGTCTGCCCAAATTTTTTGACAGTGATCGATTTCAGTCATCTCTGATCGCTGTCAGTCTGTACCCAACCGATGTCGATTCCACCTAACCAATGTCAGTCTCCACCTGACTGATGTGGATTCTTACTTGACTGACATTAGTTTCCACCTGACCGACATCAGTCTCTGTGTTTTCCTGTGAGTGATGATTTTTACCCACGAGCTCATTTTGGATCATAACCTATTCCAAATTAAAATTGTCCTACCTAGAATTATTCAACCTCTTGAGCTGATCACTGTATATCACTTTCTCATTAAAAACCAAGTCTTTTTATTTCTTGAAAGTGTCAAAAACATTAGATTTTCTCTTTATGCAATAAACTCATTCTTTTCTTGTAGCATCATCAATGAAAGAAATATAATACTGTGATCTTCTAATAAAAGCTATCTGAACTGGTCCCCACACATCTGTGTGAACAAGCTCCAACTTGTGCTTCTTCTTTGTTGACCCAGTTGTGAGAAACCTCAATTTTTTCTATTTCCCAAAAATACAATGCTCACAGAAATCTTGATCTATGCTTTTCAAATCTGAAAGCTTACATTTTGACTTAAGAACATCTATTCCTTTCTCACTCATATGACCAAGCCTACAATGCCACAACTTTACATCTACATCTGCAGTAGATAAAGTAGAAGGAGAATAATTAGTAATACAAGTAGATAGATAAAGTATACCTACTCTCTTACCTTTTGCTAATGCAAGTGCACTTTTAGAAACTTTCCAAGATTCAGCTGTTAGAGTTAGTGTGCAACCCTCATCACCCAACTTTTCTATAGAAATCAGATTCCTCTTCAGGATGGGTACATGCATGACATCTTTCAACACCCATGTGTTGCTATTCTACAGTTTTAGATGCACTTTTCCTTTGTCAACAACTTGACAAGGCTCATCATCCCCTAAATAAACTTTTCCAAAGTCTCCATGGACATAATCATTGAAAAATTCTCTATTTGGGATTGTATGGAAAGAGGCAGCAAAATCTAAAACCCAAGATTCTACTTTATTGAAGGAAAATATAAGAGCATCTTATGAAATAATACCTACATTTTTTGATTTTTTATTACCTTCATGCTAATTTTTTTTCAACCAATAATCTTTCTTTGCATGCCCTTTCTTTTCACGATTTTAGCAGGTTATTCTTCTATTTCTGAATTTAGATCTACTTCCCATCTTTGACCTTGATTTCCCTTGCTTGCCCTTCTCTCTTTGCCATCCCCTACTTTCAACACTTAAAGCATTTCCTGATGTTTCTCTTGTGCTTTTCTTGCAAATTTATTCATTCAAGATTACACTAACAACATCATCAACTTTCAAGATATTTGAAGCAGATGCAGTATTACTAACTGCCATTACCAAACTATGCCAACTTTCAGGTAAAGAGCATAAGATTAAGAGAGCCTTAATTTCATCACCAAAAACTATTTTGACTGAAATTAACTGATTTACTATTGCATGGAAATCATTAAGATGACTAGATACCGATCCACCTTCTTGCATTTTCAAATTAAATAATTGCTTCATAAGATATACTTTATTCGAAGTTGAGGGTTTTTCATATAAATTTGCCAAAGTATCTATTAACTCTACCGTTGTCTTTGCCTATGATAAGTTGGAAATCATAGAAGCTACCAGGCTCAACCTTATAGATCTAAGAGCCTTTCGATCAAGAACATTTCATTCTTCATCTTTTATATCTGTGGGCTTCATTGAAACCCCACCTAATGGTAAGTATAGATCTTTCTGATACAGATAATCTTCAATCTGCATCTTCTATAATTGATAATTCTTGCCATTAAATTTATCCATTCTTAATTTACTTTCTTCTGCCATTGCCTTACTCCCACTCAATCAGCAACCGCTGTGAGTGAATTCTGTAATCAACAAACACTAACACGCTCTGAAATTTTTTTCAACCTGGCTCTGAGTTTTTCTTTAACCTGGCTTTGATACCACTTGTTAGGATCTACACATAGCTCTGATGCCACTTATTATGACCTTACAATATAATTGATTACTTTTGTATAATCAACTAAACACATAATTAAACCAAAAGTAATAAGTAACTAAAAATCAAAAACAACAAAAAATAAGAGATACGAGAAACGATATATTCTATATTAAACTCTTCCAGATAGAAATACAATGAAGAAATCTCTTTCTCCTCACACCTCTTGGATGTACAGTAATTCTCTCTCAAAATTTCTCTCTCTCTCAATCAATTACAACCAATTCAATTACTGAATTATTCTCCCTTTTCCGTAGATCTTCTTGATCTTGCACCTTACAGATCTAATTGATCTTGCTCACATTACAATACAGCCCCATGGGTCTCTTAAATATAACCTAAAATAAACAATAATTAGAAAAGTAGACTCAAGACTAAAATTAGTCTTTACATGCAAGTTAATTGTTCTCTTAAAATTAGAATAATTATAGAAATGCATAGATGATCGATGCCGGCCGACCCAACCGATGCCAGTTACTATGTTGTTAGAGATAACCGATGTTGGTCGACCCCTAACTGATGTCAGTTGGCTTTGACTGATGTCACTTACTTTGTAATCTAGCAACCTCCACATTAGCACATTCAGTGAAGCTTTTAGCTCCACAACTCAACAATCTCCCACTTGGAGATAAACAATTGCACCTGTATCTGTAGAGCAACATCTTCTAATTTATTTTTGGCTTGTTTCTCCCCCTTCAAGTTCAATCTTGAAGACCAACAAAAGTTGAATGAAGATTCAACTTCTCCTTTGTTACCAGCTTTGTTAACATATCAGCAGGGTTCTTATCCGTATGGATCTTTTCTAGCTTCAACTGACAATCCTCCAATACCTATTTAATGAAGTGGCACTTAAGCTATATATGTTTGGTTCTTGAATGAAATGTTGAATTCTTTGCCAAATGAATTGCACTTTGACTATCACTGTACAATCTGCAACTCTCTTGCTCCTTTCCCAACTCTTCCATGAATCGGGTCATCCATATCATTTCCTTGCTAGCCTTTGTTACTACAATGTATTTTGCCTCTGAAGTAGACAGGGCAACAACCTTCTACAACTTTGAAATCCAGCTAACCACCGTTCCACCAATAGTGAACACATATCATGTGGTGCTTCTCCTGCCATCCAAGTCACCTACCATATCCGAATCTACATACCCATGTTGAGAAGTGTTTGACCCTGTATAGCATAAATGCCTACTGCTGGTCCCTCTCAAATATCTGAAAATCCACTGAACTTTTTTTCAGTGTTTCTTTCTTGGATTGGCTATAAACTTCTTGACAAATCCCACTGTTTGAGCAATATCAAGTCTAGTACATACCATTGCATACATCAAGCTCCCAAATGTTAAAGCATATAGAACTCTACTCATGTACTCATCCTTATCATGTGACTTAGGACACTATTCTTTGCTCAACTTGAAGTGTCTAGCCATAGGTGTGCTTATCGATTTTGTATCCTGCATATAGAACCTCTCCAACACCTTATTCACATAATTCTCTTGAGACAAAATCAAATTGTGAATTTTTTTACCTCTCTTAATACTCATGCCAAGAATTTTTTTTGTCGCTCCTAAATCCTTCATGGCAAATGCCTGAGATAATTTTATCTTTAGCTCAATAATTTTTTGCATGTGTGAACATGCAACAAGCATATCATCTACATAGAGTAATAGGATCATATAGCTACCATTATCCAATCTGGTAAAATAAACACAATGGTCAGATTGACATTTACTAAAGCCATATTTTTTTATAAACTTATCAAACCTCAAATATCATTGTCTTGGAGCTTGCTTAAGACCATATAACCTGGCCTTATGTCTCACTTGTCCATTCTCTCCTTCCTTTAACCTATAAACCCATTTGTTTTTTAGTGCTTTTTTTCCAGCTGACAACTCAACCAAATTCCACGTAAGGTTCTCTTCCAAGGAATCAATTTTCTCATTCATGCCATGCTCTCACTATTTTTTGGATTCTACCTCCATTCCCTCATCAAAACTTGCTAATTCTCCACCATCAGTGAGCAACAAGTAGTATAAAGAAGGGGAATAATGAATTGGAGGCTTACTTACCCATTTAGACCTCCTCATGGACATTTGAGACTCATTTACAGCTTACTGCCCATCTAAATTTCTTGACAGTGACCGATCCCAGTCATCTCCGATCAATGTCAATCTATACCCGACTGATGTTGATTCCACTTGACCAACATCGGTCTCCACCTAACCGACGTCAGTTCCTACCTGACTGACGTTAGTTTCCACCTGACCGATGTCAGTCTCTGTGTTTTTCTGTGAGTGATGATTTTTATCCGTGAGCTCATTTTGGATCATAACCTGTTCCAAATCAAGATTGCTCTACCCAAAATTATTTCACCTCTTGAGCTCATCACTGTACATCACCTTTTCATTAAAAACCAAGGCTTTCTATTTCTTAAAAGTGTCAAAAACATCAGATTTCCTCTTTATGCAATAAACCCATACTTTTCTTATAGCATCATCAATGAAAGAAACATAATACTATGATCCTCTAATAGAAGCTACCTGAGCTGGTCCCCACATATCTATGTGAATAAGCTCCAACTTGTGCTTCTTCTTTGTTGACCCAGTTATGAGAAACCTCACTTTCTTCTATTTTTCAAAAATATAATGCTCACAAAAATCTCGATCTATGCTTTTCAAATCTAAAAGCTTACCTTTTGACTTAAGAACATCTATTTCTTTCTCACTCATGTGACCAAGCCTACAATGCCACAAATTTGCATCTACATCTAAAGTAAATAAAATAGAAGGAGAATAATCAGTAATACAAGTAGATAGATAAAGTGTACCTACACTCTTACCTTTTGCTAATATAAGTGCACTCTTGGAAACTTTCTAAGATTTAGCTGTGAAAGTTATTGTGCAACCCTCATCACCCAATTTTTCTATAAAAATTAGATTTCTCTTCAGGATGGGTACATGCATGACATCCTTCAACACCCATGTGTTGCCATTATATAATTTTAGCTGCACTTTTCATTTGGCAACAACTTGACAAGGCTCATCATCCCCTAAATAATTTTTTTCAAAGTCTCTATGGAAATAATCATTAAAAAATTCTCTATTTGGGGTTGCATGGAAAGAGGCACCAGAATCTAAAACCCAAGATTCTACTTTATCTAAGGAAAACATAAGAGCATCATGTGCAATAATACCTGCATCTTTTGCTTCTTTATTACCTTCATGCTAATTTTTTTTCAACCAACAATCTTTCTTTGCATGTCCTTTCTTTCCACAATTTCAGCAGGTTATTCTTTTATTTCTAGATTTGGATCTACTTCTCATCTTTGACCTCGATTTCCCTTGCTTGCCCTTCTCTCTTTATCATCTCCTGCTTTCAACAATTAAAGCATTGCCCGATGTTTCCCCTATGTTTTTTCTACAAATTTTTTCATTCAATATTACACTAACAACATCATCAACTTTCAAAATATTTGAAGCAGACCTAGTATTACTAACTGCCATTACCCAACTATGCCAACTTTCAGGTAAAGAGCATAAGATTAAAAGAGCCTTAATTTCATCATCAAAAACTATTTTGAATTAAATTAAATAATTTATTATTGCATGGAAATCATTAAGATGACTAGATACCGATCCACCTTCCTGCATTTACAAATTAAACAATTGCTTCATAAGATATACCTTATTCAAAGTTGACGGTTTTTCATATAAATTTGCCAAAGTATACATTAACTCTATCATTGTCTTTGCCTGTGATAAGTTGGAAATCATAGAAGCTGCTAGGCTCAACCTTATAGATCCAAGTGCCTTTCGATCAAGAACATTTCATTCTTCATCTTTTATATATGTGGGCTTCATTGAAACCCCACCCAACAGTAAGTACAGATCTTTTTGATATAAATAATCTTCAATCTACATCCTCTATAATTGATAATTCTTGCCATTAAATTTCTCCATTCTTAATTTTTTTTTTTTTGTCATTGCTTTACTCCCACTCAATCAAAAACTCCTATGAGTGAATTCTGTAATCAACAAACACTAACACACTCTGAGCTTTTCTTCAACCTGGCTCTGAGCTTTTCTTCAACCTAGCTCTGATACCACTTGTTAGGATCTACACATAGCTTTGATGCCACTTGTTAGGAACTTATAGTATAATTGATTACTTTTATATAAGCAACTAAACACGAAATTAAACTAGAAATAATAAGTAACTAGAAATCAGAAACAACAAATAATAAGAGATACGAGAAATAATACAATTTATATTAGACTCTTCCAAAAAGAAATATAATGAAGAAATCTCTTTCTCCTCACACCTCTTGGATGTACAGTAATTCTCCCTCAAGATTTCTCTCTCTCTCAATCAATTACAACTAATTCAATTACTGAATTGTTCCTCCTTTTCCACAAATCTTTTTGATCTTGCACCTTGCAGATCTTATTGATCTTACACCCTGCAGATCTAACTGATCTTGCTCACATTACAATGCAGCCCCATGGGTCTCTTAAATAGAACCCAAAACAAACAATAATTAGAAAATTGAACTCAAGATTAAAATTAGTCTTTACATGCAAACTAACTATTTTTTTAAATTAAAACAATTCTAGAAATGCACAGATGACCAATGTCAGTCTGAAGGTGAGCGATGGCAGCTGACCCAACTGATGCAAGTTACTATGTAGCTAGAGATAATCGATGTTGATTGACCCCTAACCGATGTCAATTGGCTTTGACTGATGTTGATTACTGTGTAACCCAACACCCTCCACATTAGCACATTCAGTGAAGCTCTTAGCTCTACAACTCAATAATCTCCCACTTGGAGATAAACAGCTGCACCTGTACCTGTACAACAACATCCTCTCATTTGTTTTTGGCTTGTTTCTCCCTCTTTAAGTTCAATCTTGAAGACCAACAAAAGTTGAATGAAGATTCAACTTCTCATTTGTTACCAATTTTGTTAACATATCAACAGGGTTCTTATTTGTATGGATCTTTTTCAGCGTCAACTGACCATCCTCCAATACCTATCAAATGAAGTGGTACTTAAGATGTATATGTTTGATTCTTGAATGAAAGGCTGAATTCTTTGCCAAATGAATTGCACTTTGACTATCACTGTATAATCTATAACTCTCTTGCTCCTTTCTTAACTCTTCTATGAACCGAGTCATCCATATCATTTCTTTGCTAGCCTTTATGACTGAAATGTATTCTGCCTCTGTAGTAGACATGGTAACAACTTTCTACAACTTTAAAATTTAGCTAACCACCGTTCCAACAATAGTGAACACATAGTTTGTGTTGTTCCTCCTGCCATCCAAGTCACTTGCCATATCCGAATCTACATACCCATGTAGAGAAGTGTTTGACCTTTTATAGCATAAATGCCTACTATTTTTCCCTCTCAGATATCTGAGAATCTACTAAACTACTTTCCAATATTTTTTTTTAAAATTGGCCATAAACTTACTGATAACTCTCACTGCTTGGGTAGTAGCAGGCCTAGTACATACCATTACATACATCAAGCTCCCAACTGCTGAAGCATATAGAACTCTACTCATGTACTCAACTTCATCATGTGATTTAAGACACTATTCTTTGCTCAACTTGAAGTGTCCAACCATAGGTGTGCTTACTGATTTCGCATCCTGCATATAGAACCTCTCCAACACCTTATTCACATAATCTTCTTGAGACAAAATCAAACTATGATTTATTTTGTCTCTCTTAATACTCATGCCAAATATTTTTTTTGTTGCTCCTAAATCCTTCATGGCAAATGTCTGAGCTAATTTTACCTTTAGCTCAATAATTTTCTCCATGTGTGAACCTGCAACTAGCATATCATTTACATATAATAACGAGATAATATAGCTACCATTATCTAATTTGGTAAAATAAACACAATGGTCAGATTGAGATTTACTAAAGCCATACTTTGTCATAAACCTGTCAAACCTCAAATACCATTGTCTTGGAGCTTGCTTAAGACCATATAACCTGGCCTTATGTCTCACTTGTCTATTCTCTCCTTCCTTTAACCTATAAACCCATTTGATTTTTAGTGCTTTCTTTTCGACTGGCAACTCAACTAAATCCCATATATGGTTCTCTTCCAAGAAATCAATTTCTTCATTCATGCCATGCTCCCACTGTTTCTTAGATTTTACATATATTGCCTCATCAAAACTTTTGGTTCTCCACCATCAGTGAGCAACAAGTAGTATAAAGAAGGGAAATAATAAATTGGAGGCTTACTTACCCATTCAAACCTCCTCATGAGTGTTTGAGACTCATTTACAGCTTGTTGTCTACCCAAATTTCTTGATAGTGACTGATCTCATTCATCTCTGATTGATGTCAGTCTGTACCCAACCAATGTCGATTCTACCTGACCGACATTGATTCCTTTCTGATCGATGTCAATTTTCACCTGATCGATGTCGGTCTCTATATTTTCCTATGAGTGATGATTTTTACCCGCGAGCTCATTTTGGATCATAACCTATTCTAAATCAAGATTGCCCTGCCCAAAATTATTTAGCCTCTTGAGTTGATCACTGTACATCACCTTCTCATTAAAAACCAAAGCTTTGTATTTTTTAAAAGTGTCAAAAACATCAGATTTTATCTTTATGCAATAAACCCATACCTTTATTATAGCATCATCAATGAAAGAAACATAATATTTTGATCCTTCAATAGAAGCTACTTGAGCTGGTCCCCACACATCTATGTGAACACGTTCCAACTTGTGCTTCTTCTTTGTTGACTCAGTTGTGAGAAACCTCACTTTCTTTAGTTTCTCAAAAATACAATGCTCACAGAAATTTCGATCTATGCTTTTCAAATCTAAAAGCTTATCTTTTGACTTAAAATCATCTATTCTCTTTTCACTCATGTGACCAAGCCTATAGTGCCACAACTTTGCATCTACATATAAAGTAGATAAAATAGAAAGAGAATAATCAGTAATATAAGTAGATAGATAAAGTGTACCTACTCTCTTACTTTTTGCTAATACAAGTGCACCCTTAGAAACTTTTCAAGATTCAGCTGTGAGAGTTACTATGCAACCCTCATCACCCAACTTTTCTACAAAAATCATATTTCTCTTCAGGATAGGTACATGTATGACATTCTTCAACACCCATGTGTTGCCATTCTACAATTTCAGCTGCACTTTTTCTTTGCCAATAACTTGACAAGGCTCATCATCTCTTAAATAAACTTTTTCAAAGTCTCTATAGACATAATCATTAAAAAATTCTCTATTTGGGGTTGCATAGAAAGAGGCACCATAATCTAAAACCCAAGATTCCACTTTATCCAAGGAAAATATAAGAGCATTCTGTGCAACAATACCTACATCTTTTGCTTCTTTATTACTTTCATGCTAATTTTTTTTCAACCAACAACCTTTCTTTGCATGCCCTTTCTTTTCACAATTCCAGTAGATTATTCTTCCATTTCTAGATTTAGATCTACTTTCCATCTTTGACCTTGATTTCCCTTGCTTTCCCTTCTCTTTTTGCCATCCTCTGCTTTCAACACTTAAAGCATTGTCTAATGTTTCTCTTGTGCTTTTTCTACGAATTTTTTCATTCAAGATTACACTAACAACATCATCAACTTTCAAGATATTTGAAGCAGATGCAGTATTACTAACTGCCATTACCAAACTATGCCAACTTTTAGGTAAAGAGCATAAGATTAAGAAAGCCTTAATTTTATCATCAAAAACTATTTTGACTAGAATTAATTGATTTATTATTGCATGGAAATTATTAAGATGACTAGATACCGATCCACCTTCCTGCATTTGCAAATTAAATAATTGCTTCATAAGATATACCTTATTCAAAGCTGAGAGTTTTTCATATAAATTTGCCAAAGTATCTATTAACTCTACTATTGTCTTTGCCTGTGATAAGTTGAAAATCCATGAAGCCACCAAGCTCAACCTTATAGATCTAAGAGCCTTTCGATCAAGAACATTTCATTCTTCATCTTTCATATTTGTGGGCTTCATTGAAACCCCACCCAACAGTAAGTATAGATCTTTTTGATATAGATAATTTTCAATTTGCATTCTCCATAATTGATAATTCTTGCCATTGAATTTCTCAATTCTTAGTTTACTTTTTTTCTGCCATTGCTTTACTCCCGCTCAATCAAAAACCCCTGTGAGTGAATTCTGTAATCAACAAACACTAACACTCTCTAATCTTTTCTTCAATCTAGCTCTAAGCTTTTCTCCAACTTGGCTCTAATACCACTTGTTAGGATCTACACATAGCTCTGATGCCACTTGTTAGGACCTTACAGTATAATTGATTACTTTTGTATAAGTAACTAAACATAGAATTAAACCAGAAGTAATAAGTAACTAGAAATTAAAAACAACAAATAATAGAAGATACGAGAAATAATACAATCTGTATTAGACTCTTTCAAAAGAAAATACAATGAATAAATCTCTTTCTCTTCACACCTCTTGAATGTACAGTAATTCTCCCTTAAGAGTTCTCTCTCTCTCAATCAATTACAACTAATTCATTTACCGAATTGTTCCCCTTTTTTGTAGATCTTCTTGATCTTGCACCTTACAGATCTTCTTGATCTTGCATCCTACAGATCTAATTAATATTGCTCACATTACAATACAGCCCCATGGGTCTCTTAAATAGAACCCAAAACAAACAATAATTAAAAAAGTGGACTCAAAACTAAAATTAGTCTTTAAATGCAAACTAATTATTCTCCTAAAATTAGAACAATTTTAGAAACACACAGATGATCGATGTTGGTCTGAAGGTGATCGATGTTGATAGATCCAACCGATGCCAATTACTGTGTAGCTAGAGATAACTAATGTCGATCGACCCCTAACTGATTTTAGTTGGCTCTGATCGATGTCGATTACTGTGTAACCCAACAACCTCCACATTAGCACATTCACTGAAGCTTTTAGCTCTACAACTCAATAATTTCCAACTTAGAGATAAATAGCTACACCTATACTTGTACAATAATATCTTCTAATTTGTTTTTGGCTTGTTTCTCCCTCTTTAAGTTCAATCTTGAAGACCAACAAAAGTTGAATGAAGATTCAAATTCTCCTTTGTTACCAGCTTTGTTAACATATCAATAGAGTTCTTATCCATATAGATCTTTTCTAGCTTCAATTGACCATCCTCCAATACCTATCTAATGAAGTGGTACTTAAGCTGTATATGTTTGGTTCTTGAATGAAAGGCTGAATTCTTTTCTAAATAAATTGCACTTTGACTATCACTGTATAATTTTAAACTCTCTTACTCCTTTCCCAACTCTTCCATGAATCGAGTCATCCATATCATTTTCTTGCTAGCCTCTGTGACTGCAATGTATTCTTCCTCTATAGTAGACAGGGCAACAACCTTCTGCAACTTTGAAATTTAGTTAACTGCCATTCCACCAATAGTGAACACAAATCCTATGGTGTTTCTCTTGCCATCCAAGTCACCTACCATATCTAAATCTACATACCCATGTAGAGAAGTGTTTGACCTTGTATAGCATAAATGCCTACTACTGGTCCCTCTCAGATATCTGAGAATCCATTGAACTACTTTTCAATGTTTCTTTTCTAGATTAGCTATAAATTTGCTGACAACTCCCACTGCTTGGACAATATCAAGTCTAGTACATATCATTGCATACATCAAGCTTCCAACTGCTAAAGCATATGAAACTCTACTCATGTACTCAACCTCATCATGTGATTTAAAACACTATTCTTTACTCAACTTGAAGTGTCCAGTCATAGGTGTGCTTATCGATTTTGCATCCTGCATATAGAACCTCTCCAACACCTTATTCACATAATTTTATTGAGACAAAATCAAACTATGATTTTTCTTGTCTCTCTTAATATTCATGCCAAGAATTTGCTTTACTACTCTTAAATCTTTTATGGCAAATGTCTAAGCTAATTCTACCTTTAGCTCAGTAATTTCCTGCATGTGTGAACCTGCAACAAACATATCATCTACATACAGTAACAGAATAATATAACTACTATTATCTAATTTGGTAAAATAAACACAATGGTCAGATTGACATTTACTAAAGCCATGTTTTGTCATAAATCTGTCAAACCTCAAATACTATTGTCTTGGAGCTTGCTTAAGACCATATAACCTTGCTTTATGTCTCACTTGTCCATTCTCTCCTTCTTTTAACCTGTAAACCCATTTATTTTTTAGTGCTTTCTTTCTAGCTGGCAACTCAACTAAATCCCATGTATGGTTCTCTTTCAAGGAATCAATTTCCTCATTCATGCCATGCTCCAACTGTTTCCTAAATTTCACCTGCATTACCTCATCAAAACTTTTTGGTTCTCCACCATCAGTGAGCAACAAGTAGTATAAATAAGGGGAATAACAAATTAGAGGCTTACTTACCCATTCAGACCTCCTCATGGGCATTTGAGACTTATTTACAGCTTGTTGTCTGCCCAAATTTCTTGACAGTGATTGATCCCAGTCATCTCTGATCGATGTCAATCTATACTTGACCGATGTTAATTCCACATGACCGACATCAATCTCCACCTGACTGACATCGATTCCTACCTAACTGACGTTAGTTTCCACCTGACTGACGTCAGTCTCTGTGTTTTTTTGTGAGTGATGATTTTTATCTGCAAGTTCATTTTAGATCATAACCTATTCTAAATCAAAATTGCCTTTCCCAGAATTATTCAGCCTCTTGAGTTGATCACTGTACATTACTTTTTCATTGAAAATCAAGGCTTTTTTTTCTTAAAAGTGTCAAAAACATTGGATTTCTTCTTTATGCAATAAACCCATACCTTTCTTGTAGCATCATCAATGAAAGAAACATAATAATGTGATCCTCTAATAGAAGCTATCTGAGCTGGTCCCCACATGTCTGTGTGAACAAGCTCCAACTTGTGTTTCTTCTTTGTTGACTCAGTTGTGAGAAACCTCACTTTTTTCTATTTCTCAAAAATACAATGCTCATAAAAATCTTGATCTATGCTTTTCAAATCTAAAAGCTTACTTTTTGACTTAAAAACATCTATTCCCTTCTCACTCATGTGACCAAGTTTACAGTGCCACAACTTTGCATCTACATCTGAAGCAGATAAAATAGAAGGAAAATAATCAGTAATACAAGTAGATAGATAAAGTGTATCTACTCTCTTACCTTTTGCTAATACAATTACACCCGTAAAAACTTTCCAAGATTTAGCTGTGAGAGTTACTGTGCAACCCTCATCACCCAACTTTTTTATAAAAATCATATTCCTCTTCAGGATGGGTACATGCATGACATCCTTCAACACCCATGTGTTTTCATTCTGCAATTTTAGCTACACTTTTTCTTTTCCAACAACTTGACAAGGCTCATCATCCCCTAAATAAACTTTTCCAAAGTCTCCATGGACATAATCATTAAGAAATTCTCTATTTGGGGTTGCATGGAAAGAGGCACCATAATCTAAAACCCGAGATTCCACTTTATCCAAGAAAAATATAAGAGCATGATGTGCAAAAATACCTACATCTTTTACTTTTTTATTACCTTCATGCTAATTTTATTTCAACCAACAATCTTTATTTGCATGCCCTTTCTTTCCATAATTTTAGCAAATTATTCTTTCATTTCTGGATTTGGATCTACTTCCCATCTTTGACCTTGATTTCTCTTACTTGCCCTTCTCTCTTTGCCATCCTCTGCTTTCAACACTTAAATCATTGCCTAATGTTTCCCCTGTGCTTTTCCTAATAATTTTTTCATTCAAGATTACACTAACAACATCATCAACTTTCAAGATATTTGAAGCAGACGCAGTATTACTAACTGCCATTACCAAACTATGCCAACTTTCAGGTAAAGAGCATAAGATTAAGAGAGCCTTAATTTCATCATCAAAAAATATTTTGACTAAAATTAACTAATTTATTAGTGCATGGAAATTATTAAGATGACTAGATACCAATCCACCTTCCTGCATTTGCATATTAAATAATTACTTCATAATATATACCTTATTCGAAGCTGAGAGTTTTTCAAATAAATTTGTCAAAGTATCTATTAACTCTACTATTGTCTTTGCCTATGATAAGTTAGAAATCATAGAAGCTACCAGGCTCAACCTTATTGATCCAAGAGCCTTTCGATCAAGAACATTCCATTCTTCATCTTTCATATATGTGGGCTTCATTGAAACCCCACCCAACAGTAAGTACAAATCTTTTTGATACAGATAATTTTTAATCTACATCCTCCATAATTGATAATTCTTGTCATTAAATTTTTTCATTCTTATTTTACTTTCTTCTGCCATTGCTTTAATTCCACTCAATCAGAAACCCCTTTAAGTGAATTCTATAATCAACAAACACTAACACGCTCTGAGCTTTTCTTCAACCTGGCTCTAATACCACTTATTAGGACCTTATAGTATAATTGATTACTTTTGTATAAGCAACTAAACACAAAATTAAAGTAGAAGTAATATGTAATTAGAAATTAGAAATAACAAATAATAAGAGATACGAGAAACAATACAATCTATATTAAACTCTTTTAGAAGGAAATATAATGAAAAAATCTCTTTCTCCTCACACCTCTTTGATGTACAGTAATTCTCCTTCAAGAGTTCTCTCTCTCTCAATCAATTAAAACCAATTTAATTACTGAATTGTTCTCCCTTTTCCACAGATCTTCTTGATCTTGCACTTTGTAGATCTTCTTGATCTTGCACCTTGTAGATCTAATTGATCTTGCTCACATTACAATACAGCCCCATGGATCTCTTAAATAGAACCCAAAACAAACAATAATTAAAAAAGTAGACTCAAGACTAAAATTAGTTTTTACATGCAAACTAACTATTCTCTTAAAATTAGAATAATTCTGGAAATGCATAGATGATCGATGTCACTTTGAAGGTGACCGATGTCGACTGACCCAACCGATGCTAGTTACTATGTAGCTAGAGATAACCAATGTTGATCGACCCCTAACCGATGTCGGTTGGCTCTGACTGATGTCAGTTATTGTGTAACCCAATAACCTCCACATTAACACATTTAGTGAAGCTTTTAGCTCCATAACTCAATAATCTCCCACTTAGAGATAAATAGATGCACCTGTACTTGTACAGCAACATCCTCTAATTTGTTTATGGCGTGTTTCTCCCTCTTCAAGTTCAATCTTAAAAACCAATAAAATTTGAATGAAGATTCAACTTCTCCTTTGTTACCAACTTTGTTAACATATTAGCAGGGTTCTTATTCGTATGTATCTTTTCTAGCTTCAACTGACCATCCTTCAATACCTGTCTAATGAAGTGGTACTTAAGCTGTATATGTTTAATTCTTGAATGAAAGGTTGAATTTTTTGCCAAATGAATTACACTTTGACTATCACTGTATAATTTGCAACTCTCTTGCTCCTTTCCCAACTCTTTTATGAATCGAGTCATCCATATCATTTTCTTGCTAGCCTCTATGACTGCATTATATTCTACCTCTGTAGTAGATAGGGAAACAACCTTCTACAACTTTGAAATCTAGCTAGCTGCCATTCCACTAACAATGAACAAATATCCTGTGGTGCTTCTCCTTCCATCCAAGTCACCTGCCATATTTGAATCTACATACCCATGTAGAGAAGTGTTTGACCCTATATAGCATAAATGCCTACTGTTGGTCCCTCTCACATATCTGAGATTCTTCTTGAGACAAAATCAAATTGTGATTTTTCTTGTCTCTCTTAATACTCATGCCAAAAAATTTCTTTGTTGCTCTTAAATCCTTCATAGCAAATGTCTGAGCTAATTTTACCTTTAGCTCAGCAATTTTTTGCACGTGTGAACTTGCAACAAAAATATCATCTACATACAGTAACAAGATAATATAGCTACCATTATCCAATTTGGTAAAATAAACACAATGGTTAGATTGACATTTAATAAAGCCATGCTTTGTCACAAACTTGTCAAACCTCAAATACCATTGTCTTGGAGCTTGCTTAAGACCATATAACCTGGCCTTATGTCTCACTTGTCCATTCTCTCCTTTCTTTAACCTATAAACCCATTTATTTTTTAGTGTTTTCTTTTCATCTGACAACTCAATCAAATCCCACGTATGGTTCTCTTCTAAGAAATAAATTTCCTCATTCATGCCATGCTCCCACTGTTTCTTGGATTCTACCTACATTGCCTCATCAAAATTTTCTAGTTCTCCACCATCAGTGAGTAAAAAGTAGTGTAAATAAGGGGAATAATGAATTGGAGGCTTAATTACCCATTGAGACCTCCTCATGGGCATTTGAGACTCATTTACAGCTTGTTGTCTGCCCAAATTTTTTGACAGTTATTGATCTCGATCATCTCTGGTCGATGTCAGTATGTACTCGACCAATGTCAATTCCACCTGACTAACATCGGTCTCCACTTGATCGATGTTAGTTCTTACCTGATCGATGTTGGTTTCTACCTGACCGACGTTGATCTCTGTGTTTTTCTGTGAGTGATGATTTTTACCCGCGAGCTCATTTTGGATCATAACCAGTTCCAAATCAAGATTGCCCTACCCAAAATTATTTAGCCTCTTGAGTTGATCACTGTACATCACCTTCTTATTAAAAACTAAGGCTTTCCATTTCTTAAAAGTGTCAAAAACATCAGATTTTCTCTTTATGCAATAAACTCATAATTTTTTTGTATCATCATCAATGAAAGAAACATAATACTGTGATCCTCTAATAGAAGCTACCTGAGCTGGTCCTCACACGTCTGTGTGAACAAGTTCTAACTTGTACTTCTTCTTTATTGACCCAATTGTGAAAAATCTCACTTTCTTCTATTTCTCAAAAATACAATGCTCATAAAAATCTTGATCTATGCTTTTCAAATCTGAAAGCTTACCTTTTGACTTAAGAACATCCATTCCCTTTTCACTCATGTGACCAAGCCTATAGTGCCACAACTTTGCATCTACATCTGAAGTAGATAAAATAGAAAGAGAATAATCAGTAATATAAGGAGATAGATAAAGTTTACCTACTCTCTTACCTTTTGCTAATACAAGTGCACCCTTGAAAACTTTCTAAGATTCAGCTGTGAGAGTTACTGTGCAACCCTCATCACCCAACTTTCTATAGAAATTAGATTCCTCTTCAAGATGGGTACATGCATGACATCTTTCAACACCTATGTGTTGCCATTCTACAATTTCAGCTGCACTTTTCCTTTGCCAACAACTTGACAAGGCTCATCATCCCCTAAATAAACTTTTCTAAAGTCTCCATGGACATAATCATTGAAAAATTATCTATTTAGGGTTGCATGAAAAGAGACACCAAAATCTAAAACTCAAGACTATACTTTATCCAAATAAAATATAAGAGCATCTTATGCAACAATACCTGGATCTTTTGCTTCTTTATTACTTTCATGCTGATTTTTTTTCAACTAACAATCTTTCTTTGCATGCCCTTTCTTTCCACAATTCTAGTAGGTTATTCTTCCATTTCTAGATTTGGATCTACTTCCCATGTTTGACTTTGATTTCCTTGCTTGCCCTTCTCTCTTTGCCATCCCCTGCTTTCAACACTTAAAGCATTGTCTGATGTTTCTCCTATGCTTTTTCTACAAATTTCTTCATTCAAGATTACACTAACATCATCAACTTTCAAGATATTTAAAGCAGATGCAGTATTACTAACTACCATTACCAAACTATGTCAACTTTTAAGTAAAGAGCATAAGATTAAGAGAGCCTTAATTTTATCATCAAAAACTATTTTGACTAAAATTAACTGATTACTATTGCATAGAAATCATTAAAATGACTAGATACCAATCCACCTTTCTGCATTTGCAAATTAAATAATTGATTTATAAGATATACATTAATCGAAGGTGAGGGTTTTTCATATAAATTTGCCAAAATATCTATTAACTCTATCGTTGTCTTTGCCTGTGATAAGTTAGAAATCATAAAAGCTGACAGGGTCAACCTTATAGATCCAAGAGTCTTTCGATCAAGAACATTCCATTCTTCATCTTTCATATCATGTGGGCTTCATTGAAACCCCACCCAACGGTAAGTACATATCTTTTTGATATAGATAATCTTCAATCTGCATCCTCTATAATTGATAATTTTTGCCATTGCATTTCTCCATTCTTAGTTTACTTTCTTCTGCCATTGCTTTACTCTCACTCAATTGAGAACCCCTGTGAGTGAATTCTGTAATCAACAAACACTAACACGCTCTGAGCTTTTTTTTAACTTGGCTCTGAGCTTTTCTTCAACTTGGCTCTGAGCTTTTCTTCAACCTAGATCTAATACCACTTGTTAAGATCTACACATAACTCTGATGCCACTTATTAGGACCTTATAGTATAATTGATTACTTTTGTATAAATAACTAAACATGAAATTAAACCAAAAGTAATAAATAACTAGAAATCAGAAACAACAAATAATAAGAGATACTAGAAATAATACAATCTATATTAAACTCTTTCAGAAGGAAATACAGTGAAGAAATCTCTTTCTCCTCACACCTCTTGGATGTACAGTAATTCTCCCTCAAGAGTTCTTTCTCTCTCTCAATAATCAATTACAACCAATTCCATTATTGAATTATTCTTCCTTTTTCGTAGATCATCTTGATCTTGCACCTTGCAGATCTTCTTGATCTTGCACCCTGTAGATTTAATTGATCTTGCTTACATTACGATGTAGTCCCATGGGTCTCTTAAATAGAATCCAAAACAAATAATAATTAAAAAATCAGACTCAAGACTAAAATTAGTCTTTACATGCAAACTAATTGTTCTCCTAAAATTAGAACAATTTTGAAAACACATAAATGACTGATGTCAGTCTGAAGGTTACTATGTAGCTAGAGATAACTAATATTGATCGACCCCTAACTGATGTTGGTTGGCTCTGATCGATATCAGTTACTGTGTAACCCAATAACCTCTACATTAGCACATTTAGTGAAGCTTTTAGCTCCACAACTCAACAATCTCTCACTTAGAGCTAAATAGTTGCACCTGTACCTGTACAGCAACATCTTCTAATTTGTTTCTGGCTTGTTTCTCCCTCTTCAAGTTTAATCTTGAAGATCAACAAAAGTTAAATGAAGATTCAACTTCTCCTTTGTTACCAGTTTTATTAACATATCAGTAGGGTTCTTATCTGTATGGATCTTTTCCAGCTTCAACTAACCATCCTCCAATACCTATCTAATGAAGTGATACTTAAGCTATATATGTTTAGTTCTTGAATGAAAGGCTGAATTCTTTGCCAAATAAATTACACTTTGACTATCACTGTATAATCTGTAACTCTCTTGCTCCTTTCCCAACTCTTCCATGAACTGAGTCATCCATATCATTTTCTTGCTAGCCTCTATGACTGTAATGTATTCTGCCTCTGTAGTAGACAGGGCAACAACCTTCTACAACTTTGAAATCTAGCTAACCACTATTTCAGCAACAGTGAATACATATCTTGTGGTGCTTCTCTTGCCATCCAAGTCACCTTTCATATCTGAATCTACATACCCATGTAGAGAAGTGTTTGAACCTGTATATCATAAATGCCTACTGTTGGTCCCTCTCAAATATCTAAGAATCCACTTAACTACTTTTTAGTGTTCTTTTCATAGATTGACCATAAACTTGCTGACAACTCCCACTGCTTGGATAATATTAGGTCTAGTACATACCATTGCATACATCAAGCTCCCAATTCCTGAAGCATATGGAACTCTACACATGTACTCAACCTCATCATGTGATTTAAGACACTGTTCTTTGCTCAACTTGAAGTGTCCAACCATATGTGTGCTTATCAATTTTGTATCCTACATATAGAACCTCTCCAACACTTTATTCACATAATCCTTTTGAGACAAAATCAAACTATGATTTTTCTTGTCTCTCTTAATAATCATGCCAAGGATTTTTTTTGTTGCTCCTAAATCTTTCATGGCAAATATCTGAGCTAATTTTACCTTTAGGTCGATAATTTCTTGCATGTGTGAACCTACAACAAGTATATCATCTACATATAGTAACAGGATAATATAGCTATTATTATCCAATCTAGTAAAATAAACACAATGGTCAGATTGACATTTACTAAATCCATGCTTTATTATAAACTTGTCAAACCTCAAATACCATTGTCTTGGAGCTTGCTTAAGATTATATAACCTAGCCTTATATCTCACTTGTCCATTCTCTCCTTCCTTTACCCTGTAAACTCATTTGTTTTTTAGTGCTTTCTTTCCAGCTGGCAACTCAACCAAATCTCACGTATGGTTCTCTTTCAAAGAATCAATTTCCTCATTCATGCCATGCTCCCACTATTTTTTAGATTCTACCTGCATTGTCTCATCAAAAAAATTTGGTTTACCACCATCAGTGAGCAATAAGTAGTGTAAAGAAGGGGAATAATGAATTGGAGGCTTACTTACCCATTCAGACCTCCTCATAGGTGTTTGAGACTCATTTACAGCTTGTTGTTTGCCCAAATTTTTTGACAGTGACCGATCTCGATCATCTCTAATCGATGTCAGTCTGTACCCAACTGATGTCAATTCCACTTGACCGACGTTGATCTCCACCTGACCGACATCGGTTCCTACCTGACTGACATCAGTTCCTACCTGATTGACGTCAGTTTCCACCTGACTGACGTTGGTCTCTATATTTTCCTGTGAGTGATGATTTTTACTCGTGAGCTTATTTTAGATCATAACCTATTCCAAATCAAGATTGCCCTGCCCATAATTATTCAGCCTCTTGAGTTGATCACTGTACATCACCTTCTCATTGAAAACTAAGGCTTTTTATTTCTTAAAAGTGTCAAAAATATCAGATTTCTTCTTTATGCAATAAACCCATACCTTTCTTGTAGCATCATCGATGAAAGAAACATAATACTGTGATCTTTTAATAGAAGCTACCTGAGTTGGTCCCTACACATCTGTGTGAACAAGCTCCAACTTGTGCTTCTTCTTTATTGATCCAGTTGTGAGAAAGATCACTTTCTTCTATTTTTCAATAATATAATGCTCATAGAAATCTCGATCTATGTTTTTCAAATTTGAAAGCTTACCTTTTGACTTAAGAACATCCATTCCCTTCTCACTCATGTGACCAAGCCTACAGTGCCACAACTTTGCATCTACATTTGAAGTTGATAAAATAGAAGGAGAATAATTAGTAATACAAGTAGATAGATCAAGTGTACCTACTCTCTTACTTTTTGTTAATACAAGTGCACCCTTAGAAACTTTCTAAAATTCAGCTGTGAGAGTTACTGTGCAACCCTCATCACCCAATTTTCTTAAAGAAATCAGATTTCTCTTCAGGATGGGTACATGCATGACATCTTTCAACACCTATGTGTTGTCATTCTGCAATTTTAACTACACTTTTTTTTTGCCAACAACTTGACAAGGCTCATCATCCCCTAAATAAACTTTTTCAAAGTCTCCATGGACATAATCATTGAAAAATTCTCTATTTGGGGTTGCATGGAAAGAGGCAACAGAATCTAAAACCCAAGATTCTACTTCATCCAAGGAAAATATAAGAGGATCATGTGCAACAATACCTAAATTTTTTGCTTTTTTATTATCTTCATTTTGATTTTCTTTCAACCAATAATCTTTCATTGCATGCCCTTTCTTTTCACAATTCTAACAGGTTATTCTTCCATTTCTAGATTTAGATCTACTTCCTATCTTTGACCTTGATTTCCCTTGCTTGCCTTTCTCTCTTTGCCATCCCTTGCTTTCAACACTTAAAGCATTGTCTGATGTTTCCCTTGTGCTTTTTTGTGAATTTCTTCATTCAAGATTACACTAACAACATCATCAACTTTTAAAATATTTGAAGCAGACACAGTATTACTGTCATTACCAAACTATGCCAACTTTTAGGTAAAGAACATAAGATTAAGAGAGCTTTAATTTCATCATCAAAAACTATTTTGAATGAAATTAATTGATTTACTATTGCATGAAAATCATTAAGATAACTAGATACCGATCCACCTTCCTGCATTTGCAAATTAAATAATTGCTTCATAAGATATACTTTATTCGAAGCTGAGAGTTTTTCATATAAATTTATCAAAGTATCTATTAAATTTATCATTGTTTTTCCCTGTGATAAGTTGGAAATCACAGAAGCTACCAGGCTCAACCTTATAGATCCAAGAGCCTTTTAATCAAGAACATTTCATTTTTCATCTTTCATATCTATGGGCTTCATTAAAACCCCACCCAACAGTAAGTATAGATCTTTCTGATACATATAATCTTCAATCTGCATCTTTCATAATTGATAATTCTTGTCATTGAATTTCTACATTCTTAATTTATTTTTTTATTTTATTGTTTTACTCCTACTCAATCAGAAACCCATGTGTGTAAATTTTGTAATAAACAAACACTAACATGCTCTGAGCTTTTTTTCAACCTGGCTCTAAGATTTTCTTCAACCTTGCTCTGATACCACTTGTTAAGATCTACACATAGCTCTGATGCCACTTGTTAGGACCTTACAATATGATTGATTACTTTTGTATAAGCAACTAAACATGAAATCAAACTAGAAGTAATAAGTAACTAGAAATCAAAAACAATAAATAATAGGAGATACGAGAAATAATACAATTTATATTAAACTCTTTCATAAGAAAATACAATGAAGAAATATCTTTCTCTTCACACCTCTTGGATGTACAGTAATTCTCCCTCAAGAGTTCTCTCTCTCTCTCTCTCTCAATCAATTATAACCAATTCAATTACTGAATTGTTCTCCTTTTTCTATAGATCTTCTTAATCTTGCACCTTGCAGATCTTCTTGATCTTGCACCTTGTAGATCTAATTGATCTTGCTCACTTTACAATATATCCCCATGGGTTTCTTAAATAGAACCCAAAATAAACAATAATTAGAAAAGTAGACTCAAGACTAAAATTAGTCTTTACATGCAAACTAACTGTTCTCCTAAAATTAGAATAATTTTAGAAATGCACAGATGACTGAATTCGATCTGAAGGTGACCGATGCCGACCGACTCAATCGATGTCGATTACTGTGTAGCTAGAGATAACTAATGTTGGTTGACTCTTAATCGATGTCAGTTGTCTCTGACCGATGTCAGTTACTGTGTAACCCAGTAACCTCCTTTGTTACAAAAGTTGAATGAAGATTCAACTTCTCCCTTGTTACCAGCTTTGTTAATATATCTAACAGGGTTCTTATCCGTATGGATCTTTCCCATCTTCAACTGACCATCCTCCAATACCTGTCTAATGAAGTGTTACTTAAGCTGTATATATTTGGTTCTTGAGTGAAAGACTAAATTCTTTGCCAAATAAATTGCACTTTGACTATCACTGTATAATTTGCAACTCTCTTGCTCCTTTTCCAACTCTTCCATGAACCGAGTCATCCATATTATTTTTTTGCTAGCCTCTGTGACTGCAATATATTCTGTCTCTGTAGTAGACAGGGTAACAACCTTCTACAACTTTGAAATCCAGCTAACTGCCATTCTACCAACAGTGAACACATATCCTATAGTGCTTCTCCTACCATCCAAGTCACCTACCATATCCGAATCTACATACCCATGTAGAGAAGTGTTTGACCCTGTATAGCATAAATGCCTACTACTGGTCCCTCTTAGATATCTGAGAATCCACTGAACTGCTTTTCAGTGTTTTTTTTTTGGATTGGCCATAAACTTGTTGACAACTCCCACTGCTTGGGCAATATCAGGGCTAGTACATACCATTGCATACATCAAGCTCTCAACTACTAAAGCATATAGAACTCTAATCATGTATTCAACCTCATCATGTGATTTAGGACACTATTCTTTACTCAACTTGAAGTGTCCAGCCATAGGTGTGCTTACCAGTTTTGCATCCTGCATATAGAACCTCTCTAACACCTTATTCACATAATCCTCTTGAGACAAAATCAAACTGTGATTTTTTCTGTCTCTCTTAATACTCATGCCAAAGATTTTTTTTGCTGCTCCTAAATCCTTCATGGCAAATGTCTGAGCTAATTTTACCTTTAGCTCCATAATTTTTTACATGTGTGAACTTGTAAAAAGCATATCATCTACATACAATAATAGGATAATATAGATACCATTATCCAATCTGGTAAAATAAACACAATGCTAAGATTGACATTTACTAAAGCCATGATTTGTCATAAACCTATCAAACCTCAAATACCATTGTCTTCGAGCTTACTTAAGACCATATAACCTAGCCTTATGTCTCACTTGTCCATTATATCTTTTCTTTAACCTATAAACCCATTTGTTTTTTAGTGATTTCTTTCCAGCTGGCAACTCATCCAAATCTCACGTATGGTTCTCTTTCAAAGAATCAATTTTCTCATTCATGCCATGCTCCCACTGTTTTCTAAATTCTACCTGCATTACCTCATCAAAACTTTTTGGTTCTCCACCATCAGTGAGCAATAAGTAGTATAAATAAAGGAAATAATGAATTGGAGGCTTACTTACCCATTTAGATCTCTTCATGGTCATTTGAGACTCATTTACAGCTTGTTGTCCACCCAAATTTTTTGACAGTGACCGATCTTGGTCATCTCTGATCGATGTCAGTCTGTACCTGACCGATGTCAATTCCACCTGACTGACATCAGTCTCCACCTAAATGACATCAATTTTTACCTGATCTACATCTATTTCCACCTGACTAATGTCAGTCTTTGTGTTTTCTTGTGAGCGATAATTTTTACTCACGAGCTCATTTTAGATCATAACCTGTTCTGAATCAAGATTGCCCTGCCTAGAATTATTTAACCTCTTGAGCTGATCACTGTACATCACCTTTTCATTGAAAACCAAGGCTTTCAATTTCTTAAAAATGTCAAAAACATTAGATTTACTCTTTATGCAATAAACCCATACTTTTTTTGTAGCATCATCAATGAAAGAAACATAATACTGTGATCCTCCAATAGAAGCTACCTGAGCTGGTCCCCACACGTCTGTGTGAACAAGCTCCAACTTGTGCTTCTTTTTTGTTGATCTGGTTGTGAGAAACCTCACTTTCTTCTATTTTCCAAAAATACAATGCTCACAAAAATCTCGATCTATGTTTTTCAAATCTGAAAGCTTATCGTTTGACTTAAGAACATCCATTCCCTTCTCACTCATGTGACCAAGCCTACAGTGCCACAACTTTGCATCTACATCTGAAGTAGATAAAACAGAAGGAGAATAATCAGTAATATAAGTAGATAGATAAAGTGTACCTACTCTCTTACCTTTTGTTAATACAAGTGCACCCTTAGAAACTTTCTAAGATTCAGTTGTGAGAGTTATTGTGCAACCCTCATCACCCAACTTTCTTGTAAAAATTAGATTCCTCTTTAGGATGGGTACAGGCATGACATCTTTCAACACCCATGTGTTGCCATTCTGCAATTTCAGCTGCACTTTTCTTTTATCAACAACTTGACAATGCTCATCATCCCCTAAATAAACTTTTCTAAAGTCTCCATGGACATAATCATTGAAAAATTCTCTATTTGGGGTTGCATGGAAAGAGGCACCAAAATCTAAAACTCAATATTCTAATTTATTCAATGAAAATATAAGAGCATGCTGTGTAACAATACCTACATCTTTTGCTTCTTTATTACCTTCAGGTTGATTTTCTTTCAACCAACAATCTTTCTTTGCATGCCCTTTCTTTCCACAATTCCAGTTGGTTATTCTTCTATTTCTAGATTTGGATCTA
Organism: Torreya grandis; assembly: GCA_037957365.1. NCBI lineage: Eukaryota > Viridiplantae > Streptophyta > Pinopsida > Cupressales > Taxaceae > Torreya > Torreya grandis. The sequence goes on from JARHVA010000844.1 coordinate 3,451,307, forward strand.
CTTCTCATCTTTGACCTTGATTTCCCTTGCTTGCCCTTATCTCTTTGCCATCCCCTGCTTTCAACACTTAATGCATTGTCTGATGTTTTTCTTGTGCTTTTCTTGCAAATTTCTTCATTCAAGATTACACTAACAACATCATCAACTTTCAATATATTTGAAGTAGACATAGTATTATTAACTGTCATTACCAAACTATGCCAACTTTCAGGTAAAGAGCATAAGATTAAGAGAGGCTTAATTTCATCATCAAAAATTATTTTGACTAAAATTAACTGATTTACTATTACATGGAAATCATTAAGATGACTAGATACTGATCCACCTTCTTGCATTTGCAAATTAAATAATTACTTCATAAGATATACCTTATTCGAAGCTGAGGGTTTTTCATATAAATTTGCCAAAGTATCCATTAACTCTACCATTGTCTTTGCCTGTGATAAGTTGGAAATCACAGAAGCTACCAGGCTCAACCTTATAGATCCAAGAGATTTTCAATCAAGAACATTCTATTCTTTATCTTTCATATCTGTGGGATTCATTAAAACCCCACCCAACGATAAGTATAGATCTTTCTTATATAGATAATCTTTAATCTGCATCCTCCATAATTGATAATTCTTGCTATTGAATTTCTTCATTCTTAGTTTACTTTCTTTTACCATTGCTTTACTCCCACTCAATCAGAAACCCCTGTGAGTGAATTCTATAATCAACGAACACTAACACACTCTGAGCTTTTTTTCAACTTGGCTCTGAGCTTTTCTTCAACCTGACTCTAATACCACTTGTTAAGATCTACACATAGCTCTGATGCCACTTGTTAGGACCTTATAGTACAATTGATTACTTTTGTATAAGCAACTAAACATAGAATTAAACCAGAAGTAATAAGTAACTAGAAATCAGAAACAACAAATAATAAGAGATACAAGAAATAATACAATCTGTATTAAACTCTTTCATAAGGAAATATAATAAAGAAATCTCTTTCTCTGCACACCTCTTGGATGTACAGTAATTCTCCCTCAAGAGTTCTCTCTTTCTCTCAATCAATTACAACCAATTCAATTACTGAATTGTTCCCTCTTTTTTGCAGATCTTCTAGATCTTGCACCCTACAGATCTAATTGATCTTGCTCACATTACAATACAGCCTCATGAGTCTCTTAAATAGAACCCAAAACAAATAATAATTAGAAAAGCAGACTCAAGACTAAAATTAGTCTTTACATGCAAACTAATTGTTCTCCTAAAATTAGAACAATTTTGGAAATGCACAGATGACCGATATCGGTCTGAAGGTGACCGATGCTAGCCGACCCAGCCAATGCTGGTTACTGAGTAGCTAGAGATAATCGATGTCAGTCAACCCCTAACTAATGTTGGTTGGCTTTAACCAATGTCGATTACTGTGTAACCCAACAACCTCCACATTAGCACATTCAGTGAAGCTTTTAGCTCCACAACTCAACAGTCTTAATAGTCTAAACTTACTCATATTAAAGATGGCCCAGAATTGTAACTCATAACCTATCATGAATCCATTTAATTATGTTGAGATCCTTCAAGGTATGGCAAGATCATAGGGTTAAAGATGTTACAAGGAATATGTGTTAATGTTGTTTAGGTATTTATCATGTTTTAAGGTCTTTTAATAGGTATTAAGGTAGCCTCTATTTGAAATTTCACTTTAGATCACATGTATTGCCTCTAAAAGGGTGTCTAACCATGGAATGATGTTATTTTGACACCAAAAAACCAATAATACTATCAATCATGCCCTCAAAGGTCTCCAATATCACCATAATCCCATGATATAATGGTTTCATATGCAAAATGGTGTGTTTTCATAAGTCAAATGCTTTTATTTTCCACTAAAGGGGCTTACATGTGGGAAAAAATGGATTTTAAACTTCCCTAATCATACCTTATGTTTTGAAATGTTTTTTGACCTCCTTATTTCCCTCCTCCTACCCACCAATAACATTTAAGGATCTAAAACTTGAGAAAATATAGGGAAGTAGTGTTTTATAGGTGCTTTTAAGCTTGTACAGATCTATACAATATGGTCATGGTCATAAAAGGTCAAATATCTGTATAAAGGACTTAGCGTAGAAATAATGTATGAGAATACAAGAGTTTTAAGTCAAAAAATGTCAAAAAATAACCCTTCATTTCCATCATCTTCCTTGGCAACCTTGGATGGCTTTCAGGTTCTTATTCAGTATGGATAGGGGAGAGAAGATGGTGATCTAAGCTCTTATCTAGAGGAAGGGGGTCTAATGGACTTATGATCCTTAGCATTGGTTTGTATAATGATGATCTATGCTTTATTAAAAATGGTTAAGAACTTGAGGTAATCAAACTGGTCTTTTACATCCACATAGGTTTAAGATTAGAATAGTTTTAGTGTGTTTCTAGCCTAGTTGAAGAAAATGGTAGTTGAATGTCTTTCACAAGTCCTCAAGGTCTTATCATTGCATTATTCACCCCTCATTCACATGTGTGAGTCTATAGGATCAAGAAACCTCCTAGTTGTCACAGGTTGTAGACTACAATCAAGGTTTCCTTGATGATGAAGGACTTTTAATGCACATATCTAGAAAAGAGTGTTGGTTTCAGGTTGAATGATGGTTTCATAAAATCATTAAGGTCACTTTACCTCATTAACATAATTATTATCAAATGAGCCTTAAAATTCTTCAATATCTTGCCTTAAAATGAGATTACTTGTGTAAGTTGGCCTTCAGTACAAATATGGATCGAGTATTTCATGGTGATGATTGTTGAAAGACATTAAAACACCATAAAGGTAACAGGGGTGTTATATTCATGGGTAGGATTTACATGTTTAGAAAAAAATATGCCATTATGAACCTCATGATTAAGAAGCCATGAATTAGTCTTCCAATGCCTTCACAGACCTATTTACTAGAGTTTAAGATTCATTATCAGAGTTTAAGGTATTCGTAGAATCTTAGGTTTCAATTTCTCCCATTATGTGTCTAAATAACCAACTCTAAATATTCTAACTTGATGAATGTATGAATAAGGGTGTTTAGGATCCCCATAGGTGGTATTGGACATAATTAAACATTCTATATCACACCTTTCAAATGATTTATGGTGTATAATAGTCTTATGAAGCTATTTCACACCATAGTAGACCTTGATTTCCAAATTTAGAACTCCATAGGACCCTATGACTACCACCTATAGTTTTAAACCCTTTTTCCCAAGCTTAAAGTATGTAAACAAGGTTAAATGATTGATAGAATCATAAATGGTAAATGGAACTATGATATAAGGTTATATTCAAGTTTGGATTCTATTCAAAAGTTATGACCAGGTTTAGAAGACCAACTCAATCTTAGTCTCCAAAGGGTTTTCCTAGACCACCATATTGTTGAACCTATACAATAAAAGGAAGGGCCATGTGTTAAAAATATGATAACATTAAGGAGAGGCATTGATATTTAATAAATTTCAATTGGATCTCAAACATAGCAAGGAATCCCTCCTACTCATGAACCTGTAAGAAACCTCTTGATAATCAAACACCTAGGACATTACCTACATGATTGTAGGCAGTCTTATCCCCAACATTAAATATTAAATGTTATAGGCACATGAAAGAGGGAGATATTAGATAGAGAGGTATATCATAGATTTCATGTTGTTTAAAATCAAGGAAACTTGAAGGGAGGGCCAAACAAGCTCACTCAAACATGAGTAGTGGTCTAGGTACATCTAAGTTTACCTAACTAATTAGAATGCCTAACTGATGTCAATGGAAATGTCAAAAAAAACATATAAAGGTAACCCTAGGATAATTATGGTATTCATATTACTCAGGGTTCTTAAGAGTGTTATTAATCCAATCAACTGCCTGGTTTGGATTAAATGCTCATGACACATAGACTTTAATGCATGACTATAAGGGAGTCTTGAGAATAGGTTTGAGGGGAAACTCAGCTCAAGGGTGTGGTAAAACCCTTAATATACCATACATTATCCCCCAAATTATACTCATATTTAATAATATAATACATAGGTCCTATGTAGGCCTCAACATAGTTGACTCAAACACTCAGGCTAGTCAATGACACTTAGGGCAGACCTATAAGAGAGAAGGGAAGAGATGGTGGTTTGGGTAGATAATAACAAGTCAAAAGGGTGAAAATATATGGGATAGGTTTTTTATGGTGACATTTAAGTCACCAATTCACCTATAAGTGGCTTAGATCCCTAAGACTTAGTCAAACCTATAAGGCCTCAAACCACCCTTAGGCCTCAAAACCCCAACCTCCTCCTATTGGCATATCTAAATCCCCAAATTAGACTTAAGGACATGATAAGGTGTGTGATGATGATACAAACCCTAAGGATAATGTTTTAGACATAAGAATACAAGTAAATGGTTAATTTGGTCTCATTACCTCTCCCAAACTACACTACCCTAGTCTGACACCTCTAACTACCAACTCTAATTCTCATATCTCACATGGTATGATGACTCATGCCTAGTGCTCTTAGGTGGAGTTGGGGACCCATATGCACTTAATATACATAATGGAAAGAGTTTCATTTGGGAGATCAACTCTATGAATAATCCCTAACACTATAAGCCACACAAAATGCTAGCATTAAACTTGAAGGCTATCAACTTTCACTCATAACTCATCGTACAAGTTTCATGGGACCAAGAGATGTTTAGGAGTTTTGAGGGGGTCTATGGGATAAACATACATGTCAATAATTTTTGGATTTGGGGCCTATACTCTATGAACCATTATTAAGATGGTAGGCCATTAAAACCTTCTCTAAACTTTGATAAATCTATGATGAACAAAAATGATTTCAAATGAGGTAATTGAGCCTTGAAATAGTCTTGATGGTCTCCTTAGGTCCCATGGGCACCCAAATGGTCTATTGGTTGGCACATGCAAGGTATATAATGTACTTATTAGACTTAAAAAGGACTAATTTAGGCCTATATTCAAGGAATTATAAGAGGTCTACACATTATACATGTTTCTAAGGAGGGAGAGGGATCTAGAGGTCTTAAAGAGTTGCATAATGATCACCTACATGGGTCTCCATGTCTAATAACCACCTATAGACATGCCCAGGTGCCTAGTTAGCTGACTATGTGTGCAAAAGAAAAAGCAAGGGGATTAATCATGTCAATATAAATGATCCTAAGGATCTAATAGGTAAGTTTAATACTTTCATAAGTGGGCAAGTACCCTCACCATTCCATTTTGAAGGTAAAACTCAAGAACTTTTCCTTTAGGTTTGTTGGTCTAATACCCTTCTCAAGGTATGACTGATTGAAGACTAAAAATAAAGAACAAGAAGGGGTATATGTGACTTTATACCATCATGAAGATGTACTTGAATGGGTTTCATATGTGCATGAGGTGTTAGTTTGCATAAAAAAGCCTAGAGTTGGTCATTTTTGGCTTAAAACTGTCCTGAAGATGCACATAATACATGACAATCACGCAAGGAACACCTTCTTGTGCTCATAACTATACAAAATTTCTGCATGGGGACCCTAGATGCTAGGGAAAGTATGTGAGGGTTGTGTACTTGAATCTCTTAGTATTAGGAACCCATACTACTCTTTCTCTTTACTTTGTTAGTATATTAGTTGTTATAGACACATCTGCTTTGTAAGTCATCTCGTAGGTAGTTTGTTTTATCCCAAATTCATGGGAAGTAATAGTTGTTTAAATTAGACTTAGTATATAAGTGTTGAGGTCAATGAAAGGATCCATGAATTGTATTAAATTGGGCTTTCTCAAAGGAGTTTTCCCCCTTGAAGAGGCCAATGCTTTTGAAATTTAGCTATTATAATTTAGTTCTACTTATTTGAATTAATATATTACTGATTTTCATAGTTTATTTCATGTATTTGAAATTATCATATAACTTTTTTAGGAAAGATTCTCTCATCTAGTATCAGAGCCCTTTTCAAGGTGATTTTTTCTACTACCCAACATATGCTCTCACCTTGTGTAATAGGACCTTAGTGATAAAAAAGTGGTAACAGATCCATTTCTAACCCTTTCATGCCAAAGTCTAGATTTATAATTTCATTTTGGTAACAGATCATCATCAAAAATCATGATCTTATATTAAGTTGTACTCTAATTTGTTTTCTACTGTAGCTCATATTATCTATTTCACATCCAGATAAAAACCTATTTGCATAACTATGGGAAGTGCTTGGGTGAAAGCCCTAAAACTCATTATGAGAAGAGTACCATAGGAACCCCAAAGTAGTTGGCCCATTGAGAGGACCTACCAATGAAATGAGCAATGGCCCCTTCCTAATTAACTATTTTCCACCTGTGAGGAAAACCAAGAGCTATTATTTAGGGGTAAATTCATGGCCATAAATTTTTAGGAGAGTGGTACTCAAATAGACAACATTAGTGGCCAGAGAGATTTATAAAAACTTTTAGGAAAGCATTCAAACTTGGGTCCCATATTCATCCTATAAGTTTTAGAAAACTATCAATAGAATATCAGAAGACTCTTATAGGAATTACAACTAGACATTTGATAGAAACTAGAAACCAAAAAATCCTCATCAGTAGAGTATCCAAATACTCTCAGAGGACTTGCAGCTAGACATTTGACAAAAACCAAACCATAAAAAAATCCATCCATCCATATCTCTCCATCTATATCCCGGTTTATCCTCAAATTTTATCCAGACACCTAAAATTCCATTCTCCACATTTTATTTATTGAGGTCCCATATCCCGATTCCACTCCTAATTCTCACAAATCTCAATTTTCCCTTTTTTTGGGTTTTACCATAACTTCATCTATTTTTGTCCATTTGCCTCAAAAAAATTCCATAGTGTTCATATCCCTTTTTTGATCCTTTATCCCTCTTTGATAAATTTTCTAGTTTTTCAATTTTTACTTCTAAATTTTCCCTCATCTTCGTCAATCATACTCACACTATGCAAAAAAACTAGTAAAAGAATCTATACCACTTTTGATTTTACCCAAATTAAAAAAATTACTTACTAAACATGTTTTAACTCTAATTTTCCCACCCATTGAAAAACAAAAATCTCTTATTTAAGCATGGTAGTAACTCGAACAGAAGCAAAAAACATAGAAGATGAAATTGCCACCCTTAAGACCCAAATCAAAGATCTTGATGAAAAAATTCTCGGCCTCAATCTTCAACATACCACCTTGAACAACAAAGGGCATCCAAACTCCTCTTCAGACATTAAGTTTTATTCTTCCAATAATTTTTGTGGGTTGAAGCTTGATTTTCCTTGATTTAATGATGTAGATCTGACTGGATGGATCTATCGAGCAAAATAATATTTTAGTCTATTTAATGTTTTTGATGCCAAAAAAATCCCACTTACATCCTTTCACTTGGAACATAAATCCCTTAAATGGTATCATTGGTATATCAAGGCTCATTATAATCCAATATAGACCAATTTTTGCACCCTCATTTTGCAATGATTTGGCCCCAGTGATTTTGATGACTTCATAGGAGCACTCACTAAACTTCACCAAATAAGAACCATGAGAAAATATCAAATAGAATTTGAAAAACTAGCCAAACACACAAAGGGATTATCTAATGAATTATTTAGGAGTTACTTTATTAGTGGATTGAAGGATGCAATTTGATCTAAGGTCAAAAAAAATTATCCCAACATGATGATGGAAGCCTTAGGGTTGGCTAAGTTGGTGAAGGACAAGTTCATAACTTAGCAGTGATCCAAATCTAATTTTTCTCCATTTAGAAATACAAATCCAAAATGATCTCACATAATGTTATCCCCTCGAACCACTTTTATCAAGCCTTTGACTGAAGTAGAGATGTGGGTACATAGAGACAAAAGACTATTTTACAATTATGATAACAAATTCACTCGAGGACATCAATGTGTTGAGCAAAATATATACCTACTAGATGTGGACTCTCTACCCAAAATTTAAGTTTGGAAAAATGCTCAAGATATAATAGATGATCAAGAAGAATTTCAACTGATTGTGGAACCTACTTCTCAAGAAGACTAACTAGAGATCTCTCTATATGCCTTAGTAGGAGTTACTACCCCACAAACCATGCAAGTTAGAGGTTAATTCAAGAAGATCCCTCTTACAATCCTCATTAATTATGGTAGCACTCATAACTTCATTAACCCTCAGATCACCAAAGAGGCTGATTATTTTATCCATCCTTGCTCTAACTTTGAATTCATGATTGCTAATGGGGGAACATTACCTTGAAAAGGGAAGTGTCGTAGTGTGTGTATCTCTATTAGAGATTATAACTTGTGATCTAACATGTTTTCCTTGCCCTTAAGTGGATGTGATGTTTTAGGATCCCAATGGTTATGCACACTTGGACCCATCTTATGGGATTTTGCTAAACTTTGGATGCAATTTTTAGATAATGGGAAAAAACACACATTGAAAGGCTTACACCCAAGATCTCTCAGCGTCATAAGTTCACATCACATGGAAAATCTTATTAAGAAGAATTGACATGGTGTCATTACCCATCTCTATTCTAGTGAAATGCAACCATTAATGGTCTCCACTAATCCTTCTGATATATAAACCATTCTACATAAGTATGCACGTGTCTTTTTTGAACCTATGGGATTACCACCTTCATGAATAGAGGACCACCATATTTAGCTCCTTCTTGGAAGCATTCATCTCAATATCATTCCATATACCCATTTCAACAAAAGATCAAGATTGAGATGGTCATTCAAGATTTACTAAAGCAAGGCATTATTTACCCCAGTATTAGCCCATATTCTTCCCCAGTTCTCCTTATCTAAAAAAATATGGGTCATGGCACCTCTACATTGATTTTTGAGCACTCAATCACATCATAATCAAGGATAAGTTCTTGATCCCTATTATTTATGAGCTTTTTCATGAGCTTTATGGCACTTTTTTATCTCCAAGTTGGATCTCCACTTTAGATATGACCAAATCTAGCTTCATGAGGATGATATCCCTAAGACACCTTTCTACATGCATAATAACCACTATAAGTTTCCAATCATGCCCTTTGGCCTCACTAATGCTCCTTGAACATTTCAAGCATTGATGAATAAAATATTCTATCCCTACCTACAAAAATTCATTCTGGTCTTCTTTGATGATATCTTCATCTATAGTAAAACATGGTCTAAGCATCTCCAACATCTAGAACTTACACTGCAACTTTTCTCTGATCATCATCTCTATGTAAAATAGTACAAATGTGCTTTTGGCCAAGACAAAGTGGAGTATCTCAGGTATATTATTTCATCCCAAGGGGTTTGGGTGGATTCAAAAAAAATAGCAACCATGACAAATTGGCCTTAGCCTTAGACACTCAAGAGCCTTCATGTTTTTTTGGAGTTGACTAGATACTATCACAAGTTTATTAAAGATTACAAGAAGATTATAGATCCAATGATAGTTATGTTGAAAAAATATTCTTTTACATGGATAGAAGCTACTGAGTGTGTATTTGAAAAATTTAAATAAGCTATGTGTACTACACCTATTCTAGATATGTTAAATTTTGCCAAGACCTTCACTATTGAGAGTGATTCTTGTGTCAATGGACTTGGTTTTTTTATCCTCCAAGAAGGACACCCCATTGCATTCACAATAAAATACATTTATGGTAATAATTTAAGATTCTCTACTTATGAGAAGGAAATGATGTCCATTTTGCTTGTAGTATAGAAGTGGCAACCATACTTACTAGAGAATCATTTTTACATTAAAACTGATCATCAGAGTCTAAAATATTTCCTAGAACAATAGGTCTATGCCATATCACAATATAAATGGGTCAACAAAATAATGGATTATGAATATGAGATCATTTAAAATGAGGGTAAGGACAATATTGTGGTTGATGCTCTATCTCACACATTTATGGACGAAGCTTCCCTTCTAGCTATTTCTATGCCTATTCTAAATTAGTTGGATGTTGTACAGTAGGGGTATGTCAATGAATGGTTATTATCTAAAATAATTCAATATTTGGCCACTAAACCCTTTATATTACTACATTATTATTGGGATGATGCTTCTTTACGATATAAGGGTTGTCTGGCACTTCTCCAAAGCACAAATCCTTAACAAGCTATATTCTCTTAACTCCATACTTCTCCATCCATAGAGAATTTAGGGTTTCTCAAAACTTATGAGTGGGCATGATGTAAATTATTTTAGAAGGGATTGAAAAAGGAAATTCAACATATGGTGGTTAAATGTGATACCTTTCAATGCAACAAGGGTAAAATAACACTCATTCTTGGGTTGCTCGAACCCTTGACTATCCTTACCAAGATTTGGATAGATATCTCTATGGATTTCATTGAGGGGCTCCCTAAATGTGGGGGGGAAATAGTGTGTATACACATAATATTTTTAAACTTTTATTGATTACTAACACTTTGTATCTTATAGGAACTATCAAGTCTTAATCTCTCTGAGTGCATGCCTTAAGGGGTCACCAAGAAAGGGGTGGGTAGACCATCGATGCTTTGTAAGATTGTTGTTCCTTTCTCCTCTTAGCATCCACATTCTAGCCTCCTAAAACCATTGAAACCAAGCGTATTCTTCTTAGTCCTATCCATTCCTATAATTTGTTATATTTTATCCTTCATTTCTTGCCTTAGCACCCTTTTGACCTGTCAGTTGTGTTAGGTCGACCAAGTTGACCTAGTACAGTTTTGAGACTTTTGATCTCTTTTGGTTTGTTGGCCTCTTGGCCAACATAGCATATACCTAAAGAGTTAGAACTAAAAATGTGCTATGTCTACCAAGTCAACCTAGTGTCAATGTTTCCAAAAGTTTTTAGAGTAATATTTACCACCATTTAATAAAAGTAGAGAATTAAGTGAATAAATGTGAATGAACATTTGCATATTGACCATTCTACTTAGGCAATAAAGATTTAGGGTTCAATACTTTATTTGGAGCTTTGATCTCATCTTGTGGATAAGTATTTTGGATGCTTGGATAGGATGTGTAGCTTAGAGCTGATTTAACTTAGTTATTCATACATACCATGACAATCTCTTGTGAAGCACCTTGGCCAAGGGGAGATTGAGGCTCAGCGGGTTCATATTCAAAGGTAAGTGTTCCTAACTTTATTCCTTTTTTGTAAGAGTATATATATAGAGCATATGTATTCTTATCTTCTATGTATTAGGATTCTATATATAAAGAGCATATGTATCCTTCTCTTCCATGTATTAGGATTCTATATTTAGTTTAGTTGTTTATTAATTTTGTTTCTAACCCCCACTTTATGCCACAAGCTTTGGTGTACACTAGTTTATATTTACTTTTCTTGTTATTAGATTAGTGTGTTAGGGTGTGGAGCTAAAAGCTTCAACTGTTTGCAGACACGATGAAGAGGATGCTGAAAAACCAGAAGAACTAGCGTCGGCAGCATGACCGACGTCGGTCAGATACAGTGTAGAAGGCAACCGGTGTTGGCAGCTAGTCGGCTGACGTCGGCAGTACTAGGCAAGCAGGGACCGGCATCGGTCGCCTGTGTGTTCCAGAACTGTTGTTGACGAACAGTCAGTTAATTGAAGAAAGTGTTTGCATGTCAAATGACTAATTATAGTCACGAGCTATGTGTCTAATTATTGTAGTTAGATTTTTATTTTTTTAACCATGGGATTCTATTTAAAGACCCATGAGGCATGTATTGTAATTATCAAGAAGGCAAGTAAAAGCATTGAAGCAAGCAAGTTTAAGGAGATCTACAGGTGTAAGGTCAAGGAGATCAGCTGAAGCATTCAAGGAGGGATAACAACTCAGGTTATAGAGTTGGTTTGTGTTGAGCAAGAGAGAGAGGGAAGAAGGTCTTGAGGTGTGACAAGCCTTTGAGGTGGAGGAAGAAGTGGCATCTTCCTTATTGTATTTTCTTCTAGTAATATCTAATACAAGAGTGTGTATTGTCTCTCAAATTCTTTACTGTCTCAAGTTTCTAGTTACTTATTCATTCTGGTATAATTTCGTGTTTAATTGCTTATAAGAAAGTAATCAATTGTGCTTTCGTTGGATAAGGGGTCTCCTAACAGTTGGTATCAGAGCTACAGTTTGCAGGAAGCAGGGTACTATTTGTTGATTACAGGTCATTCATAGGTTTTTGATTGAGTGGGAGTTCAGCAATGGCAGAAGAAAGTAAGCTACGAATGGAGAAGTTTAACGGCAAGAATTATCAACATTGGAGGATGCAGATAGAGGATTATCTGTATCAGAAGGATTTGTACTTACCATTGGGTGGGGTTGCATGCAAGCCCACAGATATGAAGGATGAAGAATGGAGTGTTCTTGATCGGAAGGCTCTTGATTCCATAAGGTTGAGCCTTGCATCGTCTGTGATTTCTAGCTTATCACAGTGCAAGACAATGGAAGAGTTGATAAAGTCCTTGGCAAATTTATATGAAAAGCCCTCGGCTTCTAATAAGGTATATCTTATGAAGCAGCTATTTACTTTGCAAATGTAGGAAGGTGGATCGGTACATACTCATCTCAATGATTTCCATGGTTTGGTAAACTAGTTAGCTTCAGTCAATATTGTTTTTGAAGATGAGGTAAAGGCTCTCTTGATTTTATGTTCTTTGCCTGAAAGTTGGGACAGTTTGGTTATGGCAGTAAGTAATTCTACATCTACTTCTAAAATCTTAAAAGTTGATGATGTTGTGAGTGTGATCTTGAATGAGGAAATACATAGGAGAAGCACAGGTGAATCATCAGGTAATGCTCTAAGTGCAGAAAGCAGGGGAAGGCAAAGGGAGAAGGTTGAGCAAGGGAAATCAAGGTCGGGAACGAGATCTGAGTCTAAAGGTGTTACCTACTAGTTTTGTGGAAAAAAAGGACATACAAAGAAGGAGTGTTTGTTGAGAGATAAAGAGAATCAACATGTAGGTATTGAAGAAGCAAAGGATGCAAATATTGTGGTACATGATGCTCTCATACTTTCTTTGGATAGTCAGGTAGGATCATGGATTTTAGATTCTAGTTCATCTTTTCATGCATCCCCAAATAGAGATTTGTTCCATGAGTATGAACAGGGAGACTTTGGAGTGCTTTATTTAGGGGATGGTACGCCTTGTCAGATAGTTGGCAAAGGGAAAGTGCAGCTGAGATTGCAGATTGACAACACAGGGTGTTGAAGGAGGTCATGCATGTTCCAATTCTAAAGCAGAGTTTGATTTTTGTAGGAAGGTTGGGTGATGAGGGATGCACAATAATCCTCACAGCGGACTCTTGGAAGGTTACCAAAGGTGCACTTGTTCTAGCAAGAGGTAAGAAAGTAGATACTCTTTATCTGTCTACTTGTATTGTTGATTTTACTTCTGGTTTATCTACTTCAGCTGTAGATTTAAAGATGTGGCTTAATAGGCTTGGTCACATGAATAAGAAGGGAATGGACATTCTTGATTCAAAAGGTATGTGTTCAGATTCGGAAAGCATAGATAGAGTTCATTGCAGAAAAAGGAAATTTGATGCTTTTGACAAGAACAAAGAAGCCTTGGTGTTTATGGAGGAGATGAAGGATAGAGATCAGTCACAGGGGCTGAATAAATCTGAACAAGGTAGCATGGACAGAGGTTTGATCCAAGATGAGCTCGTGGATGAAAAATTCATCACTTGCAAAAAAACAAAAGTATCGACGCCGGTGCTCCCATGGCACCGGCGTTGGCTAGATAAAAACTGACATCGGTCATGTGCAGACCAGCAGGGTCGGTAGGTCAGGTAGGAGAAGTCTAACATCGATCATCAAGACTGACATCGGTAGGAGGGACACCGGCATCAGCCAGGGAAATGACGTTGGTAGTTAGGGTCAGTGCAGGGAATTGACATTGATCGGGAGTAGACTGGGAGATGGTTGAGATCAGTCACTGGAATGGATGTTGGGTGGATAGCTAGCTATCAAGGAGTCTCAAACACCCATATGGAGGTCAGAAATGGTAAGTGAACCTCATATTCATTGTTCACCTTCTTTATATTGCTTACTGATAGTCAAGAACTAGGAAGATGGAAGAAGCAATGCAGGTAGAGTCCAGAAATAGTGGGAGCTTAGCATGGATGAGGAGTGTGAGTCCTTGGAATAAAACCAAATAGGTATTTGTTGGTAGAGTTGTCAGCTAGAAGAAATCATTGGATAGAGGGATGGATTCCCATATTAGAGAAGAGAGTGGATGGACACGTGAGACAGAAGGCTAGGGCATATAGTCTTGATTAGGCTACAGACAATGGAGGTTTGACCATTGTATTTTATCTTTACCAGGTTGGATAATATTAGCTACATTATCCTGTTACTGTATTGTGTTACTTATTGCAGGGTTTCATATACAGGGAGTTTTCTGAGCTAAGGGTAGAGTTGGCTCAGAAGTATGTCATGAAGAATTTGGGAGCAACAAAATTCTTGTGGCATAAGTGACAGGTATAGCATCATAGGTTTGCATGGTGGTTGGTCTTCAAGAGTGACTTTGAAGAGGAATACAAAGCCAAAGGAACAAAAAAGATGGTGTACAGGTACAGGTACAGTAGTAGCTATTTATCTCCAAGTGGGAGATTGTTAGGGTGTGGATCTAAAAGCTTTAACTGTTTGTAGACACGATGAAGAGGATGCTGAAGAACCAAAAGAACTAGCATCAGTAGCATGACCGATGTCGGTCAGATACAATGCAGAAGGCAACCGGCGACGGCAGCTAGTCGGCTGACGTCGACAGCACCAGGCAAGCAAGGACTGGCGTCAGTCGCCTGTGTGTTCCAAAACTGCTATTGACAAATAGTCAGTTAAGTGAAATGAGTGTTTGCATGTCAAATGACTAATTATAGTCACAAGCTGCATGTCTAATTATTGTAGTTAGATTTATATTTTTGTAATCATGGGATTCTATTTAAAGACCCATGAGGCATGTATTGTAATTATCAAGAAGGTAAGTAAAAGCATTGAAGCAAGCAAGGTCAAGGAGATCTACAGGTGTAAGGTCAAGGAGATCAGCTGAAGCATTCAAGGAGGGATAGCAACTTAGGTTATAGAGTTGTTTTTTGTTGAGAAAGAGAGAGAGGGAAGAAGTTCTTGAGGTGTGGCAAGCCTTTGAGGTGGAGGAAGAAGTGGCATCTTCCTTATTGTATTTTCTTCTAGTAATATCTAATACAAGAGTGTGTATTGTCTCTCAAATTCTTTGCTATCTCATGTTTCTAGTTACTTATTCATTCTGGTATAATTCCGTGTTTAATTGCTTATAAGAAAGTAATCAATTGTGCTTTCGTTGGATAAGGGGTCTCCTAACATAGTGAAATATTAAATCATAGGACTCTTTTAGGGTTGTTATGTGATTATGTTATACTATAAGATTTGTAACCCTATCTCACATGGTGTGTTGTGATAAGTGATCCCCTAATCAAATCTAATAGATCCTCACATTGGGCATGCTCCCATTTAACAATTATATTCTCCCTAATTGAAAGTGTAGGTGTGATCTATCACATTTGATCCAAGATTAATTTATGGACATGATCCATTTTTGATTGCATACATTCTAGTGAACCCAATGTGAATCAAACCCTTATAAGATTTATTTAATTTTTATTCATCATTATTTTTGTCATATATTTACTATGCTAGATCGACCTTATCAACCTAGTTTATTTATCTCTATGCACAAGTTTACAAGAATAGGTAACTGGCTTGATAGCTTAACCTAGTATAGGTTTTTTAAACTTGTAGAACTCTATTCAAAAAACTATATCGACTAGCTCAACCCAATGTAGTTTTCATCAATTTTTAAACTTCTTGTTCAATCAAATAGGTTAACAAGGTCAACCTAGTGCATTTTCAACACTTTTTTAGTAGGTTTTTGTACTACTTGGATGACTAGCTTGACCCAATTTGTAAATTTTTTATAGTTTTCTTTAAGGTTTCAGATCAGTAATCTTCTCCTCTTTATCTCTAAACCATTCAGGTGAGTTTCTACTTCTCTATATCTTTATATTTCTATACTTTCCTTTCATAGTTTACAGTCTTTAAAACTACCCCATAGTGAACTAGGTTGACCTTGTGGACCTAGTTCTATGTTTTGTGTGTTTTAAAATAACTAGGTTGACCTGACTGACCTAGTTCATTTTTAGACTTTGCTTCTATAATATAGGTTCAACCCTATCAACCATATTTTGTATGATTGTCCATATAGTTTCTCAACTATACCTTATTTCAAAGTTGGAATTAACCATATATATTAATCACATCTTTATTTTAGTTGCTTTCATGACTAGAATAGCTCACATAATCTAATTAGGTGGCTTTCAGTTAATCATTTAGCTGTACTATTTCTATTTTTTTACACACATGGCCAAACTACATAAACATCAACAAGCATTTAAACATTTGACTACCCAGGACAACCTACTTGGATTTCATCACCAAGGGGGAAGCTGAGTTAATTCTATGTTCAAGTATAAAGCATGGTTAATGGTATATTTTGGCTAAGAACCCAACACCCTTATCACTACGATGTGTGAAGTGAGGGGGTAGGCCCTAATAACAAGCCTATATCATTACCACTACAATCCCTTTCATCCTAAACTTACCTAAAACTATCCTTAAATTGATATATAGTACCTTGCTTATAGCCAAACTTCCTTTACACTTAAAATCATTCTTAATAATCTAATCACCATTCTAGGTTGACCAAGTAGCTATCTCTACTTTCAATTTAGGTGAGTTTCTACTTCTCTGTATCTTTCTATTTCTATACTTTCCTTTCATAGTTTACAATCTTTAAAACTACCCCATAGTCAACTAGGTTGACCTTATGGACCTAGTTTTGTGTTTTGTGTGTTTTAAAATAACTAGGTCGACTTGACCGACCTAGTTCATTTTCAGACTTTGGTTTTATAATATAGGTTCAACCCTATAGACCCTATTTTTTATGATTGTCCATATAGTTTCTCAACTATACCTTATTTCAAAATTGGAATTAACCATATATGTTAATCACATCTTTATTTTTAGTTGCTTTCATGATTAGAATATCTCACATAGTCTAATTAGGTGGCTTTCAGTTAATCATTTAGCTGCACTATTTCTATTGTTTTGCACACATGGCCAAACCACATAAAAATCAACAAACATTTAAACATTTGACTACCCAAGACAACCTACTTGGATTTCATCACCAAGGGGGAAGTTGAGTTAATGCTCTGGTTAAGTATAAAACATGGTTAATGGTATATTTTGGCTAAGCATCCAACACCCTTATTGCTACAATGTGTAAAGTGAGGGGGTAGGCCCCAATACCAAGCCTATATCATTACCACTATAGTCCCTTTCATCCTAAACTTACCTAAAACTATCCTTAGATTGATATATAGTACCTTACTTATAGCCAAACTTCCTTTACACTTAAAATCATTCTTAATAATCTAATCACCATTCTAGGTTGACCAAGTAGCTATCTCTACTTTCAATTAAAGTGAGTTTCTACTTCTCTATATCTTTCTATTTCTATACTTTCCTTTCATATTTTATAGTCTTTAAAACTACCCCATAGTCAACTAGGTTGACCTTGTGGACCTAATTCTATGTTTTGTGTGTTTTAAAATAACTAGGTTGACTTGACCAACCTAGTTCATTTTCAGACTTTGCTTCTATAATATAGGTTCAACCCTATTGACCCTATTTTGTATGATTGTCCATATAGTTTATCAACTATACCTTATTTCAAAGTTGGAATTAATTATATATGTTAATCACATTTTTTTTTTAGTTGCTTTCATGATTAGAATATCTCACATAGTCTAATTAAGTGGCTTTCAATTAATCATTTAGCTGCACTATTTCTATTCTTTTGCACGCATGGCCAAACCACATAAACATCAACAATCATTTAAACATTTTACTACCCAAGACAACCTACTTGGATTTCATCACCAAGGGGGAAGCTGAGTTAATGCTCTGGTCAAGTATAAAACATGGTTAATGCTATATTTTGGCTAAGCACCCAACACCCTTATCACTACGATGTGTGAAGTGAGGGGGTAGGCCCCAATACCAAGCCTATATCATTACCACTACAATCTTTTTCATCCTAAAATTACCTAAAACTATCCTTAGATTGATATATAGTACCTTGCTTATAACCAAACTTCCTTTACACTTAAAATCATTCTTAATAATCTAATCACCATTCAAGGTTGGCCAAGTAGCTATCTCTACTTTCAATTCATGTGAGTTTATACTTCTCTATATTTTTATATTTCTATACATTCCTTTCATAGTTTACAGTCTTTAAAACTACCCCATAGTCAACTAGGTTGACCTTGTGGACCTAGTTATGTGTTTTGTGTGTTTTAAAATAACTAGGTCGACTTGACCGACCTAGTTCATTTTCAGACTTTGCTTCTATAATATAGGTTCAACCCTATCGACCCTATTTTATATGATTGTCCATATAGTTTCTCAACTATACCTTATTTCAAAATTGGAATTAACCATATATGTTAATCACATCTTTATGTTTAGTTGCTTTTATGATTAGAATAGCTCACATAGTCTAATTAGGTGGCTTTCAGTTAATCATTTAGCTGTACTATTTCTATTCTTTTACACACATGGCCAAACCACATAAAAATCAATAAGAATTTAAACATTTGACTACCCTAGACAACCTACTTGGATTTCATCACCAAGGGGGAAGCTAAGTTAATAGTCTGGTCAAGTATAAAGCATGGTTAATGGTATATTTTGGCTAAGCACCCAACACCCTTATCGCTACAATGTGTGAAGTGAGGGGTAGGCCCCAATACCAAGCCTATATCATTACCACTATAGTCCCTTTCATCCTAAACTTACCTGAAACTATCTTTAGATTGATATATAGTACCTTGCTTATAGCCAAACTTCCTTTACACTTAAAATCATTCTTAATAATCTAATCACCATTCAAGGTTGACCAAGTAGATATCTCTACTTTCAATTCAGGTGAGTTTCTACTTCTCTATATCTTTCTATTTCTATACTTTCCTTTCATAGTTTATAGTCTTTAAAACTACCCCATAGTCAACTAGGTTGACCTTATGGACCTAGTTCTATGTTTTGTGTGGTTTAAAATAACTAGGTCAACTTGACTAACCTAGTTCATTTTCAGACTTTGCTTCTATAATATAGGTTCAACCCTATCGACCCTATTTTGTATGATTATCCATATAGTTTCTCAACTATACCTTATTTCAAAGTTGGAATTAACCATATATGTTAATCACATCTTTATTTTTAGTTGCTTTCATGATTAGAATAGCTCACATAGTCTAATTAGGTGGCTTTTAGTTAATCATTTAGTTGCACTATTTCTATTCTTTTGCACACATGGCCAAACCACATAAACATCAACAAGCATTTAAAAATTTGACTACCCAAGACAACCTATTTGGATTTCATCACCAAGGGGGAAGTTGAGTTAATGCTCTGGTCAAGTATAAAGCATGGTTAATGTTATAATTTGGCTAAGCACCCAACACCCTTATCACTATGATGTGTGAAGTGAGGGGGTAGGCCCCAATACCAAGCTTATATCATTACCACTATAGTCCCTTTCATCCTAAACTTACCTGAAACTATCCTTAGATTGATATATAGTACCTTGCTTATAGCCAAACTTCCTTTACACTTAAAATCATTCTTAATAATCTAATCACCATTCTAGGTTAACCAAGTAGCTAGTTTTACTTTCAAGTTGTTTGCTTTCTCTTTTGATCAATTATGTGCATCAATTGGATTGTCCAGTGTCAATTCAATTGATTTGTTTTCCTTTTTAGTACTTATTTCTTATTTACATTACTTTAAATTATCTTGCTTTAGTTCATAGCTTGGTATCAGCTTTATTTTCTTCCATGTCTGTAGTGTTAGGTCAACCTTATTGACCTAGTATCTTTTCAACCCCTGTACACTATGCCAGGTCAACCTAGTTGACCTAGTTATATTTGAATCACCTTTACCTTTTTTTTCCAATCATTGTTCACTAAACTAGGTCTATCATGTGGACCCAGTATAGTTTTATAGTCCCTATTTTGCACTAGGTCGACCAAGTTGACCTAGTACTGTTGTCAGTCACTTTTTGATCCTTTGCTTTCTCATCTTGTCTATTTTTCTTTCATCATGGAATTTCTATTTGGTGAAAACACTAAATTTTAATCAACAAACATGATGGAAATTTCCAATCCTAATAGGATTTCCCATAGACAAAGTAGGGTTCCTTTCATAAATGCTAGTAATGTTCATATTTCAACCCACATGATGAACTATGGGTCCCCTCCTCATACCTTTTTATATAAAAAACCTCCTCTTCTCTTATAGGATCAGCTTGAGTTAGATTATACTCTTGAGATACTTTTTTTATCACAAACTTCCTTCAACATAGAGGGAAGGATCCTTCCACCATCTATAACCTCATGATTAGTCATCAAGTTGAAGAACCTCATTCTTTTACTCCCACTTTCTCAACTAGATTTGGGGGTACTAGTTTATTTACTTGTCAACCTCTTCCTTTAATATTGACTCCTTATTATGCTATGACATATTCTTCTTTAACTTCTTCCACCTCCATGCCTAGTATCTCAACTAACATGGCAGGTTCTACATCTAGTGGGCCTCTCATAAGATCTACTATCCTTAATCCTTCCACTAGTTCATTGTTTGCTACCCAAGGCACTCATGCTTCTAGTACTTCTTCATCTCAACCATTTACTAGTCCATCTTTTTCTTCACAAGCAAATTTTGCCACTAGTGCCTCAAATTCTCATAGCTCTTCTCAATCTCATATCAATGCTAATAGTGGTACCCAAGCCACTAATACCAACACAAACACCAATACTACTTATAATAACACTAATCAAACTCATAAACTATTTTTGTAAACTCTCAATCAAATGAACACATTTCAAGCTCATAATATGAATAAAATGATGAGAATGCAAAACCACCTTCTTAATCTTTAATCCAATCCTCAACCCATGGCTTGGGGCACATATAACCAAATTGTTCCTCCTCTTCCTCTTCGATATTCTTAGGTTAATATCATTCCTCAACCTTAATTATTCAATAAATTCATCAAGCATTTACAAAATGAACCTCCTACCACTCAAATTTCTAACATTGATATTGGTGGTATAATACCTACAATTTATTATAATGGATCAACTAATCCTACCCTTCACCTCAAGAAATTTATAAATCTTTACAAGGATTGGGTGAAATTAAATACCTTTACCTCTACTAAACTCTTATCCAAAAACCTCATGAGTGATGCCTTTTATTGGTACAATCAACTTAGAGCACACTCTATCACTAGTTTAGAGGACTTAGTAAATTCTTTAGTTTAAGAATTTCAAACTAGTGATCTTATAGAGAACACTTTGGCCCATTTCATCATTTACAAGAAAAATGAAAATGAAATTACCCAATCCTTTGTTAAGCGATGGAAGACTTTGTCAAATAAATGTGAACATAACATGGTGGATGACAATCTCTTTCATCTCTTAACAAATGCTTTGTTTCCTAAATTACAATATCAAGTCTGTACCCTATCTCCACATACCTTTAAGGAAGTTATTGATCAAACCAAAAGACAAGATTTTATCATGAATCAATTCAATCCATCCCAACCTTCTCCAAGCCTTTTCTTATTAGTAAAGAATAAAAACTAAAATATTACCAATGATGGTATTATTGATTCATATGACACCATTCACAATGTTCAAGTTGTCATTCCTGCCCCTTATTTAAAACTAGCTCCTTCTCAACAATTCACTAATCCTCATTTATCAATAAGCAACATTAATGTCCATAAGCCTTTATCCTCAACTAAATTACTTAAACATCTATCTAGGCCTCTCCCTCGAGAGCTTGACCCTACCTGACCTATGAAATCATGGTATGATCCTAATAAGTTTTGTTGGTTTCATGCTAGTTGGGGTCACTCTCACAAGACTTATAGATATATTCACAATTTATCCATGGAATTTCTTCTTGGCCCAAATCTTGATCATGATTTTATTATTTGTAAGCATCAACAAACCTATGAGATTGCTTTCAAAGATTATAAATCACATGATAAAACTCAATAATTAAATCAAGAAAACACTCATTTATCTATCTGTAAATACCCCTTGCCTAATCATCAACCAATCCAAGAAATTCAAGACAAGCCCACTTCTTCCATCAATAACATAGAAAGTCTTGTTGAACCAAATTTTGAAGAGAATGTGGTTAGCATGACCAATATGCAAAGAGTGGTGGATTTCATTGATTCACAACCTATCTATACTCCTCCTTCCCATAAGACATATCATGTTCTCTAAGATTCTTCTCCAACTCATTTAAATGAGTTGGGGTAAGAAGATTTTATTTCTTTTGACAATCTGATTTATGATTCTCCCTCGGATGACACATCTCATATTATTTCTTCTTTTCTCCCACCATATTCTAATACTAATGACAATCCAATTTATAATAACACTTCTTTTAATATTCAAGATCAATCTAAACCAACCATTTCTTCATAATCAAACAATTTACAACCTTCTTGTCAACCTTCTCATTCTTATCAACATAAATTTCAATGTTCTTCAGATCCACCTTTTGAAGATCTTCTTAATCATTACGTACCTATATCTAACAATCTCCTTATGGGCTATGATGAGTGGGATCCCATTTCAGAACTTACTACTCTTCCATCTCAAATACCTTTTATTAAACTCATGAGGACATCTCCATGTCATAAAAACCACCTTATTCAACTCTTATTTGAGATTAATATCCCTCACCCTCCTCTAGTAGGATGGGAGGCTACTTTATCTAGATTTGAGGAAATTATCTTACAACAATACAAAGAGATGTCTATTAATGTTGATGAAACTATAAACACTTCTCTTTCTTTATGATTTCCTATCATATCTATAATTCCAAATGAGATTATACTTCATGAAAATGATCCTCCATTATTTATTAGCATGTAAATAGGTGATATCCAAGTCAAGTGAGCTTTAATCAATGAAGGTTTTGGCACATGTGTCACATCCTTTGATTTCATTAAGACTCTTGGATATTCCAAATATAATCTTAATTCTACACGTAGCATATGATAAGGATATGATAGAAGGAAAATGCCTCTTTTAGGGTCTATGTGGCTTCCCATTACCATCCCACCTATCATGATTCACATGAAGGTGATGATCTTCAACTTTCCCCTTTCATATAACATCTTAATTGGTAGGCCATGGACTCATTATATGTGAGCTATTGCATCTTATGCTTACCAATGCATTAAGTTTCCTCATAAAGGAGCCATTTATAGGATTCAAGGAGACACTAACCCTTGAAATTTTGAACAATTCTAGGATCATGGTGTCTTAAAGATTCCTACTCTTGAACCTTTGCCTAGTGTTCTATTTTTTGAGTCATAGCATTTCAACTTTCCTATCAACTCAATTAGAGGTTATAATGGGCATCCTAAGCTCATTGGTAACATTCCTCCCAACCTTTTAGACTTTGATGATGATGAGATTGATGAGATTAACTTAAAGATTAAAAATTATGATCTCTCACCTCATCTCATCTCATAACTTCTTGCTTCTTTATAGCCTCATTCTCACAAGCCTATTTACGATGACATTCTTATAGTCTTAACCAATACTAGGTACTCTATTCACCAAGCTTCCTCTAATGTCAAGGTCATCTCGACCTGTGTCATTGACCTTCATACTCTAGATTATGATGATGGCTATTATTTAGATAATCTTATTTTAGGTAGATCTATCCAGGCCTATGATGTTGATATTATTATTATCACTCTTATTGAATTGAGTCTTTTTGTGTATCTTGTCCTTTTATTTCTTTTATAGTTCTTGATTCTTGCATTTTTCCTCTTTATCATAGGGTAGAGATGGCACTGATACTTCTAGTTTCTAAGTATCCACTTAGGACCATGATCTTGGATCATGCTATGATCAAACCTTATCACTTTGCCACACCTAGGGCAGTCCTCCTTAGACCTTTTGCAAATCCTACCCCCCTCCATTTAGTAGGGCTAGCTATAGTTAAGCTTATTCCTTTCTACTCTAGTCAAACCTATTTCCTCTCCTACTATTGATGAGCCTCTTCTTGCATTTCCTCCTAGTGTCCCTCATATTGAGCCTAGTTCTACTCCTTCCCCATCATCACCCTTCATTGATGATGGTTTGCTTCCACTACCTAAGATGGATCCTTTGCCCACCAAATGGGTTAATGAGTCCTCTTTAGTTGTTTCCACTCCTATTTCACCTCCTTCTATGAGTGCTCCTAATACCACTCACAAGTGTATATTTTGCTTATATAGGATAAATAATCGCTCTTCCACTCATTTTCATAAGTTGAGATAATATATTGATACCTTGCATCCTTCTTCCCCATCATCAAATAAATCGATACCTCTCTCAAAAGTACTTTCTAAATACTTACCTAAGTATGGTGAGGTATATTATCTATGGCACCTATGTGGCATGCATCACACTGATCATTGTTACATTCTTCAACATCTTAGAGATCATCTTGTAGTTATCCCTAGACATTTTACCATTCCTTACATAGGTAATTCTCATAATAAGGCTCCTCCTTCTTCTCCCATGGCTCCACCTCTAGTGGTTACATCACCTCCTATGGTCCCTTCACCACCTTCTATGGCTCCACTTATGATTCCTTCGCCTATGGACCTTCCCTCACCTATGGATCATTCTCCACTCATGGGTCCTTCACTCGTGGATACTTCTCCACCTATGATTCCTTATTATCTTGTAGATCCTTCAATCATTCCTAATTTTTTAGTTGAAGAGATTAGAAAATAAGTATTTGCCTAGTATTCACTAAAGATTGATGATACTTTATCAATAGTTTGATTATAGCTTCATAGAGACTTATCTGATGTATTGGATAATGTGTGTGGATAGATTTACCAATATTTTTGAGAATATGCATGGTACTTTCTTATTTATATTTGGATAGGATATGTTCTCTAATCTTATTTATATCTTGATTATATCATTTGAAATTGTGTCAAATTATTTCCTATCTTATATCTTGTTTGTCCTTCTTGTTATATTATAGTTAGCTTATGTTATTGTTTTTTTTTATTGCATATACTTGAATTAGTTATATATACCCTCTCCCCTTTGTTTATTATCTCCTATTACCATGTGATCAGTTAGCAATCAATCTTTCTCATTACTATTTCCTTTCATCGATCCCCTTTGGATTTCCCTTTTACCTCCTTCCTTTTTCTAAAAACTAAGCATATACATAGTTGAGACTTGAGATCACATTCTCGATTCATTGTCAAGACTAAGTTTTCTAGTCATTCTTTTGTCTTGGGTCACTTAGCTTTCTTTAGTCTTATTCTACAACTCATTCATGTGTATCACTATCTCTCTCATGATTGGTCATTACAAATATGTATAGAGGAGGAATCTAAAAAAAATTCTTCAAAATAAAGTTAAAATCTAAATCATTTTTAAAAAAAATCAAAAATATTGAATATTCTTAAAAGTCCAATCATACTAAAAGATGTGATTCAAAGCACATCTTCTTATTCTAGTCAAATCTTAAACTCCATAGTTGGCTTCACAATATAGCTGGGGTGTAGTAGGCTAGTAGATTATAAGAGGAGAATAAAAAAATCTTTTAGTGTTACCTACTTTCTCATGCAAGTACCCAATCTTCATAGTAGACCAATGGCTCTATAAGGGGTCCTGGGGAGCAGGGAACACATCATTGAAAGGTAGGTCCATTTTACTTTTCCTTGTATCAATATACCATCATGATTTGATCTTAGTATCACACCTATTTTCTTACAAATATTTGTGTCTATAGAAAATGGGTTTCCTTTGTACATAGATGACCATTAGTCCCTTAGTGTCTTCTCATGTCCTGAGTATGCCTCTTGACTCCTAAGCTCTTCTCATAAGATGCCTAAGTCTTGCTTATTACACTCCCTTTTTCATTCATTTTCCTTCATATTTCCTCTTGGGAAATATTATTTTGCTCACTAATCACTCCCCATGGGATTTCAATTGTGAGTTGCTTTGTAAGACTGTGGATAAGACTCGACATCCCTCACAAATTACCATATTTTCCATCCTATTACCCACATACTTGATTTACCATTCCTTATATTTATATTTACCAATCTTGATTTGGTACCTATTGGGTTTTATTTTATGAGTTTTAGTGTAAGACCGTGGATAGGACCCGACCCTCCTCACAAAATTTTCCAATAAACAACTCACCATCCAAATTACACGTGTTAAATATGAGATAAGTTTTGATTGATTATGAGGTTGCATGCCATTGACATACTTCCCATATTCATATTTAGTATGTTTTATGCTTACTTAATTTTTCTTAAGCCTTTTATTTTCTTATTTTATGATTGCATGTAAGATTACAACCATTTCTTGAATTTCTCATACTTCCCAGCTTGAATTAGTATGATAAATTTAAGAGCAAATTTTTGCAAATTTTGTTTTTCTTTTGTACTTACCATTGTGAAATAGTATAATTTATTGACTTAATTTTGATTTGTTTTTATTACCATTTG
Source organism: Torreya grandis (assembly GCA_037957365.1). Lineage (NCBI taxonomy): Eukaryota > Viridiplantae > Streptophyta > Pinopsida > Cupressales > Taxaceae > Torreya > Torreya grandis. Next base: position 3,477,988 of record JARHVA010000844.1, read on the forward strand.
TGCCCTTTTACATACCTTTCATTCAATTACATTGTTTGTCATACTTCCTAATGTGATATCTAGTATGATTTTACTTATTTTAATTTGGTACAAAAATCTTTTACATTGGTTTAAAAACAAATCCCCTTTTACCATCTTATTTGCCACTTTCTTGGATTTTTATACTTGGTCATTTTTTTGTTATTACACATTTCCCAACTTGAACTAGTGTGTAGTTCATTTCTTTGATTGATTATATTTTTCCAAGTCCTTTTTTGGCCATTTATTTTTGACCATGCATGTGTACTCCATAATGATAGAAAAAAACCACACCGCATATATTTCCTATATCATATACAACAAAGCTAAATACATGTGCTAGAAATAAATACATCCAAAGCATCAACAACCTCAATCATCATGGACAAACACAACCACCATAAAGACTACATAACCAACACCAATAAGACAAAATGATACATCATATATATATATATATATATACCATGAGTTTGATACAACATATACAACCATACACAAAGCCCTAACACTAGGATTGAGCTCCATCCTATCTATCTCATGGCCTAGCCACACTACCTACAGAGACCTCAGTACACACACACACACACACACACACACACACACACACACACACACACACACACACACACACACACACACACACACACACACACACACACACACACACACACACACACATATACACCATGAGTTTGATACAACATATACAACCATACACAAAGCCCTAACACTAGGACTGAGCTCCATCCTATCTATCTCATGGCCTAGCCACGCTGCCTACAGAGACCTCAGTCTGACTCCTCTGAAAGGTACATTTTAATGAGGCAATCCAAGATCTCAATCCCTCTACCTATCCATATAAGTGTGATATCTACACCAACTCAACTTGGGCTATTATATGTGCCTGGGTCAATTGAGTCTACATTGATGTATATACCTACATCATCTATGTCACTATCTCTAAATACATATCTCTCTCATTTGCCAAGGCTTGTCAGGATTATCTCTCATCTAAACCCATCTCAATTGATGGTTTCACCCTCTCTCTTTGCACCTATATCTACCTTGTTACCTCACCAACTAATCTAAACCAACTCACCTGAGTTGGGGCAGATAGTACACTCAGATAATCTAGTTTCATGGGGTCGTATGGCTACAGAGTCTTGTCTAGGATGTCATGGAGTGCTCCCCTCACTAGGTACCCCCATCTCTCCTCCTCATCCTTAGGTATTAAATCACACCAGATGGATATTAGATCACTATCATATCAATTATTATCTAGCCATATCTCTCTACTACCAAATAAAAACTTAATAAATAATTCAACCATATTCATACCTATATGTGTCTCAGATCCCATGATATCATCCTCTGCATGACCACTTAACACAATCTCCCTATCTACATGGCCTCCTAGTACCTCCTTGGTAGGGCACCTCCTCAACTCAAACCTAGCTATCATGGCTCATGTCCATCTCAGCCTCAATTTGAGTGATCTCTCTATCATCCCCTTTGACTCATCTATGGGATCATCCAAGATGTCTATAATCTCTAATCTTTCCTATCTTTGTCACTACCATGTCTTCAATGGCCACTACTCATCTTGTTGCATAGTTAGTAGTGATATATTTGGTATTAAAACCTCCTCTACCTCCTCCTCTACCACTCATCATAACCAACCAATTCATGGTTCCTCTTGACATGGCCTTAATATTGGCATCATTATTAGTGGTCCAAATCCCCTTTTCCCTCGTGGCTCCTTGATATACTAAGCTCACTAGTCAAGAATTAGTATCAATGTTGATGGATGAGGTAGGCCCATATATATTAACACTTTTTCCACCAAATATGGCTCTCTCCACCATATATAATGATCAATCACCTCTCTCCTCTCTAGTTCTAGTATAACTATGTGTTAGTTGACCCATGTTGTTATGTGCCTATATGGATACCACATAATGGCTACATGTTTCATCAACTATAGCATTGACACATGGGGCATACCCCATGCTACCTAGTACTCATTCCATCTCCATACTTAAGGTAACCCATCATCTATCACATAGGGTAACCCAACTAATTGATACATGGGGAATCTCTCATATATCCATGTTGTCAATAGTATAATTGGTCCCATAGTCTTCTTCCCTTTGACCAACATCTTGAACAAATCATGAATGATTTATACCCAGATGATAGAGCCTAGATCATATATTATCCCTCTTCTAACATCATCCTACTTAAGGCTACCATGACTATTGATATCTTGCCATTTGACTTATGATAATGCACCTATTGTGTCATAAGGCCTATCATCACCTTATATAGATCCAAAATTTATGATCTATACACATCATCCATATTGAGTCTCCATCCTATCAATATCATCTCTAAGCCTATAGCCCATATGGCTAAGTCTCTCCTCTCCTCTAAGCTATATGGTATCCCTGTGGTCATTGATGCTCTTGTTATGGGTAGCCTAAAGATAACATGTACATCCTCTAGTGTGATACCCACCTCTATCACATCCCCATCCACCTCCCATCTAAATGTGTTAGTCAACCATTCCCAACATCTTAGGAATATGACTAATAGGTCAATGCTAAGGGGGATCATGCATATCTCAGTTATACCTCTTAGACCTATGGCTACCAATCTAACTTAATCTCCATATGTCAAACTCTCTAACATATCCAGAAACCAAGACATATCCACCAACCTTTAGAATCTTAGTTGTCTTTGCAACCAAGAAACAACAAAGGATGTATTAGTTCCTCCATGTCATGTATAATCATAATACATTCTTTATACATCATTTTTTTATAATTTTAATTAAAAACAAGCCTAATTTTTATTACATTATTCATTTTATCCTGTTTCTATCTTTCTTGGTACCTCTTACCCTCCTTTGGTCATTTCAAGCCATTCTATCCCTCTTTAAGCTTTTTGCATGATTTTTTGTGCTTATTTTGGTTCCTTGGTCAACTTATTTTGACCAAAATTTCCCTATTTTTATCATAGTTGACTTAAAATTCTAAGTCAACCCTCTTATTTTCCCCTCATTAGTTCGAAGTTTTCATTCTGGCCCTTATGGACTAGTTTCTCACTTCATTTCAGCTTTTCAACCTACAAATTACACTAGGTTGACCCATACCTACTGGGTCGACCATAGGGATTTTACCCTATTTTGACCTACTAGGTCAACTTGGTTGACTTAGTATGTTTTGTGTGCTGACCTAGTACATTTTACCTAAAATGTGCATTTTTTTCATTTTCTTCTTAAACCCTTCCAACCCATTTCCTATCTTCTTATTTTATACCCATAGAATCAAAGTTTGTTTAATTTTAACATATTTAAATACTTAAAAAAATCATCAAAATTCACTTAATTTAATACAAATTTCGAAACTAGTTTGAGATCCATAGTTGCATACTTGTAGTGCACCTACTACCACCTCTGGGTGTCATCCTTGTCTAGCCTATAGTTCCCTCACCATCCTAGACTTATTTGGTTTCAAAGATATATTTTCTCTTCTTTCACAATTCAAAATGCAAAATGAATTCTCTTTTTCCCTATTTAAAACCACTTTTTAGCAATTGAAATTCTTTCATTTATTTTTAGGTAGATTCCTTATTTTACCTCTATCTTTGTTTCTATTCATCCATTTTGTAAAGCATAAAATACATTAAAATCATGATGGCGTATAGATTATTTTACACTATCATATGTCTATCTTCCATAAATTTCAATTTTAGGCTATTTTTTTGCACTAACTTGTATAGGTTCACCTAGTGTACTCTACATTAAAAACCTTCATTTCTTATAGTCTACTTATTTATCTATGGCACTAAGGTAAGTTAAAGGTATGTGTTTCTAAATATAGTTATTTAATTTATCTTATTTGTTTCTTATTTCACCATAATTAGCATCTACATTGTGTGTTATCATGTTTTCTTCTGAAGCACCATCTCGTGTTGCATTTGTGTGGCACATGATGAGCTTGAGATGGGGCATATGTATACACAATATTTTTAAACTTTTATTGATTGTTGAAACTTCATATGTTGTAGGAACCTATTGAGTCTCAATCTCTCTGATTACATGTCTTAAGGGGTGCATTAGGAAAGGAGTGGGTAGACCATCAGTGCTTTGTAAGATTATTATTCCTTTTGCCTCTTTCCATCTACACTCTAGCCTCTTAAAACCATTAAACCCAAGCTTATTCTTTTTAGTCCTATCCATTCCCATTATTTGCTATATTTTATCCTTCATTTCTTTCCTTAACACCCTTTTAACCTATCATTTATGTTAGGTTGACCTAGTATAATTTTGGGACTTTTGATCTCTTTTGGTTTGTTGGCCTCTTGGCTGACCTAACACATACCTAGAGAGTTAGACCCAAAAATGTGCTAGGTCGACCAGGACAACCTAGCACAACCAATGTTCCCAAAAAAATTTAAGGTAATTTACCACTACATATAAAAGGTCATTTACCACCATTTGATAAGAGTGAAGAATTAAGCAAATAAGTATGAATGAATATCTGCCTATTGACCATTCTACTTGGGGAATAAATCTTTAGGTTTCAAAACTTTCTTTGGATCTTTGATCTCATCTTATGGATAATTATTTTGGATGCTTGGATAACTTTTGTATCTTAGAGGTGATTTATCTTAGTTATCCTTACATACCATGATAATCTCTTGTGAAGCACCTTGGCCAAGGGGGAGATTAAGGATCGATGAGTTTATCTTCAAAGGTAAGCATTCCTAACTTTATTCCTCCTCTATAAGAGTAGATAGATAGAGCATATGTATTATTCACTTCTATGTATTAGGATTCCATATACATTGACATGAGTATATGTCTTTTATACATGTTTAGTTTATCTATTTATTTATTTTGCTTCTAACCCCTACTTTGTGTCACAAGATTTGGTATGCAATAGATTAGATTTACTTTTTTGACACAAGATTTAGTGTGTAATAGATTAGATTTACTTTTCTTGTTATTAGATTAGTGAAATATTAAATCATATGAATCTTTTAAGGCTATTATGTGATTGTATTAGACTATAGGCTTTGAAACCGTATCTCACATTGTGTGTTGTGACAAGTCATCCCCTAATTGGGTACAATGGATCCTCACATTGGTCATGCTCTCACTTAACAACTGTATGCTCCCTGATCAAAAGTGTAGGTGTGCTCTATCCCATTCAATCTAGGATTGAATTATGGACATGATGTATTTCTGATTATATACACAATGATCTTGGTTTTAGTTGATCACCTCTCTAAATATAGTCATTTTTATGCCCTTATCCATCCCTATACTACCTCCAAAGTTACCCACATTTTATTGGACCATATTTTCCATTTTCATGGAATTCCTTCTTCCATTGTCTCGGATCATGATGCAACCTTTACCAGACATTTTTAGACATAACTATTTTGATGCACTAGCACCTAACTAAAGATGAGTTTTGGGTATCATCCACAAATGGATGGCCAGACTAAAATTGTCAATAAATGCTTGGAAACTTTACTTCACTGCTTCACCTCAAAATACAACATTAGTGGGAAAAGTGGCTCCCTCTCACTAAATAGTGGTACAATACATCTTACCACAATTCAACTAAAATGACTCCATATGAACTAGTCTATGGTCAAGCACCACCAATGTTCCTTTCATACACCCCCAATAGTTCATCATTTCAAGTGGTCACCATGATTCTCCAAACATGGGATTAGATCCTTAGCATCCTATGGGACAAAATTCATATGGAAAAAAATAGAATCAAAAAATAGGTTGATTAGCACCATTTCAAACACACTTTTCTAGTAGGTGATATGGTTTTTCTTCACCTGTAGCCATACAAGAAATCATCCCTAAAACTCAAAAGGTTTCATAAGTTGGCTCCTAAGTTTTATGGGCCATATAAGGTTCTCCAAAATATTGGGTTAGTTTCTTATAATTTGGAGCTCCCACCTTCTTCCTGAGTTCACTTAGTATTTCATGTCTCTTGTCTAAAAAAATTCTTGGCACAAACATCAAAGTGAAAACTATTTTACTAAAAATTTATAATGAAGGATCCATCCTTATTGAGCTAAAGGCCATCCTAGATAGGTATGCACACAAAATTCACTCCCACTCCATCATAGAGGTATTAATTTAGTGACATGGAATGCAACCAGAAGATGCAACATGGGAACCACTATTTCAGATTTAGCACCAATTCCCACATCTAAAGCTTTGAGGATAAAGATTTTTCTAAGAGGGAGGAGATGTTAGGAACCCATACTAACCCTTCTCTTTACATTGTTAGTATATTAGCTACTATGCATGCATATGCTTTGTAAGTTATCCCATAAGATTTTTGTTTTATCCCACATTCATAGGAAGTAGTATTTGTTTATATTAGACTTAGTACATAAGTAAGTGTTGAGGCCAATGAAGGCATCCATGAATTGTATTGAGTTGAGCTTGCTCAAAGGAGGTAAACCCTTCAAAGAGGACAATGATTATAAAATTTACCTATTGTAATTAATTTATGCTTATTTGAATTAATATATTTACAATTTTCATAGTTTATTTCATGTATTTGTAATTATCTTCTAACTTTTTTAGGAAGGATCCTCTCACTTTGCATTGGTTCTATAGTTCAGGCCCTTAAGGCTATGAACAATCGTTAAGAGTTCAAACCCCTCTAAACCTCCCTAAAACCCTAATAGAGATCCAATAAAATAAATATCATGAATTTACATCCAAATTCATTTAAATGGTTGGGGAGATACCTAAAACTCATAGTACACTATGAGGAAGTCCCATCCATGTAATGGTTTGTACAGATAGTTATATAGACCCATGAGAAACTCTATCTTAGCAAGATTTTATGATGAATTCAAGGTTTATAGTTATATGAGGAGTTTTATATCATGGGATAAGGTATTTTTTGGTATAATTAACCTTTTAAAACCACCAAAAACTCTCAGTTCATCCTGAAAAGGCTTTTACAAGTCTACAATAAAAGGCCAGTCTAGATGTGCTAGTGGGAGGTGACCTACTCACCTAAGCGAGGTAGAGTTACAGGTGTGAAATTATTGGAAGGTATAATTCAAGGTAAGACATGTTTTTTATACTTGAAACATCATCACTCATTCATCTTGAAGGTTATATTCAATCCCCATGGTCATCCAAATAGCTAACACTATGAGACTATGCCTAATTGCCTAGTAGGCATACTTGGTAAACTAAATGAGAATATTATTAGAGAAGAGGAATATTTAGGGAATAAATTCATGGTCATAAATTTTTTTTAAATACCTCATTAAATAAAGTAAAACTATTTCCTATCCATCATGGAGGATGGAGTAGTTTCCTAAGCCCCATTGACATGCAAAAGAGAGGTGGCTACTTAATGATTCATGGAGGCCTAATTAAACCACTTTGTTAAATTTGTAATTTTATAAATCAGAGATAATTTACTATTTTTTAATGATAATATTGTGTATGGGGTCAACCTTGGCCAAAAATAGACATCCAACACCCCAAAGGGCTCATTGAAGACCACTCATCACCAAGGCAACACATGAGAGAAGTGTGGGACTGTTTGTAACTAATCATGGGGTGGATTATGGTCATTCATGACCTATTCATGCATTATACATGAAACATTATCTTATCTCTCTCTTGTTGATGTTATATAAATTGAGAATCTAAGGTTATTTTACTCATCCCTCAGTTGGCAATGATGGGACTTTACCCAAATTATATCTTGCAAACCTTTTGAATCAATAAGGACTATTTTAGACTTATTTAGTAGATTGGTGTGTTATGTGCTTATTAATTTACAAAATTAGTCAAATTTCATTCTCCTTTTTAGGTCCTTGTCCTCACTTAGTTTCTAGGATGTTATTCTATATGATGTGTTAAAGTGTTGGTGACTATGTTTAAAGTGTAATCTAGTTGATAGTGCCTTAAATTTCATCACCTTCAAGTTAAAAAAGTATACATAGCATTCATGTGAAGCACTAATTCTTAGGAACCACTTAGGAAACATGTTTTAGTCACTAGTCCTTGCTTGATTCACAAAGTGATGATTAAGGATTAGCTAGAGTGGACAAGAGTATGTTTCTTCATCACGTCCAATAGTATAGGTTTTAATTTCATGAATTTATCTATCTCTTTTCTTCATTAAGTTAGTGGGTCTTATTAATTGAAATAAATTGATGCACAAGGGGATATATCCCCTTAAACTATAGCTTTAGTCCATACATAACGACCCAAAACCTTGGACTAATCTCATGTTACCCCAAACTTAGACATGTCTAAACAATCCTCTCTTAAGGGTGCAGTTTAGTGAGTTAATAGTTTTAGCATGCCTAGAGGGACCATGATTAAGTGAGTTGTATCATACATTTGAAGTATTATATGATATCAAAGAGATTTAGGTACTTTAGTGGCATATCTACAGTCAAATTTCATTCCAAAAGTGGTCACAAGGTCTTCATCAAAAGGTAAGGAAGTTGAGTTTATTGAGTTATCTTTGGACTTTGCTAGGAGAAAGAGGTACCCTAAGTTTAATCCTAATCCTAAAACCCCTAATTATCCTAATCTTACTCAACAAAAGACTATTACGAACCTTACACCTCTAATGGCTAGGCCTAAACATTAAAAATTTGTGCCCTTTAATGGTGGTAGCCCCCTAAACCTAAACCAAGTTGATGATATAACTATTAATACACTTAAAATCCTCCCATATTTCATAAATAAAAAATCCACCAGTCTTGTTGAACACATTAAAGACATATCCAATCTCTATTTAGTTCATAATGTGACCCAATATGTGGCAATGAGGTTATTGGCTACTTCTTTAAGGGGTAAGGCACTTCAATGGTATAGGGTTTAAACACCTACTTCTATCAAATACCTAGGATGCATTTGGGGAACACCTTTTCAAACATTTTGAGGATAGTGTCAGGATCCTACTCCTCAATAAGAGTATATATGATTACCTCTTGTATAAGTAACTAAACATGGAATTTAACCAGAATGATAAGTAACTAGAAATATGAAACAACACAGGATATGAGAGACAATACACAATTGTATTAATAATCACTCAGAAGAAAATACAATAAAGAAGATGCCACTTCTTCTTCCACCTCAAAGTCTTGCCACACCTCAAGGACTTCTTCCCTCTCTCTCTCTTATAGTCCCAACACACAACTCAAATATAGAATTGTTGTTCACCTCCACCAGTTAGTAACAATGCTACTAGTACACCAAGTACACAACTATACTCCAAGTAGATCTACCTTTCCTTGCTGCCACCTGCAAATCAACAGACCTTCCTTACCCTCTAGATATCTCTACACCCTGAGGAACCCTTGTCCTTGCCTCACCAAGTCCTTATGATTCTTCAACTAGTACCCCGGTGGATCTTCTACCAGAACTTGTACACCTACAACTCTCTAAGATCATACACACTCAACACCCCTTTAGAACTAGGAGGAACACACCATACTCTCTTCTCTCTAAAGGAGCTAATTTTTGCTCTCTTACTCTCTAGCACACCTTTACAATACAGCCCATGAGTCTATTATATAGATCTCATGCATATAATAATTAGACCCTAATTACAATAATTAGATCTATAGCTTTTAGTCTAAAATTGGCTCTTAACATGCAAACACTCAATTTGTTAACTAACTGTCCGTGAAACTGGTAGTTTTGAACCACACAAGCAACTGACATTGGTCCCTATCTACCTGGAGATGACCGACGCCGGCGGATCCCTACCCGACATTGGTTGCTCTTCCTGTCTAATCCTGCTGACATCGATTGGCCTAACTGATGCCAGTGTCTGTGAGACTTCAGCAACTCCTCCTGTTCACAACCTGGTGAAGCTTTTAACTCCACAACCTAACAATCTCCCACTTGGAGATAGATAGCTACACCTGTACTTGTACCTGTACCTTCATCTAATTCATTTCCTGGCTTGTATCCCTCTTCAAGATCAATCTTAAAGACCAACCACCACACAACCTATGATGCTACACCTGTCATCCAAGTAACCTACCACATCCAAACCTACAAACCCATGTAGTGAAGACCTTGACCCTACATAACATGAATCCCTACTGCTGGTCCCTCTTAGATACCTGAGAATCCACCTTCCCCGAATTGGCTCCAAACTCTCTGACAACTCCCACTGCTTGGGAAAACTCAGGTCTACACCAAACCTCATGTGATTTCAAACACTGTTCTAAGCTCTGCTTGAACTGTCCAACCCTTGGTGTGCTTATCGATTATGCATCTTGCATCTTAAACCTCACCAACACCTTCTTCACATCAGCTCCCACTGGAGACAAAATCTCCATGTCTCTTATGCCAAAGAATTTTGCTGCTCCAAATTCTTCATGACATACCTCTGAACTAACTTTACCTTTAGCTCAAAAAACTCCTAGCATGTGTAACCCTACAACAAGCAACCACACCACATACAGTAACAAGATAATGTCACGACTCATCATCCACCTGGTAAAGACAAACACAATGGTTACACTAACATTGATTGAAGCCCTGCTTTGTCATCCACCTATCAAAACCTGTACCACTATCCTACAGCTTCCTCAAGACCATATACCTTGGCCTTCTATCTCATGTATCCATCCACTCTCTTCTTTAACTTGGGAATCCATCCATCTTTTAGTGCTTTCTTCCAGCTGACAACTCCACCAACAAACTCCTATTTGGTTCTTCTCTAAAGACTCACACTCCTCATCTATGCCAAGCTCCCACTGTTTCTAGATACTACCTGTATTGCCTCTTTACATCTTCCTAGTTCTCGACCATCAATAAGCAACTAGTAAGAAGGTGAACAATGAATATGAGGTCCACTTACCCTTTCTGACCTCCATATGGGCATTTGAGACTCATTGAAAGCTTGCTATCCACCCAATATCCATTCCAGTGACCGATCTCATCCATCTCCTAATATGCAACAGACTGATGTCAGTTCCCTACAACTGACCCTATCTGTTGACATCAGTTCCCTGACCGATGCCGGTGTACCTATTGTCGATGTTGATCCCTATATGACCAACATCGATTCTTGCTGTCTGACACCACCGACTCTGCTAATCTACACTTGACTGACATCGGTGCCTGTCTGTTCAACATCAATTCCTCCTGACTGACGCCAGTACCTATGTTCACCTGTGAGTGATGAATTTTTACCCATGAGCTCCTTTTGGGTCAAAACCCTATTTAAATTAACACAGCCCTACTCAGAATAATTCAGTCCCCACAGTTGATCTCTATCCATCATCTCTTCCATGAACACCAAGGCTTTCCAATTCTTAAGTTTATCAAAGATATCTATCTTCTACTTAATAACATGCATTCCCCTCCTACATATGTGACCAAGCCTACAAAGCCACATCTCTGCAACAAAAGGTGAATCAATAATATATGTAGATAGATAAAGGATACCTACTTTCTTACCACCGTCTAATTCAAGTGCATCCACTGTGAGAGTTACTGTGCATCTCTCATCACCCAACTTTCTTGAAAAAATTAGACTCATCTCCAAGACTGGTACCTGCATGACCTCCTTCAACACCTGTGTGTTATCCGTCTGTAATTTCAACTTCACTTCCCCTTTGCCAACAATCTGACAAGGCTCACCAACCCCTAAATAAATCTCTCCAAAGTCTCCCTAGACATACCCATGAAAAGATGCTCTATTTCAGGCTGCATGGAAAGAGGAAAAAGAATTTGTAAACCAAGATTCTACTTTATCTAGAGCAACCTGTGCAACATCCCCTACAACATCTACTTCTACACACTGATCTTCTACCGACCAAAAATCTTCCTTTACCTGCTCTATCTTTCCATCAATCAAACCATTCATGTTATTCAGTTTCTCCATTCGTAGCTTAATTTTTTCTACCATTGCTATACTCCCACTCAATCAGAAACCCCTGTGAGTACCCTGTAATCAACACACACTAACCAGATCTGAACCACCTATTAATAACCCAACCAAAAGCTCTGATACCAACTATCAAGATCCTACTCCTCAATAAGAGTATATATGATTACCTCTTGTATAAGCAACTAAACACAGAATTTAACCAAAATGATAAGTAACTAGAAATATGAAACAACACAGGATATGAGAGACAATACACAATTGTATTAATAATCACTCAGAAGAAAATACAATAAAGAAGATGCCACTTCTTCTTCCACCTCAAAGGCTTACCACACCTCAAGGACTTCTTCCCTCTCTCTCTTACGGTCCCAACACACAACTCAAATATAGAATTGTTGTTCACCTCCACCAGTTAGTAACAATGCTGCTAGTACACCAAGTACACAACTGTACTCTAAGTAGATCTCCCTTTCCTTGTTGCCACCTACAAATCAACAAACCTTACTTACCTTGTAGATATCTCTACACCCTAAAGAACCCTTGTCTTTGCCTCACCAAGTCCTTATTATTCTTCAACCAGTACCTTGATGGATCTTCTACCAGTACCTTGTACACCTACAACTCTCCAAGATCATACACACTCAACACCCCTTTAGAACTAGGAGGAACACACCATGCTCTCTTCTCTCTGAAGGAGCTAATTTCTGCTCTCTTACTCTCTAGCACACCTTTACAATACATCCCATGAGTCTATTATATAGATCTCATGCATACAATAATTAGATCCTAATTACAATAATTAGATCCATAGCTTCTAGTCTAAAATTGGCTCTTAACATGCAAACACTCGATTCATTAACTAACTATCTATGAAACTAGCAGTTCTAAACCACACAGGTGACCAACGTCGGTCCTTGTCTGCCTAGAGATGATCGACGCTGGCCGATCCCTGCTCAATGTCGATTGCTCTTCCTATCTAATCCTGCTGATGTCGGTTGGACTGACTGACACCATTGTTTGTGACACTTTAGCAACTCCTCCTGTTCGTAACTTGGTGAAGCTTTTAACTCCACAACCTAACAGATAGGAGTGACCATTTATCTCTAGTATAAAAACTCACCATAATCAAAATATCTCCCCAATAGTTTATGGTATATTTCAATTATAGGTTTCAAAAAACTTGGGATATGATACCAATGGTAGTCAATCCCACCCCTAATTATGACTTTTTATACTATTTGAGAGCCCTCAATTATGATGTGGTAGTCATGATATAGTCCATGGGGGGAACACACTACCATATGCCTATGAAGTGACAATAAGGGCATAAAATTATCTAATACAAGCAAGCAAGCTTACCTTGAGACCCCTCATGCCTTTATTCCTAGAGATGCAACATCATATGCCTACCATTGCTCCCCTACTAGTACCAACTAATCATGATCAATTAGATGTTAATTAGGTAGATAGATTGGGTAAGATTGAAGGGTTGATCAAGACACAAAGTAATAAGATAATGGCCATGGAGAGGAAACAAATTCCACCTCATAGACCTTACCAAGAACCCTATCAAGCCCCCTATAATCCATACCATTTCAATAAACATCCATATCATCCTAATCCACAAGGTCAAGGGTAGATCAATCAAGCACGGCCATATAACAACTTTAACCCCAATTCTACTAGTACTTCTAGAGAACTAATCCCAACTCAAAACAAATATGCTCAAAAAGGTCAATTACCTACACAATGGGAACAACCTCATGAGATATCAATCACTCCTAGTGGTGATTCTTTTCAAGCCTCTTTCAAACAGTAGAATTAGGCTCCTTCAATACATGATAGTCAACCTCGTACATAACACAAAAAGGTCCTTCTATGCAACATGGAGAGACTCCCTTCATGACTCATTTTGACATGTCATATCAACAAAGAATGAGTGGGAGAAAATCACCATCATAGACCACGTTTTTTTACTTCTAATAAGGAGAACATTCTTTTAAATAATGTACATCCAATCAACTTGGAGGTATAGCCAAGGTGGATGGTCCTATTTCAGCCCATATAAAGGCTAAAATAAGAGTAGGTGGTGATTATTTATAAGTTAGGAGAATAGTTCCTCCATCATCTCAATTATCTCAAGAGGCTAATGGAAAAAATGCATCCACTAAGACTCCACCAAATTAGAAATTTCAAGATGGAAAAGGGCATAATTATAGATGTCCATTCATACCCTAATTCACCTAAGCTCCAAGTGGTACTGTTACTCTTAAATTATAGTAAAAGGCTACTATCTCTCACATTAACATTGTAGACTAGATTAATAAGTCCCATGTCACCATACATATGTGGGACACTTTGTTCATTCTAGGATAAAACGATCTCCTCTAAGAAGAGTTGTCCAAACTCCATATCTTGGACAAGTAGGTAGAAAATGTGAGTGCAATCCTAACCAATACCAATTAGCCTCATGATTCTCAAACACCTAAGGTAAAAAATCCCCATCCTTTCTATCTCTCTATCATTATAGGTGATTCCCTAGTACACAATTATATGATAAATATTTGGGTTAGTACTTTTGTCATGCCTAAGTCTATAGTAGATAAGTTAGGTCTAAAGTATGAACCTGATTCTAAATGGGTCTCACAAATATATGGGTCTCTTACTAAGATTTTTTGTGTACTTAAGGACCTAAAAATTGTCTTGGTTATTCATCTTAACTATACTATATCCCAGGATGTTGTGGTAGTTGACCTCCCTCCTTACTTTGGGTTATGTTTGTCTAGGGATTTCACTACCAATATAGGAGGATATCTCTCTTCTGATTGGTCTTATATGGTATTTAGGACTAGGTATAAAATAAAGGTCACCATAATGTTTGATCATATCTCTAGGTTTGATTTAGATCCCTACATGCCTAATTTTTCTAATGCCAATTACACTATCATAGATGAAGATGAATTGTCCAATGATCATTAGCCAATTGATCCACTTGAAGGTAAATTAATTTTGATTCTTGATGATTGGGGGGAATATAACCATGTCTATGATATATAAGAGAATCTAGGAGGACATTTTGGGGGTATATTATATGCATAAGGAAGGAGTTGTCATACTAGCTCTTACTAGCCCAAGCCAAGACCATGATGAGTGTGGAGTTTGTTCTTTGATGGCTCTAAGTCCAAGAATGGAAGTGGTATAGGTGTCATTCTTGGCTCTCCTTCAAAAAAAAAATCATTTTTTTTATTGAGGTTTCAATTCATCTACACATGTAACACAATAGAGTATAAGGCCCTCATCCATGGGTTGTAATGAGTAAGAAAGAGAGCAATCAAACTCCTACAATCCATGGGAGATAGTGAGTTATTAATACATTAGGTGATATGTAAGAATGAAATCAAGAACCCACTCTTAAAGGCATAAAAACATGGGGTTTTGGACCTATTAAAAGACTTTGATGCCTTTGACATTTACTCAATCCTAAGAGAGGCCAATCAACATGCAAACCAGTTGGTAGCCATAAGAGCATAATATGATATTTAAAGTGGGGTCAAAGAAATCAAATAACAATCTCAAATCAAGATAGTATGTATACATTCAATCCTTGACAAGAAGGTTAGCTAGTAGGTATTTAAAAATGACAAGTAGATAACATGTTTCTTGTAGCAAGAGGCAGAATTATGCTCAAGAAACCAAGACAGATTGTAATACAAGTACAATGATCAGATTGTCCAATTGAGGACAAAAAAGTTATCTAAGGGATTAGTGACCTTGTAAAATATATGCAATGAATATTATTAGCTAAGGAAAGACAAATTTATTATATCAATTAAGGAGGAATAGTATGAAAAGGTCACTATTTTCAAGGATAAATTGCTCAAACTAGGAAAATTAAACACAAAGGAGGAGAAAGAAGCCTTCATAGAGTTATGTCAATAATTTATAGACATATTTACTTGGGAGTAAAATGAATTTAAGGGGTTTTACCCTATTTTTTCCCAGCATACCATAGAGCTAGAGGTAAGTGCTAAGCCTGTGAGATAAAAATAAAGACCGATTAACCCCAAGATTGATATCCTTATGAAGAAAGAGTTGACCAAGATTATTAAATCCAACATCATCTTCTCCATCAAACACTCTTCATGGGTGGATAATATTGTGCCTATAAGGAAGAATAATGGGGATATAAGGTTATGCGTAGACTTTAATAATCTCAACAAGGTGTCATTGAGGGACCACTACCCCTTGCTATCCATGGATCAGATTTTTCAAAAGGTTGTAGTTTAATAGCATTTCTCATTACTTGATGGATACTCAAGATATAATAAAGTGTTAATGAAGGAGGAGAACCAACACAAGACTACCTTTGTAACCAAGTGGGGCACTTATACTTACAAGAAGATGCCCTTTGGACTATCTAATGTAGGATCCACCTTATAAAGGGAAATATATGTATCCTTCTAAGGAATCATCAATGATATGGTGCTCATTGATCTTGATGACATCAAAGTCTTTTCTAAGGATCCCAAATATCATTTGACACACTTGAGGCTGATACTTGATAGGTTCAGACAGTATGGGGTCTCCTTGAATCCCAAAAAGTTTATTTTTACAATTCATGAGGGAAGACTTATAGGACATATGTCAAAATAAGGCCTCTCCATTCACCTTGAGAGGATAAGTTCAATCCTTTCTCTATCACTACCTAAACATAATATGGGGTTACATAGTTTATTAGGAAAAATCAACTTTATTAGGAGGTTTATCCTCAAGTTTGTAGAATTGGTAAGGAATCTAACCCTCATGCTTGATAAACACAAGGAATTTGCATAGACTAAGGAAGGGAAAAGAATATTTAAAGTCATAAAATAGGCCATTTCCCAAGTACCCACATTTTTCAACCCTAATTTCTCAAGGGACTTCTTCTTATATTCCTTCTCAACTAATAATACTATTTTTTCCATGCTTATGAAAAAAAATAGTGGGGGAATTGAACAACCCATAGCCTTCTTTATGCAAGCATTAGAGGAGTATGAAGAGAGGCATAGATTCATGGGAAAAAATGTACTTGAATTCATGAGAGGTCTCAATAATTTAGACACATGGTGTCTAATAAAAAAATCCATGTCATGGTGGTTCACCCTAGCATCAAGGACTTCATCTTTAATAGAGACTTGAGTGAAAAGAGAATAGGTTGGGTGACCAAATGCATGGAATATGACTTAGAAGTGAAAGTCACCAAGTTGGTAATGGGTAGGGAATTGGGTGAACAATTTTAATTAGATGTGAATGAGGAAAAATAAGTGGTTTTATCAAAGTAAAGTGATCCCTAAACAACTTCACCTACATCTCATGTCAGTTGGACTCAAGATATAGTGAGATTCCATTAAACAGGAGAATGTCCTATAGGCCTAAATAGGATAAGAAGGAGGTAATAAATACTAAAATCCATCCCTTATGTCTTGATCAATAGGGTGATTTTTAAAAAGGATTTTTGTTGGCATGCTCTTGAGGTGTGTATAATGTAGCCAAGCTGACAAGAACCTATACCAATTTAATAATGGGCATGTAGGAGGGAAATTTGTAGCCAAGACTATAAAAACAAGGAATATAAGAGTAGGATATTTTTGGCCAAGTTTTTTCAAATACTCCTATTCTTGGGTTATGAGGTGCAAAAAATGTGCTATGTTCATAAGAAATCAAAGACTAGTTGTCTTGCCCCTCAAGCCTATTCAAGTGGAGAAGCCCTTCATGTAGTGGGGCCTAGACTTTGTAGATATGATTCACCCTCATTCTATTATAGGGAATAAGTGGGTTTTGATTGATATAAACTATTTGACTAGGTGGGTGGAGGTAGTTCCACTTATGGAGGCAAATGAGAACTTAGTTTTAGATTTCTATGATAGTCTAGTGACCAGATTTGGGGTCCCCTCTACTATCATATCAAAAAATGAACTAGCCTTTAATAGTGAAATTATGAGTGAGTGGGATCTTAACCATGGAATCTACCTTAGTACTTCCTCTAATTACTATCCATATGGAAATGAACTTGTAGAGTATACCAACAAGAGTCTAATTAGGATCAGAAGTAGAACTATGGAGGAAAACCTAAGGGAGTGGCATACCAAGATAAGGACAACCTTATGGGTAGATAAAATCATTCCAAAGAGGGATACTGGTCATTCACCATACCTTCTTATCTATGGCAAAGACACAAGGCTGCCTATATCTCTTGAACTACCAACCTTAGAACTTACACACCAACTTAAACTCATGAAGAGTGATACAATTAAGGTAAGGATGAATGAATTAAAAGAGATAGAAGATATAATAGATGATGTTATGCATTCCATGTGGTCCCATAAATATTATTTTAATAGGTCATTTGTTAATAGAGTTTATTCAAAGAAATTTCTACAATGTGACATTGTGCTCAAGTGGGATGAAGTCCATGCTAAACTAGGTAAGCACTCAAAGTTTGATAGTCTTTAGAGTGGACCATATATTATTACCAAATGAAAAGATCACAATGATTTCCAATTGTCCAAGATAAATGATGAGGAACTCCTTATCCATATCAATGGGGTGTTCCTTAAATACCGTTACTAGAAAGCACAAAACTATCTTGTACATAATAGTTTAAGTTTCCTTCCTCCAAGTGTTGTGGAAGATGTTTTATTAGTAGCTTGTCTTTTTTATGTTCTTGTTGATTTTTTATTATGTGTCCTTATTGTTTTTATTATGTTTATTGTAGATATTTTTATAGTCCTTAAGTTTTGTAAGATATTGATCATGAGGTGTCAATTCAATCAAAGAGTCTTTCATCTAAAACATGATTAATATACAAGAGATCATGTGTCCTCTTGACCAATAGGTACATCAAGCCTTCAAGGTCACCATTAATATTGACTTATTTCTTATCTTGGGGTTATAAAGGAGTCAACCTATGCCATGATTACCTAATATCACCTTGGTCACCCTCTTATGTCTCTTGAGGTGTTAAGGTAGTCCAAAAGGGTGATAATTGGTCATCATGTCCCTTGAAAGTTCAAAGCGAGGTGTTATGTCAATATATGCTATGGTGGTTGTCTTCTACCCCCTTTTTGAGCTTGTTTCAAGTGCTTGTTTTATATTAGTTATGTATAAGGATTCACAAGTCTTGGAGTGGTCTTATTAGTCTAAACTTACTCATATTAAATATGACCTAATATTGCAGCTCATGACCTATCATGAATCCATCTAAGTATGTTGAGAGTGTGCAAGGTATGGCAAGATAAAAGGGTTTAAAATGTTATAAGGAATATGTGGTAACTTGTTTGGGTCTTTAGCATGTTTTAAGGTGTTTTAATAGGTATTAAGGTAGCATTTATTTGAACTTTCTCTTGAGATCATATGTATTACCTCTAAAAGGGTGTCTAACCATGGAATGATGTTATTTTGACCCCAAAATACCACTAAAACTATAAATCATACCATAAAATGTATCCACTATTACCATAATCCCATGATACAATGGTTTCATATGCAAAAAGGTGTCTTTTCATAAGTCAAATGATTTTATTTTCTACTAAAGGGGACCACACATGGGAAATAATGGATTTTAAACTTAGCCAACCATACATTATGTTTTTAAATGTTTATTAACGTCTTTATTTACCCCCTCATATCCACTAATGACATTTCAAGATCTAAAACATGAGAAAATATAGGGAAGTAGTGTTTTGTAGGTGCTTTCAAGCTTGTATGGATTTGTACAGTATGGTCATGGTCAAAAAAGGTTACATATATATATAAGGGACTCATTGAAAAAATCACATAAGTGAATCCATGAGTTTCAAGTCAAAAAACGTCAAAACTTGACCCCTCCTTTCCATCATCCTCCTTGGTAGCCTTGGATGGCCTCTTAGGTTCTTATTCAATATGGATAGGAAAGAGAAGATGGTGCTATGAAATATTATCTAAAGGAAGGGGATATAATGGCCTTATGATCCTTGGTATTGGTTTATATAATTATGACCTATGATTTATGAGAAATGGCTAAGAACTTAACATAGTCCAATTGGTCTTCTACATCCACACAGGGTCAATATTGAAATGGTTTTAGTGTGTTTTTGGCTTAGTTGAAGAAAATGGTAGTTGTATATGTATTTTACAAGTCCTCAAAGTACTACCATTCCATACTTCACCCCTAGTTCACATGAGGGATTCCATGGGAATAAGAAACTTCTAGGTTGTCATAAGTTGTAGACTACAGACAAGGTTTCCTTGATGATGAAGGACCTTCAATGCACACATCTAGAAAAGTAGTGGTTTGAGGTTTGAAGATGGTTTTTTGAAAACATTAATGTCTTATTGCCTCTTTAACATAATGATGATTAAATTAGACTTCAAATTCTTTGATATCTTGACTTCAAATGAGACTACCTATGTAAGTTGGCTTTCAGTGTAAATATGGACTAAGTACTTCATGGTGATTACTATGAAAGGTCATTAGAGTACCATAGAGGTATTAAGGGTGTTGTATTCATGGGGAGGAGTCCCTCTTTTCAAAATAATAGGCCTCATCATGGCCCTCATGGGAAAGAATCCATGAACTAGTCTTCCAATGCCTTCACAGACCTATTTAACAAAGTTTAAGGTTCATTAGTAGAGTTTAAGGTATTCATATAATCTTAAGTTTCAATTTTTCCCTTCATGTGTCTAAGTAACCAACTCCAAATGTTCTACCATGATGAATTTATGAATAGGGGTATATAGGGTCCTCATAGGTGGTATTGGACATAAGTCAATAGTCTATATCACACCTCTCAAAGGATATTTGTTGTCTAATAGTCTTATTAAGCCATTTCACACCATAGTCAACCTTGGTTTCCAAATTCAAAACTCCATAGGACCCTATGAATACCACCTAAAATTTTAAACCTTTTTTCCCAAGCTTAAAGTATGGGAACAAGGTTAAATGTTGCATAACATCATCAAGGGTCAATGGAACTATGATAGAAATGTATATTAAAGTGTGGATGCTATTCAAAATTTATGACCAGGTTCATAAGACCAACCCAATCCTAGTCTCCAAAGGGTTTTCCTTGACAACCAAACTATTCAACCTATATAATCAAAGAAAGGACCATGTGATACAATTATGATCATCTTAAGGAGAGGAATTAATATTTAATAAAGGTTAATTAGATCTCAAACGTAACATGGAATCCTTCCTTCTACTCATGAACTTGTAATAAACTCTTGACAATAAAACACCTAGGCCACTAGCTATAGGATTGCAGGTAGTCTTATCCCCAACATTAAATATGAAATGATATAAGAACATGAAAGAGGGATATATTAGATAGATAGATAATATAGGTCATGTTTTTGAAAATTAAGGAAACTTTAAGAGGTGACTAAGCAAGCTTACTCAGACATGAGCAATGGCCTAGGTACATCCAAGTATGCCTAGCTAGTTATAATGATGGTAGTCAATGGAAATGCCAAAAAAAAAGGGTAACCCCAAGATAATGATGGTAGTCATTCTCCTTAGGGTCCCTAAGAGTATGATTGAACCAAGCAGTTGCCTAGTTTGGGTTGGATGTTAATGACACACAAACTTCAATGCATGACTGTAGGGGAGTCTTGGGAATAAGATGGAGGGGAAATTTAGCTTAAAGGTGTGGTCAAACCCTAAATACACCTTGAATGAACCCTTAAATTCTAATCATAGTGAATAATATAAGATATAGTTCATATCTAGGCCTCTAACATAGTTGACTCAAACACTCAAGCTGGTCAATAGCACTCAGGGCAAACCTATAAAAGAGAAGGGTAGAGATGGTCGTCTAGGAAGCTAAGAACAAGTGAAAAAGGTGAAAATAGATGGTAAAGGTTTTATATGGTGACATTTAAGTCACCAATTAACCTATAGGTGTCTTAGATACCTAAGACTCAGTCAAGCATATAAGGATTAAAACCACCCTTAGTCCTCAAAAACCCAACCTCTTCCTTATGGCATATCCAAACCCCCAAATTAGACTTAAGGACATGAGAGGGTGTGTGATGATGATATAGACCTTGAGGATAATTTTTTAGATATAGGTATACAATTAAATGTTCAAATTTGTCTCATTACCTCTCTTGAGCTATACTACCCTAATCTACCACCTCAAACTACCAACTCCAATGCTCATATCTCACATGGTATAATGACTCAGGCCCAATGCTCTTAGGCAGATTTGGGGACCCCTATACACTTATAAACCATAAAGTAAATAGTTTCATTTGGGATCTAAAATATATGAAAAATCCCTAACACTATAACCCACATAGAATTCGAGGAAAAGAACTCAAAGGTTACCAACTTTCACTCATAAATCACCATATAAGTTGCATGGGACCAAGATCTACTCAAGAGTTTTGAGGGGATCTATGGGATAAACATTCATTTCAATAAGTTTTGGATTTCATGCCTATACTCTATGAACCATAATTAATATGATAGTACATTAAAACCCTCTTTGAACCTTGATAAGGACCTGATGAAGGAATTACACCCTAAAATGCTTTCAAATGAGGTAGTTGAGCCTTGAAACAATCTTCATGGTCTCCCCAGGTCACATAGGCACCTAAATGGTCTATTAGTTGGCACATGTAGGGTATACAATGTATAGATCAGACCTAAAAAGGACTAATTCAAGCCTATATGCAAGGAATTATAATAGGTCTACACATTCTACATGTTTTTAAGGAGGGAGAGGGATAAATTAGTCTCAAAGAGTTTCATAATGATCACCTATAAGGGTTTTCATGTCTAATAACCACCTGCAAACATGCCTAAGTGCTTAGTTAGATGACTATGTGTGTACAAAGAAGAAGCAAGGGGCTTAATAAAGTCAATAAAAATGATCCTAAGGCTATAATAGGTAATTTTTAGACTATCATAGGTGGATAGGTACCATTACCATTCTAATTTGAAGGCAAAACTTAGGAACTCTACCTTTTCAAGGCATGAATTTTTGAAGACTAAAAACAAAGAATAAGGAGTAGATGAGACCTTAGACCATCATGAATATGTATTTAAAGGGGTTTTAGATGTACATGAGGTGTTAGTTTGCATAAATAAGCCCAGAGTTGGTCATTTTTGGCTTAAAATTATCTTGACAATGCATAGAATACATGACAATCACCCTAAGAGAACCTTCTTGTGCTCATAATTATATGAAAGTTTTTCATGGGGACTCTATCTACTAAGGAAAGTTTAGGAGTGTAGTGTACTTAAATCTCTTAGAATTGGTTTTACATTTCAAACCTTTAGGCTATGAATAATCACTAAGAGTTCAAACCCCTCTAAACCTCCCTAAAACCCTAATAGATACCCAATAAAATAAATATTATGGAATTTTCATCTAAATTCATTTAAATGGCTAGGGACACACCTAAAAATCATATTTCACTATGAGAAGGTCCCATCCATAACATTGGTCTATATGGATAACTATAAATACCCATCAAAAACATTATCTTAGCAATATTTTATGATGAATTTAAGGTTTAGAGTTATATGAGGAGTTTTAGATCATGGGAGAGGGTATTTTGGGGCATAATTAATCTTTTAAAACTTAAAAAACCTCTCAATTCATCTTGGAAAGGCTTATAGAGGGCTGCACTAAAAGGCAAGTCTAGATGTGCTAGTGGCAGGTGACTTACTCACCTAAGTGAGGTAGAGTTACAAGTGTGTAATGTTTTTAAGGGATAATTCATGGTACATGTTTTTTTAGACTTAAAACATCCCCACTCATTCATCTTAAAGGTTCTATTCAATCCCCATGGTCATCCAAGTAGCTAACACTAAGAGACTAGGCCTACTTGGTCAACTAAAGGAGAAGACTATTGGTGTAGAGGAATATTAGGGGAATAAATGCATGGTTATAACACATTTTTAACTACCTCATGTAGGTGATAAAACCCATTTCCTATCTATCATGGAGGATGAATTATTTTCCTAAACCCCATTGACATGCGAAAGAGAGATGGCTACTTAATGCTTCATGGAGACTTAATTGAACCACTTTTGTGCCTTTGTAACTATCAAAATTAGAGGGAATTAACCAAGTTGACATGGTCATCTTATGTATTAGGTCAACCTTTCCCAATAATTAACATCTAATACCCCAAAGGGCTCACTAAATACCATTCATTACCTAGGCAACACATGAAATAAGTGTGGGACTACTTATAACTGATCATAGGGTGGATTATGGTCCTTCATGACCTCTTAATGACTTCTCCATGCCACATTATCTTCTATCTCTTGTCTATGTTATATAAATTGAGGCTCTAATTCCATTATTCTCATCCCTCAACTAGGTATGATGAGACTCTACCCAAATTTTATCTTATAAACCTTTTGAATCAATAGGAAGGAATGTTTCAGATTTCCTTACTAGCCTAGTGTTTTATGTGCTTGTTGATTTATAGAAGTGGTGAAGTTTCATTCTCCTTTGTAGGTCCTTATCCTCACCTAGTTATTAGGATGTTATTCTATGCATGTTATAGGATGTGTCAAAGTGTTGGTGACTGTGTTTTAAGTGTAATATAGTTCATAGTGAAATAAAACAAATCTCTCATCCATCACCTTCAATTTTCATCAATCTACATAGCATTCATGTGAAGCACTAATTCTTAGGAACCCCTGGGAAAACATTTTTTAGTCACTAGTACTTGTTTTATTCATAAATTATTGATTAAAGATCAGCTATAGTGGATAAGAGTATGTTGGTACATCACCTCCAGTAGTATATGTTTCAATTTCATGTATTTATCTATCTCTTTTCATCAGTATGTCAGTAGGTCTAAAGAATTGATCTCAATTTATGTACCAGGGGATCTATCCCCTTAAACTATAGGTTTAATCCATCCTTAGGGCACCCAAAATCTTAAACTAATCTTAGGTTACCCCAAAATTGGAAAGGTTTGAATAATCCTCTCTTAAGGGTGTAGTTTGGTGAGTTAATACCAAATTCAAGGGAACTATTTATAAAAATAAAACCTTATTTCATTGCCTTGCATGTTATTTTAACCTTTTAGGACATAAAAGAATGTAAATCCTATGTTTTAAGTATATGATTATAGTAGATCAGGGTAGAAATATGTAATAAATAAAACCAATAATTTGTAATAGAATTGACTTAATTTGACCTTTTTAAAAATAGCAATAAATGGTGTAAATAAGAACTTAGCTAGAAAATAAATAAAATGAGAGATCTGGAGGTTGTAAACTGAGAGAGAAGCTAGTATAAGTATCATAAATAGGATTTAGGTATCAAAATCCTTATTATATAGTAGCACCCTAATTGTATTGTAACACTATGTGGTGTTATTATCCCTAATTTGGTAGTAGTGTCATCTATGTAGAATTATTTTGAGATTCTAAGTACACCTATGTCTAGATATGTCAAACATGTTCAAACATGCACAAGTTATAGATCTATTTGTATGACCTATTTTGACTAATTTTATGTGCAAACCCTAATACTTTATGTTTTTAGGGCACCTAGTTGATACAAGCAATAAAGTATGTTCTTAGTGGGTAGGCTAGACATCCTTAACACCTCACTATGATGAGAGTTGCTTGCATACCAATACTCTAAAGAGGGATCAATCCCAATATAGTTTTCCCCACCTAAGTGCTAGTGAAAGTGCAAGTGAAGCTAGTATGATTATTTACTTGAGTTATTTGAATGTGCTTGAGACTGAAAACTTGAGTAATCTGAGCTTAGGAATGTTTTAGATGGTTGTACGTAGAAGTAGAGAAGAATAAGAATTGATAACCTTAATTATGCACAACTTATTTTGAGTTTATATGTGAAATTTGCATGTGGTTTCTATCTAGTGGTTTGAGTGTTAAAAGTCATGTATATATACTATTTTTGTGCTTGTTCAAGTGTTAAAATAGGTCTAGGCCAACCCTAGGTGGTCTTACATTTAAAAATATATTTGTTGGTGGAAAAAGGAGATAAATGATAGTAGTACCAAAATTGGGACACTAGTTCCATGTGGCACTATTTTTATTATTATAGAAATAGTGTCCATGTGGTAAAACTTGAGGCATGAAGGGCTAGAATGTCAAAATAAGGGTCTAGGATAGCTTTAGGGATGTTTATGGATGCATATGGCCTACATGAAGGTTAGATAAGTGTGAAAATAGGCCCTAAGATAAATCTAAGGATAAGCTAGGGATGGGTGGTCTCAAGTAGCACTCTTAGTACTCAAGTGTCATTTTTAGGTGATTACATTCCCTACCTTTCTTATATAAATGTATCAAAGCAAAATTACTAGGATAAAGGAAAAATAAGCATGCTTGGACTTACCTAAGAGGTGAAGCCTATGAATCTAGATCTGAGTATGTGATGTATGCTCCATCGCATGTATTTCAAATGAAATGTGCATAGACTAGTCCTTAATAGATATCAAAATTAAATACAAAATTGTAGATAAAACTATGTAAAGAGATAAAATTTCATAAAGAGATAAGAGAGAGGAAAGGAACATATACACCTCACTAGGTATGTAAACTAATGCATAGACCTAATGACAACCTCTATGTGTATATATATAATGATCAATCAATGAATGTCTTAGACTTAACTAATAGATTACTCAATCCCCATGTGTGAGTGGCTTAATAACTCAATCTAGTTTTGGCTCCATCATTGCCCACCCCTTCTTGGTGGATCATGACCTATGAATAGCTTGGATTTGAATGATAGTGTGTCTAATCCTCTCATGTAGATGGCTTAAGAACTTAAGTATATTGTGACACCATAATTTCCTACCCATGTGTATTAGATGCATCTAAAACTAAAACTACACAATGTAACTATAAACTTATAACTAGAGATGTCTAACTAGAGATATTGGTTGTACAGCCACTCAAGAATGCGAACCACTACAGATGAATTAAGGCATGAATATGGTGTAACCTATAATATGGTGTCTGATGTGTATAACATAGAGAATGAAATGGAGTTTATCATTCCATCTAATCAACCAGTGTATAAGTGAACATACAAAAATAATGTGTCACACACATGCCCCCAAATATGATATTTGATTATATGGATTTTGGACTAAGTTGTAATAATATGTATCTGAGTATTTAAATTGAAAATAAAATGATCATGTCGTGCATGATGCCCAAATCTAAGAAAATTGGTATGAATATGAGCTAAACTGAGCCAAAATTGGTAATCTATAACTGAACATGTGTAAACCTAAACTATACCTAATGTACTTTTATATCTAATTTTATTTTTTTAAACTAAGTATAGTAGATAGTAGCATCATATCTATTACAGTAGCACAATGTGGTACTAGAGTCCTAATTGAGTTACTAATGTTTGACTACTCTAATCTCTATGTAATTATAATTGATCTCTCTATCACTATATCCCACTATGTTTTTCTAAGTTTGATTTCTATATTCTGAGAATATGTACTTAAAATTTTACTCTAAGAGCATTTTGATAACCTAATCTCTATGATAAACCCTTATAAATGACCCCTCTTATAAGGGGAGTAGTTGAACCTATACAAGAACTATCCTCAAAAGAAAAAGCTATATAAAATGTGTGTTAGCTAGAGCATATAATATTTGTGTAATAAACCAATATAATGTTCATACATAACGTCATAATGTAAGATAATCTGATCATAAGTTTATAATATAAGATGTATATCAGATCTAACATTCACAAGGCTACCAAGATAGATATAATAATGTATATGAATAGTAAATTTGAGTAATAATTGAGTAGCTACCTAGGGGGACAAGGAATAATGTCCATCATGACACCCATGTAGGAAAGGAAGATGCATGAAGCCCCTCATGACATCTAAAATTAGAGTGTGTAACAATCAAAAGACAAGTGTCATAGCCATGAAACATAAAAGAAAGTATACATACAACACACATGAGGCATGCAAAGTAGGCCAAGGGGCCATAACACAAGGGATATGAGCACATGTCACTAAATTTGAGAAAGTAAAACATACAAGGACATGTTCAAATGTCCACATATGCAAATAACAAACAATTTGGCTTAGAGTGACATAAAAAGACATGTTCAAACGTTTTCATACACAATTAGGAAATCACACACAAGGATATGGGAAAATGTCCAAAGCATACAGACAGTGAAAAGAAGTGGTGTAAAGACATAGAGAAATGGCATATTCTAATGCCCTTGAATAGAAAATTCATAAAGACATAATCAAGTCTAAACTAGGAAATATATAAATGAAAGTATGCATGAACATGTAATATAAATCTTTGTAAGAGATAATATGTACATAGGTTGAGTCTAAATTAGTAATAGCCAAAAAAATGAGTAAGCGTAGCATGATCAATACCAATATATAACAATGCTAAATCTATGACGTAGAGTTTAGAAAGATGTTACTTGGTAATCAAAATTGTGTATAGGGTTCCCCCAAAAGGATGAATGTGTCAAATAAAAAACCCATGTATTTGTGTGTATACCCCTAGTGTGTAGGTAGTAGTAAATGTGGATCAGTGTAGTGGACCTAAGTCTTGCAGCAATCTACAAGCACTTGACAAGCATAAGTGAAGCATGTATGTATGATAAAAATTAGCTATACTAAGATATCTAGCATATGTAGTGTCTGGAAAATATAAGAAGTGTAAACATGGAAATACATACAATCTATAATTTTATATTTTATGATTAAATATTTGAATGTTTTTATGTTTTGGTAAATGATATTATTTTTTAATTTTCTAGATATAATCTATGTACAAGTAACATGAAAATGAAACTATATACAAGGAGCAAGAAATAATAAAAGTATGTACAATAAGGGAGGAACAATACTAACCAATGAGTTTCATGAGATACTCACTATTAATGTGGCTCATGTTAAATAAAGGAATGATGATCATGTGTGTTATATGAAAAGGTAACTGCGGCCCCAAAACCTACTATACTAAATGATCTATAGCTAGCACTACCTATGAAATGGTACTAAGAATCTATGAAATTGAATATGATGTTTTATGAATTGTAAGGGTCTTAAGGACACATCTGGTAGAAGATGTTGTAGCTAGCATAGGTTCCCTATGATGAGAACTCTAAGAACTCAATAATACTAATCTTGGGAGAAAAGGAGTAGAGGGGGGCCCTCTTGAATCTGAAACATATCTCTCATGTAGGGGTCTCTCTAATAATGGTCTCTATGAGAGAGTGTGGTAACATTGTAGGAGTAGACCTCACCTACATTGGTGGATTTATTGAACTCTATAGTGTACTAATAGGAACTATGCTCAAATCTATAATTGGTAACTACAATGTAACTACCTATGGTATAGGTAGAGGATACTCATATTAAATAACCTCAATTATGATCACCTAATTAACATGTATATATTTAAGGCATTTGTGCATAGTGTATGGAATGTCTCATGTCTACTATTTATATGGCCTACCCAATAACATGTCAAATGTGCCTACACTAGGTACTACTAAGAATCTAGTGGCCACATGTGTTGGTCCAACCTGTAGTAGAAGTATAATCTCCTCGATGGATCTTTGAACATGGTCACTAAAAATATGAATAACTATGTATTTAGGAGATATATCCTGCTCTAAATACCCCAACTGATGTAGAAGTGTGATAGTTCACATGTTAATTCTTGACCCATTATCAATCATAACACTCTGAATAGGATGATGATCTATATAAGGTCATATAAAGAGTGTATATAAATCTAAGTCATCATCAATGATCTTCTACTATTATAAAGTGATGAATGTTCTAGCTAGTACTATAGTATGTTATACATTGAGTATATTATGTAGGGGTGTGCATCCTATATAGTAGTGTGATATGATGTTGTTGGTGGATGTCCCTGATATGTGTAGTCAACACATTAAGTGCCTCTTGCCTCATTTGTTATATGCTTTAAAAATGGATATGAGAATATTTTTAATTCCTTATATTTCATTTGTTAAAATTTAGGTGCCCTTATAGGTGTGCCCACATCAATTATGTCAGCCTCTATCAAATCTTATATATTATGTTTCAAGGTGATGCATTGCTTTGTTGTATGGCATGGTGCCTGTGATATTCATAGAATGTATTATATTCATAGATTTTTGGAAGAGGTAATGTCCTATCAACCTCATTTATGTAAGGGAGAGACATGCCATTGCATTCCAAGAACTACTATAAAACATGTGTTGGCAGTTCTAGAAGGTTGGTGAAAAATATCTATGGAGGAAATGATAAAAATAGGTGAGGAGATGGCTCTAAGGTTGTGTTAACTATGGACTTTGCATCACTTGTTTTTAGTGTCCCTTATTTTGTATGGAGGTTTACTAAAAATATTAGTAGTTGATTTTGATCCACTATATTTTACTTTACCCATAGAGAAAATCTTGACTTCTTATTCTTTCACTATGTGGCATACATATATGAAGGTTGGAAGCTTCTTAAACAAGATAGCTTCATGTAATGTTGGTATTAATCTTTGTATAAATATGTCTTAGAGCTCTCTATCTACCATGGGGCTAGTAATCTTTTCCAAAATAGTCTTATAATGCAAGACATATTCTGCAATAGGCTCATTGGATTTTTGCTTTAGTTGTGCTACTTGAGTATATGAGACCTTATCACTAATGTTACCAAATAAATGTGATAAAAACATATCTGCTAATTTATTGAATATGGTGATAGATTGATTTAGTAGATTATAAAATCATTGTAAGGCATAGTCATTTAGACTGTATGGGAATAACTTTGTGAGGATCCAATTATTGGACACAAAGTCCAAACATGTTGTGTGGAAATATTGGAAATGGTGTTATGGGTCACCCTTACCATCATACAATGTAAGCTTAGGTGTTATGAATCTAGATGGCAAAGGAGTTATTACTATGTGATGTGTTAAATGTGTAGTAAAAGAACATGAGAATCTAAGGCATGTGATGGAATATTATTTCATTGATCAATATGTAACACCTTATCCTCTAGAGAATAAATCTCATGCATAAGGGATTGCACACCTAGAAAGGAGGAACTAGCCATAGTAGGTGTAACTACCACTAAATGTTGTCGAGTTAAGACATGTTGTACAAGCTGATTGGCCCTAAATTAGGTGTAATAATGTTGTTATTTGGGGGACTAAAAGATTTACCATTATTTAATTTTTAAATTTATTCATGGATAATATTGATAAAGTCATGTTGTATAGTTGAATGTTTGGAAACAAAATCTTGCAATTGTCTCTTATCAGTTTCATCAAATTAGTTGTTGAATTCTGCCACTGTAGGTTAGGAAGTAAGAAAATAAATAGTTGTATATTTTGAACCTTTAAAAAAATTAATCTATGAAAGATTACAATGATTGAATACTTAAATATATATAAGATTTTAGAACTAATATCTGAGCATAGACAACAAAAGGATACAAATCCTAAGAGCATCTAAGGTTAGGGTTTGAATAGTATTTGAAGTAAGTTAAATTCACAAAATGTTTTAAACTTTTATGAATTTAGTGAATGTATATCACATGTTATTAAAGAGTTGAGTATAGTAAATTAGGGTAAAAATCTGTAATAAATATAGTCATTGATTTGTAGCATAATTGACTTAATTTGACCTATTTTAAAATAACAATAAATAGTGTAAATTAAAACTAAGCTAAAAAATGAATGAAATAGGAGATCTCGAGGCTACAAACTAAGAGAGAGGTTGGTCTGAGTGTCATAAATAGAATCCAAGTGTCAAAACCGATCCTAACCAATAGCACCCTAATTGGACAATAGCTCCATGTGGTGCTAGTGTCCTTATTTTGGTAGTAGTGTCTTTTGTGTAGAACTATTTTAAGCTTCTGGGTGTACCTATGTCTGGGTCTATCAATATTGTTCCTACATGTATGAGTTTTGGATATCTCTGTATGACATGTTTTAATTTATTTTATGTGAAAAACTTAATCCTCTATGTTTTTAGGGCATTTAGTTGATAAAAGTAGTAAAGTGTGTTGTTAGTGGGGTAGGATAGACATCCTCAACACCCCTCTATGATAAGAGTTACCTACATGCCAATACTCAAAAGAAGGATCAAGCCTGATGTAGTTCTCCCCACCTAAGTACTAGTGCAATTGCAAGTGAAGATAGTATTATTGTTACCTTGTGTGCTTTGAATGTGATTGAGACTAGAAACATATTTAATCTAATCTTAGGAATGTTGTATATGGTTATATGCAAAAATAAGGTAGAATAGGGATTGATACCTTTAATTTTGCACAACTTATTCTAATTTTGTATGTGTAATTTACATCTAATTTATGTCTAGTAGTTAGAGGGATAAAAGTGATGTATATATAATATTCTAGTGCTTGTGCATGTGTTAAAATAGGTCTAGGCCAACCCTAGGTGGTCTTATATTTGAAAATATATCTATTGGTATAAAAATGAGGGAAACCATAGCAGAACCAAAATTGGGACACTAGCACCATGTGGTACTACTATCCCTATTATGGTGCTAGTGTCCAAGTGGTAAAACCTAAGGCACAAAGGGACAAGATGTCAAAATTAGGGGTTGGGACTATTTTAAGGATGTCTAAGGATGTTTGTGGCCCACATGAAGGCTAGATAAGTGTGAAAATATGAAATAAGATAAATTTAGGGCTAAGCTAGGGATAGGTGGTCTCAAGTAGCACTCTTAGCACTCAAGTGTCATTTTTAGGTGATTACACATGCATTAACATAGTGAGTATAAATAACATGGAATATAAATTATACTTTATCATTACCCTCTATAAATTCATGCCAATTACTCCTTGAAACACATTTCAAACTCATGTACCCTACCTCTTAGAATAGGGCATTAGTAAGATAGAGAGTGTGTAATTATATATTATATTTTCTTTCAAATATTTGATCTAACAAAAATATAATAATCGTAACAAATACTAGCATCCAAAATTTAAAATCAAGTCCCATATTCAATAATTGACATCCCACATTCCATGAAGTCTAAGTTTTCAAGCACAATCACGTCTTCCATGTTCGCAAAGCCAAACCAACTAGTATAGTCAAGTATAAAATTAATAGAGTGTTTCAATAGAAGCTTCATTGAAGTATAACCAACATTGACACCTAGATTATAAGCTCATTAGGGTTTCATGGATTGCAAATTTTTTAAGGGGTTACTTTTATTAAGAGGTGAAGCCAATATCTAAATCTTTGATATTCTTCTACTATATAGTGGTACTCAATTGTCATTAGTCATAGTGGGAACCATCTAGGTTCCCCCTACATGGGGGTTTAGGGTCAGATCCCCTGAGATGAAAATTATGAATAGTATTTTCATAAATTATGGATGAATAGTGTTCTAGATGAATAGTAATAATTTTCCCTTGATTAAATTTGGCATTTTCATGTACATCATGATGAGTATTCTATATCCCTCTTATGTATCACATATTTTATACTATTATTATTATAAATTTCATATGTAATCTTATATATTATTCTTGTGTTTCTTTAACGGGGAGATAACCCTTTGCATTTGGAGTAAGAGAGCAATAAATCCAAGCCAAGGAAAGAAAACATTGTAAGTAGATTAGTTGAGTAATATAAGTTTAAATATTTCATTTCCTCATGGTTTTACCTACATACAATAAGGTTTCCACGTAAATAATGTGTTCTTGTACTATTGATTGTTTGTTTTTTTCCTTATATTTTCTAACATCTAGTATTAGAGATAGGTTATTTTAAAAGCTTGTTGGATAAGGGATTTTTATGAGTGGGAGATTTATGCAATGGGAGATGTAATAATGACATGAGGTGTAACCAAGTTCAAGATTGAGAAGTCGATGGAAATAATTTCTCCCTATGGAAGATGAAGGTTGAGGATTTGTCAGTTCAAAATGACCAAGCCCTAACTTTTAAGGGGATTGCACAAAATATAATCAGAATGATAAATGAGTACTATAAAAAGCTAGATAGGAAGGTAATTTATACAATTAGTCTTTGCCTAGAAGACTCTATCTTGTTCAATGTTACTGAAGAAAAGACAAGAGAAATCTGGGAGAAACTTGAGAAGTTGTATCAAACTAAATCAACAAAAAATAAGGTTTTATTAAATAAGAAAATCTATAGCCTCGAGATGAAGAAGATTTCATCTATATTATATCATATTAACAAGTGTAATACTCTAATCAGTAATTTAGTCTTAGTTAATGTAAATATGGATGATGAGGACAAACAAATCACCTTACTTTTTTCCCTCTCAGAAACTTGGGATCATTTGGTGATGACCATCATCAATCATTAATAACTCTAAAATTTTATGTGGTAGATTATTTTTTGAGATAATATTTGAGGAAAAAATCATCTATGAAACCCTCTAATAGTGAAGCCCTATCTGTGAGAGACCAATCTAGTAAAAGGATTCAACAAGGGAGATCCCAATCTAAATCTAAATTAAGAGGATGCAAGATGAAATGGAAGTGTTGGAATTATGGTAATCCAAGGTATTATAAGAAGGAATGTTGGAATTTGAAGAAGGAAAATAAGGATGGAAATTAGAATCAACCATTAGTAGAGGTAGAAGAGATAGAATCACATGAACTTTTATATCTCAGTAACAACATAACTCTTTCAAATGTTTGGGTTTTGGACTCAAGTTTATCTTTCCACATGTCTCCACATAAATACTAATTTTTAAAATATCATCCATATAGTGGTGGGATGGTCTATTTAGGTGATGATCATCATTTATAAATTGTGTTAAGAGGACATTGTGATCAAGCTTGATGATGGAAGAGAAAGGAAGCTATGTGATGTACGACATGTACCTAATTTATGAAAGAATCTGCTCTTAATTAAGATGATGCATAATTTGGGGGTATTCAAATACCTTTGGTAAAAATCATTATATAATTACCAAATGATCCCTAATGGTATAAAAATTAGAATATTATGGGACTTCATATCATTTGTGTGGTGATTTAGTGACAAATCATGTAGAAACAACAACTTTAGTAAATGCTTGAGATGTAGTAATTTTACATCATCAATGCCTTGGACATATGAGTGAAAAAGGCTTGAAAATTATGCATGACTAAGGTATGATTTTGGGGATTAAGTATTGTAATTTATAATTTTTTTAGCACTATATTTTTGGAAAATAGAAGAGAGTTTAGTTTACTACAAGCTTTGGTAAAAGTTCTAATTTCTTGCAACTTATTCATTCTAATACATTTGGACCAATCCCCACTCAATCTATAAATGGTATAAATTATTTTATAACCTTTATAGATTATTATTATAAAATATTTTGGGTTTATCTTATAAAAAATAAATCAAAATCTTTTGATAAATTTAAAAAAATTAAGGCACAAGTAGAGAAAAGTTTGGTAAAATCTATTTTATCCTAGGTCAGATAACAAAGGAAAATATTGCTCTAAAGAGTTTGATAAAAAATTTACACATGAAGGAATTGAGTATAAAAATATTATTCCATATAATTCAAAATGAAATGGTGCAATTGAGTGGATGAATCACACAATCATGAAACATGCAAGAAGCATGCTCAGTGTATCTAAAATGGATAATGGATTTTTGGTAGAAGTTGTTAATACATTTATTTATCTTATTAATAGGTCACCTATAGTTACACTATATGGATAGAATATAGAGGAGGTTTAGTGTAGTAAGCTAGCTGATTATTCTAATTTGTGTATATTTGGTTGTGAACCATTTTCCCATATGCTTAAAAAAGAGGTCCAAAATTGACTAAAAGTCAAGGAAATGTGTTTTTTTGCCATAAAAATATAGTACATGGGTATAGATTATGGGATCCTACTTACCATAATAGTGAGGATGTTATTATTTTCACTTGGATTTTCACCTTTTGAGGAGATGTCTTAGCTCTCCTCATCTAAGTGACACAATTGACACACCTTTGGGCTATGGGTGGCCTAAGAATTAGTTAAATCTTTAGATAGGAATAACTCCCTTGATGTACCACTTTTGGATCACTAATAAACCTATGATTGTAATGAAATGGGAGAGAAAAAATAAATTAAACTATCCTAAAGTCGGTGATACACCAAATTGATTGATGACTACCAACTAGTTACATGTCACACATGAGACCAAGAGATTAACTAAGCATACACTTCTCTAATCTAAATCTTCTCGCATAAATATTTGATTATGAGGTTGTGATGAATGTTTAGGCTAGGATTAATAAACAAGAGGCATAGAATGGCACTATTTGAATATACTAACTCACTCAACCTTGACACTTCATATGACCTACAAGAAGAAACTTTCAAGCTGCAAATAGGTGTGAGAATTAGACAATAATGCTTAGGAAACAATAATCATCACTAAACAAGATCAATAATTCACATTGACACACTATGAATAGTCATATAAAAGGTAAAATTATTAGTCTTTATTTACCTTATGGTATGCAAATGAGTAGGGCTTCTCCATACTCAGTTGGATCATATTTTTTAAAGGCCAAAATGACTAGTTCTTATAGAACTTGAGAGAGACAAGAGAAAAGAGAGTCCAAAGGTCAAAAGTACACTTTTCATGTTGAGATAATTAGTTACATTTGAATTGAAAAATATTTTTAAACTGATCATGCAAGGTCAAAACAGATAAGTGGCATCCTAAGTCATGATATTCATGAAATGTGGCATAGGAGTTCTTACTTTGTACAAGAAAATTGCCTTCATCATTCACCCTTGTTATAACATCCTAAAACTATCTAGGGATAGGTATAATTATTGGAAAAAAAGTTAAGTCTTTCATACATGCTTCTCCATGCATTGGTTGTAGTCTTAATCATTAGATTCCTCCTAAAATGAGTTGTCACCATCTGTAGTCAAAGAAAACTCCTCTTTCACACACCTTGTACACTTGGATTTCAAAATGGATTTAAGTTTATATGAAAATACATAAAATGGAGTGTATGAAACTTTTAAAGACCCTTCATGGACTTAGAGGCATTAGGCACACTTTAAAAATGCTTCTACTTCAAATTTTCATACTTCTTACCATCTTGCTCACTTTTGCCAGTTTTGATTGGCTAGGATAGAGCTACTTATAATAAAACTTAGGACTTTTTATAAATAATTATACAGATATTATGTGTTATCCAAAATCCCAATCCTTCTCCTAAAGTTGGTTTCATCTCTTGAAATTCCCTAGAACCTATATAATGAATAAAACAATCAAAAGAACCAATTTTGTACCTTATTCATACAGATAGGTCAATAAAAAATTTGATGGGGGGATACTTTAATATTATTATATATCATATAATCATTTCCCATGCCATTATATTCCATTATATTTTATTTCCATCCTCATTTTATCAATTAGGTCCTTAACCAGGGTTATGAGGGTTTTAAGTGCTTTAGGATCTTAAGCTTTGTTCATAGAGATGAAACATTATAATTTCAAACCAATTATAAAAATGAAATTTTTATGACCCTTTTTAACACCTCTAAACTTCTTGTATCTCTATTCAAAGCTTTAGAAGAGATGTGAGCACTCAAAGTTGCCTTATCGAGCTCTTTTCTCCATTTACACAAGCCTAAAGTTGTCCTTGAGCCAAAAAATGGATTCATTATGCTTCCTCTACAAGTTTTAAGATTTTAAATATCTAAAATTACCCCAAAAACATGACTTAATCCATTAAAATTCTCATCTCATGCTAAAATTGAAGTTGACCTTTCATTTGGACTCTAGGCATAACCATGCCTCATAAACATGTCTACACCTTTGAGGGTTTAGACCTCCCTATTAGGATTATCCCTTATATGATATGTTTCTCATGTTTTATTAGTTTTATTTTAAATTTAAACACCTCTTTTCAAGTTCTAATCATCTCTTATCCCATCTTTTATCTCCCTTTCTTAAAGATGTAGGGTTTGCATACAAGGGAAGTACCCTCTATCTAAGATAAAATAGAGGGTAATTACCATATTTTATCAAAAAAATTGAATATTGGATGGGCTTATTCAATTCCTATATATTATTTTCACCAAATCTTAGCCCTTGGTTAGATCGATAGACCTCCTAAAATCACTAAAACCTAAGGCAAACTATGTGTATCATTCAACCATATGGACTGTGTGATGCTTCATTTGAGCCCCTTATTCCCTTGTTTCCATGTCATGAGAGTGTCAAATTGTGGTCACTATAATTATATAGTTTTTCATTATGTTTACAAACCTTTATCACCCATGCTTGTATCTTGAATTGTGTTCTTACTCAATTAGGCCCAAGTGATAAGCTAACCTTACTTAGGAAAGTGAACCTGTAAGCAATGTTTATGTGATTAAGACCTTGGTATAAATTATCTTGGCCTCCATTGAAGATTTTAAAAACTCCTTTCATCCATTCTATAGTCCATCTCACACCTTGAATTTGTATTTCTATCAAGACCAATCATAAGTCTCTTTTTACTTACTATGTTTCCTACCTTAGAGGAGACACCTATAGGTGACTTTATATGGATTAGACTTTGAAAACATTGCATGAGCCTATTTTACATTTTACAATATCATCTATCAGTTATTTGGACCTATGCTCATCATGTCTAGGCTAGAACACAACAAAAAACTCAATCCTTTGGATCTCTACCCCTCATAGTTAGCTACAACTAACTATGTGCGGTCATGTAGTTGCATATGAGATTAAAAATATAGTATTTTAACCTCTATTTATGGTATTTATGCCTAATAAGGTCCAAATCATGCTATAATATGACTAATCTCTAGGTTCACAAGAAAGAAACACCTCAAAATTTCACCTTTGGTTGGTTGTAGGTGACTAATTTCAAATGAGAGGACCCTTATAGGTGTGTATGGAACTTGAAACACTACATATCAACCTTATCTTGATGATATGTATGCCAATTGGTGTGTATTTCACTCAATAAATCCATTCAAAACATGGTAGCATGACTTATTATCACCTTTAAGAGTTAAGGTCACTTTGTATCTTCAAAACCTATAGATACTACTACCTGAATTTAGTACATAAAGGTGTAACTTTGGGCTTTTCAATAACAATCCGCTTTAAGTCATTTTCTCTCCATGTTTTTCCTATACCTTCTCATATATAGAGGATAAAATAAAAGGTCATTATAGGTATCAAAAGTCTTGATAACCTTATTATATGATCTTCGCAAAAAGGCTCAGGTGCTCTATTTTCTTGTTTTAAGGATTGGATCCCTGAACACATCCTCTTCACCTTTGATCATGACTTACCATTCTCACTTATCAATCTCAAGCCTCAAGCATGTTTTTCATACTATAAAACAATCCTAAAAACTTCATGGAAGCCTCCAATCATATCAAAACCCCTCTAATCAACATTTTTAGCTTTCTGCTAGTGTCACCTATATGTGGTCATTCTAATGTATATAGGTAGTGGGTAGAATTAGAGTAATGTGCATAGGATTATACCTTCATATTCAATTGGTCTCTCTTCATGGTGTTGAAATGAAACCTATGGATGTTTCAAATATCAATACAAGTTATCACACCTCTTTTTCAACATTGAACCCTTCCTTCATAGCACCTATATATGCTCATTCATGGTTGACTATCTATAGATATATCATTGACTATCATCAAGGTCATTTTGTGCTACTTGGGGTGTCCAATATGATTTTTAATATAACAATAACATGACAAAAACCTTTTATAGTCTCCATTTCTCATCTATAAATGTGATCAAAACTCAAACATCATGGTTGTAACTAAGATCAAGTAAAAAGTTGACTGTGAGCTTATAATGACTGAGTGTTTGATCAAGGTCTGATGATTTAAGGTATAACATGGAATTTAGGTGGTATTTATGGAATTAAAACATGAAAACATAATATTTCATTCATATAAAGACCTTTCAAAGAATACAACCTTTTATAAGTAGTAAACTTGACTACCATTCCACCTGGAACATCAACCTAAAAACTAAACTAATTATCCCATGATATCTTTGTCAAACATGAAAATAAGCATGTAAATAATTATATTATAGTTCTAACATCATATATAACCAATATAAATACTTGGATTCTATGAAACTATCTAAATTAGAGCAAAACCTATAGGGTACATAGATTGGCAAACAAAATAGATACGCCAACTTATTAAGAATGGTTCATAAAGAAAAATCCATAATTATTATAAAAAATATATATATAATGGAATATAATTTAGTTTAATTTCACCTTCGAAAGGCATTTTACTTGAAACTTCTCCAACTAGCCATACCAAGCATAAACCTACTGACTAGTTTTGTGTGTCTAGAAGGGTGAAGGAGGAGAATAGTTTTAGCTAAATTTTTTAACTTTAAGATAGTTTAAATAATGTAAATTCATATAAGGAATCTGAATATTCATCTCAAAAAATTCTCCCATGTGTCACACTCCCTTATGGGTCGTACAAGTGCCAAACTCTTCCTTTTTCCAAAAAAACTACTCTTTCTTCTGAAGAACCTACCACTTTTTAGTTAGAAATAGTTTATTAAGGAAAAATAGGACATATTTCATGTGACATAACCTTTTTAAATGTACAAATTTTCCAAAAATATTGTATAACTCATTTAGTGCTCTATTTTAACCCCTAAAAAGACTAAAAAAGACATAAATATTGAAAATGACTAAGACCAAGGCTAATGTGACATGAAAAGAGATAAAATGACCTATAATACCTATTATTTAATAAAAATATACCCCTTAAAACATATAAATATCAATTTTTTACCTATAGGGGTCTTAATTTGACCTACAAGGTCAAATTTGGTCAACAAAATGGTGACTTATAGGGGTAGTATGCCTGTTATACTAAAGATCAGTAGCCTTATCAGTCTATTAGGCTTAGGGAGTCATTTAAAGTCTGAATCACAACAAGAGGACTTTGATAATTGACAATAGGCTTTGATCAAGACAAGACCAATTCACTACCTCAACCATATAAAATAAAGGACACACATAGAATAAAGCAAATAAATTAACAAGACACACACACACATGTGCTCAAAGAACTTAGGGAAATAAAAAAATAGACCATTATATAAAAATAAAATTTAAAAGAATACCTCTATTTCCAGGATCAAAAATAAAGTTCCTTACTTCTCATTCTTCATG
Source organism: Torreya grandis (assembly GCA_037957365.1). Classification (NCBI taxonomy): domain Eukaryota; kingdom Viridiplantae; phylum Streptophyta; class Pinopsida; order Cupressales; family Taxaceae; genus Torreya; species Torreya grandis. The sequence goes on from JARHVA010000844.1 coordinate 3,519,149, forward strand.
AGATGAATCATAGTGCCAAGCATGTTGTTCTTTGGATTGGATATTTGATAGATCATACCTATTTCTTGGCACTTCAATTGCTATGCTCTCAAGTAGACCATATTCAAATAGGTCTCCAATGTAAAATGTATTCCTCTTGTCCTTGTACACATACCTCATACTATTGTCCACTCTTCATCTCATAATCAACTTGCATCTTATTTGTAGGAATGGTTTTAGGAGGAGTAGTTTCTTGTTCCTTGCAAGATTGAGGCCAATAGAAGCTTGTTTTGACATTAAAATGTTGAGGTGAAATTTTCTTTGGCTCATCTATGACATTTTTAAAAATCTCATCTTGCTTTCCATCACTTACAATCAGCTCTAAGGAAGTTGTATACCCCTTGAGAGACTCAAAATCATTGCAAATGCTTATAAACTACTACCAAAAGTGCTTATCATCTCTTTTATTAACATCATGAAGAGAAACAACAAGAGAAGCTATTTCATCCTATTCTTTAGAATCCAAAAGGACTTCATCCAAGATTTAATCTTTAACACAAGGAGGGCATTCTTCATTATCAACACAATAAGAAGACTCAACACAAGGACTCATTTCTTTTTCAAAATTTAAAAACTCTTGAGGAGTCTTAGGTTGTATATCAACTATTATAATCTAATTTTGGTTCTCAAGGGCTGAAAAATCCTCAATTTCCTTCTCTTTCTTGGTGATTCCAAGACTAGGCATCTTGTAATCAGGTGACTTATCCCAATGAGGTTGCCAAGGAGCTATATGTTATTCAAGTGATAATTCTAAATTCTTCTCAACCAAATGCTTTTATTTAGGTTCCCACACTATAGGTATATTAAGGCAAAGGGTGATAGGATGAGGACAAGATGAACTAGTTGGTGGAGGTGAAACATAGGACTCAAAATTATGTTGATATTGAATTATAGGGGATCCTTTTGGAAGCTCTTGAGGAAGGGGAGGTAGACCTTGGGATAAAATATCTTGGTTTTATTTCTTCTATTTAATAATATCCTCATTGAAATATGATTTATCTTGAGGAATCTCTTTAGGAAGGTTATATGGGGTGTGTTTGAGAATAGGATCTTCTTTTGGCTATAAACCTTCCATCACACCTTGACTCAACAATTTCATTCTCAACTCTAACTCCTCAATTTTCTTGGCTAGGTTCTCTTGGAAAAGTCTCTCTTGAATTTGATAGGCATCTTCATTAGGATAAGGAGTACAAGAGGGCTGATATGGAAAACAAGAGGTCTCTTGAGGAAGGGTGGGAGGGGATTTCATAGGATAAATCTCTTTCTCAACTTCAATCTCTTTACTTAGGCATTTATCCTCTTTCTTTTCTCATAATTCCACTATCTTATTCTAGCTTAGGATGTTAGGATTAGGAGTCTCTTTTTGAGATAGTGATGTAGTTTGAGGAGTGGATGAAGTGTTCAAGAAACTTGGGATCTCCTTAGGCTTGGATTCTCCACCTTGTCTCCAACTTGGGATTTCATAACTAGAAGTCTCTTCTTGAGGTTGGGATGGAATGAGAGAGTGAAATGAGGGCTTATATTCCACTTCCTTTATTGATGATATGGACTGATGCATCTATTTATTGGCTAACTCAATATTCCTATCAAGATTTGATTCAAAAATAAAGTTTATCTTTCCAACTCTCTTCTAATTGATTGGGAAAAAGATGACTTTGATAAGCTTGATTGGGTTCATGAGTATGAATCATGTAGGACTGATAAAAATCTTAGGGAAGTGTATATGGGGGTTGATAGATTTATCGAGACTAATTTTCATGAATTATTAGCTTATCATTTAAGGATTAAATAAGGCCACTCACATCTAACATCTCACTTGTGAGCCTTTGTCAGTTTACTCTCTCAATAGGTTCCAACTCTCTCTTAACCATATCCAATGCATATCTCACATTATGAATTAGCTGACTAGTAACAACTTGGCCATGTCCCCTTTTTGTGTCAAGATTTATCATGTACCTCTCATATCCCAAGAGAGTTTGATTGAAGGTTGAAATAGACTGATTTGAGAAGTGACTAGGTTGACTAGAAGGATCAAGGTATTCATAATGCTGGTTATAATATTGATATAACTCATGACAAGGTTTATAAGGGTCATATAGAGCTGGTAAGGATCATGACAAGGTTGATAAGAATCACACAAAGGCTGATAGGGAATGTCATAAGCTTGAGATATCTCACCAACTTGTGTAAAATAATACTCAACACCAAAACTAGCCATGAAATTTCATTGGAAAGCAAGAACACAAAGAAACATTACCAACGATCTTTAAAATGAAAAGCTGGGCTACTTGACTAACTGATGTAACTTTGGAGTCACCACTGATGCTTAGATGGATACCTACAAAGGCCAATGTTTTGAAATACAACACTACAAATATTTCAACTTTTTAGACTAATTATCCCACTGGACATGCCAAAAAATATTATCACTAGGATTTTCACCCTTTGAGGAGATGTCTTATCTCTCTTCATCCAAGTGGAACAATTAAAACACCTCTAAGTTTTGGATACCCTAAGAATGAGGTGAATCTCTAGTTAAGGCTATCTACCTTTATGTACGACTTTTTGATCACTACTACACTTATGCTTGCAAGGAAAAGGGAGATAAAACTAAAATTAAACTATCCTAAAGGAGGTGATACACCAAATTAATCTATGAATACCAACCAAATGCATGTCACACATGAAATAAAGAGATTAATTAAGCATACACTTCTCTAATCTAAATCTTCTCACACTAATATTTCATTATGAGGTTGTGATGAATGTTTAGTCTAGGAAGAGTAAATAAGAGCCTATAATGGCACTATTTGAATATACTAAATCACTCAACCTTGAAACTTCATATAACACTTCAAATGACTTGTAAAAAGAAGTTTCAAGCTATAAATAGGTGTGAGAATGAGACAATAATGCTAAGGAAACAATAGTCATCACTAAGGAATATCAATCATTCAAGTGGAAACACTATTAATAGTCATAGAATAAGTAAAATCAATAGTCTTTATTTATCTTATGGTATACAAATGAGCATAGATTTTCCATACTTAAGTGAAGCATATTTTTTAAAGGCCAAAATGGCTAGTTCTTAAAGAACTTGAGAGAGATAAGAGAAAAGAGAAGTCCAAAGGTCACAAGGACACTTGTAATGTTGAGAGAATGAGGTACATGTGCATGAGAAAAGAGTGCAAAACTGATCATTCAAGGTCAGAAGAGACAAGTGACATCCTAAATCATCAGATTCATGAAATATGGCATAGGAGTTCTTACTTTTCATAAGAAAACTACCTTCATCATTCACCCCTATTGGAACATCTCAAAACTATCTAAGTATAAGTATAATGATTGGAATGATAGGTAAGGCTTTTATAAATTCTTCTCCATGCATTGGTTATAGTTCTAATCATCGAGATTCCTCCCAAAATGAGTTATCACCATCTGTAGTCAAAGAAAACTTATCTTTCACACACCTTATACACTTGTATTCCAAAATGGATTTATTTTTTCATGAAAATCCATATAATGGATTGTATGACACTTTTTAAGACCCTCCATGGCCTTAGAGGCATCAAGCACAATTTAAAAATGCTTCTACTTTAATTTTTCACACTTCTCACTATCTTGCTCACTTTGCTATTTTTGATTGGATGGGATGGATCTACCTGTAAAAACACTTAGGAGTTTTTATAAATCATTATATGTACATTAGGGGTTATTCTAAGTCCCAATCCTTCTCTTAAAGTTGGTTTCATCTCTTGAAAGTCCCTAGAATGGACATAATATACAAAATAGTCAAAAGAACCAATTTTGTACCTTATCCATATAAATAGGTTAGCACAAAAGTTGATGGGGGGGATAATTGAATATTATTGTACATCATCCAATCATTTACCATGCCATTTTTTTCCATTATAATTGCTTCCCATCCTCATTTTCCCAATCAGGTCCTTAACCAAGGTTTGTGAGGGTTTTGAGTGCTTTAGGATCTTAAGCTTTATTCATAGAGATGAAAAATTATAACTACAAAACAATTACACAAATTAAAGTTTCATGACCCTTTTCAACACCTCCAAACTTCTTGGATCTCCATTTAAAGCTTCAAAAGAGATGTGAGCACTCATAGTTGCCCTATTGAGCTCTTTTCTCCATTTGCACAGGCTTAAAGTTGTCCTTGAGCCAAAAAATGGATTTATTGTGCTTCCTCTACAAGGTGAAATATTGGAAATATCTAAAATGACCCAAAAAACATTACACAATCAATTATAATTCTTATCTCATGATAAAATTGAAGTTGACCTTTCATTTGGGCTCTAGGCATAACCATGCCTCATAAGCCTATCTGCACCTTTGAGGGTTTAGACCTCCCTATTAAGATTATCCATTATATTAAATTTTTCTCATGTTATATTAGGTGTATTTCAGCTTTACACACCTCTTTTCAAGGTCTAATCATCTCTCATCCCATCATTTATCTCCTTTTCTTAAAGATGTAGGGTTTACATACAACGGAAGTACCCTCTGTCTGAGACAAAATAGAGGATACTTACCTTGTTTTATCAAACAAATTGAATATTGGATAGTCTTATTCAAGTAATATATATGATCTGTACCAAATCTCATCCCTTGGTTAGATCAATAGACCTCCTAAAAGCATTAAAACCTAAGGCAAATAGTGTGCATCATTCAACCATATAGATTGTGATGCTTCATTTGAGCCCCTTCTTCCCTTGTTTCCACATCATGAGAGTGTCAAATTGTGGTCAATATAATTATCTAGTTTTTTATTTTGTTTACAAACCTTTATTGTCCATGATTGTACCTTAAACTATGCTCTTACTCAATTAGTCCTGAGTGATAAGTTGACCCTACTTACTTAGGAAAGTGAACTTGTAAGCAATGTTTATGTGATTAAGACCTTGGTATCAAGTATCTTGGCCTCCCTTGAAGCTTTCCAAAACTCTTTTCATCCATTTTCTAGTCCATCTCACACCTTGAAGTTGGATTGCTATCAAGACCAATCATAAGTCTCTTTTTACTGACTATGTTTCTTACCTTGGAAGTGACACCTATAGGTGACTTTGTATAGATCAGACTTTGAAAACATTGCATAATCCTATTTGACATTTTCCAAGATCATCTATCAGTGATTTGGACCTATGATAATTATGTCTAGGCTATACCACATCAAAAAACTCAATCCCTTGGCTCTCTACCCCTCACAATCAACTACAATTGACTATGTAGGGTCTTGTAGGTGCATATGAGATTCAAAATACAATATTATAACCTATCTTGATGGTATTTATTCCCAAAAAAGTCTAAATCATGCTTTAAGGTGACTAAGCTCTAGGTTCACAAGAAAGAAACACCTTATCAAACTTTCACCTTTGATTGGCTATAGGTGACTAATTTCAAATGAGAGGATCCTTATAGGTGTGTATGGAACTTGAAACACTACATATCAACCTTATATTGATGATATTTATGCTCATTGGTGTGGCTTTCACTCAATAATACCATTCAAAACATGGGAGTATGCCTTATTATCACCTTAAAGTGTTAAGGTCACTTTGTATCTTCAAACCTATAGATACTATTGCTTGAATTTAGTACATAAAGGTGTAACTTTAGGCTTATAAATAACCATCCTCTTTTAGTCATCTACCCTCCATATTTTTCCTATCCCTTCTCCTATGTAGAGGCTAAAATACAAGGTCATTAGATGCATCAAAATTCCTGACAACCTTGTTATATAACCTTGGAAAAAAGGCTCAGGTGCTCTATTTTCCTATTTTAGGGATTAGATCCCCAAACACATTCTCTTCACCTTTGATCATGACTTACCATTCTCACTTATCAATCTCAAGCCTCAATCATGTTTTTCATACTATCAAACAATCCTAAAAACTTCACAATATCCTTTAAACATATCAAAACCCCTCTAATCAACATTTTTAGCTTTCTGCTAGTGCCACCTGTAGGTGGTCATTCTAATGTATATAGGCAATAGGTAGAATTAGATAAATGTGGATAGGATTCTTCCTTCATATTCAAATGGTTTTTCCTCATGGTTTTGAAATGAAACCTTGATATTTTTCAAATCTCAAGACAAATTGTCATAGTTCCTTTTTAATGTTGAACCCTTCCTTCATAGCACCTGTGTATGCTCATTCATGGCTAACTATGTATAGATGTATCATTGACTATCATCAAGGTCATTTTGTGAAACTTTAGGTGTCTAATATGCTTATTCATACAACAAGAACATTAAAAACACCTTTTAGAGTCTCCATTTCTCATCTATAAATGTGATCAGAGCTCAAATATCATGGCTATAATTGAGAGCAAGCAAAATCTTGACTGTGAACTTAAAATGATTGAGTTTTTAATAAAAGTCTAATGTTTCAAGGTCCAACATGGAATTTATGTCATATTTATGGCATTGAAACATTAAAACACCATATTTCATTCATATGAAGCCCTTGTAGATAATACAACCTTCTATAAGTAGTGAACTTGACTGTCATTCCACATAGAACATCAACTTTCAAACTAAAATAATTAGCCCATGAAATATTTGTCAAAAATGAAACTAATAATGTAAATCATGAGAGGATAGGGTCAACATCATTTGAAACCAATCCTAGCAGCTATATTGTATGGAATTATCCAAATTAGAGCAAAACCTATAAGGTGCACAAATTGGCAAGAAAATAGATAGGCCAACTTCTTAAGAATGGTTCACAAAGAAAAGGCCACCATTATTCTAAAAAAAAAACATCAAATGTAATTTAATTTATTTTAATTTCATCTCCCAAAAGTGTTTGACCTGGAACTTCTCTAACTAGCCATACCAAGCATAAACCTACTGACTAGTTATGTGTGTCTAGAAGGGTGAAAAATGAGTAGAATGGTTTTATCTCAATTTTGGAACTTATAGATTATTTAAAGCATGGAAATGAGTCTAAATAAGTTTAATATTTATATCAAAACCTTCTCCCATGTGTCACACTCCCTTATGGGTCATACAAGTGCCAACCTCTTCGTTTTTCCAAGAAAACTATTCTTTATTATGAAGAAACTACCACTTTTTAGTTATAAATCATTGTTTAAGGAATAATAGGACATATTACACATTAAATCACCTTTTTAAACCTTAAAATTTCCTAAGGAGGTTGTACAACTCATTTAATGCTCTATTTTGACCCCCAAAAAGACTCAAAAAGACATAAATATTGAAAATAACCAAGACTAAAGCTAATGTGATAGAAAATACATAAATGACTTATAATTCCTATTATGACATAATAATATACCCATTAAAATATCTAAATATCAATTTTTTACCTACATGGGTCCCAATTTGTCCTACAGGGTCAAATTTGGTCAACAGTTACTTTTAATGAAAAATTCATACAAAGAAAGGAGGTATAGGAAACATCTAAAACCATACCTATTGAAGTAAAAATAAATTAAGATGAATATAAACACATTGAATATTATGATATGCACAAAGAACTATCTACACGTCCTAGAAGGCATCTAGAAATCTATTATCCTAATTTTTAGTCCTTTTTTTCTTTGTTAACTAATGAGGATGAACCCAATTCATTTTAGAAAGCTATAAAATATAAGAATACATAGAAATGGATGAAATCCATGGATGAGGAAATTAAATCACTACAAAATAATTAAATATGGGAACTTGTAGATATACCACTTGAAATAAAAGTTATTGGTAACAAGTGGGTATATAAATTGAATAAAAATAATGATGAATGTTATAAATCTAGCTTGCTTGTAAAATTTTATGTGAAAAATTTAGGTATAGAATTTAATCAAATCTTATCTCTAGTTTTCAAGTTTACTACCATAAGAGTTTTACTTAAACTTGTAGAAACACAAGATTTAAAACTGGAGAAACTTAATGTAAAAATTGATTTCCTGCATGGTGATCTTAAGGAAGAGATTTATATGGATCAGCCTGATGACTATTAAGAAAGAGGCAAAGAACATTTAGTCTGAAAACTCAATATATCTCTATATGGATTGAAATAGGCACCAAGAATATGGTATAAAAAAATTGACACCTTCATGAAGAGCCAAAGTTTTAGTAGGAGTAAAATTAACCATTGTGCATACTATAAGAGGTTTTATGATAGATTTTTTATTATCTTGCTACTATATGTTGATGATATGTTGGTTATAGGCCCCAACATGAATAAAAGCATTGATATTAAGGAATATCAAACCAAATTCTAGGGATGAAGATACACAGGGACATAAAAGATAGGAAAATCAAGTTATCTCAGAAGTCATATATAGAAAAGATTTTGTAGCACTTCAATATGTAGAATGCAAAACTAATTAGCACCCAACTTATACACACTTCAAATTTTATTTCAAATAGTGTCCTATAATACAATACATAAATATAAACATGTCTCATATACCATATTCATCAACAATAGGAATCCTCATGTACACCATAGTGAGCACTAGACCAGATATTTCCCAAGTAGTGGGAGTAGTTAGTCGATTCATGACAAATACTAGTAAGTAGCATTGGACTGTAGTGAAGTGGATATTTGGATATTTAAGGGGCACTTAAAATGCTTATATATGTTATATATTGATGGATATATAAATTAAAGGTTTTACATATTCTAATTTTATTGGAGACAGATGGAAAAAAGTCCACTATAGGATATACTTCACTCTTGTTAGTGGAGTTATAAGCTGGGAATCTAAGTTGTAACCAGTGGTGGCTTTATCAACCACTAAAGTAGAACATGTAACTAAAATTAAGGATAACAAAGAGGCAATTTGGTTAGAGTGATTATTGGGTGACTTAAACATAATATAGGGGAAGATTACTTTACATTGTGATAGTCAATGTTCTATCCACTTAGTGAAGAATTGAACATTCCATGATTTCACAAAACATATTGATATCAAGAATTATTTTATAAGGAAAGTGGTGGAAGAAGGTAGGGTCTTATTGACTGAAATTGATATAGAAGATAATATTGTAGATATGCTTATAAAGTGAGTCAAGATAGAGAATTTTGAATGCTACAAATCTTATTTGGGCTTGCTAAAAATGTGATGAAGGAAACATTAGGCAATTGGCACTTAGATGGAAAAATAAAGGTGAAGAAATTCATGTATATAGGCTTCAAGTGGGAGAATGTTAGGAGGTGAAGTCAATATCTATAACTCTAATATTCTTCTACTATATAATGGTACTCAATTATTGGTAGTCACAGGGGGAACTAGATAGGTTCCCCCTACTTAGAGGTTCAGGGGTAGAGCCCCTGAGATAAAAAGTATGAATAGTGTTTTTGGAAATTATGTATGAATGGTTTTATTTTTCCCTTGATTAAATTTTATGTCCATACGCACATAATGATAAGTATTATAGATCCTTCTTATGTATCACACATTTTATAGAGTCTTCTTACTGGAAACTTCCTATGTAATCTTCTAAACTCTTCTTATGTTTCTTTAAAGGGTAAATAACCCTTTGCATTTGGATTAAGAGAGAAATAAATCCAAACAAACACAAGAAAGCATTGTAAGTATATTGATTGAGTAATATAAGTTTAAAGTTGCCATTACCCCTTGGTTTTACATGCATACAATAGGGTTTCCACATAAATCTTGTGTTCTTCTATTATTTATTGTTTTCTTATACTATATATAGAACTTTGATATTCTTATACTATATAATGGTACTTAATTATTGGTAGTCGTAGGGGGAACCAAATAGGTTCCCCCTACTTGTAGGTTTAGAGGAAGAGCCCTTGAGATAAAAAAAGTATGAATAGTGTTTTTTGGAAATGATGTATGAATAGTTTTATTTTTCCCTTGATTAAATTTGATGTCTACACGCACAACATGATAAGTATTCTATATCCCTCTTATGTATCACATATTTTATAGTCTTCTTACTAGAAACTTCCTATGTAATCTTCTAGACTCTTCTTATTTTTTTAAAGGGGAAATAACCCTTTGCATTTGGAGTAAGAGAGCAAGAAATCCAAGCCAATGCAATAAAGCATTGTAAGTATATTTATTGAGTAATAGAAGTTTTAAGTTTCCATTTCCCCTTGGTTTTACATGCATACAGTAGGGTTTCCACATAAATCTTGTGTTCTTTTGTTATTTATTGTTTTCTTGTTTTTCATTATATTTTATAACAACTTCACACAATCTCATGTAAAAATTGCAGATTTACATTTTCAAATCCACTATGTGTGTGTGTGTGTGTGTGTGTGTGTGTGTGTGTGTGTGTGTGTGTGTGTGTGTGTGTGGCTTTGAAAATATAAGTCTGAAATTGCTACATGAGATTGTGTGAAGTTGTTATAAAATATAATGAAAAACAAGAAAATAATAAATAAAATAAGAACAAAAGATTTATGTGGAAACCCTATTGTATGCATGTAAAACCAAGGGGAAATGGTAGCTTAAAACTTATATTACTCAAAATACACACACACACACACACACACACACACACACACACACACACACACACACACACACACACACACACACACACACACACACACACACACACACACACACACACACACACACACACACACACACACACACACACACACACACACACACACACACACACACACACACACACACACACACACACACACACACACACACATTACACAATATTATATTGGAGAATGCATAAAAAATGGATTTGTTGAAATGATCTTGGAATCTTAAAAGAAAATAAAAACTAGCAGTTATAAAACTTATATTTTTAACCCATTCCAAACCTAGATTTACTAAAAATGGAATTTATGCATAATAAGATATTTGTAATAGTATATGGGTATATTAAACCCTAATAAGCCAAGAGACTCGGGGTTAAATTTCCAAAGATTCAAATTCATTTATATTTTTGCAATATCAATTGAGCATCTTAGAAAGGCATAACCTTTAAACAACAACGATCAAGGCAAATGATAATAGTTAAGCCAAACAGCATTACTTGGTTAAAAACCTATACTCCCTACCTATTAAGTTCTTAAATAGAGGGTATATTTAATAAATTTCCTAGTTAAAACCGATTTGAACCAAGACAAATTCTAATGATGGCTTGCCTTCATAACTCACTAATCCAGTAATGGTGATGAACAAGACCTCTACCAACAATTCACCAATCTATTAAGGGTGATGATCGATAATAGGGTATGTTTTAGAGAGCTCAAAAATGGGTATGAGATTTGAAAATTATGATAACAATATGAGGCTTGGTTGAGTTATTACTCATGACTATTTTCATAGGGCCTAGTGCCTTAAATAATGATAGTTAAGGTAAAAACCTATGGTTAAGTCAAAAAACAATGGTTAAGCCAAACACTAGGGGTGAAGTAATAGAGGATATAATGGGACCAACTAGAGGTTAATGTCTAGCATGGTGGTTCACATTAAACACACTGAATGGTTACACTCAATGTAAGAGAGGTGACACCATTATTTCATAGAGTTGTGTAGGTGTTTGTTTATCTCCATTAGTAATTTTGGCCATTTTCCAACATATATGATAAGATTAGGATACTCTATGATAACACTATTGTGTTGGCCTAATTCAAACAAAAACTAATTTTAATTTTTGCATAGTGTGGATAAATTTAATATCAGTATCCCTGATTTCATCATTGAAGAGATCAAATAATTTGTAGACATTGTAACATCAACCAGGCCTATTGTATTCCCAACTTCAAACCAATAATTTATACTAAACACCACATATGTTAACAATAGAAATCACCTTCATAATATATCAAATGTCATCAATGAATTGAGAAATGAATACTTTATTTATCCTTTGATTATCTTGAAAATCTAAAAATGGAAACTGGATATTTTGTATAGGTTTCCAAAGTGGATAGACTTTTTAATAGTTTCTAAAAATGGCAAGATCATATATAATTAAAATTCACTTACTTCCAGATCAATAGTTATGAATTTTTATAATAGATTATCTACTATGTTAGGATTATTAGTTATTTAAAATTGGTGATACCCAAAATTTATTAACTCATTTATATAAAAATTAGGATTTTTTATAAATTTTAATGGCCTCTAATGGTGTATGTAATAACAGGTAAAGTTTTTCATCATCCTTACACAATAAACCCAGTAGTGCTTATCATACTAGGTAGCGCTTGTTTTTATCTCTAATTATAGGTTGCATGATTTTATTCATCAATTTTTACCAACAAGGTTGATTATATTGAAAATAAAAATACATATTTATCACGTGTATTTCAAGAAATTTCTTTTACAAAGAATTTTACATTGCTCATTTTTTGTGTTTTTTATTTTCATTTGCTTGAACCTTGAAAAAAATTGAACCTAATAGTGTATAACTCTTAAGCAATATATATTTATTAAATTTTATTTATAAATATATGAGTAATGTTGAATAAATAGTTTAGGTTGATAAACATATAGGTTGAATGATAGTGTACAAATTGATTCTTATTGTTTATATATATATATATATATATATATATATATATATATATATATATATATATATATATATATATATATATATATATATATATATATATATATATGAATAATAATATATTGTTATTCATGTAATGAATTTTTTCTATGACAAATATTTATTCAATGTATATATATATATATATATATATATATGAATAATAATATATTGTTATTCATGTAATGAATTTTTTTCTATGACAAATATTTATTCAATGTTGCCTTTTGGGGTAAGGTATTTTTTCCTCTAATAATTTGAAAAATCCATGTCCTCAAACCTCCACTATGATATAAAGATAAAAATTTCAATTATACTCACCAAACCCAAACAATCTACAAATAGATGGGGTTCATCATTAGGTTAAACAAAAGAACTATTAAATGTTTATATGTATAAAAAATAAATAATTTTGGTTTAATTAGTATTGTGTAATAGGATTAAGCACCAAACATTAGAAGAAAAAAAAAAACTACAAAAAAAAAACTTCTTTATTTGTAAATTTCACTCAAACATTATCACAAATTACTTCACTTGGTTGCTTATGAGCATTACATTTATTTATTTTATATATATAAATCTTCTTGAAAATAGTCACTTATGATAGGGGAAAGTGGAGCATGTGCATAAAAGTCTACAATAATAACTATTTTCTCTTGAAACATTCTCACTACACAAAAATTAAAAAGTCTAGCTGAGGCACCTATAAAAACATTATGGGCATAGCCACATTAAACAACATAAAATACAAATCATATTTAATTCAACTTCCACAATCCCATCCACCTGGGCACTATCATGATTTTTGTTGTGTCAAAACAAAAACAACAAGAAATAAAAAAATATTTTACTTCACAACTACCAAAAAACCAAAAATAAGCATATTAAAGAAGAGAGATTGAGAGATTATTATTACACATACTTGCATTGGCTTTTGTTGATATAGTTGTAGTCTCCATAAGTAGAAGACATTTTTACAAGAAGTGTGCAAGTTGAAACAAATAAAACCAATGAGATAATTTATATCTTCAAACATAATATTCTTTGAAATATTACGTCTATGAATGCTCAATTTATTGGCAACTAGTGGACCTTGTATATGTAGTGGCATGGCATCATCTCCCTTCAAAATCAAAATAATATTAGTTTATTTTAGGATATGATAGATATTATTTTATTATACAGGGAATCTCACTAATAAAAATAAGATTGTATTGGCAGTGTGATTAGTGGTGAAATCAACAATAGCCACAAAAACCCACTAAGGAACTATAAATATCCTAGTTACTAAATTTAAAATATCCTATAATCTTGTCAGCTACAACTTGTTCTTGTCACATCACCTTATTGTCCACCCTTAGCTAGAAATAATCTCTTAACTTATGCCAATAGATCTATATACATATAATATTTTAATTCTTTATCACTTACTAACACTTTCTCTTTTGTAGTAACCTGATGAGTTTCAATCTCTTTGAGTGCATGCCTTAAAGGGTGCACCAATAAAAGGGTGGACAAACCATTGGTACTTCATAAGATTGTTATGGCTTTATATCATTCTTACTATTAGTCCAACCTACTTATTTAGAGTGTTTATAATTTACATCCTCTGATGCCTCCCTGAAATATTTAAATCCTAAAATATGGCTAAGTCTAATATCATGAAACCCTAAAATATGGCTAAGTCTAAAATCTAGTAGGACCCTCCAAAATCTAGAATTTGCATTATAGCTCCTAGAGGTCCAAAACCATTCTCAAACATCCTTAAAATATAAATATAAAATATAACTTAAAGTATAATAATCCATATGTCCATGTATAAATGTCAACTTATATATTTATTTTTTATATATACTACCTATTTTAGCCTATTTCCCTACTATGTCGATGAGTTTGACTTTGTCATTCATCTCTTCCTACTATGTCGACCAAGATGATTTAGTCATTCATACTATGTCAGCCACGTAAATAAAAATTGATAGATTTGACTTGGTCAATCTTGTTATAAAATATGTTAATCTACACATTACAAAATTAGGTCAGCTTGATTGACCTAATTCAAGACCTAATAGATAATTTTCTTGTCTAACAAGGTCGACCCAGTTGACCTTATGGATAAATTCCTAAGAGGGTTTAGGGTTAATCATTGGCTATAAATACCCCCTTTTCTTCATTTCTAAAGAGAATATGATTCAATTATGCATCATTATAGCTCATAAATATGCTTATACTATCATTTAAAGGTTTCATTGCTTAGGGCTTTGCCTTGGAATAGTATCATTCATCTTAGGGAGGCCTTATATGCATAGGATAAGTCTTATAGCCTACAAAAACCTCTTTCTAAGCACCATTGGTCAATGGAAAGATTGAGGCATGACGGGTTCACTTCAACAAGTTAAGTATATTCTTAGCTCTTCATTTTGATAAGTAGATGTTGCATAAATAATAATTTGAATTGTATCTCTCTTTGCTTAGATTACTTATATATTGTCTTGAATATAATTATATTTTCTTGTTTATTATCTTCCCCCTTTGTGTAATAAGCTTTGGTGAGCACTAGATTAGCTTGTATATTTATTTACTAGATTAGCTTGTATGTTTGTTTAGTAGATTAGTTAATTTCCCTTTATCACATTATAAGACCTAGATAAGGTTATTACATGATGACATTTGACTAGAGGCCTTATAAACCTCTAATTTTTTTATTGTGTAATAATAGATCCCTTAGTTAGGTTTAGTAGATCCATAATTGGTCATGACCTTGATATAAAAAAGTATTACTAATTAAATTATTAGTTGATTACCTTCTTTGAGCTTAGATATTACTGAGTAGGATAAGTTATAGATCTATCTTATTTTACCTACATACATTCTAGTGAACCCTTGTACATTTTTAATTTTTATTTATAGTTAACTAGATCAAACCTATCAACCCAATTTAACACTCTATGTGAAGGTTTTTAATCTTTGTCAAGCCTGTCAACCTAGTTTAACATTTTGTGCACAAGTTTTCAAACTTCATAAAGCCTATCGACCTACTTTAGCATTTCATATGTAGATTTTTTAACTTCACCAAGCCTATCAACCTAGTTTCACCTTTTACACAGGATTTTTAGTCTCAGCTAACTAGATCAGACTGATTGATCCAGTCTTTTCTTCAATTTTACGTATCTAATTGAATTGAACTACTTGATTCTATTACTTTTTGCATTTTATTTTTAGTTAACTACATCGATCTGATTTACATGTCTTTAATTTTAACTAGATCAACCTTGTCAACCTAGTTCTTTTTTTATTCATATGTTTTCATCCATGTCGATCCTATCTATCTAGCTCTATATTCTATGTGTAGGATCAAAAACTTGCCTGGATGACCTAGTCAAACAATAATTCAACATTCTTAGGAAAACTACTATATCAACTTGGTCAATCCTATAATATCTTCTAGGTTCACTCTTACCAACCTAGTAATTCAATTTTATCAATTATTTCAATTTTTTATTTCTATTTATTTGTAAAATTAATTAATACTTCAAATTTATAATCTATTTTTATTATTTTTTTATTTTTTTAAAATTATATATACAATCAACTAGATTGAATTGGTTTACCTAGTTTGTTTTGGATTTTTTTAGAATTCAACTAGATTAAGTTGGTTGACTTAGTTTGTTTTGACTTTTTTTAGACTATTAATTTTCTTCCTAGAATTCAACTAGATCGACCTGATTGATTATGTAAATTAATCAACCTACTATAATTTCATCTTACTATTTTTCTTATTAAAAATAAATTAGATCAACTTGTTCAACTTTATAGGTCTTGGTCGACTTAGTTTAATAGGTGGCTAACCTAGTTTATTTTTGCCTCTATTTTTAGACATAGTTCAGTAGGTGGGGACTTAGTTCAATAAGTATTTGACCTAGTTGACTTGGTTCATTAGGTGGCTGAACTATTTTAATATCCTAATAGATTCATAATTATATCTTCTTTTTAGCTTTCAATTAGTCAATAATACTACATAATCGAGAATCTAGATTAGAACCTCACTTATATTATCACTTCAATGAAACTATCAAATTCCTTCCTTCATGTCTTCCTAATCCCAAACTAATTACTACATCACATAATATAGTAAATATTATGCACCTTAGTCCTCCTCTTATTACCAATGTTAGGAATCCTTCACCCAACAATCCCTCCCCTACTACCAATATAGGGAATTCTCCTCTTACCAAAACTAGAATTCCTACCACTATAAATCTTACTACTCACTTGATATAACTCAAATTATTGCTCAAATGATTCAACAAATGAATGTTATACAAACAACTAACAATTCCCAAATGATTCAAATGCAATATCATATCTTACAAATGACTATTCAACCAACTAAAGTCATCATGACTCAACCAAATAAAAAATTTGGCCCCCCTCCTCTTAGAGATGCCAATGGGAATATCATCCCTCAACCCCCTTCACATAATTTTTTTGAACATATTCAAGATGAACCTTTATATCCATTCATTATATCTATATACATTGGAAACATTTCTCCAACTATTACATAGGATGGGACTAAGGACCCCACTATCTTTCTCAAAGGCTTTGGAAATATATACAAATAATGGGTCCAAACTAACACCTTTGATACCACCAAGCTCCTAGCCAAAACCTTTATTGGTCATGAACTTGAATTTTATAATCAACTTCCTATACATTCCATTACACAACTAGAATATTTAGTCAATGCTCTAGTAAAATAATTATAACATAAAGACCTTACTAAAAATTACCTTAGCCATTTCATCAATGCTAAGAAACTTCCTAACGAAACTGCTTTCACTTGCATCATATGATGGAAATATCTATCTCACAATGTGGACCATAACATGAATGATGATGCTCTCTTAAAACTATTTGTTTCCACTCTTAAATCTCTTCTTCATTACAAAGATTGGATGTTTTCCACTAAAACTTTAGAAGAATCCTTAGACCAAGAAAAAAGGCAAGACTTTATTATGGGTCAATTTGAATCACCTCAAGCAAATACTAAAGAATATTTCCAATAATTTTCTCATAATATTGATTCATCTAAGCCTCCCCAACCTCAAAAGGGAGCATCTAATTTAGTCAATTTTAACCCAATCCACCCTCCCTTAAGCCTATAAGCAATTACGAATAAATTACCACTCTTTAAACCCATGACCTTTGATCCTTCCAAACAACCTCTAAAATGGTATAACCCTGATCAGTTTTGTTGGTAGCATGCTATGATAGGTCATTATCACAAAATTTGTCATGATCTTCATCGATTTCTTCTTGATTTATTGCTTGGTATACATTTCAATCTTGATACTCTTACACATCAATGTTATCAAGACTATCTTCAAGCCTTGTAAGACCAATCTAAATAATCATAATCACATCAATATCACTTACCTAATGATCAACAACAATCACCCCATACCTCCACCTCATCCACTAATGTTGTACAAACCACAATTGATCCTTATTCTTTCACTAATAAGGAAAAGATAGCTAACACGAACAACTTTAAATGGGTATTGTATTTGTCCAACCTCAACCTCTTAGGTCAAATGAAACCAAGGATCACCTAGTTCACATGCCTACTCCAAAGTGCATCATACATGGTCCTCATTTACCTTATAGACCTCTTTAGTCCTATCCTACACCTCCTATTTCAATTTCAACATCCTTAAAATATAACATATCAACACATTTACCTATCTCCAAATACATGAAAAATCCCAATGTAATTCATTCTAATTGCTTAATTTTACCTCATTCTATATCACATGTTGGTGCATCTTAAAATTCCTATACACATGTAACTTTAAACATTATGGCATCTTGTGATTCCCACTCTTCTTCCACATTGCATGATAATAATAAAAATCATCTTCAAGAAACCTTCCAAGACACCTAGGCTTGTATTTCACATGTTCATCTTGATATAGACACTAACATAGATTTTGCCAGTTATTTTTGTTTCATGTTTCTTTATTTTTGTGTATTTTATTTTCATTTAAATTCATTTTAATAAAACCATTCTTTATTATTTGGCTATTTGGTTTTATTTCATTTCAATTTCAGCATTTTTTTCCATTTTGGTTCTTATATATCTCTTTCATTATTATCATTTATTATATTTTTATGTCATTTTTGCCTTAGTTTCTTTATTATTATTTGACCCTTATTTACTTTACCCATTTTTTAGGATAACCATTTACCTTCCCCCTCTTTGGGTATGACTAATACTTTTATTTGGTGCTTGTGTTAAATCCTTTGTAGGTTAGTATAACTTCTTAGTGACATAACTATCATAAGCATAGCTCTATCCCTTTCATAGCACTATTTTACCTCATTATGATTAGCTATGAGTATATTCATCATTATATCACCTATTACATGGATGTATCTCTCATGATATCCATATTCCCCTTATTTCTTTTCATTTGAGGCACACATAGGTTAGTTTTGAGATTGCACACTTACTTGTGGGCAAGTCTAGGAGTCTTTAGATGCCATGGTCATTAGGTCATTTTCTATAGTGACCAAGTGTAAATTCTTTTATATTTATCACCTATTTAACTCATTATAAGTTCTAAAAATTTGTATGGAGGAGGAATAGAAAAATTCAATAGAGTTAAAAGCTAAACCATAAAAGAAACAAAAGGCAATGATCTAAGAAAAAAATAATTTTAAAAGTCAGATCATACCAAAAGATGTGATCTTTATTTGACACATCTCCTATCTTAGTCAAAGATCAAACCCCATAGTTGGTTTCATGATAGAGATGAGGCCCATTGGGGTGTGGTAGGCTAGTAGAGTAGGGTATGAGGTCTCATTATAATATGTATTATCTATAATCACCTACCTTCTCACATAAGTACCCAATATTTGTAGTAGATTGAAAGCTATGTAAAGGGTCCTAAGGAGTGGGAAACATGTTTTGGGAAGGTAGGATCCATTTTAATTTTAATGCATATATCCTTCATGGGATTATTTATGTACTTCATTTGTTGGCCTAAGCTTTGTGTTCACTAGTTAGAGTATCTTAATTATTTGATGTTGATAGTTTTTAGCCTTGCTCACTTATCTAGTGTGTTTCATTATTGCTAAGGATCTTCTCATCACCCATATGGAACCTCACATTCCTTATTTTCATCTTCTCTTGATATTCCCATTGTAATTTATTACTTTTAGTTGATCACATATACCTATATACACCTCATGCTTTTAGTTTATGAGTTAAATTGTAATCCCTTAGATAGGACCGAGTTTTCCTCACAAACACCCCTTTCCATTTGCTTACCACACCATCTCATTATCATACTAGTCATGTCATTAGGTGGTTATGTTTTCCTACCACATTTTAGAACAAGCACTAAGTTTGACTATTCATTCTTTTATAAATTTTTACCTTTCATCTATCGATCATGTTCTTGTTTGATTTTTGTGGATGTCACTTATCTTACCTATGACATTTTGCATGCTTGCATGTTTTTATTTATGCTTAATTTAACATGCTTATCTTACATCTTGACTTACGTTTCATTTTCAGTCATTTATTATTTATTTATTTTTTAGTTAACATGCTTATCTTACATTAGGTTACCTTTTACTTGCTTACATATCTTTGCTAAAGTTTTATTGCATTGATATTTCATTTAATTATAATGTTTTACATGCTTCCTAACATGATTTAGTATGTTTTACATTATTTTTTGTCATTTATGTTTTACATGCTTCCAAACATGATTTAGTATGTTCTACATTTATTTTTGTCAATTATGTTTTACATGATTTCAAACATGATTTAGTGTGATCTACATTCATTTTTCATCTTTTTATCATTTACATGCTTGATCTTTTTATTCTAACCTAGCCTTAATAATCCTAGCTTGCTAATTTTTCTAAGTAATTTAATTAGTTTTGAGAGTTATTCATTGTTACTTTGACCATCTTAAACACACATGCATTGCTTCTGTTTTTAGTCTTATATTTATAGAGTTTGTCAAATATAGGTACTACACCCTCCATAATCAAGACTATGATATTTACATGCAATCATTCGGTAGAAAGGTAAGTTAAGGTGTGTCTATGCTACTGTCAGTTAATATCATTTCATTTTAGCATTAATTTTAGTATTTCATTTTTAGTTGGCTCAGTTAGTGTGTTTCTATATTATTTTGTGAAGCACCATCCCATGTTACACTCACATGACATGTAATGAGCTTTGAGTGGGGAATATGTATATACATAATATTTTTAATATTTATCACTTACTAACACTTTCTCTCTTATAAGAACTTGTCAAGTTTTAATCTCTCTAAGTGCATGCCTTAGAGGGTGCATCGAGAAAGGGGTGGGCAGATCATTGGTGCTTTGTAATATTATTATGCATTTATATCATTAATACTATTTGCACAACCTCCTTATTTAGATTTTCTATCCATTTACCTCTTTTGATGCCTCCCTGAAATCCTAAAATTCTAAAATATGGCTAAGTCTAAAATATTAAAACCCTAAAATATAACTAAGTCTGAATTTGTATTATAGATCCTAGAGGTTCTAAACCACTCTCAAACATCCTAAAATTATAAATATTAAATATAAATTAAAGTATAAGTTGAAATTTATACATGAACATAACTTAAATATTTATATTATATTTATACTACCTATTTTAGCCTATTTTCCTACTATGTCGATTAGGTCGACTCTATCATTCATCTCATCCTACTGTGTCAACCAAGTTGACTACATAATTCATATTATGTTGGATAAGTAAATAAAATCTAATGGATTTGACTAGGTTTATCTTGTTTTAAAATATGTCAATTCACGCATTATGAAACTAGGTCAGCTCGATTGACCTAATTCCAGACCTAACAACTACTTTTCCTACCTAACAAGGTCAGCCCAACCAACCTTGTTAGCCAAATTCTCAAGAGGGTTTAGAGTCAATCCTTGGATATAAATTCCCCCTTCACTTCATTTATAAAGAAAGGATCATTCAATTACACATCATTATAGCTCACAAATCTGCATATACTATCATTTAAAGGTTTCATTGCTTAGGATTTTACTTTAGAGTAGTAGCATTCATCTTGTGGAGGTCTTGGATGCATAGAAGATGTCTTGTGGTCTGGATATGATCTATTCTTGTGATCCTTACAAGCCACAACAACCTCTTAAAAAGCACCATTGTCCAAGGGAGAGAGTTTGAGGTATGACAGGTTCACTTCAATAAGGTAAATATATTCCTAACTCTTCATTTTGATAATTAAATGTTGTATAAGAAATGGATTTAATTGTATTTCTCCTTGCTTATATTATTTCTATATTATCTTGGATATAACTATTTTTTCTTGTTTATTGTCTTCCCCATTTATGCCACAAGCTTTGGTGACCACTAGATTAGATTGTATGTTTATTTACTAGATAAGCTTGTGTGTGTGTTTACTAGATTAGTTAATTCCATTTATCACATTATAAGACCTAGCCATGATTATTGAATAATGAAATTTAACTAAAGGCCTTGGAAAATTCTTTGTTATTGTGTAGTAAGATATCCCTTAGGTAGGTTTAGTAGATCCATAATTGGTTATGACCCTAGTATAACAAAGTATTATAAGTAGATTGTTAGTTGGTTACCTTCTCCAAGCTTGGATATTAGTGAGTAGGATAAGTTGTAGATCTATCTTATTATTTTTGTATATAAGATCCACCTATAAAAAATAATCATGTCAAACCTAAATACCTTCACTAGTTCACTATCATTTAAAATATATATTTAAAGTATCCATAACCTTCCATTCACTATGTGAGTCAAATATTTAGATCTAGAGACAAATATCACTTATAGGCTTAGAAATGAAACCCCTCTAGTATAACTAATAAATATCTTTGTTTGTGTACCTTGTAATTTTCAACATCCCATTACTATAGACTCTTTATGAATTGTTATTTATTTAGTGTTCCAATGCATTCAATTTTGATAATTAATGGTTGTAGAAAGAACCATTGAATCATTTTATACATTGTTCTCATGTCATATTTAATGAAAAAATAAACAAGAACATAAATTATTCTACTTCAATCAAAAAAATTCAAGAACATGGTATACAATTTGAGTCACAATCATATTCATGCATGTAATCAATCCAACCATCTCAATCTCTCCATCATATCTTGATAGTTTTTTCATTTCCATCATCTATGACATAAAAGTTTGTGTTGATTTTTAGATGCCATCCAATTTTTAAACAATGATAGAAATTTTTCATACCTTTATCTTTGCGAACTCTGCTAACACCAATAACAATAGCAATAGCAATATTATGAGCCATGTGAGTTTGATTCAACAACTACCTCACACTTGAAGTGGAAAAAGTAATCACCTTCACAGATTTAAAGTGATTTTAGCTTCAAGAATGATTTGACAAATATTCATCCCCGTCATCACATTTACAATTACTCGTTATATTTTATCTTTTGTTGTAGTGTGTCTGTAACAACAATGCATTGTCCATAAACTAGTGTGGCCAAATAATTTTTTTGTTCACCAAGTTTGTTTTACTAAATCTACCTAGGGTTAAGGGGGGCCAAACCTATTAAAATTTGTTTAACTTAGATACCAACATCCAATGAGCCTTACAAAAATAAAAATATGATAGGAATTTTAAAAAATTAAATTTAAGTGTTTACTTTTTTTCATCTATATGGAAAACTCCCTTCCTAACCTCCAAGTATATTACAACTATAATAAAGTTAGTAAAAATAAAAACTAGTTTCATTTATCATTTCTTCATGTAGACACTTAATAGCCATTGTTTATTGAGATGCCAATGAGTGTTAATTATTTAAATTAGAAAAATAAAAATATGATAAATATTCTAAAAATCAAATTTAAGTATTTGTTTTTTTTTCATAAGGAAAACTCTCTTCCTCACCTCCAAGTAGGGCACAACTAAAAGAAAGTTAGGATAAATAAAATCTAGTGTCATCCATCATTTGTTCATGTAGACACCTAAAAATGGCCCATAGGCATTTATTAGTCGTTAAATTGCATGATTTTAAGGTACATGTTTATTTGTTTATTACTGGTCCAAATGAAGTGTTATTGGCAAGTTTTGTAGTTTATTGTCATGTATCCTCTTCTTTCTCCTCCCTTTCTCTCCCATCCAGTTTTTTGTTTGGAGCATAATTGCATGCTCATGGTATTTTTTGTGGCCCCATTTGATTAGGGTGCACTCATCAATTTGGTCCCTTTTTTAATTTTTAGTCATTAATGTTGTCATTTTGTGTCATAATAGGTTCCTAATTCAAATTCAAATCATCTATAAATACATAAATACCTTGACTCATTTATCATTTAGCAAATAAAAATATTTTTTTATTGTTCATAGGGATTTGTTGAGTGTTTATTAACATTCTAGATAAATCATGTAATCATTAGATAATTCATTAAAGCACATAAATACTTGTTAACAATGCATTGCATTACCTTGGTTTTTTTTACTGAGGAATTACTAAAATTATTGTATTGTTATTTTCAATATTTAATATCATTTATAGGCTTGACAAATATCAAGATATCTCAATTATTCCTTGGTATAAGGTAGGCCCCAAAACATATATTATAATCCTTGTATTTTTATCAAGTATTCTTTTTAATATTGTATATCATCGATGGGCCTAAAAAGTGTCAAGATATATTAACTATTCCATGGCATAACTGATCCAGGTGGATCTCTCCATTTATGAAAAAAAAGTTTCCATATTCTAATAAAAATGATAGCACAACATAGAGCTCGTCAAGAGCTTTCTGACGCTTTTTGTAGTTCAAAAAACGGAGTCTAAATGCTCAAGATATGGTCATTTGAAGATTTGTCAAAAAAAAGTCGCAATATTCAGCACGTGATTCAAAAACATATCGACATTTAGACCTATCAGAGGTCGACACATGGCAATGTTGAAAATCCAAGTGGGCCAATAGCCATTTGACACATGGAAAAATGGCATTGACATGTTCCAAGGAGGCAACAAGCTATTTAAAACCTTATCCTTTTACCAAGCGCTTGCATGTGGGACAAAGCATAAAGTTTGAGCACCTAAAATGGAGGGAAGAAAAATTCAAACCTAGTCAAAGCACACCCAAGGAGGTAGGCCACCCTTGTCCTCTTCCTTAGGTGCTTAGAATGGAGGAAAGAAGTTTTGAACTTGAGACCTGGCACCTAAAAGGCTAAGGTCTTGACCGCTTCAGCCAAGGTAGCTGAAATGTAACTAATTTTTACTTGTATGGACACAGATTTCTGACTGTGTTTTATTTTTAAGAGGCTGAGAGCTAGATGGAAGCTTGGAGATAGCTACCAAATGGAATTTTCTCCAATATCTGACCTTGTACATAGTAAGTAAGCCTTTTTAATTATGTTTTGTAATTAAAAAGAGAATGTTATTATTATTATTTGGATATAGCAATAGATTGAATGGACCAAAGCAATTTCAGAAGGGGATTGAACACTGAGGAAGGATTCCGTGTGACCGAGCTTGAGTTTATCAGTGAAGGTGGAATTTTTGGACAGAGATCAGGCCTGAGGGAAGTTGTGTAGCGTTTCAAGAATTTGTAAGCCATTTGTTGCATAAATTTAATAGAAACGGTCCTCACTATTGGGCAGACCCAGAGATGTAGGCAATCAATGCCGAACTCTGTTATCAATTTCATGTGGTATTTTGTCATTATTGCATGTTTTATTTTCAAGTATTTTGATTTTTAATTAATCAAGAACTCATGCAATATTTGAAAATTTGACAATTTACGACATTTAATTTTTAAAACAAAATCCGGTTTTATTGGTGAATGGAAGATATCAATCTTTTTGACAATTCTAATCCAATTCAATAACTGAGAATACTTTGCCAAACAATTTACAAGTTTTTTTGAGTATTTCAAGAATTTGTATCAGTTTGAGAAATTCAGAATCTGTACGTTTAAAACTTCACTTTGAGTTTTTTAGTGGTGTTTATGGATCAAGTTGGTATCAGAGCAATTGATCAACGGGATTTAACAATTGGTTGTTGTTTTTGCTACTATTTCAGCATTTATTTCAATTTTTTTGATTCGATAGGTGCAATGGGCAAGTTATCAAACAGAGCCAAGCTTGATGAGCTTGAAGCATATAACCAACAAATCCAGGAAGAGAATGCTTTTCTGAGAGTAAGATTGAACTCCTTGGATGAGGAGATTGCCCAATTGAAAATGGAGTTACGAGCCAAGGATGAGCTCATGGAAAAACTACATAATGGTGGACAAGTGAAGGATTTGCCTTCCACTATAGATGCAAGCACTATGATAGATGAAAACATTGTACGTGCATGTTAGTCATCAATTGATTTTCTTTCCCATGAAGAATCTAGTAACAATGATTTTGGTAAATTTGAACAATATACAAAAGGAATAGGTTCGAAATTACTTGTTAAAATGGGATTTAATGGAAAAGGCCTAGGAAAAGATGGCCAAGGTGATACTAACCCCATTCAGGTAGAGAATAAGCCTAATTGTGTAGGGTTAGGATACAGATCTGGTATTCAGAATGAAACAAGTGAATGCTCTGAGAAAGTAGAAGCAAGATGTGTTATGGAGAATTGTAAATCCTCTTGGATGGAAGGTAAAACACATTCTTTTCACCACACTTGCAATCATGTTGATTCTAATTCTACCAGACAACACAAATATTCCAATGTTCCTTTTGATTATGGTACACAAAATTTGTGGCACATTTATCCATGTAGTTTTTGTGGATTGTCTATTCATTGTGTAGCCAAATGTTGGAAACGTAAATCTTTATTAGGAAATATTTTAAAAGACTATTCTCCTAGACAGAGTTCTAAGAGTAGCAATAAGAATATGTTTTTCAATAGAGTGGACAAAAGGTTTTGTACTCATTGTAACAGAAGTGGATAGCAGGTTGAAAAGTGTTGGAGACTTCAACCATCACACCATCCTAGAAATGGTAAGATGAAGATGGCCTATAAACCTATCAATGAGGTAATTAATGAAGTTAAATCAACCCATACAAATGTTACTAAATCCACTAAGGAAATCTCACCAACTAATCAGAAAAATTTGATTAAGAGGGTTGGTAAACAAATTTTGACATTCATGTTGTCATGATTAGTGGATTGATAATGAATTCATGTTTTGGGATCCTTGTTATGTGATGATAAAGGACACTCACCATGCTTTGAATGTTGATATGGTTTATTGGAGTGGCCCATAGAGAACAACTAGGGGACAGGTTAAACATACTTGGAATATTCTCTCATGTTTGGGATTTTGAAACTTCATTTTTAAACCTTGACAATAGTATATGCAATTTATATGGACATGAGCAGTATGTCTATTTTGAGAAATTTGCATTACAGTTTATATGTTGTCTTTTATATTGTGTAAATAGAGGCTTATAAGACCCTTTATGGGCATAATTTGTAATTGTACTAATTATACAAACTATTTGTAGCCATGCATGATATTTGCACATTCTATAAGACCCTTATTCATTTTTGGGCATCTTATTGTAACTATCAATTGTGGTTACAAATGTGTGTAAAATTATTACACTAACAAATTGGTTTGCAGCTGCACTTGGTGAACAATTTGCAGTGATTGGCAGATGAACCATTTTTGAGATGCGACATTTAAGCAAGCAATGTGTTTCTATCCACAATGTGGCAATGGGTAGATATTTTTTTTCACTGACATTTCAAGGATTCAGTTTGAATTTTGAATCGTTACTATGATATGTTGTAGTGATGCTTTTGCAGAAGCATTTTAAATGGAGACCATGCTTTTGGGGTCCAAAAGTGCTTAGTGGGGAGGTTTGATCCAGGTGGATCTCTCCATTTGTGAAAAAAAAGTTTCCATATTCTGATAAAAATGATAGCACAACATAGAGCTCGTCAAGAGCTTTTCGACACTTTTTGCGGTTCAAAAAATGGAGTCCATATGCTCAAGATATGGTCATTTGAAGATTTGCTGAAAAAAAAGTCGCGATATTCAACACGTGATTCAAAAACGTATCGACATTTGGACCTATCAGAGGTCAACACGTGGCACTGTTGAAAAGTCAAGTGGGCCAATAGCCATTTGACATATGGCAAAATGGTGTTGACATGTTCCAAGGAGGCGACAAGCTATTTAAAACCTTATCCTTTTACCAAGCGCTTGCATGTGGGACAAAGCATAAAGTCTGAGCACCTAAAATGGAGGGAAAAATTCAAACCTAGTCAAAGTGCACCCAAGGAGGTAGGCCACCCTTGTCCTCTTTCCTAGGAGCCTAGAATGGAGGAAAGAGGTTTTGAACTTGAGACCTAGCACCTAAAAGGCTAAGATCTTGACCACTTCAGCCATGGTGGCTGAAATGTTATAAAAAGAAGTAATTTTTACTTGTATGGACATGGATTTCTGACTGTGTTTTATTTTTAAGAGGCTAAGAGCTAGATGGAAGCTTGGAGATAGCTACCAAATAGAATTTTCTCCAATATCTGACCTTGTACACAGTAAGTAAGCTTTTTTAATTATGTTTTTTAATTAAAAAGAGAATGTTATTATTATTATTTGGATATACCAATAGATTGAATGAAGGACCAAAGCAATTTCGGATGGGGATTAAACACTAAGGAAGGATTCTGTGTGACTGAGCTTGAGTTTATCAGTGAAGGTGGAATTCTTGGATAGAGATTAGGCCTAAGGGAAGTTGTGTAGCGTTTCAGGAATTTGTAAGCCATTTGTTGCGCAAGTTTAATAGAAATGGTCCTCACTATTGGGCGGACCCAGAGATGTAGGCAATCAATGCCGAACTCTGTTATCAATTTCATGTGGTAATTTGTCATTATTGCATATTTTATTTTCAAGTATTCTGATTTTTAATTAATCAAGAACTCATGCAATATTTGAAAATTTGACAATTTATGACATTTAATTTTTAAAACAAAATCCAATTTTATTGGTGAATGGAAGATATCAGTCTTTTTGAGAATTCTAATCCAATTCGATAACCAAGAATACTTTGCCAAACAATTTACAAGTTCTTTTGAGTATTTCAAGAATTTGTATCAGTTTGAGAAATTTAGAATCTGTACGTTTAAAACTTCACTTTGAGTTTTTCAGTGGTGTTTACGGATCAATAACATAGGTCCCAAAATATATATTATTTTCCTTACGATTTTCAAATATAGTTACCCAATTAGGGAAATAAAAAGGACATGTTCCCAATAATATAAGAGCATGCATGGAAAACTAAGAAGGGTTTTTGGAGGCCTTAAATAGTGGAACCCAATCACCAAAATAGATTTTGTGTACCAAATTTTTTATCTGGAGAAGAACTTGATGCTCGAAATAGTGAATGATTTAAACACACTTTGGACATTGTTCTTTAAACTTCACAATTTTTTCAGTTCTCTTCTAATCATTACTGAGGATTTTTTTCACTGTTATATTTAGATGACTCTCTTCTAATCACTATTAGAATCAAATGAGCCTAAACCTTTCATGTCACTTTATTTCTCTAATGGTGAAATTAATTAATTATGTTTAATTTATTGTTTTATATCTATTTTAGGTCTAGTTCAATGGTTATGGGTATTTTTTGTTTCATATTAACTTAGATATATTTAACCATAATATATTTTGATAAACATGTGGTCTCTTACACCTCTTCTAGGGTTATATATTTTTCTCTTACACTAATGCTACAAAAATGTTGTCTTGCGAAAGATATAAGCAATAATATCACAAAACACATTAAAAAAAATGTATTTGGACTCAAATATGTACAAAAATATGAATTATAGTGGTAAACGACTCATAAAAATAGATCGAGGCATAATAGAGCACATTATTCCAAATGTTCATCCATTCAAGCAAGGAATTGATTATAACAATGGTGATAAGTCACGTAAGTATTTCAATTGCATATATATGAAAGACTAGGCATGTGTGAAAATTGGTAATATACCTTATGAAGTGAATAATAGATACTTGGGTGCTACAACTTATCGTACCATTATTAATTCAAGGGATATTTTTGAATATATTACCAAGACAATAAATCCCTCACTCTTCAATCTCAAAAGTATAAAATGGATCAGTCTCAAGATTTTTCAAGTATAATGCACATTATTAAATATATTAATTAATAATTAGTTATTCATTAGCTAATGATTAGTTATAGACTAGCCCAACTTTATGTAATTACACTCTACACAATAAAAGAGGGATGCACATGTATTTCTATTTTTGACTTCAAATTTATCTTCATTTTTTTAGTGTTTATATCTAATAACATTGGTATAAAAACCATTATTAAAGGAAGCCTAGGAGAAGGGTATGAATAATAAACTATGGAGTACTAGGAAGCCCTAGGAAGAAGGGTACAAACTACACACAAAAAATTGAAGAGGTTGAGTTGCAATATTTGAGGCATTTTTATGACAAAGGAAATTCTCCATGATAGAAGAATAATAAATATTCAAAGTTGAGTTGTGGAAGAGGAAGAGGAAGAACAAATAAAAAGTTTTTATTTGTATATTATAATGATTTATATAATAACATCATGTTAAAGAAAGATTAGAATGCAAAACTAGGGAATCAAACAATGACATAATGTAGTCATCAAAGTAGACAAATAATACCGAATCGATAGTGACAATAGGTATAAAAACCAAAACAAATCATAATTTCCATCCCAGTCATGATTTTCAATCATTGTTTATTTTTATTTTCATGGTATTCAATGTATGTGATTTACAGACAAAAGTTACAAAATGGATAGGAAAATAATCATGTTAGGACACAATTGGAATAGATCATATTTTGAAATAAAAAAGCAAAATATTTATAGGCAATATGTGCTTATATGGAAAAATTATTCATAGTAAAATTCATGCCAATTACCTATAAAGTAAAAACTCAACATCTGAATATATTGCTAAGGCATGAATTTGCACACAGTAAAATCATGAGTTTGCATATTTTTTTATAAACATTATAATTTTATTTTAGATTGATTTCCAATTCAAAAGAAAAATATTATGTGTAAAATTTGTGTGTAAAATGGCTAATATTCAAAATTTAGTTTAGCATTGAAATTGACTGACCATAATTACAATGTCTAGAGCCATAAGATTTTAAAGATTATAGAATATTATGGTTGTGATTAAATCATTCTCAACACTATAGAAAGACGTGCTAAAATTCTTGTTGATTATGAAAATCATTAGAAGGAAGTACTTTTTGGAAACAAAACCAATGGGGGTGGGGGTGGGTTCGGAGGGGGGTGGATTAGTGTGCAAACATTTCATTCAATTCCATTCATCATTCTTTAACCATTTAAACTAACATAGAAATATAGTAGTGTATAGAAGAGTAATCACATAAGAAAGAAGTAAGACATCAGCACATAAACACTAGTTATATGTAGGAAACCCTTGTGGGGGATAAAACCCAATATCACACCACTTGGAATACTATCTTATAATCGATGAAACAACATTTAATGAGGCACCAACCCCACAAAGAGCACCAACCTAGCTAGTCCTTTAGTAAACTCTAACTTAAAAGGAGGATCCAACCCCCTAAGTGACTTGGCACAAAAATATCCACTTAAAGGACACTTATTCAAGCTCCAACCTATAGTGCATCTCCAACTCCCTCTTAACCAAGCACCAACCCAACCAAGACAAGCTTGATCACCTCAAGATACCTTGTTGCTCTCTCAATTGATGGTGAACTCTTCTTTAGCTCTATATCTTCTCTACCTAGATTATAATCTCTATAATACACTTTGAACACAATTATCATGAAGCTAATAATGGTCTCTCAACTCATTCAACTCACTTCAACCTTCTACCCCTCTCAAACAACCTTCTAGGCTTACTCGCTCAATATGCCTCTTCTAGGATCATTAGGTCAATTGACCTTATCATTCACCTATAAAAGATATGTTATGTTTTTATCATTATTTCATTTATATTTTTATTATCCTTAATGACCTACTACTTCTCCTTCAATTATCCCTTTTCTACGCTTATCTTCCCAACTTTCTAACTAGCTCAAATAGGCCAATTAGGCCTTGCTTATATACTTAATGCTTGATCTTATCCATCTTGGTCAGATAAGGACCTTAAAATACTTTTAAAACTATTTAAATAAGTCATAATACATGTTTTATACAATAAAAAATCACTCCATAGGTTGGTCATACCCCTTATGGGCAAAAACCTCCATTAGGCCTAAAGGAGACCTAATACAATTAGATCTGTCTTAAGCACATGTTACACTTATAACTCCTTGAACCATATTAAGTATATTAAAACACTTGAAATTTTTTAAATATTCCTCAAATATAACCTTTATAAAATTCACATTGGTCCACACCACTTATAATTCAAATTCACCACATGAACCACGTTATTAGGCCTAGTTGCCATTAGGCCTTCTCACTGTTTGAAAGTGTATCTTACAAAATAGAGGTATAAAAAAAACTTTGACAAATAAAAATATTAAAATATCCTCAATTTCATCACCATGTCCATTGGACATCACTATATAGGGCATATAACCTCAAACAAATTGCTTTCACAATCTGACTCAGAACTGTACACAGGTTCCAAAAACGTAGTCAAAAGATTTTGAATTTTCACACATGATAAAGGAATAATTATAAATATAAAATCATTAAAATTAAAATTTTATACATATTTAACATATTCACTATCAATTTATTCTTCAAATCTAATCAAAACACCTCAAACTCACCTCTACAAGATGACTACTCAAAATTGCCAATAGGCCTGTCAACACAGTCATGTAGAAGTTTGTATTTAACACTTTTAAAAGTTATTAAAAGACATATAATGAAAATTAATGTATCCTTTATGATATATATATATATATATATATATATATATATATATATATATATATATATATATATATATATATATATATATATATATATATATATATATATATATATATATATATATATATATATATATCAACCTCCAATATCTATATCTTAATCTCTAGTGACAACCATTGGTCTTACAGACTAATCTCTCAAGCCACTCTCTCACATTCCTTACCCAATCTGATAAGCCATTTTGAATTCCACATCTTAACACCTTAGAGTAACTAAAAAAATTATATTATGATTTTATATTTCATTTAGGTCCTAAATAACAACATTATATCTATATTATGATCCAAATCATATCATAGAGACTCACACACTTCACTTTAAGTAGCACACTTAAAACAATCATTCTATCTCAAGAACCAATCATGGTGAACATGACTTAGACCACATGTAGGGACATAAATAATATATTTAAGAGAATTAACATGATCTTATGATATATTTATAACTACCCCCAACATCCATATCATATTCTTAAATAGAAACATTTGTCTTGAAGACCAATCTCACTATCCTAGGTTTCACTGCCACATCCTCTCTAGACAAGCCATCTTGTGAACACCATTTGCACCTTTTTAATTAATATCTAAAGTATTATATATATATATATATATATATATATATATATATATATATATATATATATATATATATATATTCAATAAACTATATCCATTCCTAATATCCAAAGTATCTAAGGATGAGCTCTTGATTAGATTGCAGTGTGGTGAACCAAA
The DNA here is from genome assembly GCA_037957365.1 of Torreya grandis. Taxonomy (NCBI): domain Eukaryota; kingdom Viridiplantae; phylum Streptophyta; class Pinopsida; order Cupressales; family Taxaceae; genus Torreya; species Torreya grandis. Next base: position 3,552,478 of record JARHVA010000844.1, read on the forward strand.
GAAAGCAATACCTTCTACTTCAGATGCAGAGACTATGATTGAGTACACTATAAGTTATTAACTAAGTAATTCATCTTCTTCTTTCCATTCAGATTTAGATTCAAGTAATGATTCTTTTGGTAGTTTTGAAAAACACACTAAGGGTATAGGATCCAAATTGTTGAAGAAAATGGGCTTTAATGGAAGGGGTCTTGGTCGAAATGGCTAAGGAATTACTAACCCAATAAAATTAGAGCATATATCTCTTCATGCAAGTTTGGGTTACACTAGTGATCAGGTGGAAATTGGATAAAATTCCTCCATGGCTAAAGGAAGACAAGCTTCTAATAGAAAAGGTCTGAAGCCACTAGTAGAGCATGTACAATGTAAGAGAATAGGTAAATAAGGTATTGAGGTTCCACCTCCTGGTTCCTACACTAGAGTTAGCACTAAATCTTCTGATCTACTTTTTATGTTTAAGAAATTTGGATTTAACATTTAGAAGATGATGCAATCATTTCCTTTCACTTTTTTTGGGATGGATAACCACAGTGTTGCATTTTGTTAGAAGAGACATGCTTTGATTAAGTATATTATAGGTGTTAAAGACCATTCTTTTCATGGCAAAGTGAGAAGAGGTACAAGGGATACCTCACCTAAGAAGGTTTTATGCACTCATTGCCATGTGAGTGGACATCAGATTGATCATTGTTTTAAACTTCAATCATATTCTCATTCTAGACATGGTAAAACATGGTAAAACTAAGATGATTTATCAACCTATTAATAAGGTCAATGAAGTTAAATCAATCCATAATGATGTTAATGAATCCATTGAGGAAATCAAGTTAACTAGGCATAAACTTTGATTAAGTGGATTTATATTGCATTTATTTTTTAAAACATTGTTAAGAATTATGTTAAGAAAAAGAACAAGCTTTGATGATGCATTAGTAGAGCATGTGAGAACACTTCAAGACAGGTTTATCATTTGAAGTATATCAATTCTCACCTTATGTCAAATAGCTCTATGTTTTAGAAACTCTTGTTTATGCTGAGTGAGTTATCTGTAGGACTTGAACTCATTTGATCAGTTGGAGATAATAACAGAATGAATGTTGTGAGTTGAGTTAATTTCCTTACAACACTTGTATTATATTTGACTACTATTTTGAGAATGTATCTATTTTTGGCACATGGATGTATAGATGCATTGTAAAACCCTATGGGCATGTTTGGATGTTAGGAAATATACACTTTATGTTGTTTGCATTTGCTTAGAATTATAATTCCCATACTAGGGAATTGTATTTCAACATGTATACAACATTTATTGTATGTTGTTGGCATTAACAAACTTGTTTTGCAATTACATTGGGAATTGTTTTAGTTTATTGACAGTTCACCGCTTTATAGGATGTGACATGGGTAGACATTTTTTGGTATGTTGTGATCAATTTATTGGTAGTTGTAGATTCATTTACTCATGCCATGTTATAGGCATTTTCACTTGAGTTGTGAATCATTTATTTTTCCAATGTTTATCTCTTGCTATGATTGGGTTCTATTTAATGTGACGCAATAGACCAATTATTAATTTCAAAATATAGTAGACTTTTGGAGACTAAAAGCCTCTTTTATAGGGAGGTGTGATACAGAGTTAAGTTTAGAAAAAGGTCCCAAGTTATGATGAAACCTCTTTAATGTAGAAGAGCTCATCAATAAATTTCTAGCACTTCTTCCAGATCGCAAAATGGAGTCTAGATGCCCAAGTTATAGGTTGCTAAAGTTATTTTGTGATAGGCAAAATAAGGAGGTGTCATAATGCATGGTGCAATTTTTATGCAACAATTGGACCAATCACCCATTGACATGTGGTAGTTTATTTTTGTACGATTGTGCAAAATTTTGATTTGGTGTTTTGGTTTGGTTTCAGCCTCTAGTCTTTGACAGGTGCTCATATGGAGAACCGTGGTCCCCATTATTGGCTCACTGGGGGCCCTCAACGAGGGTCGACACACTTGGTTAAGGAGGGGTGCCTTGGCCTCTATTTCACATTTCAATGTATTTTAATTTGTTTTTAAACTTATATTTTATGCCCATCAGATGCATGTGGAATAATTCAATTATATGTTTTAAATAGCTTGGTAATATTTTGTAATTACCATTACCCCATCAAGCCACATGGGAGAATCAGCAGTTGCCACACCACATCTAACCACTTGCTGAGTCAAGCTCAAGATTATCTAATAAGTTTGGAGATTGTGAGAAATTCCACCTCATATGCTAAGCCATAGAACTTGAGAATGGGTCACGTGGACCGAAATGCATGCCACATCCGTATAGCTCGTGGAATGTGAGAAGAGGACATGCCAATTACCAAATGCTAAGTTGGTACACCAACAAATGTATATGCTAAGTTTGGTGCCTTGAGCCCACCAAAAGGGGTGTCAGCATTACCAAAAGGTGGTGCCAAACTATTAAAAGACATGAAAGCCATTGTATTTTTCCAATGTGGGATAAATGATAAGCCCAAGCACCCAAAAAGGTAGGTTGATGACTTGAACCCTGCACCTATCATCCAAAAGGGATATGCCTTGACTACTTGAGCCATGGGTTTTGAAGTGTTATAAAAGTGATGAACATTTATTTGAATGTAAGCTTCACAAGATTGTGTATTTTTTTAAAGAGGCTGAGAGATAGATGGAAACTTGGAGATAGCTAGCAAATGGTTTTTGATCCATTATCCAATGTGATATATAGAGACTAAACCTTTTTAATTATGTTTTGTAATTAAAAAGAGAAGAGTTATTTTTATTATAAATTGGATAGACCAATAGTTAAGTGTAGGGACTTATGCACCTTCGGAAGGGGTTAAAGACTGAGGAAGGATTCTGTGTTGCCAAGCTTGAGTGTATCAGTAAAGGTAGAGTTCTTGTATAGAGATTAGGATTGAGGGAAGTTGTGCAGTGTTTCAAAGAATTTTTAAGCCATTTTTTGCACAAATTTGATGGAAATGGTCCTCACTATTGGGTGGACCTAGAGACGTAGGCAAGAGATGCCAAACTCGTTATCAATGTTGTATGGTAAAATTGTCATTTGATTGCATGTTTTATTTCAGTTTCTGATTTTTAATTATTCATGAATACATACAAAGATTAAAATTTGACATTTTATGAAATTTTTAGAAAAATAAACTAGTTTAATTGGTGAATGGAAGTGACAAGTCTTTCGATAGTTCCAATCCAATTTGATAACCGAGAACACTTATTTGCCAAACAATTTGCAAGTTCTTTTGAGTATTTCAAGAATTTGATAAGTTTGATAAATTTAGTATTCATAGTTTAAAACTTCACTTTGAGTTTATTAGTGTAGTTTATGGATCACTCCTCACGCTGGATCTCCCCATCAAGTCTTTCTCCCCCTTTAACATTAATGACAAAGGATCTCTAAAACTACCACCTTATCTATCATGACTCCATAATCCTTACTTGAAGCTCATAATTTGTTCTTGATCTTACTTGAACCCATTTATTTATTCATCTATTCCTACCACCTGATCCTTGGACTTGTCTACTTATAGAGCTCACAACATATGTATCTCAATTGATTTTTCACTACTAATTGCTCTTAATCTCCCCCTATCACCATAATTATTTATATTTCCTTATCTTTGATTTGAGATTTTGAAATATTCTTTGATATTTACTAGACCATCATCATATGAATAGACCTTAGGGAATCATTAGGAAATTCTCCCCATATGTCTATGCTTTACCATAAATGCATGTTTCATTAGGCCTTATACCAACACTAGGTTCTATAGAGACCTATTTCAAAAAGATACACTCCTTGTTCGCTAATAACTTCTTTGGTCAACAATACCACCTTAGATATATATTAAAAACTCCATATACTCCTCATGACATCAAACAAATTCTCTTTAGGCATCATAAGCCATCATGGCTCAAAGCACTACAAGGCACCTTCTTAGAGGCATACAATCAATATCTTGTTTAAGAACAACATAGAATCTTTAATTATTCTCAAGCCTCTAAACATTTTTATGTCATGCTACAGGAATGATCATCTTCAAAACTTTATTTCTCTCCTTTAGGGCTCAACCAACTTGAAATATTAATTTTAGAATCAACTCTAGATTATGGATCATATGATCAACATACTAGCTTCAAACCAAGACCTCTTTTACAAAATTCATAATAATGGTAATCTTCATATCACTATTATGATACTTGAAACATGTCATCATGATTCCTCTATGACCTTATGAGGTCACCAACACATTAAGTCCATGCTTATTTACATAACTATGTCATATATTCTTCATGACCATATTGGTCTTATAGACCAACTCTCTTACTCTTATGTTGTTCCTATTTTATCTCAAACTTTTAGACCCAGTCTTATGCTTAGACAAGTATTTCATTCCTTAAAAAAATGATAAATATAGAGTATTATCATGCACATAGACCAACTAATACTTATTGGAATTGGCAACCTCTTTGTCCTTACTGACTTGTAGATACTCTTGAAGATCTTAATGCACATATGCTCAACCACCATATAAACAAGGATATACATTCATACCTTTATACATCATGAATGCTTAAAATAACCTCAAATATTTCTCATCAACATACTTAGGCTCTTGAAAAACATCTACTTCATCTATAACAACTTCATAGACTCAACTCAGATCCTCTTGCTTGATTATCAACTCATCCTTCACTTGTAGACCTCTTTGTGATGATACAAATCAGTTCATAACATCTTATTTCAAGGCTAAGACAATATTATTTCAACCTCAATTTTTATTAACACCTATAAGATAGCTTTTCAAAGCTCACTATAATACTATACTATCTTACATGCTTCTACATTGTTTATCATGCTTCAATGGACCTATCAAGGTCTAGGACTAGGTCTAGGTGTAGACCTAAACCAAGCAACAGCTTCCTTCTACCATATTAGCTAACCAAGTAGACACCTTGGATTTACTATGATGTAAATACCTTCTTTTCATGAAATATCTACCAAGATTCAACAAGCATCCACCAAGATTTCTTCTTCCACAAGTTTTTAAACATATTGAGCTTGTAATTCACCTTCGTAAGCCTAGTCATTTTGTGCTTCTAGGATCACCTTCAAGATATCAATCCACATACAAAGGACCTGATATGATACCAAATATTGGAATCATAACCATTGATAAGGGGGGGTGAATCAGTGTGCAAACATTTCATTCAACTCCATTCACCATTCTTTAACCATTTAAACTAGCATAGAGATATAACAATGCATAAAAGAGAAATCACATAATCAAGAAGTAAGACATCAACACATGAATACCAGATATATGTGGGAAACCCTCATGGAAGATAAAACCCACTATCACACCACTTGGACTATTATCCTATAAGTAATGAAACAACATTTAATGAGGTACCAACCCCACATAGAAAACCAACCCCTCACTAGTTAAGCACCAATCCAACTAGTCCTTTAGCAAGATCCAACTTTCAAGGAAGATATAACCCCCTAAGTGACTTGGAACTAACCTATATGCTTCAATGACACTTCTAAAAGCTTTAACCTATAGGGAAGATCCAACTCCCCCTTGACCAAGCACCAACCAAGCCAAGACAAGCTTGATCACCTCAAGACACTGTGTTACTCTCTCAAATGATGGTGAACTCTTCTTCAGTTCTCTATCTTCTCTACCTATATTCCAATCTCTATCATAAACCTATAACACACTTATCATGAATCTAATAATGGTCTCTCACCTCATTCATATCACTTCAACCTTTTACCCCTCTCAAACATCCCTTTAGGTTTACTCGCTCAATATGGCTCTTCTAGGATCATTAGGTCAATTGATCTTATCATCCACCTATATAAGATACGTTATATGTTCATAATTATTTACTTTCTCTTCTTATGGTCCTCAATTACCTTATACTACTCCTTCAATGAGCCTTTTTTATGCTTATCTTCCCAACTTTCTAACTAGCTCAAATAGGACAATTAGGCCTTGCTTATATACTCAACACTTGCTCTTAACCATATTGGTTGACCAAGGACCTTACCATACTTGTATCACTATTTAAATATTTCCTCATACATGTTTTACATAATAAAAAATCACTCCATAGGTTGGTCATACCCTTTAAGGTCAAAAACCTCCATTAGGCCTAAAGGAGACATACTATAATTAGGTATGTGTTAAGAAAATGTTACACTCCTAACTCCTTGAGCCATATTTAGTCTCTTAAAACACTTAAAATATGCCTCAAATAGACCATTTATAACATTCACATAGGTCCACACCACCTGTAATTCAAATTCACCACATGAACTATGTTATTAGGCCTAGTTGCCATTAGGCCTTCTCACTATCTGTAAGTCTATCTTACAAAATAAAAGTATAAAAACAAATTTGATAAAAAATAATATTAAAATATACTTAATGACCTTAGGGTCATCACCATGTCCATTAAACATCACCAAATAGGGCATAAAACCTCAAACAAACAACTTTCACAAGCTCAGTCAGAACTGTACATAGGTTCCACAAACACAATCAAAGGCTTTTGAATTTTCACACCTGATCAACGATGAAATATTACTCTAAAATAATTTAAATTAACCTTTTATACCTATTTAACATCTTCAAAAGCAATGGATTCTTAAACTCTAATCAAAACACTTCAAACTCACCTTTACAAGATGATTACTCAAAACTACCAACAAGCCTATCAACATAGTCATGTACAAGTTTATCTTTAACACTTGTAAGATTTATTCCAAGAAATATCATGAAAATTAATATATCCTATGTGATATCTATATCATCATCAAATAGTTATATCTCAAATTATAGTAACAACTATTGGTCTTACAGACTAATCTCTCAAGCCACTCTCTCACATTCCTTACACAGTCTGATAAGCCATTTTGGCTTCCAAACCTTAACAGCTTATATTAAATCACAAAATTACATTATAATTTTATAGTTTATTTAGTTAATAAATCATAACATAATATTCATATGATTCTCCAACTCCTATCATAGAGACTCACACACTTCACTTTACCTAGCACACCTAGAACAATCATTCTATATCAAGAACTAGTCATCATGAACATGAGTTATACCACCTATAGGGACATAAACAAGATATTTAAAATAAATAACATGATCCTATGATATAATTATAACTACCTCCACTAGCCAGAGCATAGTCTTAAAGAGAAACATTGGTCTTGAAGACCAATCTCACTATCATGGGTTTCACTGTCACATCCTCTCTGGATAAGACATCTTATAAAAACCATTTGCACCTTTTTAATGAATATCCAAATAATATAATAAATATATAAATTAAATATATATATATTTAATAATTACCTCAAGCAAATAGATCCATTCCTAATCTTTTGTAACCAATACCTAAATGTATTCTCACTTTGACTAATTTTTTTCACTATTTGCCCAGTTTAGTAATAGGTCAAATTGAGCGACCAAATTGATTGAAATAGAAGATATATCTTGTCCAAATAGTAACATATACATCAAGAAAAATTATTTACCTTCAACCTCCATCCATTGTGTAATCTTGACCTGGTTAACCTTGCCTGTAACATCAAATTCTTCTGAAACAAGAGTTTTTCTATAGGTTCTGCTCATTTCCCTAACAAACCATGACCACTTAGGCATGAATTATGTAGTCCTATACCACCTAAAATCATCAAAATTTCTTCAAAAAACCATTATATTCCAATTACAACAAGAGCTTCATCATCGGTTCAATATGAGGGTTAGAGGGTTTTATACCAATTTAACTTCTTAACATTTGTTTATATAGCTATGTCCTTGAAACCACCTCTTAATGCTTGGAAATAATTCTTAGGACATTTTTCCATATCTCCCAAAATTTTAAGGACACCATGAAAATTTTTCACGTGCCAATGAGCATCAAAATATCCTTTTGAGGATCTCATCTCTTCATTCTACATGCACAAGAGACCTATAAACATGTTTTATTGTTTTCCCCTTCAACTAAAGACCTCAAGCCTAGTTAACACCCTTTAAAAAACCTATTAGACCACAATCAATTCTCACAAGTGCTCTATCACCCTGAAAACTCATCTTTACCCTTCATTAGGCCACACTAGCTCTTTCATGCATACTAAGCCTAAAACTACTAATCATGCTTGGATCTTGAAAACACTTGGAAACCTCTTGCATTGTTATTAAAACATAATACACATTTAATATACCTTAATACCATTATCACACACTATCAACCTTTTTCACACAATATTACAATCCATGAATCTTGATCATGAAACCTCATCATACTCTTTAAGGTCTTAAGACAAAGTCCATGCCTAAATCTCCAATGAAGGACTTACCTCTTTAGCTTACTCTTGTGAGTCATGTAACTAACTCAACACATCTCTCTCTCATGCTCTAACACTTCAATACACACATTCAATCTCATACATCTCTATATCACCATCATCATTCCTTTATAAGCCATGTCCATGCTCAAGGAACTAGGCCATCAACCAAACCTACTAGGTGCCACACCTTCTTGAGATCTTCCTACCACTATAGATTCACTTTGAAACTTCCTCTCAATCCAAATAGCCTCATGCCATGCTCAACTACTGATACACACCTATAATCACTCAAATCATCATAATTCACTATGTTTCACATTGGATTACATTATCAAGCTGAAACAGTCAACCACATACCAATGATCATAGCCACCTTTGTGTGTTTCCTTTGACATCAATGACAGTACATAAGTAAATAACATTAATGACAAATTGAAATAGTATTTCTATTTTTGAATTTGTTTGTATCAAATGATATGATTCTTGAGGTCTAGAATACCACTAAGGCAAGTGTGCTTTAGACTATCTTTAAAAATAAATATTAAACTTTGAATAAAAGTTTGACTCTATACCTGAAGGATCTGTTATTTTATACAAAGATAAAAGTGGGTGGGTCTAATTCAGAACATCTTCTTTAGATGAAATATCTCTAAGACTAGCTCATAGCCATAAAAAAATGTGAATAATGAAGACTTGGTTGCTCTTATTTTGAACACCTTGATGCCCTCCTATGACTATTTTTTAGAGGGTTTATAATTGATGTCATAAATTTTTAACCTTTGATCAGGTTGGTTCCTATTTGTTACAAAAAGAGCATAAGAAAACACAAACTAGTGACTCCAATTTTGGACAAATAAAGAGTGCACTTACCATTCAATCAAAGAGGAAGTGGAAACATATTATTGAAGGGTCTACTTCTAAATATTAGGTGAAGATTTATTACTATTATAAGGTTGGGCATGTCATATATGATTGACAAAAGTGATAATATTCTCTTTTTTATAACACAAAGCTAAATGTGTAGGGAAATATGCCATAGTTGAATCTAAATGAGATTTTAAGAAAAGTATGCTTTCGTGACATCATGATTAGATGATAATATCACCATTTTCTAGTTCTTTAATTATGGCACATCTAGACATTTTATGTGTCATAAGGACTAATATGTCAAATTTATTGCAAAAAATAAGTTAGTATGATCGAAGATCACATGTTGTAGAAGGAATAAGAGATATATGCATTGTATTGAATAATGATGAAAATTTAATAAAATTAATTGTCAAGTATGTTCCTATAATGAATAAAAATATCCCATCTTGGCATGCCCATTTCATATTCTAAAAATAAGCACAACATAGACAAATACATAAACAACCAAACATAAAATATGACCAAATACCATAATTTATGTCAATCATATATTCATATCTAAAATTCCTTCAAGTGCCACCATTCCACAATTGGGTGCATGCCACCAATTAAGAGGTTAAAATATCTAATCATTCAACTAAGCACTCCATGAACATTCACTAGCTTGCACTAAATATTATTGTGCTATGACATTGAAACAACCATCAAAAATTTCCTTGGCCACTATTGACAAATTTTTACTCCATGTGGTCACTTTGATGGGCTTCTCTACCTTGCCAACTTCCCTTTCAGGTCCCAAGTTCCTTCCTTACCATATGGAAATCCATAAATGATTTATAGCTTTCTGATTACATCGTAACTAGACAATGAACTGTGTTGACATTACCTTTGTCAAATTATTGGGATGCCAACATATGGATGGCTCTTGGTGCTCTATTTACCTAATAATGTCCCTACCCAAAACTAGGCAAGCACCACCTCTAGGTTAGCAGTATTGTAACATGTGGATGGCTCCTAATGATCTACTTTACTAACATCATCCATATAATAAAACTTACTGACATCACTCCTAAGTTAGTGGGAACACAGCATGTGGATGTCTCCTAGAAATCTATTTTCTTGGCATTGCCCATACAATGGATCTTGATGATGTCACTCCTATTTTAATGGGATGATGCCATGTGGATGGCTCTTAGTGATTCAATTTCTTTGCATCAACTCTGTAATGGATCTTGATGATGTCACTCTCAGGTTAGTAGGATGATTTAATGTGGATGGCTCCCAATGATCTACTCACCTGAAATCATTCATACAATGAGCCAAGATGATGTCACTCCTAGGTTAGTGGGATGATGACACATGGCTTCCTTTGACCAACTCATGAGAAGTCATAAAAATTAACTAAGTAAAAATTATAAAATAATCCAAGCATTTAAATGGCTAAAACAAAATGTCATGAAAAGTTCCTATCAATAACAACTAAGACAAGTGTTGTGTAGGTAACTCATTGAATAACTAAGGTAATTATTGTGCAAGGTAACTTACCCAATCAGCTAAGGTATGATCTAATAACAAAAACAATTAAGGCATAGAATAAATTTTTGAAATTTTTGATTTTTACAACTCGACTAAGGCACAACCAAAGGAAAACTCAAAGATGGCTCCATGAATTTGAACTCAACTGAGGCAATAAAATACTTGAATTAACTTATACTAACTATAATATATAGGAAGACTTTTCATTCTTCATAGAATATTTGTCTAAGCTAAGTCTGCATCACATAAATGATAGACTCAACACTAAACCAAAATTCTCATTGGTTTAGTCAAAACCTAAAACTCAATCATGGTTTGCTCCAAGCAAAGGATCTCTAAGGTATAAAGGTTACTGTGTAGACCGAGGAACCAACTTAATTAGAGATTTATAAGACCAAATGATGACCCATAGGCCCATTAATTCCATTCAAATTGAGAGAACAATAAAATATTTACTTAACAAGTAAAAACTCAACATCAAAGCGTTGGTCTATAAGACCTTAAATCATTAAGCCTTAACAAGGGGATCTTAGTCAAACCTAAGGGATTCATGACTTGTTATAATTATAATATTAGTGTTAATCTCTATTAATCCTTTTTTAATAATTTGGTCTTGTTATAGGTAATATTTATAGAAGATATCTTACTCACCTATCGAGATTTGAGGAATTCCTCCACAAGACATCATTTCGACCCAGAATGGCATCAATATTCAGTTTAATCTAACAAGCTATATTTTTATTCCCAATAATAATATAATAGATTTTTAATTGGGTTATACTCAATAATATAAGTCTAATCTATTAAATCATATTACAATTAGATCATAAAGAAAGACACAATGCTTAATTGATAAGCTTCTCATAAAAAGATATAAGTAAGAGAAGCAATCTATCAAATTTACTCAATGATCCATAAAGACTAAAGACTTTTATACATCTAGGATCCTTCCCAATGTTATATAAACCATGCATTATTAATTAACCCCATCTCAGTTTAATAAGGGGATTAAATGAAAATATAATAAAAGTCTTTACCCACAACTAGATCATTATACAAGATATGTCTTTCATACAATTAATTTAACCAAGCTAGTTGCTTAATAACATTAATAATACATAATATTTCATCCAATTATTTACATAGAAAGGGGAAAATATCTAGGCTTGATTAAATAATAGAGGACCAATTAGTCTTTAATGGTGCTCCTCATTCGATCCAAAGCATATGTTGGCCATAAGAAGGAAGGCTCATCACCCAACCTTTTTTCATCATTAAGCTACTACTCTAGACACCTCTGAGCTCAAGACTCATAGATCCAATCATGTTTACATCACTTGGTAAGGGAAATGGTGGATATCTAAGCTGAGGTCTCTTAACATAAGGGAATGACCATACATCACCTACAGTCTTATTCTTGGTTCTTACCCAAAGAGACTCCCAGTCTAAAATAAAAATTAAATAAGAATTAAATTGATCATTCAAGTAAATCTAAGCATTCATTAATATAAAACTAGTAGGTATGCTTTCACATCATAACAAGGTCAACCAATTTATTGGAGTAGCAAGAGGATACCTCACTCTGTTACTTTCTTCTAATGGCCATGGGAGAGTCAAAAAAACTTATACCATGCCCAACACAAGAGGACTTAAATAAACTAGCATCATGACATTCATGGGAGGTTCAAAAAACCTACTACCACGCCAAACAAAGGAGGAATTTGGTGAAGTACCATCATGATGTTCATGGGAGGGATGAACAACATGCTACCATGCCTAGCATAGGAGCAATTTGACTTGTTACCATCATGAAAGAGTTGATCACAGACAACCATCACATTGTGTTAGAATAACATTAATGTATTCACATAAGAAAGCATAAATAATTTCATTCAAATAAGGAGGAACAATGTCTCTAAGTCCCTCAAATGGGCAACACTACATGGTGGCCAATGCACAACCATGGACAAAGAAATAACATAAGCATAATAAACCAAGTGGTCTTATTTTCCTAAAATCAAAATATCAAACAAGAACAAAATCATTTCATTCCAAGGAAAAAACTAAAACATATGTTAATAAAAAACCCACCTATTGACTCCAAGGCCACCTGGGCATTATCCTTGAGTAGTCTAAGGCTCAGCTCTTCTAACCAACTCTTCCTATCTATTAATTCTTCTCCTTTACTCAGTCTATTTTTCTTCTAATTTCATAAAAGTCCCCCCTAAAAAGATAAAAATAAAATTCTTAACCAAAGAAGATTTTCTTTTATTTATAAGTGTCTTAGAATAATCCAACCACCCTCCACTCACCCTCACATGCCTCATTAAGGGACATTATTTTATAGGTTACATTAAGGTACATGGTAGCTCCATAGGCTTTTGTTGTTGCTTCTTAGACTCACTTACCTTTTTCACACTTGATTCTAGTCTAAGGAAATCAATGTGAGATCTACCAATCAACCACTAGACATTCAAGACATTGGTTACACGATCTTCAGGTCAAGAAACTACAAGTTTCACCAACCAATCATATCAAATAGTTTTCTAAACAACACATTACATCTAAAAATAATATATTATGAAATTTATTACCTAGCATAGCTTTAAGAAGGGTTTAAGGGTTAAAGTTATTTAGTGATATAACCATGCTTGGCATAATCTTGTTCCTTCATTGGCCCTTTCTTGTTCCTACACACTCGATGCACACATAAAATTCCTCTAACCTAATAGCCAAAGCTATAGAATTTTAATCAAATATGGTACTCAATCAATTATAAACAACCAATCATACCAAGGAATATAAGCATTCACTTAGATAATTTCACATAGCATAATAGACATACATTTGTCACTTCACAAGCTTATAAACAATGATTCAAACATCATTAATTTAATCTTTCACATGAATATATTCAATTTCATAATTTCAACATCACATAAGAAAATACAATGATTTATTTTTCAAGAGTACATATTCATGATACGTTTGATAATAGGTCTTTCTCATGGTTCCCAACACATCAAAATCCTTCAAAAAATCCTTACATGCCTCAACTAGACATGACTTAACAACATATTTCCATAACTAAAATATTACAAGTCATAATCTCATAGTCATCTAATGTTAAATATGAACAATGTGCAAAATGGGGCCTTATATCCCCCTCCTCTTATGCAAAATTCCACCTAGAAGTCACTCAAAGATGTGAGGGTACCAAACCTTTAAGGGGGAAGCTTCTTCCCAAGTGGATACTGATTCATCATATTTATCCCACTGGACCTTGACTTGATCTAGGTCTCTACCCTAAAGGGTCAATGTTTTGTGCACTATAATCTTTATGGGATTCAAAATCATAGCTCTATTGGTATTGACCTACAAGGCTATCCAATATAATACATGAGCAATGTTAGAAACCTAGTAACATAAAAAAAAAATGAAATTCATCATGAACACAAGATAGTCTAGTTGGCAAAGGTAGTCGATAAGCTATTGGACCAATGGTCTCTAAGATATCAAATGGCCATATAAAACAAGGTGATAACTTTAAACCTTTTCCATAATGGATAGATATTTTTTTGGGTCTTATCCTAAAGAATACTTTATCACCAAAATCAAAATGTCGATAAATTCTCTTTGCATCAATATACTTATTTTTCCAATCCCTACTAGTCTCAAGGTGCTGCCAAATCTTAACCACTTGTCACTCCATGTCTTATAACATGGTAAGACCAATCATGACTCTATACTCCATTTGATCCCAATTTAGTGGGATTATACAAGCTCAACCATACAAATACTAGAAAGGTGCCATCTTAATTGAACTATGATAGCTATTATTATAATATAATTCAATAAGATACATATAGTTTTCCCAATAGGATTTTTGGTACATAACATACATGTGAATCATGTATTCAAAGACTTGATTGGCTCTCTTAGTCTCCCCATCAGTCTCAAGATGGTAATAAATACTAAAATTGAGCTATGTGCTCAATGCCTTATACAAAGAAGTCTAGAAGTGTGAAGTATATACGGAATCTCTATCTAAGATAATCATATAGGGAATCCCATGTAATCTAACAATATCATCCAAGAATACTCTTTCCATTATGATGGCATTATAAGTAGTTTTTATGGGAGAAAAGTGATATACTTTGGTCAACTTATCCATAGAGACCATGATTGCATCATGATGATAAGTCAAGGTAGGTAAGCCTATAATTAAATCCATGGAGATGGTATCCCATTTACATTCTAGGATCTCATGAGGATATAAAAATCTTGTCAAATGTTAATGTTTATCCTTAACCCTATGACATTCCAAGAAATGATCTACAAAATTAGAAATATCATGCCTCAAACCAACCCAATAATACAATTTTCTTAACTCAGCATACATCTTCTTAACTCCAAGGTGTGTTTGGTAAGGATCTCTATGTGACTTAAAAAAAATTAGCTCATGTAAGCTACCTTTTGAAGGTACATAGATACACCCTTCATGGTACAAAATGCCATCTATATCAAGATAATAACCTTCAAATCTTCCTAACATATTTGTACCAAAATCTACCAACTGCCTTACTTACTTATAGAGGCAATCCTCTAGAAGTTGCTTCACTATATGACTCCTCAAGTTAGTTTGCAAACCTATTACTTCCAAATCATGGTTCTTTCTACTTAGTGCATTAATAACTACATTTTCCTTTCCTTTGATACATGGAATCTCATAATCATATTCACATAGTAGTTCCATCCAATGCCTTTGATGTGTGTTGAGGTTAAGCTGATTGAATAAATGCTACAAACTCAAATGGTCTATCTTTAAAACAAAGTGATGACCAAACAAGAAGTATCACCACCTTAGGCACACATGAATAAAATATGTAAATTACAAAATCATGTATGGGATATCTCAACTCATAGTCTTTGAGTTTTTGAGATTCATATGCTATAACTTTTCCTTTATACATGAGTACAACTCCTAATCATTCCTTTGATTCATAAGTACAAATAAATAATTCCCTAGTAGGATTTGGCATAGCTAAAATCAATACATTAGTGAGTCACTCTTTCAACAATTGAAAAGCTTCCTCATATTTCATTTTCCATACAAACTTATTTCCTTTCCTCTGAAGTGAAGTGATAGGATTCATAATGCAAGATAAATTCTCAACAAAGCATCTATAATATCCTACCAAACCCATGAATCTACAAACTTCTACAATGTTAGAGGGTATCATCCATTTCATAATTGCATGAATCTTAAAGGTGTCCATAGATATCCCTTACCCTGAAATGATATGCCCAAGGTATTATACCTCAGGATGTGAAAAAGTACATTTTTCTAAATTTCCAAACAATTGATTTTCTCTCCAAAGCTACAGGACTTGTCTCAAGTGGTCCTCATATTATTCTTCATTTCATGAATAGACCAAGATATCATCAAGGAATATTAGCATAAAATGATCCAAAAAAGTTTAAAACACTCCATTCATAAGACTCATGAACACTGATGGAGCATTGGTCAACCCAAATATTACAACTATAAATTCATAATGCCCATACTACATCATAAACACAATCTTGTAAATATCAGGCTCTATGATACATAATTGATGGTATCCATATTTCAAATCTATCGTGAAGAACACCTTAGATCCCCCCATATAATAAAAAAATCATCAATTCTAGTAAAGGGATAATGATTCTTGATTGTTATCTTATTCAATTGGTGGTAATCCACACACAATTAAAGGGATTCATCCTTCTTCATGAAGATGACTGGTGCTCCCCATGAGGACACACTAAGACAAATTAAACCTCTCCAAAAGTTTCTCAAGCTACATCTTGAGTTTATATAATTTAGGCATGATTATTTGATATGGTTTTTTTTAAATGGGCTCAACCCCAGATACTAAGTTAATCTGAAAATCAATTTCTCGTAGAGGGGGGATACTTGGCAATCTATATAGAAACACATCAAAAAATTACCATAGAATAGGATGGTCATCTAGATAATCTTTCTCTAACTCATCTAAACTATCACTCAACATGATAGCAAGTAATTTATAACCCTTCCTTATGTTCTTCTTGAGTTTCATCATGTACATCGTGTGAAGGGAAATGGGTCTCTTGACTCTAGATATCACCATAGAAGATCCAAGGTCATTTACACACTTGATAACATTGTCATGGCAATCCAACTTGGCTTTATGAGTTGTAAGCTAATCCATACCCAAGATAATATCATAAGAGCCTAAAGTTATAATGTGTAATTCTACCATGGTGGAAAAGACACCAAGGTCTAACACACAATTGATCACTAAGGAGTTAATAGAATCATGGGCCTTGTGGCCAACTCTACTACCTAACTTTTTAACTAACTAACAACTACCAACCCACAACAATACACAACACAAGTAAAAATAGAGTTTGTAACTCCTGAGTCAAATAAAACTAAAATAAAAACTCCATCAATCATACATGTCATTTTAATGACTATTGCTTGGTGATAGGATTGGTAATCATCCACTACTACATAAATTTTATGTCCTCAACATACATTACCCACTATCTACTCTGACACCAGAGTTTTATACCTAAAATTAGTTGATGGTTCTAGGGGAAAATCACATCCAAAGTGATTAGGAGATTCACATGTAAAACACTCACCTCTATGTTTGTCTCACCTTAAGGGAGCTCCATCTGATCTTGATCTGAAAGAAGTGGTTGACCTTGATGGTCTCACTTGTTTAGACCGTTGAGTCAACATAGTTCAAGTCTATTGATGGTATTGAGGTCCAACCTCATTTCATCTTTGATATTATTTTTATAATTAATTAATATTCATAATTTGGCCAAAATAATTACTCTCTTTCTATTAAGGAGGGGGTCTAGAGTTGGATAGAGTTGTTTTCCAACCCCTTGGATGCAGGATGTACCCCTTACAACCTTAAATCATGTTGTGACTTCATCTTGCCTCAAAAAATTTCTCAAGAATTTTGAGTCTTTCCTCAAGACTCCCTATCCAAATAGACCTTATCAACTACTACTTCAAAGGTTGTCGGAGATAAAATGCACAATGTGTTATCTAGCTCAAAATTCAAGCCTCTGATGAACTTGTTTACTTGGATAGTCTCATCTGTATAACCTTGTATATATCTAATTAAGTCCAGGAAATGACACTCATTTTGCATCATAGTTCCACTTCCCTACCGAAGGTCATGAAATTCATCTACCTTCTTTTTAACATATTGAGGAGATAAATAGTGTGCTCTAAAATGTTCCTTAAATAACTCCCAAGTGAGATAAATTAGTGTCAAATGGAACTCTTGCTCCTTTCCTTCTCACCACATCTTAGTTACATCTCTAAGAAGGTATGTACCTATATGGGTCTTCCCTTTGGAGTCACAATCATACAAGGTAAAACATCCTCTCATGTTTGTTAACTGAGCTTCTCCTAAAAATCCTTCTTAAGTACTATCAGAAGTAGGAGGATGTAGCCTAATAAATTACTTCACTAAATATCTAGGTATAGGTCTAAGAGGATGGTCTAGGTCTCATCTCTCTCGATGCTTACCATGATGATGCAATTTGAATTTGTCATCCTCTGAATGGTGATGGGGAGGACTTCTAGACCTCTCTCTTTCAACTAGTCTTTGATCATCCGAAAAGTGTCGACTCTTGAAAAACATCTCTTATCTATTACATGGCTAAGAGGATTTGGGGTCCTATATCATTTATCCCTAACTGATTGGGAGGCTCATGCTCACCAATTTAATTATCATTCTGACAAGTTTGATGTCCTTCCCTCATTATACACAATAACAATATAGACATTAGAGTCCATGAAAAAACTAGAAAACTATAGAGCAACTCTAAATGCCTAGAGTTACCTATGTAGTAACCCAAACTTTGATACCAAAATTTCATGCCCATTTTTTCCTCTAAAAATAAGCATGGCATCATTAAACACACAAATAACCAAACATAAAATATGAGCAGATACCAAAATTCATGTTAAGCATATATTCATATTCATAATTCCTAAAACTACCACCATTCCATAATCAATTTCATGCCACTAATTAAGAGGTCAAATACTCTAATTATTTGTCCAAACATTCTAGGAACCATTCATTGGCTTGTGTTGAATATTACCACACTATGATGATGAAATGAACATAAAAATTATCCCCAACCATTGCTAACAAAGTCATGCTCCATGTGGCCACTTTGGTAGGCTTTTATACCATGCCATCTTCCCTTTCAGGTCTGGGGGTCCTTTGGCACATGGTGATCCCTAAGTGATCTAGATATTTCTAGCTACATCATAGCTATATAAAAAACTATACCGATGTTACCTTTATCAAATTAGTAAGATGTTGACACGTGGATGGCTCCTGACACTCTACTTGACCAATAATGTTCATGCTTAGTTCTCCATACCCATAACTAGGTAGGCACCACCTATAGGTTAGTTGGATTGTAACACATGGATAGCTCTCAGTGATCTGCTTGCCTGACATCATTTGTAAAATGGATCATGTTGATGTCACTCTTGGGTTAGTGGTATGACACCACATAGATGGATTTTGGAGATCTATTTGCCTAAAATCATCCATATAATGGAGCCTACTGACATAAATCACAAGTTAACTAGTTGATGCCATGTGGATGGCTCTCAGTGATCTATTTTCCTAATATCTATCATACAATATAACCTATTGACATTGATTTTAGGCTAGCAAGATGACACCATGTGGATGTCTCCCACTAATGTGCTTACCTAGTATCATATGTACAATGAGATAAGTTGATTCTAGTCTTGGGTTAGCAATATGAAGACATGTGGTTTCCTCTGACTAACTCACAAGAAGTCAAAAAAATTGACTAAGGTAAAATTATAAAAGAAGCCAAGAATTTAAATGTCTAAGGCAAAAGTCCATGAAAATCTCTTATCAATAATGGCTAATAAAAATGTTACACATGTAAAATTATGTAGGGAACTCATCGAGTAGCTAAGGCAATCACTTCGTAAGGTAACTTGACCAATCAGTTAAGGCACGATATGATAAAAAAAATTGAAGCTAAAGATAATGAAGGCATATCAAAAATGCCAAAAATAGTTGATTTTTATAAATCATCTAAGGCACAGCAAAAATAAAATCATATATGATTCCATGAATTCAAACTTCATTGAGGTAATAAAATGCCTACATTAATTTTTGTCAATTACAAGATCTAGGCAAAGTCTTCATTCTTCAGAGTAGATTCATATGAGTTAAATTTGCATCGCATAAATGATAAACTTAACACTAAACCAATACTCTTATTAGTTTATTTAAAACCTAAAACTCAAACATGCATTGCTCCAAGTAAAATATCTCTAAGGTCTAAAGGTTACCACACAAACTGAGGAATTGACTTAATTAAATATTTATATGGTTAGGTGATGGCCTGTAGGCCCATTCATTCTATTAAATCTGATAGAACAAGAAGAGATTTACTTAACAAGTAAAAACTCAACATCAAAGGGTTGGTCTACAGGACCTTCTTATATCATTAAGCTTTAGCCAGAGTGACCTCAGTCAAACATAAAGGCTTCATTCTTTGTTATAATTATACTATTAGAGCTAAGCTCTATTAAGTCATTTTAATAAGTCGGTATTGTTATAGGGAATGTTTATAATAGATAGCTTACTCAACTACTGATATTTAAGGAACTCCACAAGACATCATTTCAACCTAGAATGATAAATTAATATTTAGTTTACTCTAACAAGCTATATTGTTATTACCAATAACAATCTCATAAATTTTTATTGGGTTCTATTCATTAAGATAAGTCTGATCCATTAAATCATATTACATTTAGATCATAAAGAAAGACATGATGCTTAATTGATATGCTTGTCATAACAATATATAAGCAAGAGAATCAATCTATCAAATTTACTGGAGTCATAAAGGCTAAAGACTTTTATACATCTAGGATCCTCCCTAAGGTCCTCTAAACTAAGCATTCTTAATCAATCCCATCTTTGTTTAACAAGGGGATTCAATAGAAATATAATAGAAGTCTTTACCCATAACTAGGTTATTATCCAAGATCTATCTTTCATATAATTAATCCGAGTAGGTTGGCTCTTTAACAACATAAATAATACATAAGATTTCATCCAATTATTTACATGGAAATAAGTACATCTCTAAGCTTAATTAACTAATGAAAAACCAGTCAGTCTTAAACAGTGTTTTTTGTCTGCTCCCAAGCATCCATTAATCATAAGAAGGAAGTATCACTGCCTAACATTTTGTCATCATTAAGTTTTTGCTCTAGACACCCTCAATCTTGAGACTTCTAGATTAGAGCATGTTTACATCACTTTGTAAGGGCAAGGATAGATATCTAAGATAGGGAATCTTAACATAAGGGAATGAGTATGCACCACCTATAGTCTTATTCTTGGTTCTTACCCAAGGAAACTCCTAAATCCAAATACAAAGCAAACAAGCATTTAAATGATCATTCAACTAAATCTAAACATTCATGAATATAAAACTACCAAGAAAGCTTTCATAGCATAATAAGGCATGCTGAGTAATTGGATTAGCAAGAGGATACCTCAATCTATTACTTTATTCCAATGGTCATGGGAGATTTGAACAAACTTCTACCGTTCCTAGCACAAGAGGACTTTGACAAACTACCATCATGATGTTCATAGGAGGGTCAAACAACCTACTACCATGACTATCATAAGAGGACTTTGATGAACTACCATCATGATGTTCATGAGAGGGTCAAACTTCTTGTTACCATGCCCAACATAGAAGGACTTTGACTTCTTACCATCATGAAAGAACCACTCATAGATAACCATCACCTTGTGTCACAACAAAATTAATGTATTCACACAAGAAAGTATAAATCATTTCATTCAAGTAAGGAGGAATAACATCTCCAAGGCCCTCAAATCATAAAACACTACATGGCATCCAATACATAACCATGAACAAGACAATAAAATAGACACAATAAAGTAAGTGATCTTATTCTCCTAAAAATAAAAGATCAAACAAGAATAAAATCATTTCATTCCATGAAAATAGTTTAAAAAAATATGTTAATAGAAATCCCAACTATCGACTCCAAGGCCACCTAGGTTCTATCTTTCAGTAGTCTAAGGCTCCTCTTTTTTAACCAAATCCTCTTATTTACCACTTAATCTCCTTTACTCAGCCTATTTTTCATCTTATTTTGTAAAAGTCGCACCCACCTTAAAAAAAGTGAAAAAAATCCCTAACTAAGGAAGATTAACTTATAGATGTCTTATAATCAACCAACCACCCTCCACTCACCAACCCATACCTCATTAATGGACATGCTTTTCCATGTTCCATAAAAGTGCATGGAAGCTCTACAAGTTTATGTGGTTGATTCCTAGACTCACTTAGCATTTTTCCACTTGATTATAGTTTAAGGCAATTAATGGGATATCTATCTATTGACCACTAGATATTCAAGATGTTAGCTACATAATCTTCAAGTCAGGTGACTACAAGATTCGCCAACTAATCATAATAGTTAGCTGCCTAAATACCATGTTACATCTGAAAATAGTATCTTAGGAAAATTGATTACCTAAAACAAGTTTAAGAAGGGTTTAAGGGTTAAAGCTATTTAGTGATATAACCATACTTGGTGTAGTCTCATTCCTTCATTATCCCTTTCCTATTCCTACAAATTGATTCACACATCCAATTCCTATAACCTAATAGCTGAAGCTATGAAATTTTAATAAAATGGGGCACTTAATCATTTATAAGCAACTAATCATATCAAGGAATATAATCATTCACTTGGATAAGTTCACATAACATAATACACATGCATTTGTCATTTAACAAGCTTATACGAAATTATTTAAACATCATTAAGTCAATTTATCACATGAATATATTTAATTTCATAATTACAACATCACATAAGGAATTGCAAGCATTTATCTTTTAATAGTAAATATTCATGACATGTTTGATAATATGTCTCTCTCATGGTTCCCAACACATGGCAAACCTTCATAAAATATTTGCATGCCTCAGTTGAACATGACTTAACAACATATTTCCATAATCAAAATATTATAAGTCATATTCTCATAGTAATCTAATGTCAAAGATGAGCACTATGCAAAATAGGGCCTTACATATCTATTAATCAATTAACTAAAAATCCTAACATTTAAATGAATTTCTTTGGGAATAAATGTATTGTGTTGGATGTAAAATATGATAAATTAGTTTTAGTCATTGGGCAAGGTGGCTTGTATAGGATTATTGACCCTATCATAGTCAACTTACATGTATTGGTTGTGGAAGATAATACCAACATTTTATGGCAAGAGAGATTTACACATCTCAACCTTCATTACCTATCCAAAATTATAAAAACCAACATGTTTCTTGGATATTTGTACAAGGTGTTTATGTTATCAGAGGTTATTGTTCAATATAACATGCTAAGGATAAGGATAGCTAAGTTTTATTAGTCTACATGTGATAGTACAGAGAATTCACATTTACCAAAAGCATGATAGAAATTAGTTATTATGTGATTGAAAGGAACTAAGATTAACCAAAGTTTTTTTTAAGTTTACAAAGCATTCTGATTACTTTAAGATAGATTAAACCAAACATTAAACATGATAACACATACAAGGAATAACATAAGAAATACGAGATATAACCATAACCAGAAAGTCTATATTGATCTCAACAAAAGGTCATCAACTTCTTCATACAAGCATACATATTTATAGTTACTACAATTCCTGACTATTCATATTCTTCTCATACATTGGCACCAAAATGAGGAGACTATTCATCTTATATTCTTTCACAAGCCAAAGAGGATAGGACAAAATATAGCTGATAAATTCATATATAACACATGAATATTCAAAGAATATCCTGCACAGGTTTTCTTATCCATTTTTATTCTCTCAACACTTTTTTGAACTTATAGTGTTATCTCATCTCAAGACAACATCGTAGGTTTATCTGACTATGCACTGAGAGAAGAATCTAAAAATTTGAGTAGACTAGTAAGAGTCATAGTAATTTCTCAAGGTATCAATTCTAGTTTTCACCTCTTACATGCTACTTAACCACCCTTTCAAGTTTTCAACTAAGTAGCATACCAACCTATTAACCATTTGGGTTTTCAATAGGCTAGCATAACCAGGTGGCTACCCTTTATGGGTTTTTAACTATCTTGGCCCTGCTTGTCTCACTAGTCATCCCCAATATAAAAATTTGTTCAAAACTTTACAAAAAAAATTAAACATTATGCATTGCACAGTACTCAACTAGAAGGAGGTGGTGTTTCAAAGGAAAAAGGCTGAATGGTAGGATCTTTGACCTCAATCTAAGAATTCATGCACTACATGAGATCTTTCTAGAGTTATAATGGTGGTATGTAAATAGGGAATTTTAGCATTAGGGTCACCTCACTACAAAACAAAGCTAGGTCAATATTGAATGCATCCTAGTCAAGCATCACTTCCTAGATCATGAAAATCAAGACATGAATTGGTGTGTAAGACCCAATGAGTTCCTTAAGGTCTACATTTTGAGTGGCACTTATGTCTGCCCTAGTATTACTAACCTTCAGTTGAATCTCTGCACTTAACTGCTCCAAATTGTATGTGTGTCTATCGTAGAGCCCCTCAAATACACTACATCACAAGTCTTGTTTCCATCTAAAGAGTTGGTCATGTACATTATCCCTAGAATTGAATGATTGCTAGAGATCAATTTCTATTTCATTTGTTAATGTAGTTTGGTTGTGCATAGTTGTGTTATATGTGGCAGTTGTATTGAAGTCTACACTATAACTGGTAAGGGTATTGTCAAGCTATTGTTTCTAGTTCAAAAGACTACATGTGATTTGATGAGATTATAGAAATATGATGTTAAGCATACTTTGATACTCCTCTAACAGAGTAATCAAAATCATGGTGTCAGTCTTCATGCTTTATCCCAAGTTGTTGAGTGCATGAACTTGTTATGTTGCACACTAATCTTTTGTGAGATTTGTAACTAGGGCCATTACCCTGTTGTGGTCCAACATGACCTATTCCCTAATGAATCAAGAGGCCAAGGATGGGCAAGTGTCTTCAATTATCTTTTCTACTTCATGCATGTGAGACCTAAGTTCCATGTTTTTTGCCTTTGATTGGTCCTACTCTTGCTCTAATGAGGTAGCCTTTTGTGAGATAAACTCTTGGAATGTTATGACACCCTCCAACTTTTTATTTAAAGGAAAGTGAGAGATGTCCAAAGAGGCATCCTTCCTGACTAGAAGAGTGGTCAATGTGCTTCTCATTATTGTAGGATCCTAGCATATCAAGGTGGCTAGAGGGAGGGAAAAGGTGATACACTAAGTAGTGACTAAGGGAACATCCCAGAGCCATACACCTCCTAATGGGAGCTATGGTAATTATGTTTATGCCTACATCATGGCTGATGCTTGCTATTGTGTTGCGGCCTCTATTATTAGCTTAGCTTCTTGTGTAACATCCTCTGCCATATTTTTTTACCTCTTCCTCCTGTTTCTTATTTATGTCTTCTTCTTCCCTCTTCCTTTTCTGCTCCTCTTCTTCTTACTTATTCTTTTATGCTTCATATCTTCTCTTATCCTCTTTCTCTTTCTTGGATTTTTTTCCTAATCCTTTTTCTTTTTCTCTTCAAATTCCTCTTTCTCTTTCTTATTTCTCTCATCTTCTTCTTTCTACTTCTTTTATTACTCTTCCTTTTTCCTATATTCTTTTGCTTCTCTCTTCTTCTATTCTTGTTCATGCATAGCTTGGGCCTGTACCTAGGCTTATGATTCTACCTACACTTGTTGTTGCTACAAGGCTTCATCATGTTCCCCCTTCTTTTTCATATCTTCCTCTACCTATTATTGTGCACGATCTGCTACATCTTGTTTTCATTTGTCTTCTTCTTTTTCCTTCTTCTCTTTATCCTCTTGTACTTGTTGTTATGTAATGGTTGCTTCTTAGGCTTTCCAGGCCATCTCCTTAGCCTTTTGTATGTCTACCTCTACATCCTTGGCCTTTTTGGAGGACTCAACTTCTTCAACTTGTTGTGTTGCTTATTATTGTTGTGTTTGTTCTTTCTTTTATTCTCCTTTTTCTTGAGTTGGCATTCAGTTACATGAGCAATTTCTTCTCTGGCAGCCTATTGCTCCTCTATTGTTTGTTGCTTTTATGTTATTTTTTTAACCTATTATGCCTATGGTGATGGTGGGGAGTCATTTGGGTACACCTCCAAACTTGGAACATGTTGCTTTTTTCTACCGATTATGACTAGTTTGCATCATGGTGGTGGTACAAAAGTTTTTTAGGTAGGTTGTGCTTCTTGCTTAGCATCTAGTTAACCAAATATGCATTCTTCCAAAGTAGGGGAGACTCTTGTCTCCCACCATATTTTGGGCCTACACATAAGTTATTCTAGTGGACTCTTTATTAGAGGTGCAAAAATAATGCTAGGTGCAAATGTTGGAGCAGTCAATGGTTGGAAGAAGTCCATTCTGCATCAAAGTTGCTCTACCTCTTCTTTAAATGTATGAACAATGATGGATGGTGGATAATCTAGAAGTTCCACCCATAAGTTAGGTGGAACTTGATTTTAGATTTATACTATGCACACTACCTTCCAAAATAAAATCTTTTTCTTCCTTTTTCTTGTAATAGTCTCCAACCATGTTTGCCAGCATGGCTTGGTAGACTTCTTATGCATCAATACCCATCTCCATGAGGTCAAAAGAGTTGAAAATCTATGGCACCTTCAAGTCATTCTTCCAAGTTGCATTTCTACATGTTGTTCTCTTTGAAGGAGGTGACATCGAATAAGGGTCTGCTTTGCACTTCCTCTAATGTTATTATAAACTAGATGTTGGCTTTGATGGCTGCATAGTAGGAATGTCTACGCTCAGTGGTATCGAATACAAATGGGTTGCTCACTTGGCTGCATGTTCTTTTTATCTGGCCACCTTAGATTGCACCATATCCATCATGATTAAGAATGGAAGTGGTTTGAAAGGTGATCATGATATCTCATGAATTATGATGAAGACTCCCTTAAGTAGTAGAGTGATTATGACATATTATCCCAAATATTGTAGGACATGTTGTAGAACTTTGAGGTGTATGGTGATGAGGTCTAGACATTCCACCCACCAAGATTTAAATTGCCCCTTGTGTATGAGGGCTCCATGATCATGTGTCCATATGATGTTGAAAAACTATTATGCTGATCAGTAGGCTGTATTTGGGTACAATTCCCCTTCAGGTAATTTCCATTGTGTGAAATAAAGGAAAAGTATCAAGAACTGATACTAGAAGGTCTACCTTGGATTGGTGTGGCATTTATTGATGTTTTTTAGAAATTATTGGATAAAGTATTCAATCCAATTGAATTATTCACCTCAATGGATCATCTTATGAGTGATGTCCACAATACCCTTAAAGATTTATTTGGTAGACTTGGTTGTCTACCAAAATAGTTTGGTAATGCATTAGATGAGAATGTGTAAGTTCATTTATAATTTCATCGATCAAAATCCCTTGATTTCTTTTCACATACAAGTCCAACAATTATTGCAAGATAGGAGGTATTTTGGTCTTGTAGGGTAACAGGGAGTCTCCACACATAGGCATGCCCAATGCTTAGGCCATGGCTTCTGTATTGATGACCATGATCTCATCTAGTCCTAAATGGACAAAACCATCATTATATCATCCAAGCAATACTTGAAAAATCTCTCTCATGTCACTAACATTTGGCATTCATAGGAGATGCTCAACATCTATGTTCTAGAATCTGTGGAGAGCTACGAGGGTGAGTGGTTTTACAACATCAATAGGGTTAGGATAAAAGATCTTCTATTTAGCTTTGCAAATGTATTGAAATGGCTCTTGATCATTGTACTTGGTCTACTGAAGTGCCATGTTAACACCCAAGGCTTCCTTTTGTGCTTTAAAGAGGGGTCAGATTAGCAACATGGTATCCATGGTTACGTAAAAAGATTTTTGACTAATTTTGAATGCTCTATGTAATAAAATTTGTTTAGCTCTTGATATCTATCACACTCAAAAATATGCTAAGGATGAAATACAAAATTAGAGTTTGAACTTAGCTTTTATAGCTTTTAGGCCTCTTGGCTTCGACATTCAAGCTATGCTTAGCTTTGCATTCATCTTGAATTTAATGGTGGATGTGGAAAATCAATTTCCAGTCTATCCATTAAATTATTTAGTCATTGGTGCATGTGTGGAGTTATGTTGTTATGCCCTTAGGTGTCCATATGAGGGGTGCGAGCTACTAATGTTGACTAGCCATCAATTTTTTAAACATCATGTCCATCGACCCATGGCTCTTACATTTACTTCAGGTAGATGACCATTATCTGATGGATATCTTATTGATGTTATGTTTTGGTATCTTTCCCAAACTTAATATTATTTAATCATTCCTCTTTAACTTTTTTAACAGTACACATGGATCTTCCTGTGCACGTCTAGAGCACACAATGTTTAGTTGTTATACTTCACAAATGTTGTTATTGAAATCATCTACAAATACACAAAATATAAAAAAACACATAAAAAAATTACAAAATAGATAAATCCTAATCTACATTGTGCTACTCAGCACCCACTTAGTTTGGAAAATGAGATCAATAGACTATTGGCAGTAGCGCTTAAGCCTATAGCCATTTACTCACCTTGACAACATAGTTCCTTGAAGATCCCTTAAAAATACTATTCCTTAATATGTTAAGTCATGTATAATGTAAGACCCTTTCCATATTATTTGCATTTTACTTGGGAATGCTCTGAACTGGCTATCATACAATAAAATTGGTTAATCTTTGTGAAATTATTTTTGGCATAGATTCCTATCATGACACACTTTCTAACCTTTCTTATGCACTTCTTATGTCCATACTTCTCTTCGTCTAAACTCGTCCATCTTATTTAGTTCTAGAATCTAATTATTAAGAGATTCACAATCTCCTAAACGTATGACCATAGTGATGTGCAGGCTAGGTACTAGATAATTCATTGGCATGACTGCTTCCACACCATACACTAACTAAAATGGTGTAAATCTTGTATCCCTTTTGTAATTTGTGTGATATGCTACAAGATAGTAGGAATGTGATCTTTCTAGTCATCCTGCTTAACATCATAGATTTTAATTAGCATTTTCCCTAGTACCTTATTTGAAGCTTCAACCTAGGCATTCACCTACAGATGATAGGTAGTGATTTGATGATGTGAGATCATAAACTATTCAGTCAAGGCCTTGATGGTATTTTTGAAGAAATTCATTCCTCTGTCATTGACTAACTTGATCAGGCATCCAAACTTAGTAATGATATTTTTATATAAAAACTTCATTACATCCTTCACACCATAGCTAGGTATGGTAGCAGCATCAACCCACTTAGTAAAATAATCTATCATAGTAATAATGTATTTATATTTGTTGTGATTACTTGGTGGGTTGATTGGTCCTTGAAAATCAATACCCACTATTTGAATGGTTTCTCTACTAATAGGTGTTGTAATGACATCTCATCTTTTTGGAGAGGTTTTCCCATATATTGGTAGACATCGCAATGCTACATAACTCTATGTGAATATTGGAACAAATTTGGCCACCATAGTCTGCTATGTAGAATATTTATAAATGTAAACTCTCTTTTGAAATGTCCTTCTATGACTCCTTGATGAGCTTCCTCTAAGAGTTAAGGTTGTTCATGTTCAAGGACAACCCTGTATAGGACTTCATCCTTTCCCAAGTGATATAATAGTCCATTAATGATGGTATATGGTAGTGCTCTAGTCACAAAATGCTTTTTGTCCCACTACTAAAAGTGCACAAGGAAGATTCCTTGCTCAAGGAAGTTGGCAATAGCTTTGAAATTTTTAGGAATCATAGAGACAAAAGAAGTGTGCATCATGTGAATATTCTTGTAGTTATTCCCACTCTTCCCAATTTGGAATGAGATTGAGGTGGTTAGGCCCCACATTCTCTCTTCCTAGTTTTACATTTATGAAAATTTGAAATTCTTAAAATAACATTAACCAGTGAGATATTCATCTTCCTAACATTGATTTGTTGACTAGATACATCGGGCTTGATGGTCAGTGAACACCTCAAATGGTGTCACCAAAATATAGTGCCAAAAATTTTGAAGTGTGAACATAATGGCCAATGCTTTCTATTCTATAATTGTATAATTTTACTCCACATCTGACAATTTTTGGATAGCAAAGTGGATAGAATGATCAAGCACACCATCTCTAGGCTGCACAAGTACAACACCAACTACAATGCCTGAAGCATCTACATGTACATGAAATGGCTTACTCCAGTCTGTGAAAACAAGTGTGGGTGATGTGACCAGTTGTTTTTTTAGCTCAATGAAATATTCTTAGCATTCAGATGTTCATATAAACTTAGCATTCTTTCATATTAAAGCTTCTAATGGAGATGAAATCATTGCGTAGCCTTTAATAAATTTTTGTTAGTAACCTATGTGCCTAAGAAAGGAGCACACTTTAGTGGACCTAAAAAGTGGTGGCATACTCAATATTACTATTATTTTAACCTGATCCAAAAAGATGTCATCACTGCAAATAACATGTCCAATTAAAGCACTAAAAGGTGTAAAAAATAAACATTTCTTCAAATTTAAAGCGATGTATAGAGCTCGGCATTATTCTAACATCAAATGTAACTTGGACAAATGCTCTTTGAATAGGTAGAATACTATCCAATCATCTAGGTAAACTTATAGGAACTCATGGATGAAATATTTGAATGATGTAACCATTGTGCATGAGAAAACTACAGGTGCATTCTTCAAGCCAAATGACATGAATTTATATGCAAAGAACCCCACTTTATTACAAATGCTATTTTAGATCGATCTTCCTTTATGATCAGAATATGATGATATCCAATGAACCCATCCATGAAATAATATATTTTGTGTCTTACAATAGACTCCAAAACTTCATCTCTAAATGGTATGGGAAATGGATCATTTACATAGGCATCATTCAAAATGTGGTAGTCCCCACATACTCAAATTTCTCCTATTTTCTTTGGTTGGACTATAATTGGGCTTACCCGATCAGATTTTTCTATTGGATAGATTATCCCTACATCTTACATTCTATCCAATTTTTTTTCTTTACCTTCAAATTCATATTTGGATTGAACTTATATGGTTACTTCTTGTTCGACCATGCACACTCCTTTAATTCAATGTGCATCTCACTGAGAGATGGGTTGACTCCTCAAACCTCTGAGAATTTGGTGGGAAATACATCTTGGTAATCCCTCAAAAGTTGTAGGGCTTTTGAAATTTTAGTCTCTATCCAATAGTCACCTATGCTTGCCAATTTTAGAACCTCCTTTATTCTAATGTTAGAGACATGCTTCTTGAGAGGTTGCTAATAAATTTTGCATTTCCCTTCATCCACATATTCTTGGATCTTCATTTGACCTTCTTGTTCTAGAATTTAGATGTTGTGTAGCTTATCTTCTTTACTTAGTGTTATGACGATGTCCTTGAGCAGTTCTAAAGGTCTCTCAGGTTCAAATAAATTATTCAAATCTAAATCAACATTAGAATCAAAATCTTCACTGTCTTTTACCTCATCTTTGATTTGATGACATGGCTATGTCAAAACTTATTCTTTAGTTTTTGTAGCTTTATACCTTTGAAGTGTTGAATTAAGATCAAAATCTATGTTTTAATGTGTAGTTGATTCTATTGTGATGCTCAAATATTCCACACACCCATGACATAGAAATTACTTGAGTTTTTATAGAGCATTATGAACTAGAAGATTTTCATCTTCAAAGACAAAAGTTTGTATGAAATTGCTCTACACTTGTGACCAATGTTTGGTCTTTCTCCTGTGCTCTTGGTGCATGTACCATGTTGCTGGTAGTCGATCAAGTGCATAGTGGAAAATGAAAACCCGATACTTGTATGCCACATGTTCTTCATTTCAAATTTCAACACATTTATGCATATGAATCTCAGGGCACTCACCTTCTTGAAAGAATAGCTAGTTAGTGTGGATGAATTGTGGTAGCTAAAACCTATTGATCATGAGTTCACAAGCATCATCCAACTCAAGCTAGATGTCTCGATGGGTTTCCCACCATGTTGTAACAACTCCCTTTAGGTCATAGTTTAGAGTGCTAACCTACTAATTGATGGTCATAATATGGACTTGCAATCACATAATGAAATCATTGATATCCTCTATCACTTAATATGTAGGAAGTTGATGCTCATGCATAAAGACCATTCACATGGGTTGGAGTTCATGGTTACCATGGGCCCAATTGAGGAAGTGGGTATCTAAGTCACCATTGATAGATGAAGATGCTTCTTAGGGAAAAGTGCCTTCCCTTGTCATTTTTATGTAATCCTACATGTGATCATTAGCTTGATACAAGAAATCAACTTCTAATCAAGTGGGAGATTTTTATGAACATAGAGGTGCAACCTTCAATAACAAACTTATTTATCACCGATTGTGTAACTACTAGTTTTGGTCTCCACTATTCTAATGTCTTTGGTTGCTAGGTAATCAATGATTGTACCTATAGTTTGGCATGTTGGTACAAGAAGTTATAGTCAGCTATATGTAGAGATTTTGGATTATCCTCCACATTAACCTTCATCCAACTAGTTTTTTATGGAATGTATGGAGAGTCTGGTTCAATAGGAATGATGTATGGCTTGTGTACTCTATTAAGAAAAATGACAACCACCTTATCACTTTGATGTGCCTTGATCTAGTTGTGTACTATATTGATAGTCATTTGACCATCATACACCCATTTTTTTTATCAATACAAGCTAGTGTGTTGCTGCAGTCTTCATGTTTATCACCTCAAAGTCTCCTCATAGAGATAAGTCTGTGACCTTGATCTTGATGTCCTCCAATTTGCCAATAGGCTCAACTTTTTTGTGGTTATCCAAGCTCAAAGTTACTGGGATATAGCTGAGGGTTGGTCATCCAATAGCTTCCCATGTGGTTTTGGGAATCATATTTACTATGCTATTAAAATCAAAGATAGCATTTGGGATCTTGTATCTAGTAACCTCAATATCAATCTACACATCAACATCCCATGGTTTCTTTGTCTTGACATACCATACCGATTTTTCTATCTTTTGTTGGCCATGTTGTGCACATTCCAAAAGATTATGTAGAAGATTCATGATATTTTGTGATATGTCTTCATTGCACAGAGTACTCAAAAGTTTTAGTAGATCTATGAGTGTAGTGACAACTCCATCTTGTCATATGATGCACACAATTTGGCCATACATTTGTGCATTGATTTCTGTAGCATTGCCATTAGTATTTTCCTATTGTTGAATGTTTTTTAGCAACTATGCATATTCATTCATGAGACTTTTTTTTATGGCTAGATCTGGGTATTTGTCTTGTCTAACTTTTCTAATGCCCTAATCTTGAGGCATCTCAAGTGGAGGTAGTCCTTTTTTTGCATGTTGTTTTCATGTCACAGCATTTAGAAACACATTTTTTTAGGTTCTACACTTACCATGTTTACATTTCAAATAACTTTGTCCTTCATCTACTTCTTTAGAATAGGGTAATCCTTTGTATCATGTTGATCAAAGACTTTACAATATGCATAATATGACTATCTATGTGGATTTATTGGGAAATTGTGTTGGACATGATTGTATTCTCCACATAGGTAAAATTGTAAAGGAGGTTGATGATAGTTGTTTCATCTACCACCTTGGTATCCTCTTATGTAACCACCTCGACCTCCTCCTCTATTAGACTAATATCCACCTTGGTATCCTCCTTATTACTATGTAGAGTTCCCCTACTGATATTGTTGATTATTATTTCCCATGTTAAACTACTATTACACAACTAGAGGGGTCCAATTCAGTTGTTATTGTTGTGTTATGGGTGAGCTCCAAGGTGCTACATACTGATATTAAAGAGATAGAGGTGTCCAACTTGGTGAAGGACTCCATCTATCCAATTCATGAGGTTGATTTTGTGGCAAACTCAACATCCATTATGGACTTGTTTGGGTCGCATAACTTTTATTGACCTATGGGCCTAGGATCATTTGCTTCACTAAGGATATTTATTGTGCTGCAATGGAAAACACATTTTTAGAAATGCCCTCTTTAAGTTACTACAAAGATATACAATTCTTCTCATCATGGTTGGTCAATTTTCATTAATTACAATACACATTTTATGGATTTTTGATATATTTTTGCAAAAGGTGGCACTAATTTATAACATGCTCCACTACTCAATAGAGTTCATAAAATTTTGTCTTGATTTTAGGACAATCATTTCAATGGTGTTTTTATTTTCCACACTCAGTGCACCATATATTTAATTTAGGCTTATCCACCTCATGGTATTACTCCATTATTTTTATAAAATCTTACAATGTGTTTTTAATTTTAGAATTAGCAATAAGATCTTCTCCATAATCCTTAATTTGTTCTACATGCAATATAGTAGCTCTAGCATATAATTTTATCTTATATTGAGTTTGCACAGTGGCAAACTAAATCCTACCTTGTATTACTTCAACAAACCATGTTTCTTTATCTTTATCTATCAAAGTGAATTATACCTTATTCATTACATCTAAAAATATGTGATCATAGTTACAGACTGACTCTCTAGACTTTTTCCTTATCTCTTTCAGGTTATGTATTGTTTGTCTAGTGCATTTCTTAATCTTAAATTCTATGATGAGCCAATCCTACACATCTTTTAAGATTGTCTATTATAGATGTCTTTTGTATATGAACTCCAGTGCTCTCTTGGATAGAGCCCCTACTAATTCACATTTTTGTAAATTTTTATCAATGACACCCTTAACTTGCCACTTCATTTTGAAAGTTAGCAGGTATTGTTCAGGATCTATAGAACCATCATAGATGACCAAATTTAATAATCTTCCTAACTAATTCATTATATTTAATAGTATGGATGGAGTCTTCTGCATAGATATTATTTGCGGTGGTTGCATCTTGAGTGATCCTATTTATGTACTAGTCTACACACTCGAAGAATTAACATGCACACTCTTCTTCTTTGTGCTCCTTTTGCTTTGTTGATTTGTTTCAGCTAAATCTAAGAATTTTAAAGCCTTCCTAATTGATTTTGTGTGAATTTCATTACCCCAATAGTTCACATGCTCTGAAAATGGTCTTTCTCAACTCTTCTCTTTTTGCTCACCTAGCTGAAAATTTGTACTAGAATATAAAATATTGGGTTGTGGGGATGTATTCTTTTATGGTGAATGGTTCTTATTTGTAGCTTATCTATTGTACTTGAACCTATGATTAACCTGTGACTAAATTATTTTTCTCTGCATAATTTTTATTCTTATGTTAATACCCTTTCATGTAGCTACACACTACATCCATCATCTATTGGATCTACTTATAAGCTATTCTCTTCTTCCTCTTCATACAACTCATCTTCATCTCATTATTTATTCTTTCATTCCATTTATCAGCATCCAATGTTGTCTTCTTTATTCATCCTTCATTCATCTTCTCACTTATTACATCTTTGCACTCAATCATCATCTACTCTACTAATACTCTTACTCCTACTCGTAGCTACTTGGGTATTCTTCTATTTATTTCTTTTGTTATGTTATTAGAGTTCCCATTCTAAATCTAGAGTTTTCTTCTGACTCTTCTTTCTTCGCATCTCCATTCTAGATTCAAACTCAATCTTTATTCACTCATCTATCCATAATTCACCATCATGTGCACACATCCCCATATGCCAAAATTGACTACTCCATATTGATTGGAGTAGGCACCATGGCCTTATCCAATGCCAACATCTTCAATAGGAGAGGTAGTCACTATAAAAAAATTCCTCTAATTCCTTGAATGAAGTGGTCATGTGTAGGTTTGAATGATATATATCCTTGTACTACAAAATCAATATTGTATCCATCTATAGTGGTAGCAACCCAGTAATATATCATTCTTGTCCAAATAGTTTCTAATTTCACTAATTGGTTTATCTTTTCTTCAGTCCAAGTAATGGTTTTTTTCACTCTAGGATTGAACAAATAGTACTTCAATCTTGTCAACCAACTAGTTATTAATTTGAGTGGTTCATACTAGAAAATTTCATATATTTTATTGTGTATATGTTGTTGAATGATTTCACTCATGGTGACACCTATCCTTTTGGATTCTTCTTCTATGAAGTGTCATACTTTCTAGTCTAACCAGGTTTCAATGTCTCATTGTTTTGGTAACCATCTTAGCATAACTTCCTTTGGAAGGAGTGTATTCATGCTTAGCACACCATTTTTAGTAGAGGCTCCTAGTTCAATAGAACATGCTAAGGATGAGGATAACTAGGTTTTATTATTCTATGTAGGATAGTATAGAGAATTCATATTTACTAGAATCATAACAGAAATGAGTTATTATGCAATTGAAAGGAAATAATATTAACTATATTTTTCTTTAGGTTTATAAAGAATTTGGATTACTTTAAGATAGATTAAACTAAACATTATAACACATATAAGGAATAACATAATAAATATGATAGGTAACCATAACCAAAGAGTCTATATTGAGTTCAGTAAAAGGTCATCAACTTCTTCATACAAGCATACATATTTATAGTCACTATAGTTCTTGACTATTCATATTATTCTCATACATTGATGCCAAAATGAGGAGGCTGTTCATCTTCTATCCTTTCACAAGTTGAAGAAGATAAGACAAATTACATATAGCTGATAAATTCATATATAACACATGAATATTCAAAGAATATCCTGTACAACTTTTTTTATATATTTTTCTTCTCCCAATAGTTTGGATGGAAATCAAAAACATGTGTCATTTTTGACTGAAGGTACTTGGCATGTAAAGGGTCTCTTAGATCTCATTCATGCATATCTTTTCAATCCATCCTAAAAATCACCTACAATCCTTGAAGCGAGGTGTTTTTTATTGTTAGTGGATTATTTATCCAAGAAGATGTGTGTATACTCTTGAAAAAAAAGTCTAATTATATTGTAACATTTTAAAATTTCAAAGCATTGGTGGAAAACTAAACAATCAGATAGATCAAGAGAAAGATTCAAAAATTAGGGTAAATTAACTTCCAAGCAATTCAAGGATTACTTCAGCAAGGAAGGAATTCATCAACAATTGACAACCCCATTTACTCCATTGCAGAATGGAGTGGTTGAGAGATGTGATTGAACTATCATGGAGATGGCATGGTGTGTGATGCATAGTAGATATTAATGTATATTAAGACATCATTATCCATAACTTATTTATAACAACTTATTTATAAGTTATTCTAAATAAGATTATCTTTAGTAGTTATCCTCAAAATAGGGTTTGCCTATTTTGAAAGATATTCCTTTATATCTAAAACCTCCTTGTTTCTCTATATAATAATATGCATGGCTTTGATATAGGTAAGTTCTTTCGGTGAGTGTAGAGACATTAATTCTACCACCTTAATATCATCACTAATTTACTATCATCAAAATTCATCATTCATCATGTATCCTAACTAATTCATCTGTCATCAAAAATATGGATCAATATCACCCTAATTACAATATGACCCCTATCATATATTATATATAATCCCACCAACATTACGCTTTGATTAATTAACTAATTAATCAAAATTAGTTAGTTAATTAGTCATAAATTAATATATGTACACGTAATTCTAAATGAACAAATAAAATTAGTCAACTACCTTATTTAATACATTAAACCTCCTCATCAATCATTAACAAACTTATTCAAACCTCTAAAAAATCATCTGAGGTATTCAACCATTCAAACAAACTCATTTAAGACATTAAACTCCCTAGTAAAATAATTTAATCCATTCAAATCTCTCATTAATAATTTAACCAATCCCACAAACTCATAAACCTTGTCATTGAATGCATTTGACCCATAGACCAAATCAAAACCATCCAAAAATCAAAATATCAACAAAATCCAAATTTATCACATCCATATATTCTCCATCCTATAAGTCTATAAATTAACCCTCCCTCTTCTATTCAAATCATCATGTTGGAGGAAGATAATGAAAGGTATATGTTGTTAAAATTCTTATATAGAAGTCTTGTGAGCAACCACAATCCATAAAACATGAGTAAATCTACGTATAAAAAGGAAAATCTTGCATTTGGTAAGTGAAGGTAAAGTTTCTTATTTTCTCTTTCATTGCTTAATTAGAGGCTTATATGAGATTTGAACTAGGAACTCATTTTATTTCTTGGTTTCTATTTTAAGCTTCAAGTTTCAACATTCATATTTTGGCATGCTTGGTGGGACATTCCCCTTTATCTAGATGTTTTTACTTGAATTGTTCTTATAGCTTATCTATTTTGTTTGGTGAATATTTTATTCTTACAATGTTTATTTAAATAAAAAATCAAAAGTTTTTTTCATTCATTTAAATATAATCAAAAACCTATTTTTGTTCAAAAAAATATTGTACAAATTACCCAGAATTTTCAACTTGTTGCTTTTAGTAAATTTAGCATAAGAGGTAGGAAGTGTCTTATTTTTCAAATCAAAATCTGGGTTTTGTTAATTTTTTAATTTTATATAAAAATTCTTTCATATTTTAAAAATACTTGATTAATATCTCATAATTTAAAAAATATTGAACAAATTCCTAGAATTTACAACTTACTATTTTTAGTAAATTTATCATAAGACACAGGAGGTGTCTTATTTTTCAAATAAATTTATGGGTTTTGTCATTTTGATGATTTCATATAAAATCGTCTTTGATATTTTGAAAAATTCATAATGCATATTTTTTAAATTACTAGTTCCTATTGGTACATATCTAGGTATTTCTAAATCAGATATTTTTATTGCTACTAATTCTCTTAAGAGTGTAGGAAATCATTTACCAAAGAGAACATCAAAACTACTAATCTATAATTTTATAGCACTACTTGTCAAATATTTGGATTTAAAATGCTTAATCAATATAATTTTAAATAAATTTATTTACTTTCATTTTTTTTTGGTCATGTTTACATAGTTAAGGTTGTGTATGTTTTTCTCTTATGTCAAAAGGTGATCTTGAGAATAAAAAATAACTTAGTTATTTTTGTCTCCCAACTCAACAACTGTGTATGCTCTTTCCTGATGCTAAAAAATGATCTTATAAATTAGAATGAGGGTTTACTATTTATTTCTATTTTTCTTAGGGGTTTTAATGACCTTAGATTTTATCAAGTGTTAAACCAAAGTTCATGTGTCGATAGACTCTAAATATTCTAAGGTGTTGTTGACTTTATTGGCTAAGTGGTTGCCTATTTTACCAGTATTGTGAAGTGAAGTGGTTTCATCCACCAATACCCAAGCCACCTACAACACCATTATCTTATGGAATTATGTCTCACCATACCACAAGCTATATAATGGATTTATCTACATAAACCTATTTAAACCTAAATTAATAAGCTTTCAGTTATAATCACATAGTGGTGTCAAAAAAGCAACATTCCCCAAGATCACCCACAATGTACACTTTGAGTTATTATATGTGGGTGACTATTCGGTTACACTTTTACTTTATTAGCATAGGCTTGTCTTTGTATGTGTGTTTTAATTATCTACTTGTGTGAAACCAATATAAACCAAGTCAATCTAAACCAAATTCACACCAAATCAATGGCATACCAAACAAGACATCAAAGCCATCTGAGTCAAAATCTTAACAATGAGAAGTTTTTTTATTAGAATAAAGTCTATCCCACTAGCTAAACCAAGAAAACATCCCATCCACTATTTACAATCCAAATCAAGATATCCCCAATTTCATCTGCAAAATAAAACTAGTTCTAGCACCCCAATTCCAAAATCAAATTCTCTTTGATTAAATCCAACAATTTAGGTAACATGTAGTAGACCTAACATTCTATATCAATATACCTCCATCGCTTAATCAACCATACGATAGTTAAACCCATCCAAAATCCAATACCCATTTGGCCCTTAAGCCATACAAACCCCACTTTATCCTACCCTTATAAAACAAATCCAATAATCCACCCAATCCATAATCCAACAATTCATAACCAAGCCATCCAAAATTCCATACCCATCAGGCCTTTGAGCCATCAAAATTGAATTTTCATCTACCCCTATCAAAAACACACCAATCAATTATTAATGGTTCCTTAAATCATTAAAATGATTTCTAAATCATCTAATAATCAACCCTCCCATGTCAATCAGGCCCTTGCACCACCAAAATTGCATTTTGGCCTACCCCTTTCAAAAATCCCATCTAATCAAAAATCCACCAATCAATCAATGATGATTCCAACAATCATCAAAAGTCCTTCTAAATCATTTAATCATCTACCATATCATGATAATTAGGTCCCTATGTCACAAAAAACTATATTTTCATCCACTTCCACATCAAAAATCCAATAATCAACCCAATCAATCATTCCATACCAATCACTTTATGCAACCTTATGAAAAATTCAATGTCAATAATCTTAAAATTAATCACAGATCAATCCCCAACTCAACCAACAATCACACAATCAATAATCATTCAATCAGTACCTTACAAATCAAGCCTCTAAGCCCCAATAATCAAACAATCTGGCCTTTGAGCCACAACATTTCAATTAGCAAGAACCCAACATCAATTCGGCCCCTAATCCTCAACAATTGAATCATCAATAATCTAACGGCAATCTAGCCTTTGAGCCTCACCAATCCAACATCAAGAATCTAACATTAATCAGGCCCCTGAGCTGTAACAATATAAACATCAAGAATCTAACATCAAATCAGCCCCTAAGCCTCAATAATTGAACCATCAATAATTAAACACCAATAAGGCTCCTGAGTCACAATAATCCAATCATAAGAATCTAACATCAATTCGACCCTTGAGATCAATAATCTAACACCAATCCGACCCCTGAACCATAAAACTTCAATTATGTCCTACCATTGCCACTCCAAGGATCATCATTTACCCAATAACGAAGTGCATCCATGTCAAAAAACCAACACTTGGGGATATGCCAAGGTCCATTTCCAAATTATGATCAAACTAATCCACACCCAAATCAAGGTATAAACACCCAAAATAGTCATGTCAAATGTAAAACAACATCCTAATTCGAAGTACTTTTTGCACACCTTTGAGTCAACAACACACCTTTGACCAATATGACATAACACCTATTATCTCATCACCAATTCTACCTTCACATATTGAGGCCTACAACACCAACCATAAAATTAATAAGGTACCTTTAAATAGTGAAATCCGAAATTACTTCTATGTGGCTACACTCCCTATCTCTCCTAAAAGCCATGGTAGACTCAACATATACATGAAAATAGAATTTGGGCATCCTATCAATTTGTTGCGACCTCATTTATCAAAACCAACCTTTTTGAAAATTAACAAAATAAAAGTTACAATAGTTCTTGGTTATATAATGACTACATAGCCTTCATGTTTCCAAAGTAAATATTATCCAATAACAAACAAAATGTCTAAAGTCATGAACTATAAATGCAAGGGACTAGGTATTTATGTGTAAGGAAACAGAGAACCAATCCAAATTCGTGTAAACAAAGAATATAATGGCATTTGTTATAAACCTCCAAGTAATCAATATGA
The DNA here is from genome assembly GCA_037957365.1 of Torreya grandis. NCBI lineage: Eukaryota > Viridiplantae > Streptophyta > Pinopsida > Cupressales > Taxaceae > Torreya > Torreya grandis. The sequence goes on from JARHVA010000844.1 coordinate 3,594,135, forward strand.
GGATATTAGTGATACTTCTACATTTTTTTAGGATACTTCTCCCAACATCAAAACAAGTTCCTTCCATAGCCTCTACAAGGATATTCCTGCCACCAACCCTTTCAATGACACCTCCATCCATATTGTAAACCTTGACCTCTAATATCCTAAATTCATTGACTAGGACCAACAAGATCATGTACCGTTATACTTATTTCAAAATGTTGAGGCAATTGTGGACTTTATGGGACTTCATGATGACATTTTTCTAGGGGATCACAAATAGGGATTCGAATCAATCTTGACTCAAAAACATATTTTGGGGAATAGGAAGAGTTCCTTAGTCAAAATAAAGATAAACAAAAATATAAAAAATCAAAGTCCCCTAATGAAAACCTCTTTTGAGATACTATTGGACAATGAAAATCAAAATCAAGAACTCAAGTTTCCCCCTATGCTAGTATAATTTAAGGTTGTCTCTAAATCACTTATCGAGGACACCATTGATGTTAGCATTAAAATAGAAAATAATCCCAATATCATTAAACTTGTGACTACTCTCAATCCTAAAGAATAAGAAACTCTTGCCACTTTCTAAGTAGAATATTTAGACATCTTTGCATGGCCAAAAATTGTGTGTGAGATTCTTGGTCTCAATCCCCCTTGCTAGATCACAACATTTATACTTACCTCCATGATCACACCATCCCTCAAAATATTTCACACAACTAATGATAATCTTTCATCGTACATGCATCAAATTTCATTCTTCTTGGTAGACCATTTATTGTAAGATCTATGATGGAACCTTGTTAAGATATTCAAAAGAAGAAAACTTAACAATCACAAAAGTCCATTATAGAATATGTGGAGCACGTACCAATGGCATGGTATTCATAAATAAGTTTTGAAAAAAAAGATAATATTTTTGAATCCATGAAGGTTCTAACGTTGCCATCAAAAATAAAAAATAGAAAAAAAAATTTTTTAAAAAAGACACAAAAAAGATATTCAAAAAAAATAAAAAGGTTTTCCAAAGGTGAAACCCATTCTTATGTGCCTTGAGCAAGTATCATGATGAAAATTAGTTTATGGCTTCATGTGTAAATTTGTTGTCTGCCAAGTATCCACCTATCTTAGCTGTAAACTCTCTTGGCAAGCAAAGAGTAAAGTATGGAGGTACATCTGTCACAACCACATCATGAGGGATAGAAAAAATAAGACAAGCATGTAAAATTAGAATCAAATCCTTGACTACTCCCAAGGTATTTTCTGGTGATCCATCCAACTGTAGGACTTATTTAGCCATTGATCCATACTTAACACCTAATTTATCCACTATAAACTTGGGCATAACTAAATTAATATCCCCACTATCTATGATCCAATTATGAACTAATCAATCACTAATGATCAATGATAAGTAAAAATGTGGATTATTATCATTTTTATTTACTTTTCCATCAATGGGTTGAGTTCCATTCACCAAAACAACATTCTCATTTCTAGCTGATCCAACTTGCTTACCTAATCCTTGTAATTCATTTTGAAGCATGTCTTTTTGTCCAGGTATTGTTAATGAATCCCACAAGGAAATATTCATATGTAAATTATTCATCTGATACACAACATTAATAGAAGGATTGCTCACCTTAAGAGGCTCTTTGGAAGCACTAGTACCTTGTGGTGTAGCTTGGAAAGGTGGATATGTAGAAGTTGGCCTTACATTCTAAAAATTCTAATTTTATTGTACTTTAGGGACTAAATTAGACCCACCCACTATTGGAGATGATGTAGGAATCAAAACAGGTCCTTTATTATCCCTTTGTGTCTCTTCAACAGCCCTCTTCTGAGACCTAGTGTTAGAGGACACACTAGCATTCATATTACTTGCATTACCCAAATGATTGATGGCACAAAACTATCCCTCCATATGATTTATGAGAGTAGAATCTATTTGTATTTGTCCATTATCCATTCCAATTTGCATTGGCACCTCAAAATTGAAAACTTGAGATGCTTGATTACCTTGCAATGTCATGTCTTAACTAGAGATTTCATTGGCATATGCAACTTGGCTTTGATTTTGGTCACAGGAAGGATAACATGTTTGTTCTCAAACAAAGTTGTTTTGATTGATAACAAGAGATTTGGAAGTGGATGGGGCATTAGAATTATAACTTTGGTAAGGTCTAGCTTGAGTGATTTGACCTTGTCCTTGATTATTTCCTTGAAAAGGAGGCCTATTTGTTTGTCCAAACTGATTATAGGACTGATATGGTCTATAAATTTGAGCTTGTTGCCTTTTGAGGGCAAATAATTCATTAGTCACACTTTGGATCAAACTCTTGACTTCATGGATCTCATTTTTTGGGACAATAGTAGACTTTTCTTGACTTGGCAAAGGAGCCAAGGTAGGTAATCAAGCATCTCAAGTTTCCACTTTTAAGATGTTAATGAAAAATGTAATGTAAAGTGGAATGTAAATTGGAATGGAGAATGGAAAAATACAATCTGATTTTACTCTCATAAATAATTTGGAGGGAGATTTTTGTGCCATCAATTATTTGGGGAATGCAAGTAATATGAATGCTAGTGTGTCCTCTAACACTAGGTCTAAGAAGAGGGCTATTGAAGAGACACAAGGGGATAATCAAGGACCTGTTTTGACTCTTACATCATCTCCAATGGTTGGTAGGTCTAATTAAATCCATAAAGTGTCGAAAAATTAGAGTTTTTAGAATGTAAGGCCAGCTCCTACATATCCACCTTTACAATCTACACCACAAGGTACTAGTGCTTCCAAAGAGCCTCTTAAGGTGAGCAATCCTTCTATCAATGTTTTGGATCAGATGAAGAAGTTACATATGAATATTTCATTGTGGGATTCATTGACAATACCAAGATAAAAAGACATGCTTCAAAAGGAATTACAAGGACTAGGTATGTAAGTTGGATCAACTAGAAATGAGAATGGTGTTTTGGTGAATGGAACTCAACCCATTGATGGACAAGTGAAGAAAAATGATAAGACTCCTCCTTTTAGGTCCATTTCTCAGTACCAAAAGCTTAGGAGATTTTAGAAAAAAATATTTTAGGAAATGATATTACAATCAAAGACCTTCATTTCCATAACAAGAATGCAAGGATTGATCAATTGTGCTTTATGAATCATCCTTTTGAAGTTGACTATACTTTTATGCTAACTGTTTCTTGCACCCTATAGGTTTTGCTTCATTTTGGTCAAATCCATATGAACCAATTAGTGATATTGGCTCTAGAGGATGTTGGATTCCTTCTCAGATTGTCTCCATTCTTAGTTTCATGTTTCATGACATTTGGATGAGCAAGTTAGTCTATGTTATAAGAAGGTGTCACCATGTGTAGTCTTAGTTGAAGTTCTTGTTTGCTGAGTATTTTTATCCTGTAGGGGTCTCATGTAGTTGGGAAATTGTGTTACACAAATATCAGATTCATATTACCACCTCTTTTCATGTTTTGGTTTCACCATGTCCTCTTTTGAGTAGCTTGCAAGCTTGTCTTTCTCCATTATCAACCCTTTGCCCAACTTCACTTCCAGTCACCTGTACAAGCTTGTTCAACTTGTTCATGGAGTTGTAATCAGAGTGTGTTATTAGTCCAAACCATCAAGATTTTGAAAGACTCCATTTATATGCTTGGATAAGGTGAAAGTGTGTTCAAGTTCATTCACCATGCTAAAATGGTCATTTAATGCTCGTAATTACTCTATTCCACGTATATGTAAGTGATTTTCATGTTAGAGAAGGTGTATTGAAGCTAGTTTCAAGGTGTTCTTGATGGATACCATCTTCTTGAAGTTTAACAAATGCATTTGAGTGGTTTTGAGGCTATTCCCTAACATGTTATTTCCCAATTCCATCCCCTACCTGTATTAAACATTCTAATGCACACCTATAGGGCCCTTATTAATGTTACACTAAGGTGCGAGAATGTTAAAATATTTTCCAACCTCTTTATATTACTAGAGGTGTATTAAGATGTTTGATAAGAACATACAAAGTTCACATTCATAGAAAGTTTCATGTTGTTCATATCTAGATCACTATTTGTGTACCAAAACATCCACCTACAAGTGGTTGAGCAAGGTGTTAAAATGCTTTTATAGAGAGGGTGAAGCAACTTGACACCTAATTAAGGTTGTGGTATGATAATCAAGCCTTGACAAACCCATACAAAGTGGAAATTGAGAAAAAGAGGTGTGAAACCATGTTGAGGAGACAAAGGACTATGTTTTAGGAAATTATCCCTAAAATGTCAAAATAGAGGTTAGGGGGCTTCTTGTGAGTATCTTAAAACATGATTTCAAAGTGTTTCATTGCATCTATCCTAGCCCATCTTGTAGCTCCTAGCATAGAGAGTCTACATGCCAAGAATGGAGGTCAGATAGTGAGGGAAGATAGGTTGTTTGAAGCCTCAAATATGCCTTAGAAAGTACTAAAACACTTCATTAAAGTCTACAAGTTTGACACCCTAAGAAGTAACATTAGACAAACCCCATGACTAGGATGGCTAAACTAATGTAATAAGGTCAAATAGAATGGAATTCATCAATAAATGGTTAGGACAAGGTCTTGTAGACCCCTATGCCTACCTACAAGTACCCTACAAGCATGAAAATTGACACCTATAGGGATCAGATAGGTAAGATGAGCAAACAATGACTTGGGCATGTGTGTATGATGGTGTTTATCCATCTAAGGTGAGTTTAAGGTGATAAATCATGTTGTGTGACCTCAAGGTGAACTTAAGAAGGTCTTTTCCCATCACAATCACCTCAACTAAGGCTAAATAGGCCCTACAGGCAGAGCATATTAGTCTAGGGCAGTGACCTTGTTTTTGATATTCAAATGGTGTTTTTAAGACTCTTAGTTTGAATTCAAGATCAAGCATGCATCTTGTGACCTCAATGAGTTATCAATAGGTTCCACCATCATCATGATCAAATTCTTAGTTAAGCTAAATAAGCACCTATAGTAAGATCTTAAGGGCAAGGGTGCCCCAGTCCAATGAGAATATAGTTTGAGCTTTCATGCAGCATATGAGTATACCCAAGATGATTATGGATGTTTTGTGACCTCATAAGAGGTTCAAAGAGACCTATAAGCATCATGAACAAATGTATAAAGCCACATACACACCTATAGTATCCTAAATAGGGGTGTCCCAATCATAACAAGAGGAAGCTCAGTTTTGAGCCTAAGGAGTGGATGAGGTGAGCCTAGGGTATGGGAAGATATCAAGTGTTTCTTGTTCTCATAATTTAGTGAGGATTCATTTTGCACATAACCAATTATCAAGGAAGTAAATGTAGTCTACAATAGACCCTAAAGACATGTGTGTCAGTCCAGTAGGGTATAGTCTTGGAGTTAGGGTAAGGTGAGACATGGACTTGTCTAGGGAAGAGAGGTAGTTTAAAAGCACTATAAGGTGATTAATGATAGGACAAGAGATTTTATTACAATCCCAAGACCTTTATAAAGTGATCATATGTCTTCCCTACTTGGCCAAAGAGCAACAATTCGTACAATTAGATAGGAAACCTCTTTGCTCAATAGGAAAGTATGAGGAATCTAATGAAAAGGAATGTTTTAGGGTGGGTACCAAGCTTTAGTGTCATGAATTTGATATAGGAAATTTTTTAAAGAATCATATAATCATGGGTTTAACATGGAAGGGTGACTCTTAGGTGGATTTGAGGAAAATATAGGAAAATGAGCTTTTTTTAGGCCTTTTTTGGGCATTTGGAGATGGTTAGGCACCTAAAGCATGGAATAAAGCTAAACCCTTTGGTAAAAATCATAATTAGGACTTTGAAAAACTACCAAAATACTCATTTTATCTTAGGGATAAGGGCTATACCTCACTTTTTTGTCTCAAATGTCAGCCAGTCTAGGAAAATCAAGCTTTGGCAAAGTGAGCTAGTGAGCGTAAAATGGGAAAAGGACTTGATATGAAGATTTTAGAACCTTAGGAAACATATAATGAGGTTTATGGAAGGAATATAGATTCTTCATAAGCACTAGATCAAGATTATACCCCTCAAGGTGACTAAATCACCCATGCACATAGTATAACTAGGTAAACTTTCACTAAGCCTAGTTGGTGAATGAGAGAAGAAGATGAACAAGAGTTCTTAGAGGGTTATGTAGTGGATTTTTAAGATTAAATGGGATGTGAAAATGAATAATACACCAACATAACCATGAAACATCAGTCCTAAAATCCAAAGCTAGCAAGGTGCCTATTAGACCTATTAGGCTTTGAAGGGACCTAGAACCAATTGGGGGTCCATCTTCATTTCTATCTCTTGGTGGATTATTCAGATGATTGAGGCATGTTAGGGAGGTGGATATAGACATTTTTGAAATCATAGTATGTAGAGTAACTTACAAGAAATCTAGTTTTATCCTAGAAATAGCCCAATCATGCAAAAAGGGTAGAAATAAGTTCGATGAGGTGTTTTCAAATGCTCATATCTTTTTTAAGGCTTTACATGGGAGCCAAAGAAATTGGGAGGGGTTAGTAGGGTCCCTTGGAATAAATTTTGTGTAATTTAATGGTAGGTTCAATGTCAAATCTTTATGAACAAAGCTTAAGACCAAAAACTGCCTAAAACCCTACTAAACTCTCAGCTAGGAGGCAATGGAGAAAATAACCTTGGGAGCTATCCAAATGACATAGTTTGACCATAAAAGCTATTGTAAATTATAGAGGACTCCCTCAAGCTATCTCCCACCAAGATGAGTTGTACATAATTGTATGAAAAACATGCAAAATAAGGTATTTTTCCCTATTTTTGTATTTTTTAGGCTATAGGAGGTTTCAAAAGATGCAATCAAGTTTGGAGGAAGTTTCTAGACTTGTTCTAACCCCTCAAGGTCATTTCATTCCTAGGAAAAGCATCTAAGTATCAAAATAACTGCCTTCATCTCAACCAGTCAAAACTGACATAGTGGACACAAGGGTGAGAATGGTGAAAACTCCAAGTGTGAGCCTTTTTAAGGTATACCTGAGTAGTCTAAGGCCATGGATAGTATTACCAAGTGTCATTAACTCCCTCTCACAAGTTTTCATGGAAAACTGAAGGCATTTTTAAGGTTAAGTGTGAGGGGTGACTGAAAAAGAAGTTTTTTTAGACTGTAGACAGTGATGGCTTCTTTATAAGAATTTTTAAATGAGTAAGACTGCAACCAATGCATAGAGAGGCATGTCTAAAGGCTTTCCATCTCATTCCAATCATCAAACCTATCCTTAGTCAGTTGTGGGATATTCAAACAGGTCCAAATGATGAAGGTATTTTTTTGAGATAAGATAAGGAATTTTGTGACACTTTTCATAGGTTTCATGAGTTGTATGGACACTTGGACATCCTGACATTGCATGTTTCATTCCATACCTCTTTCTCATTCAATTGTAACCTATTTTCTCATATTAAAAAGTGTCCAAGTGACCTTTGGACTTCCCTTGCCTTGTTCTTCTCTGAAAGGCTATAAATATTGTCTCTTTTGGCTCTTTTGAGTCCATTGGTTGATGGTGAAACACTGGCCAATTTTGTACTAGAATATCTCTTTGAAAAATTAAAAAAAATGAATTTGCATACTTACATGTTGTACAATTAAGTGTTGATGCAATCTTGTTGGTCTTGTCTAGTAGAAGATGATCTTTTTTAGCATGTTATCCTTAATTATTCTCTAATGTATAAAAGAGTAATTGTTACAGGTCTTTGTTAGTGTTCTCTCTTAAGTTTATGTGTGTTATAAAATTGATTTATGACTATATTCCTTAAATGAATCATCCATTACCCTCTTAAGCATCCAAATACCTCCTGAACCTACCATATGAAATATTGATTGAGTGAATGAATCTTTGTTTATCTCTAAGTAGTATAATTTTAGTAAATAAGAGGAAAATCAATATTTGTGCATCACCTTTTAGTTTTCTTAGTTTTTTTCCTACTCCAGTTCATCCAAAGTTGATAGGTAAGAAAGTTCTTCAAAGAGTGCATCAAGGGAACTAGCCCTTTGAGAGATTTATCTCAAAAAATTGTTACCCATAGCAAGAGAGATGTTTCCATTGTGTCACTTGGATGAGGAGAGCTAGGCATCTCCTCAAGGGGTGCAAATGTAAGTCTTAAAAGATTGTCCAAGGTTGGTGTTGGTCTTGGCATAATTACAGCTACAAGAACATCTACATTCAGTACCTAGAAACTCCACTAAAATTTTCAACTCTTTGGTTGTTGATCAGTCTCTAATTTCCATACCAAAGGTGACCACTAGGTCTACTACTAAAGGTATACCCTTTGAGTTTGTGCAATCACCTTTGTATTATGTCAAAAGGGTTAGCTTTGTGAACACTCACCCTTATTCAAGAGAGTTGGTGTTTAAGAAGTCCAAGTTTCTACTCAGCTCAACCCCTAATACACATAAGACACATTCCAATATACAGAGGCCTTTTCCATTTATAGCTTTCTCTAGATCATCTCCTTTGAATCTTTCTCAATATGACCAAAATATTGGAGCAGTCCTTAAGAGTTTTCCATCTTTTAGTAGAGAAGGTCCTACCACTCCCATTGAGCATATTAGGAACATGGAAAACTTTTGAAACATCCATAACATCACTCAAAAGAATGTAGCCATTAGGCTATTAGCATTGTCTTTCAAAGAGAAAGCCTTATATTGGTATGGTATCTAGCTCATAATTTCATTGCTTTATGGGATGAACTAGGAGACCTATTGTCTAAGAGGTTTGGAGAGAAGAGTGATCATCTATCACTAGCTGAATAATTGACCACTATCTAGAGGGCACCACAAGAGTTTATGCAAGACTTTAACACTAGATTTCAAAAAACATGGGATAGGATCCCAACCCTTGTGAGACCTACCCCAAATTATGCTTTCTTGTATTATCTAAAGGTATTGAATAGTGATGTGTCCATGATGATTCAGTCCATGGTTGGGAATACACTACATGTCACCTATAAAATAGCTATAAATACTACAAATTATCTTGTTCAAGCAGGAAAGATTGTTCCTAGACCACCAATGCCATTATTGTTTAATTTGTAGCTTCCTAATCCAGTTATATTACCCTCCTAAGCATCCAAATACCTCCTCAACCTAGCATATAAAATACTGATGTGACAATCCATCTTGAGTTGTGAGTTTTGAGTGAAGGAAGCTTTGTTTAGCTCAAAGTAGTATAATTTCAATAAATAGGAGGAAAATCAATGTTGATACATCATTTTTTAGTTTTATTAGCTGTTTTCTTACACCCTTTTCATCCAAAATTGATAGGTAAGAAAGTACTTCAAAGAGTGCATCAAGGGAACTAGCCCTTCTAGAGATTCATATCAACAAATTGTTACCCACAACAAGAGAGATGTTTCTATTGTGCCACTTGGATGAGGAGAGCTAGGCATCTCCTCAAGGGGTGAAAATCCAAGTGACAACAATATTTATGAGAGAAGATGCAGATTGGAGAAGTGTATGTTTGGTTAGTCCTTTGTTCTCATATGTAACATGCAGCTGGTTGGTAGTCATCAACTATTTTGATATATCACCTCCTTTAGGATAGTTTGCTTTCAATTTTCTCTCTCCATTTTTCCTAATAATTATAGGTGTAGTAGTGGTCTACAAGCGGTACATCAAGGGAGTTAGTCGTATCTAGAGATTCACCTCATTCTTAGGTTCACCCATAGCCTAGAGGTGTTTTAATTATGCCACTTGGATGAGGAGAGCTGAAACATCTTTTCAAAGAGTGAAAATATAAATGACAATAGTTTTTAGCATACCTAATGGGACTCTTAGTCCAAGATGTTAAAAGATTTTTGGTGTTGTCTTTCAACACATCAGCCTTTGGAGGAATCTATCTAAACATCAATGGTGACTTTGAGATTATATCAACTGGTTAAGCAGCCCAGGTATTCCTTTTGAATATTGTTGATAATCATTCATTGTGTTCTTGCTTTCTAATGAAGTTACATGGCTGACTTTGGTGTTGAGTATTATTTTACACAAGTTGGTGAGCTTTATCAATAGTATGGCATTCTCTATCAGCCTTGTCATGATCCTTACTAGTTCTAATATGATTCTTATCAGCTCCACTATGACCATTGTCAACCTTATCATGAGTTGTATCAATCATATAATCAGCCTCCTCAATATCTTGCTCCTCCTAGTCAATCTAGTCACTCCTCTAATCAGTCCATTGCAACTTTCAAGCAAACACTCTTGGGCTATGAGAAGTACATGTTGGATCTTAACACACTGAGGGGACATGGTCAAGATATTCCTAGTCATTTCATTCATAAAGTGAGAGATGCATTAGAGCTGGTTAAAAGAGAGTGGACACCTATTGAGAGAGCCAATTGGAAAAGTCTCACAAGTGATATGTTAGATGTAGGTGGATTGATTGCATTCTTAGAAGATAAGCTAAAAAATCATGAGAAACATCCTCACCAAACCTATCAGCCTTCATATCCACTTCTCAAAGATTGCTATCATTCCTACTTGATCCCTATTCATGAGCCCAATCAAGCTTATCAAAGACATCTTTTTCCCAATAAACTAGAAAAGAGAGTTGGGAAGACAAACCTTATTTTTGAAGCAAATCTTGATAGGTAGATTGAGTTGGCCAATAGGTAGATGCAACATTCCATATTATCAAAAAATATAGTGGAATCTAAATCCTCATTGCCCTCTCCAATTTCATCCCCACCTCAAGAAGTGACCTCTAGATATGAAATCCCAAGTTGGAGACAAGGCGGAGAATCCAAGCCTAAAGAGATTCCAAGTTTTTTGAACACTTCATCCACTCCTAAAATTGCATCACCACCTCAAGAAGAGATTCCTAATCCCAACATCCTAAGATGGAATAAGATATTGGAATCATGGGGAAATAAAGAGGATAAAATCCTAGACAAAGAGTGTGAGGTTGAGAAAGAGTTTGATCATATGCAAGTCTCTCCCACCCTTCCTCAAGAGACCTCTTGTTCTCCATGTCATCGCTTTTGTACTCCTCATCCTCATGGAGATTTATATGAAATTTAAGAAAGACTTTTCCAAGAGAACGTAGCCAAGCAAATTGAAGAGTTAGAGTCAAGGATGAAATTGCTAAGTCAAGGTGTGATGGAAGGTTTAGAGCCCTAAGAAGATCATATGCCTAAACACACCCCATCTAACCTTCCTCAAGAGAGTGTTCAAGCTAAATCAGATGTAAATGAAGTGATTTTCAAATATAAGGAAGAAAATCAAGATGTTTTAGCCCAAGGATCTAACCTTCCTCGAGAGCTTCCAAAAGAATCCCCTACATTTCACTCTCAATCTAATTTTGATTTCTATGTTCCACCTCCACCAACTAGTTCATTTTTTCCTCACCCCATCACACTTTGCCTCGATGGACCTATTGTATGGGAACCTAAAGAGGAACTTTTGGTTGAGAAAAATTTAGAACTCTTTCTTAAGAAAAGTGTAGCTCCTTGGCAGCTTCATTGGGCTACGTCACTTGATTTCAAGATGCCTAGTCTTGGCATCACCAAGAAGGAGAAGGACATGGAAGATCTTACATCCCTTGAGAAGCAAAGTCAGGTTATGAAAACTAAGATATAACTTGAAATCCCTCAAGAGGTTCTAACTTTTGAAGAAGAGGACATCATTATAGGGACTTCCTTTGGTGATCACAAGTGTAATTCTGCCTTCTTGTATGAAAAGAAACATGCTAAAGACTCTTTTATAGCTGTCTATGAGGAATGTGACAAACACTTGAAGAGGGAAGTACTTGAAGAAGACTCTACATCTGATCACAAAGTTATGGATAATAATCTCAATCATGAAGATGAATGTGCTATTAAGGATGGAGAATAATTTCAAGTCATCCCCAAAGAGGTTGCAGTCCTAGAAAAATCTCTTGAGACCAAGGTGGAAGTTGTTATTGAAGATGACCCAATACCTCAACCTAATTTTGAATCACCCTCAAATGCATTGGATCTTGAAGAAAACTAGCTTGATGACCTCATACATCAAGAAGAGAAGATTGAAGAGGTAATGGTTCTAGATGATAAAGAGGACAAAGATGATTGACAACTGCAAATGAAGTTCTTTCAAGAGCTTGAAGAGCTTTTCCAAGTTGAGGCTCAAGTACATGACAAGGTGAAGAAAGGGTCTTCCATGGAGGATAATGACCAAGATTGGTTAGAATATGCAAAGCTCCTTGATGAGCTAGAAGAACTTGCAGCTGAGAAGAAACCCAATCTTATTGAGAGCACTAAGGAAATCAAGAAGGTATGCCTTGTTGAACCACCATCAAAAGTTGTAATTGAGGATCCATATGAGAAAGTTGAGGCTATTTGGATGTAAGAAGATTTAATTTCCATATCCAACTTGTTTGAAACTACTTGGTTCTCATTGAACATCATGCTAATGAAGTTAGCAAACATTATGAAAAAGTTGGAGGCATCAATGTCAAGGATATATATGTCTAATTCATTCCTTCATGTCATGAAACAATAAGGGTTTCAAACTTCCCCTTTGATCCAAAAGGGATTTTCATCTTAGGTTAGTGTTTGAGTCAGTTTATTTAATTTGGAGTGTGTGTTTCATAAGTGCTCATGAAGCACATGTGTGTTTGCTTTTGCTTTGTGTGTATCTTTTATTTTGTGTGGTTGAGGTAGTCATTGGTCTTGTCTTGATCAAAGCTTGTTGTCAAGTGTTATGCATTCTTGTTGTGTTCCAAAATTTAGATAACTCTTTAATCCCAATGGATTGATAAGGCTACTGGTCTAGCTAGCATAACAGGGATGTTACCTCTATAAGTCACTAATTTGTTGACCAAATTTGACCATGCAGGTCAAATTGGGACCCCAATATGTAAAAAATTAAAATTTTAAATGTTTTAGGGGTCTAATATTTTATCATAGGGCATATTATAGGTCTTTTAATGTCATTTAATATCATCTTAGCTTTAGTCTTAGTCTAATTAGTCAACATGTCATTTTGAGTCATTTAATAGCAATTTAAGGGTCATAAATACAAGTGACATGGTTTTCAAGGTGTATAAGTGTCATTTTTCATCTCAAACATCCAAGAAGTTAGATTCACTATCAGAAATGTCAGTCTCATCTGAAACTTGCAAGTTATCTAACTGAAGATCAAGTAATCAACTTAAAAAAGGGAGTTTGGCACTTGTACGACCCATGAGGGAAGGTGACATATGGGATAAGGCCATGGAACATCTCTTCATCTTCTTCAAGTTCATTTTCATACTTGAAATTCTGTATAGATTCTATTTTTGAGCTAAAATTGTTATGTTCTTTGTTTGCCTTTCTAGACACATAGAAGTGGTTGGTAGGTTTGTGCTTGGTACAAATAGTTGAAGAGGTTTCAGGTCAAACAATTTTGAGAGGTGAAAGTAAACTCAAAGAGATCTATTTCCATAATAATAGTTCAAGGATTTATAAACAATATTTTATGAATCATCCCTAATAATTTGAATATGTTTTTCTACTTGCTAATCTATGTACCCTATAGGTTTTGCTTTGGTTTGGAGAAAGCCATACAACTCAATTGCTGAGGTTGATTCCAAATGATTTTGGCTTCCTTTTCTAATGTTTCCTAGGCTTGGTTTCATGTTTCAAGGTGTTTTGATGGGCAAAGTAACTTAGATTGCAAATGAATGCATTATGCTGTGTTACAGGGAGTTTTTCACCATTTTCAAGATCTTCATGCTTGATCATGGCTTCAAAGGGTTGTGATAGGTCATTTTTCATGTTTTCAATGTGATCTTGATTCCCTTTACATTTCAAACTCATTCTCCAAAGCAACATTCCATGAGGTTGCAATTCATTGGATACACAGTCAACTCCTAGCTCCTCCTGACTCTCAGTCATGACTTGTAAACGTTCTAATAATGTCCATAGAAGTGTGATGAAGGTTTCAGAGATGTGGTATATCCTCTTAGAACATTAAATAATGATTTTATATTTTAAATGGTAAATAAAATTCTATGGTAGTCATACTTAGTCACATATACAGTCAGTCTACCAGAGAAAATACACCTACAGGTGCTCTCACAGAGGTTTTCAAACATTGAAACGAGGTGTAGAATATTGCCTCAAGATTTTGACATCATCATCCATTTTTTGAGCCCTTTTAAAGAGCATGGAGTTGGTCTAAGGTCAAATTCATGATACCACTACTCATACCATTTCACATACTGTCTCCATACTATTCATGGTGCATGTACAGGTGATTTCATGAAGACTAGTCACATTGGAAAGGAGTGTTTGAGCTGAATAAGGTCTTTGAAGTGTGAGGAGTGAATTTGGAGGTATTGGGATGAATATAGAGTCCATTGGTGGTCAAGATAATGCACATTTCCTAAACATACATCTACTACCTCTATATGACAATGTCCACCTACAGGTGGTGTTAACAGTAAGCTAAAGTGTCATATGGGGAAGTGGGAGCAATGGTGAAACCTTCTTGGGAGTTTTAGCATTAGTATTGATCAGGGTAGACCCATTTGAGGTGTCAAAATTAGCAAATGTAAGTGGAAAACCATGCTAAAGGATCTAGTGACTGTTCTCAGGGATCAAATCCCCAAAGGTGCAAAATAAAGGTCTGAGGCTTTTGTCAAGGTCATATTACAATGGTTCTAAAGACTTTTGATGCATCCTAATGGTTTGTATTTTAGCCCCTATATAATACAAAATATATACAAAGTTTAGAGATTAGATATCTAGGGGAAGATGGTTGTTGAAAGGCTCCAAGTTGCCCCTTTGGCCACTAAATTTAGGTAGTGAATTCTACAAGTTTTGAGCTCCAATTAGACTCTTCATTTTAGGGTTATAAATTTAGACCATGCCACCATGTTTGGAGAGTCCTACCAATTTTGAAAAGCACATCAATGACTTGGAAGAATCTTAAAGTGTAATGTCATGGTCAGATGTTCATTTAAAAGTGCATAATGACCTAGAAAATGCCACCTACAACCTGCCTATAGGTGCTTATAGAGCTCTTAAGGTAAACTTGGAGGATAATGAGCCATAGACATAAAAACTTACTATGAAAGGTTGACTAGAGTTTTTGAAAGGTTCTCCAAAAGAGCATAACACATTTTCCAATG
The DNA here is from genome assembly GCA_037957365.1 of Torreya grandis. Lineage (NCBI taxonomy): Eukaryota > Viridiplantae > Streptophyta > Pinopsida > Cupressales > Taxaceae > Torreya > Torreya grandis. The sequence continues at coordinate 3,609,276 of JARHVA010000844.1, forward strand.
TAAAATCTACACCTACAAGCCTTGATGGCTCCAACATAGTTAGCTATAAGTGACTGTATGCTAACAGTGACTTAGTTGAGGACTATTCTAAGTCTTTGGCATAGCAAATACATAGCATGGGTGACTCAAGGAACCATGGTATGGATTTGAGGGTTTCAATAGGACCCCATATCAATGTAAGTATCTCCAAGAAAGTGAAATACACCTACAGGCAAGGGAAGCATACAAATAGGGTTGGCTTACCAGTCAGGCTTGACTAAGTAAGAAAAGGTTTCAAGATGCAAGCATGGACTATGAGAGTTGGATAACATTGTTAATTTCCTCATAATGGGAAAACACATTATAATACTCTCATATAAAACAAATCAGAAGGAAATCCCCAAACAAGAAAAACACAATCCATTGGAGGAAACCTTGCATATAGTCTATTCACACAGTCTATTTTGCTTTTGGAAGAGTTGAGGGGTCAAATGACCTAACCAAGGGCTATATTTTGGTATGAAGCATCCTTTTAAATTGGATGGACTCATCCAACACTCATTTTTTATGATAAAATATGGGAAGTGCCCTCTATTTTGTCTCAAATACAGGGCATTCCCCTTATGCACAAAGTGATAGGTTTTGAAGAAGGGACGTGATAAGATGAGCCAGGAGATGTTTAGACCTTGATAGGAGGTTTTTAGAGTTGAATTACATGAGACAACATGAAGAGACTTGTATAGAGGAAGTAATCCCAATATAGTATTCCAAGCCTACAAGGGTTACAATCAAGCCTATATGGCATGTCTAAGACTAGAGACCAAATGTGAAGTCAATATTACTTTCAGCCTTGGGTAAGCTTTCTAACTCATTTAGACATGCGCATGGGGTCATGATAGATTTTTAAAAACTTCCACCTTGTAGAGAAGGCATCAAGAATCCATTTTTCGACTCAGAAGCAACTCAGGCCTGTAAGAAATAAAGAACAGAGTTCAAGTGGACAAATTTGGAAGCTTGTATCTACCTTGACACCTTACATGGAGATCCAAGATGTTTGGAGGAGTTAGAGAGGGTTCTAAACAACCTTTTTTGGCATTGAATTTGAATTTGAACATGAAATATCTATGAACAATGGCTAAGAGCATAAAACAGGCCTAAAGCCTTGCTAAACCCTTGGAATTACCTGATGAAGGAATTGAGGATGGGAAGATACTCTAATGGCTTAGTTTAACCATGAAAGTGATTGGAGGTTGTAGAAGACTCAGTTAGGATCCCTACCATCAGGATTAACTATATGGAATTGTACAGATGGAGTACAAAATATGGTTTTTTTCACTATTTTGTGCATTGTACAAGTTAAAGGAGGTTTCAAGAGATGTCAATCACATGGAAGCGAAGCTTAGGACTTAAGATAAATCCCCATATCAATTTCATGCCTCAGACCAAATCCTATGTACCTCAACAAGAGCTCTCATTTTATCAAGTTAAAACTGACATAGTGAACAAGATGGTGAGAAGTGTGAAAGTTTCAAGTGGATGTCTTTTTCAGCTATACCTAATGACTATAAGGCCATGGAGGGTCTTGATAAGTGTCATCCACTCCTTTGAATTACTTTTCATGAACCACTAATATTTTTTTCTAGGCCAAGTGTGAAAGGTGTATGAAAGAAGAGTTATTTTGCCTACAGATGGTGATAGCTCATTTCAGAAAGAGGCATGTTTGAAACCCTTCGAGGCCAAGACTACAACCAATGCATAAAGAGGCATGTTTGAAACCCTTCTCTCTCATTTCAATCATCAGACCTATCCTTAATAAATTTTAGGATATTCAAATAGGGATAAATCATGAAGGCATTTTTCTGAGCCAACAAAAAGAATTGTATGCCACTTTTCAAGAGTTTCATGCCTTGAATAGCCACTTGTCTCTTCTGATTTTGCATGCTCTATTTGACATCTTCTTATGCACAAGTAATTCATTTTCTCATCTTGACAAGTGTCTTTGTGACCTTTAGACTTCTCTATTCTTCTCTCTCTCTCAAGTTCTATAAGAACTAACCATTTTGGCCTTTGTAATTCATGCTCCACTTAAGTATGGTGAATCTCTGCTCATTTGCATACCATTGATCAATAAAGACAACTGATTTTTACCTCTTCCATTACAATTCATAGTGTGTTTTACTTGGATGATTGATCTTGTTTAGTGATGAATCTGGTTTACTTAGCATGTTGTTTCATTCTCTCACCTATCTGTCGCTGGAAAGCTTCTTCTTACATGTCATGTGAAGTGTTCTAGGAAGTGTCAAGGTTGAGTGAGTTAGCCTATTCAATAGTGTCATTATAGACCTCTTGTCTAGTCCTCCTAGCATAAACATTCATCCATAAACTCATAATGAAATATTGATGTGAGAAGATGCAGATTGGAGAAGTGTGTGTTTGGTTAGTCCCTTGTTCTCATATGTAACATGCAACTAGTTGGTAGTTATCAACTATTTTGGTGTATCACCTCCTTGATGATAGTTTTCTTTTAGTTGTCTCTCTCTTTTTTCTCTCACAAATATAGCTGTAGTAGTGATCTACAAGTGGTACATCAAGGGAGCTAGCCCTATCTAGAGATTCACCTCATTCTTAGGTTGACCCGCCGTTTAGAGGTGTTTCAATTGTGCTATTTAGATGAAGAGAGCTAAGACATCTCCTTAAAGGGTGCAAATCCAAGTGACAATATTAACAATTTTAGAATATTCATGATTCTTTGAAGCATGATGCAACACAATGTCAGCATGCCATGAAAATAAGTGGGCATGTGGTTCCTAAGTGACCATAATCCTTGGAGGCTCCATCTTGAATCCTTTGACCATTCCATCCCATCTTAAATCCCTTAATCATTCCATCCATCACCATGCCCATTCTTGATACTAGAACTGGTTTTTATTTTTCTTGTAGCCTTGTCAAAAATTCTAAAAATGTCAAAAAATCCTAAAGATGTCAAAAATCCTAAAAAGTCCTAAACATCCAAAAAATATAAAACAATAGACAAGTCCAAAACCACCAAAAAATAATTTGCCTTGCCCTTAGTCTAGTTAAAATCCTTGTTCATTTTTAAACAAATCAAAGCTTGCATCTTTATCATGATATATCACTCTTAATCCAACCCCCTTGCATATATCGTTGCTTGGGGCAAATAAAAGCTTGCAAATTTATTGGGATACAACGTTCCCAATATTATAAGTGTCATCACACCAAATCTTAAGGGTTTTAACTTAATAAATGATAAAACATAACTTGTTTTTGTTACTTTTTTGTTATTGCTTGTTTGTGTGTTTTTTATTTGTTGTGTTTGTTTCAGTCTTACTACATATGAAAACAATGCCATCATGGTTTTCCATATCATGATGCATCCTATCATATGCTATATGAAAAATTAGGTTGCTCAAAACATTCAAAAATCTATACAAGATTAGCAATAATTCATACGTATACATCTGCATCGTCACATTACCTACATTCACACATTCATTTATAAGCATACATCCATAAACAAATCATTCATAACTATTAACTACTAACTATTCACAATTAACATTCACTTCTAACTAAACATTCACCATAATGACTAAGTGTGCATCATACATGAATAATGCATGAGTGAGAACCTAATCATTGTATCATCCATGACATCCATAAACATGAGCCTTCATAATCACATCGTCAATCCACACAATCGGTCAACTCATTGATTTATGCTTGCACATCCAAACAATCAATCACATCCAAGCTCGTAGCTTTATCGAGATATATCGTTCCCAATCCAACCTTGTTGCATACATCATTGTTTGGGGCACATCAAAACTCACAACTTTATCAGAACATATCCTTCCCAATCCAACCCCCCTCACATATATTATTACGTAGATATAATCCAATCATGCAAGTCTTTGATCAAATGTGTTAATCTCATCCAACTGTAACATCCACTAAAGCATCTATATTCATATTCATCATACTTAGTCATCAAGTGTGCACCCAACCCCTATTTCATCCCTAATCTATCCATTTTCACCCTTCTCATTTTGATATCCTATCTGTGTCTTTCCTCCCCGCATACTCTCTCAAGGGGGTATTTATCTCATCAACTAACCAATTATGCCACTAGAGGGATCTTTTTGTGCATGTCTCTTATTATTCTACATTATTTAAAATGTCACTACTTATTCTAGTCTTAATGCCCTTTCAAAGAGGGGAAAATGTAAACACCATAATTCCACTACATTAGTGTTATCAGTTATATACTATCGTTAACATTCATCATCTATCATTATCTTAACTAATCCATCTGTCGTCAAAAACCTGGATAAATATCTCCCTAATTACGACATGACCCCCATCATATTCTTTATAATCCCACCAATATTACACTTTGCTTAATTAATTGTTTAAATAATATTTTTTAGTTAATTAGTCACTAATTAATATATGCACACATAATTCCAAATAAACAAATAAAATAATAATAAAATTAGTCAACCGCCTCATTTAATCTATTTAACCACCTCATTAATCATTAACAAACTTATTCAAACCTCTAACAAAATCATTTAAGACATTCATATCCCCAAAAAAATTATTTAAGACATTTAACCATTCAAACAAACTCATTTAAGACAAACCTATTAACAAACTTATTTAAGACATTCAACCCTCTAACAAAATAATTTAATCCATTCAAACCTCTTATTAATTATCTAAATAATTCCACAACATCCTCAACCTCTTCATTGAATGCATTTGACATGTAGACTAAATCATAACCATTTAAAAATTAAATATGGATTTATCCTATCCATCCATTATTTATCTAAGAAGTCTATAAATTGACCTTCCCTCTTTAATCCAAATTATCATGTTGGAGTAAGATCATAAACTCAGGTGAAAATATGAAGAAACTTGTCATGAAACCATCAAACAATCAAAGGTATACATTGTTGAAATTATTGCATAGAAGTCTTGTGAGCAACCAAAATCCAGAAAACATGAGCAAATCTACATCTATGAAGGAAAGCCTTACATATGGTAAGTAAAGGTAAAGTCTATTATTTTCTCTTTCATTGCTTAATCAGATATTTATATGAGATTTGAAGTAGAAACTCAATTTTCTTCTAGGTTTCTAGTTTAAGATTCAAGTTTCAACATTTACAGTGAGGTATTTCTAAATTTGTTCTTTATCTAAGGAGGGTCTTTGGCCTTCCTTCACATCCAAGCTTTAATATATTGGTAGTCATTCTAATATAAAATATGTGTCTATATTTGTTTAATGTTTCACAGATATGCACAAATAATCGTTGGTGATAGACTTGAGGTTGTTTCTACACAAATCCTGGAACCTATACCAAATCCATACACCATGGGCCCACCCCTGATTCTAACATGTTTTTCTTCCCAAGTTTTAGTTGGATTTTTCTCCTTTTCAAGTGTTGCTCCTTGTTTCTTTTATATATGAAAATATCTATGCTTCCTACATTATCTATAATAGCAAATATTATAACTACTATATGACTAACATTTCTCATCATGCAAGATCTCCATGTTATATATTGCGTTCTTAAATTTCCATGTCATTGGATTTGTTATCTCGTGTTATATCTAATGAAGTTGCCATGATTAATGTTACATTTCCATGTTGCTATGATCCCTATCATGCGAATGTTTGTCCATATCTCATGCAATTGTTCATTATGATTACATATTGTGATGTTGTCATGATCCCTATCATGCAATTGTTCATTATGATTACATATTGTGATGTTGTCATGATCCCTATCATGCAAATGACCTCTTTTATTGCCTACATTGTTATGATTGATCATGTTCCATGTTATAATGATGTTATATTGCTTGTCTTAAGCCCACATGGGGAAAACTATCTATTGTGTGTATTAATTCAAAGTTATATCATTACACACTATACAAATCAATGGTCTGATATACTATATTATACATGTTACATCTAATCCATTTCTTTTGAGATGTGAGATTCACATATTTATTCCAAATCTCAAAAGGGAAGAATATGTCTTATGCATTATATCCATAGCCATGCTTCTGGGGTAAGTGCATTATCATATACAAACATAGTGGATTTCAAGGTCCATGTATAATAGGGCATCTAACTCCAATTTTCAATTATTCATATTTTGTTCATATTTGGAGGCTCATAACTAACAGGTGTATTAACCACAATTTGATTCTGATTTAATTTAGAGGGTCGTGTCTAACTCTAGTTTCCATTAATTTAGATTTCATTCAAATGCGGAAGCTCGTATCTAATATGGTTCCTCGCTCGACTCCATTTTCATAATTTCTTCAATCAAATGAAGTATTTTGTCTTATTATTTCAGATTTCAACATTTATTATTATTTTGCACTTACCCATGGTGTACAAAAAAGACAAGTGGTTTTGCATGTACAAGACATGAAGTGCACTTATAACCTTTTTGCATATCTTTTTTCTACTTTGAAACATATGCTCACACACCTAAAATTAGGGTAAAATGTAGACACCTAAAAATGACCATGTGTCATTTTAATACTGTTATTTTATCTATGTTTAATGTACTTTTCCATGTCAATTATTGGTCCAAATTAAGTGTTATTGGTGCATGTCAGTGACTTTTGATGACTAACCTACCCAATTTCGCATTCCAAAAAACTCCCCTCATTTCTCATGATTTATTAGCTCCCTATTAGGAGCACTCCTAACATTTATTGTGACCAATCCTAACGCTTCCAATCTCCTCGATGGTTCTATTTTAAGCTTGGGCCCTCCAATTCCCCTTCATATGCCTTTCCCACTCCTATTCATTGGAAATTGATGTGCATGTTAATAAGGTCCAATTCTAATTCAACTCTTTATATCAAGCGAGGTTGCTCATTTAGAGGATCTAACACCTCTATCAAGCACATTGTTATTACAAAAGAAAATGGAAAATGCATGGTTAAAGATAATTAGAATATTTATCATTATCTGAAGATAATATTCTATTGTGGAGCAGTTTTTTTGCACAAACTAAGTTTTATCTATGTTATCCAATTTCTATTCCTAAAGGTATTTTCTTTATTTAATTTACTATTTTTGACATTGCAATTTTCACAATTAGGGGCATGACAAGAAAATGACTAGTTAGTTCCACACTAGTCACTAACCCTAAAATAGACCCCTAAACTCTATTTGTTTCGTTAAGACTTTAGGGTAGATCCAATTCAAATATAGAAGGTAGACTAGAGCGATCGTAGGGCAAGAAAATAAATAATATATTGTAGGTACATAGTGGTCACAATGCACACATCACATTGAGGGAAAAAAAACATCAAAAGAAGGCGCACCCGACCCTCATTTCAGTTTTCCATTACAATAAGTGCCCTTAATGCTCCCTACACTTGTCAGAAGTGATCCCAATGCTTTCAACATCATATCCAAATTTATCTAATTAAATATAATCCATTTCTTTGCATTATAGTATCATATATGCATTGCATGAGGTAATATATCCAAAAAAATATTATCATCCTATATCCATCTTGATATGGATTTGATATATCCCAAAAGGTATTCAAAATACTTGGGGTGTGAATGCCTATGTTTTTACACTTATTTTGTGTGGGTTTGATATCTATGGTCTTTTGAATACCTATTACAATATATAAGATGAATTTGTGTTACTTAAACTAAGAGTTACATATCTATAAAATCATTGGTCATCAATGTTCCCTACACATCCATCTTCCCACTTATGTAGGTAGTGAGGTGTGCTTCTTGATATTTATTTTAAAATCAATAAACAACACTATTAGATATCCATCTTAGCATGGATTTGACATATGTCGAGAAGCATCCAAAATACTTAACGTAACATTCCCTACATTCATATACTTATGATGTTGGGATTTCCATCTTAACATTTTTGGACACACTTATGTTGTTAAGTTGAATCCATGTTAGTCATAGACTTTTCCCAACTCCTTCATTATCATAATATGTATAGACAATTTAGTTTCATTTACCCAATTTTTTAGCCTTTAATTTGCTATCCTTTTAGAAAATTTTGATATATAACATCAAGTACATGTTTAATAGTTTGTTTATTGTTATTATTATATTACATTTTTATAAGTTTCTAATATTAAAAAATTTATAGAATGTCAACTCTGGATAAGCCGCATGCAATCATCAACCTACCCACTCACATCAAAATTCCAAGTTGATATAAGGTGTGCAACTCCCTTCTCAACACAAATTGGTCATAATATATATTTATAATAATTCATTTATAATAAATATAGAAGTATAAACTAATAAGATGAGTTATCACAATATATCTACCAAAAAACTTATTCAGGTGCATATACATAAGCGTATACGTATACATATATAGCAAAATGCTTAGAATTATTATTAGAATAATTTATAAGATATTAACTCAATGAAATTATATTAGTCACAATATATTTAGAAATAACTTATTTAGTATAAGTAAAAAACGTGTGTGTGCGCACGTGCGCGTGCGTGCTTGCATGCATGCGTGTGTGAGAATATTTTATACACATAGTATGTTTCTTATAGCATATATTATATGCATTTAAATTTATAGAAAACACATGTATTAAAGCATATATTACATGGATTTGAATTAAATCATATACACTAGTTTTTGCATATTAAGGGGTGATTGTGTTAGTTAAAGTTTATTTATATAAGTCAAATGATGTCGTTGTATCAAACTTCAGCAATTAAAAATATTTTTTTTGTGTCACGCTTCAGTAATTCAATAATATTGTCATATTGCACTTCACTAAAATTTATGATGTTTTCATATCACACTTCTACAATTCAATGATGTTGTCAAAGCACACTTCTACATTTCAATGTTGACATCGAAGCACACTTTTGCAATTCATAATTAAATCTTTGTGTTACAGATTGAGCAAGAAGGGTGGAAGCTAAAAAAATTGCATATTTTCATATATGCAAAATGGTAAAGTCCACTCACAATAGGACTACAAGTACGAAAACTAGACATTGAGGCAAAACTCACACATTTTTATATACACAAGCCCATTTAGTTTGCAAGCATATACAAACATATTTTATATTAGTTCATTTGTTTGCAAGTCACTTTCACTTTGTTTGACGTTTATTCAATCATTCACATGTATTCATCCATTCACATACAAATATTGAATTTTCGATATTATATATAAATTTTCAACTATAATTTTACTCATCTAGAATTAAACAAGTACTCGGTTGTAATTTCATGTGATCCTTATTTAACTTTATTGAAATGAAAAGTAAATTTATTTTTAAATATATACGATATTATGTCGATGAAGACAAAATTCAATATGCTAACCTCCCTAAATAATGAGAGGATATGCTTGGGATACCAAAAAAATTTGATGCATTAGTTATTCTTTCCAAATTTATTTCTAAAGATATAATTAGTGGTCATATTCATGACTTTGGTAATGCATTGAGTGAAAATTGTGTACCCAAATTCACATATTAGTTATTGGCAACCAACAGTGGAGAGGAAAAGGGGAAAAAAAAAGAATTTATTATCATGAATGTACCAAAAATTAGGCAAAGGTAGGTGGTGAGAAACACCAAGATATTAGAAAGAAAGAAAAAAAAAGTGAAAGAAAAGAAAAAATAAATTGATTTTCAAACCAAATATATTTCCATTGAAACGGGGTGACAATAAGGACTTCACATTGATAGGGATGATCAAATGGTAGTTCCCAAGAGCCCTAGTCATGTTCATTTCTTGGAACAAATTAAGCTAAGAAAAAACATATTGAATCATACCATTCACAACATGAAGCAGAATAAATTTTGCATAGCCTCCCTTTAAAAAAATTTAAGACATGCCATCAATATAGAATTATTTGGTTTGAATTATATATGTGCTAACTTGACCAATCAAGTGATATCACAACACTTGAAAAAGCAATAAAGAATTGTTTGGATTAGTCATGTAACCAATTGAAAATCCAATACTTGATTTGATAACTTCACTAGAAAGCAAGTTCGAGATGAGCAAAAGATTAAAAGGTTTAGTGAGAAGATTTTCTTTCTTAAACTCCAAAAGAACATTCTTTGCCAAGAACAACACACCTAAGTTTCAAATGATCAAAAGGAAAAAGACACTCTTATCAAATCAAAACTTTAATAAACAAACAGAAGTAACATAAATACAAATTTCAATTGAATTATAACATAGAAACTTTGTCAAAACAAAACCAAGAAATCTCAACATAAACCTAGATTCACTGGTACGTTCACTATTGTGGGTTATTCAAAAAGAGAGTTAATGTCATAAGAAGATAGTTGAACCTCAATTGAACACAAAGTCCTAACATGAAAAATATACCTTTTTAAATTGTCCTAATAGTTTGTTATGTTGAAAACAAGAAGTGGACATTTTAAGGTAAATCAAACACATAAGACATCGTATATTCGTTGGAGTTTAAAGGGACTTAGCTACATAAAACTAACATGGAAACTCTTTGCATGTTATAACATGAACATCTAAGTATTAATTTCTAATTAACTTAAGATAACAAATTATAAAATTGTATTTCAATCATTTTTTCATGCCTATAGTGTGTGACTATGTATACATCATATATTGCCATTGTGCTTTAATATTGTTTTCATGCCTTAAATCATACATTGCAAGAATGCTTCATGTATGGAATAGAGTTACACTTGCACCACTCGAAAACTCAACCACGGATCAAATTCTATTTGATTCTACACTAAATCTAGCTACACTTTTGTTGTGAAAATCCAAATGCAATTGAAATGTAACTTACCATTCATCTTGAATTTTTGTGATTTAAACTCAAATTTGAGTGAGACTTGAAATGTAACTTTCTAGTTACATAAGACATTGCTTCCCTTGCTTTGAATGTTTGGGCAAAACCTTATTGCAATATTGATTCTGCACTTATTTGCTTGCCAAACATTTTAATTCCATCAATTCAAATAACGTGTTGATGTATTTTATTTGCATCAAATTTGAAACACAAGAAATGTGTGATATAGGTATGCAAGTTGGTACACTATTGTATTGAATCAAAAACACTCAATTGCGTGTTTGTGCTATGTAGTGCAAATTGCAAATTTCACAAAGTAACTTCCCATTACAAACTAACTGCAATCAATCCTTCCACATTTTAAAAATCCACAAAGCTTATGAAATTTGAGAATAATAGTGACAGTTACATCAAAATTTGAAAAAAATAAATTATTGAACAAAACTCGTGTTTAGAATATGATGAATTGATAGAATTGTATATGCATTTTTTTACCCTTTATTGTTTACTTACATTGTCTTGTTAATGGAAAGGAAAGCATATAAATTGTGTTGATCTTTAATGTTCTACTTTCTTGTTTGTAAATCTATAAAGATGAAATAGACAAATTTTGGGCAAATTGTAATTGATTTCAATTTTGTCTTGATATGATGTAGAAATGAACACCACAATCTTCTACACTTTTTGGAGTTGTCTATGCTAGAGGATGAAGATATATTAGTATTTTTGTTTTTAGATGTTGAATTAGTAACAGACTTCAAGGAAAAATGTTCAATAAGGCACTACCTTACAACACAAGAATCTAACTCCGCATTATGGAAAAATCAAGTTATATCACATAGCAAAGGAAAAGTTCTTATACATGGCAAAATTGTATTCAATATCATAATGGGACAAAAGTTCCCTCACCAAGTGTGAATGAAGGGAAACACAAACGTTAATTGCAATTGAATTCAACTCAAAAATAGGATGCTAGTGTAGAATGCGTATTTCTCACACTTAAGTTCACTCTAATGAAAAGGTTTGTTTAATGCATACTTTTTGGTGGACTGTGAAGCTTATAACTTTTCATTATCTTTTGTAAAGGATTATGATTATAATTTACATATTTGAATTCAGTACAAATACGTGTGCTAAACAACAAAACAGATTTGACAAGATTGAAATCTGTGTGAAGCAACATGTCACGACACAACGCCCATAAATGAATCATGTTAAAGATATCTCTTATGCAAAACTAGGTGATTACATCAAGAAATACTCTTCTAAAACTGACTTAAATGAAAAACCACATCCCAAACATTTCATGATATAAACCATACCGTTGATGAAACCAAAGTTGTGAAAAAGTTGAATTAGTACCTTTTCAGCCCGTCAAAGTCAATTCTCATCAATATGTTTTATATGTCAATTTACACGTTCAAGATTTATACTTTGCTTTGTAGGCCACGATTTGGGTAAGTCTTACTATTCTGAAACTTCAATTGATAACCACAATTTGGGTAAGTCTTCATCTCAATATTAAGGGAGAAAAATCATAACCACAGATTCTTGGTTGCATTTATAATTTTGTAATAAATACCCTTCAAAGAAAGGAAAGATCTTGGCAAAATACTAAAATTTGCATCTTTTATAGATTAATTTTCATCACAAGGCTTTGTCTCCAACATGTTGCATGGCTAGTTCACTAATAGATGTACATGCTTAGTTTGCCTAGTTTACTAAGGGGTCATTTTAGTTTGTGCATCACCTATGGCCAATTTCCATACTCTCAAGCAGCTAAATAGATCACAAACTAGATTTATTTTGAGATGTCTTTTGAACTATTATGAAACCATGTTACATGAATATCAATCCCAACAAGCACTTTTCATCAACAATGCAATTTGTTAGTGACGAATAAGTGCATTACTTCTAAGAACACTTGCTTTGAAGTTGTTTTTATCAACAAATTGTGGCATGGTAAAAGAAAGAGGCACCTCGAAGACAATGGGTTCTAACATCGTGTCTACGGCCTTGGAGTATCCAATTAACTCGTTAAACAACTTGTCAATTGTTCAAATCTAGTTGTGGTGCACATCTTCCCACTTTATAACTCTATCAAAATGCTTTAGTAGTAACAATCTAGGATAGAATAATTTTGAAAAGGCAAATTATAATTACAGGCCAAACACCCTATCCAAGGAACTTATTAGATGACAAAGAGATGACTACTACTAGATCAATATGAACAAGTGCACGACTTTACCACCTTCTCCTTCACTCAAGTTCTATATTGCTTTGCAAACCAAATCTTAAAAGCCATGACCATTTCTTTGTGCAAATGGTAAATACTCGCAAGCTCGATTATACCAATTATGTTCTAATTAATACCAATTGGCTAACTGCCCTGAGCCATATGTAATACCAATTGATCCACTTCCCTGAGCCATATTTACATGTATGCATGTCTTTACAATCCTCTTTTATAGGATGTATGCAGTGAAAAGTGGAAAGACAATTACAAAGGGGTAAAATATCTCAAAATCTCACAAGCTCTCAAACTACCAAGTTCCAAAACATGACTATTCATGGAACTATACATATTAACTCATACTTCTACACATTTGAATAAAAATGATACCCTTCTTAGCTCAAAATCCAACAATCGTTCAAACTATTGAGTTCCAGAACATACCTCTTCATGGAAATGTACAATTTCACTTATCCATCTACACATCCTTCATATGAATAAAAATACTAATTAGTGTACAAGAAAGATGGTATTTCCTTTCCAAGACATTTGAAATCAGAAACACGAGCATGTAAATCATATAAGAGATTGAATTCCCACCTTTACAAGAATATTAAACCCTCAGCTGTTGGGGCAGTTTTGCCTTGAAATAACAAGAAGAATCTATGATTTTGAAATAGATTTAGAATTTTTACGGAATGGAGATAATGTTTTTATTGGTTTCTTACCGGAAAATGTAAAAGCTACCTCTTCATCTAGGGAATCACCTCTATGACTGCACTCCATAGACCTACCTTGATCATTAAATATCATTCCATCTGTGACATTGGCGCAACTTCCCCCTGGAGGTTCTGGTGGTATTTCATGATATAAATGATTAAGAATGAACAAAGCTGTGTCTAAATCTCGCCAATAAGACCTGCATACACCATATGCATAAGATAAATAAAGAAAACAAAAGACAAAAACAATGATAAAATTCGAATGAAGAAGTTGGCAGAAGAAATTCCATTTAAATTTTTGCATTATTAACTCCTTCAGCTGACAGGATTAATATTGCAAACATATGACTCGGTGTTTAAAGATGCCAAAGTGTTGCATTGTTTTCATTTCAAGTTCAGGTTATGTTGGTTCTACATTGTACTGATAATTGCAATTCAAAGTACAAAATAAAATAGAAACTAGTTTCTCATATATGGTACAGTAATATTATAAAGCAAGTAAACATATTTGGCACATGGTATAATCATATCACTGAAACAATGACAAATTTATAACATCCTGTGACAGAGACACACCTCCGACTTATGGGAAGGCAAACAAAAGATAGCTGCTACCAGGTTTAGAATAAGTTATCCATCATTACCAACTATAAGTCCTTTCCCATCTAGGCAGGCCTTTGCTCATTGACACTTTTTATGTTTTAAGTCATATATCACCTTTTCTCTCCTAAAGAGGCCAACACTCATTATTGTAATTAAAGTAAAACAAGAGACTTCATGAGTTGCAATCTATGTTAGACAAAGATGAGAAGAAATAGATGTTTTAAAAGCACTAGAAACTCTGAACAAAGAGACATTGAGAACTCACAAGAAGCTTTGCCCAAGAGATTAGAAGGCAACAAATCCACAGATTGGTGCACACCTTAAGAAAATACCCCTAAAAAAATGTAAAAGCTACCTCTCCATCTAGGGAATCATTTTTGTAACTCCAGTCCACATAACTACGTTTATATTTAATTCATGCTTTCTGGAACGTTGACCCAATTCACATGTGCTCCTTGCATATGTGAAACAAAGAAGGGAAAAAACAAATCTATTAAATGCAAATTAGACAACCAGCAAACGCAATAGAAAATTACCAAAAATAAAATGATCCATACTGAAAAGAAAAAAAATATTCATTCTGAGGAATCTTAACCAATAGGATAAAGGGAGCCCCAAAAGTGGATACAAAATATATAAGATGTTTAAAAGAAGGCATGCAAATGAGTAGTTATACAAAAAGGTAAATCCCAAGTCAAAGACAATCAAATCTAGGAAAGTGGGGTATCCATAAATATTCATTTAAAATAAAGCTAGAGTCCAGAAGTTGAAGTCTTTTAGAAATTCCAAATACCAACATTGTATTTGTAAGGAGGCTGTAGACAAAATGATAGGTTGCTTCTTGAGTTGAAAGGCTATAGCTACAACATTAATGTGGAACAGTAATATCTCAACAAATAGGTGCAAAATGGCTAGCTTGTTTCTAGAAAACCACGTACTTCCAACAATCATATCAGATTAAAGTCAATTTACAGCAAAAGCAACTCTCTATTTTTTCACTTGTGTATTGTTCAACACACACAGCAAGGATCAGACATAAAACACCCTAAAAGGATTAACAAAACATATAGAGATAATATTTAGAATAATCAAAATTTCAAAAGAAGAACGAAAGATATTAATGTCCACAAATGACTAAATTAGGTCAATGGGTGAAATATCCCAAATAGGATAAAACTCTGAATTCTGATTTCTTTGATTAAACCCTAGCTCAAACATATATTTTCTGATTTTTACTGCAGACCCTGGTGATCAAACTCTCACACATTGCTGCAATTAATTATGTCAAAACCTAGTAATAATTCAACAATTATTTCAATGATGAATAGGGCATAATAGAGCCTTTCAACCTCAAACCCTAGACACCACAAAGGCTGAAAAATTGTAGAATAAAATAGGTGTTTTTCCACCCTGAAATCATCTTATTTGATGATCAAATAATTACCGTAAAATTATCCAATGAACATGGAATGGGGTGGATCCCCCCATCCGCTGTAGTGGCTGCCCCAATTTAGAAATTGCAACCTTCTTTGCCTTCCTTGTTGCCATTGCAACCAGCCCAAGTTGCGATCCTACACATAGTACAAACATGTTAGTGGAAACAAGAGTGTTTAGCAACACTTTTTTGATCAGCTCATCAAGCTTTATGAACCTGATATGAACTCTTTGATGTCTTGCTTTTTCCTTATAACTTCTCATTCGAATTCCCAAGGGTTTGTTTATATTATTCCGATCATGGCTGTAGTATGTCATTTTCTTCCTCAAACCCATTTCTAAGATGGCTGGAAATCCACTTGTACTTGCTAAAAACATCTCTAAGGTGCTAAGGGGTGGGAAACGCACCTCCTTAGAGTCAAGATTCTATCTTGTGGCAGTAAACATTGGAGGAAACAAGCTGGAAATGTGAGAAACAACAATCAACAAGTTATAAACAGCCCTCCTATTGATCCTTGGGTTATGATGTTTATTGCTTACCCCTATTTTGAGGACCATCCAAACTCTATCTCTTGTCCAACAACATAAAATAGAATATAAGTGGGCTGTATAATGACTGTAACAGTCATTAATTGCTCGGTTTTCCCTCTCAAACAGTAATATGTTCATTGTACAAATTGTACTTTGTGACCCCACATAGCAAGTCCTTACACAAAATTAAACAAGGTATTCTTATTCATACCATGGCTGTAAAAATGTGTTTTTCCACATGGAATCTGATTTACAAGAGCTAGATATGATTCTATAACAGCGGTACATACCTCAACCTTGGCCAAGGGTTGTACAACCTTGTACCGTGTGCCCTTTATGCTTCCGTCAATCAAAATCACCATATCTAGCCTTTGAAAATTAGTAAGTAAAGCATGATGCTCACCAAGATTTGGAGTGGTTTGCATGCTTTTCACCTTATTGTTCTTTTTCATGATCCCAAGGCCTTGCCAACCTCCTTGCATGGGTGCCAAAGAACTTAGAATTTGTATGACAACAATACTAATTTGTAAGTCTCACTTGGATCCCACATCCATATTGGGAATTTGCAACTCCCTATAATTAGATTCTTTTGGAGAAATTCCTTCCTCCATTTAGTACCCTTCATCTTGTTTTCATTGTTAGCATGAGCTTCATGGTGATCAAAATATCGTAGGGGCAAAGTAGGGTGTTGATGCAATAGCCCCTTGATGTGAAGTTCATCAAATTGCTTACCCTTAGTTGCCGATATGAAAATTCCAGCAAATTGAAAATGAACAATAGTACCTGAAAATTTGACTTCGACCATCAAATGCTCTCCATTATCATGCCAAATGGATTCTTCTTCCTTTAGCTCATGCTCCAAGATTTTCCCTTCTTCCTTCACCACTAAGGAAGAACTCATAACACTACTCTCAACATGTGATGTCTCAAACTTTGCAAAGTTTGCATGAGGGTTCATTACTTCTAGTGCTGCGACAACTTCAACCTTAGATGCTTGACACCCCTTGTGTAAAGCTTGCTCTTTCCCTTGGAGAATTCTAATTTTTCTGATTTTCCTCCATTCTTGTCTTCCCCTTTTTGCTTTCTTTGCTGGCAGGAACTTGTTGGACAACTTCTACTTGTTGCCCCAAAATTTCTGATTTGGGAAACTCAAATTTCAACACTTGGCTGCCCCAAAGTGTTGCTCTTTTGTTGCTCAAAGGCTTCAAGGTACCAATTTTCTGCTGCTCACTAACCTCTTTCAATCTTGAGTTTGTGCCCTCCTTTGGTGATGAATCCTTATGACAATTAGCTAGCAGCTCTTCCTTTATTAGAAAGGCAGATTTATTTTCCTTTTCTACATGCCAAGCATGCCTCAAATCTCCTTGTGTAGCTCTTGGGGTTGAGCTTGGTCACATCCCAACTCATTCGTCTTTCAATTCCCTTGGAAGGGAGGCAGGCTAGAATGACCTAGATAAAGAATCACTTATGGCCTTTGGTCGCTGCAAACTAAAATTTGCCCTTGGAAGGCTCCCTTCAACATTTAGATTTTTTATGGTGTGGATCATTTCTACCATCTTATCATTCAATCTTTCTTGCACTTGGGTCAGTTGCTCCAATATAGCACCATCCAAAACCCTGAAAGCCATTTATCTTCTCTTCTGTCACTGTTTGACCTTGTAAACCCTCAAACCCCACAATTGGCCAAGAAATTGACTTTGATACCACTAAAATATCCCAAAATAAGATAAAACCCTGAACTCTGATTTCTTTGACCAAACCCTAGCTGAAATATATATATTTTTAATTTTTACTGCAAATTCTAATGATCAAACCCTCACACACTACTGCAATTAATTATGTCAAATCCTAACAATAATTCAACAATTATTTCAATGATGAATAGGGCATAAAAGAGTCTTTCAATTTCAAACGCTAGACACCACAAGGGCTGAAAATTACAGAATTAAATAGGTGTTTTTCCACTCCGAAATCACCTTATTTTATGATCAAATATTCAATTGATATAAATACCTTTTTCCAACATGTTTTGAAACAATAATTATTGGGAAAATTCTGATAAAATAATAGAAATATTATGCAATGTTTAGATCTGTAAATTAGTCCAATTAAGCCCTAGAAAATGATGCATACAATCCCCAAAGGGGTTCACCCAATTGCAAAACCGCAGATAAATATGTCCTTATCCACACAACCCTAGGACAAGGGGTCTTCAACAAGCAAACTCCAATGCAGCGCTAATAAAAGGGGTCTTCAACAAATGAACTAGTTCGTTGCCCATAAATAGTCCTAAAACCCTTGGTGTGAACCCCGAAAGCAAGTCACCACACTTTCCAAGGTATTCGCCACACTTCCCAAGGTGTACTTTTGAATTTTCTAAATATTCAAGCTGAATTGCATCCTCTGAAATGATGCTGCCCCAATAAAAAATTAGAGGGTTTCAGCCCTAATTCCTCTTTAGCCTTGAAGATTTTCGTCTCGAAGTCTTGGGTAAACCTTTTTGTGCTTAGACCTCAAAATTCAAATATCACAATTGCCTAACCTCTCCAAATGATTCTCCACTCTCTTTTATATCAATTCTCCCAAGGAGTGCGTTCCATTTTGGAGGGAAAACCTTTTTCAAATATTAAAAGAGCAATCCTTATAACCTCCACTTAAGCTCTTGAGCGGCCATGACCCTTAAAAGACCACAACTTAAGTGAAAATTAAAACAATAAAGTAGATTTTGCAAATTGCTTTTAGAAACCTCAAACATTTCCTTTTTCTTTCTTCTTCCTTAGCCTTTAGGAAACCTAAACAAGGCTAAGGGTCTTCATTCGATCTATGTCGCAGAGGCGGACATGACAATGGGACTCAAAATTACAAGTCACAAGAGTTTTAAAAGTATTCAACATTAGAACAATAGAAGATCCTAACTAGAAGGGGTCAACCCAAAACATTAAAATCCTGGACAAGTCACAAGGATAAGGATATATTATCAAATTACCAAAAAAAAAAAAAAAAAAATCCATGTGAAAGTGAAGTTCCTCTATGAAACCATACAAAGGGCGCTGATAGAGACCAAATCAGAAGACCAAGGCTGGCGCTAATTTGTATCCAATTCCATAACAAAGGAACCAAAAACTTCATCATTGATCACCATCAAAGGGCCAATACGATATCTAATGATGCCCTCAAAGAATGATGGGCCAAGAGTGCTTTGGGCTGGACAAAGCTAGAAGGAAGCAGGGTGCATCACCAAGAACCTCTCTTAACATCTATGGTCGACAAACCTCCAGAGCCAAAGAGAAAACCACTAATGCATGCACACCCTTGCAACTTGGACTATGAGTGAGGGGAGCTACTTGGCCCTCTACGATGAAGAGCAGTTGACTCATCACGCCTAGAGCAAGAATAAGTGGATTGGAGTACCCCAATGACAGCTCATAAAGGGGGATGTAGTCGCATTGACTTTTATCAATGTGTTTGTGAAACTCATGTATCCATAGGGCATTGACCATAGTGACAAGGTTTGGTCGGGTCTCGACCAAATCCAAAATGATCTCCATTTTTGTTGTTGTTCGGATTAATGCGTCAGGTTCGGACTTTTTTTTAATATTAACTTGTAAAAAGTTAAAAGTGAAAAAAAAACCCTAAAAACAAACCTATCGGCGGATGCGAGTCCTAAAAGTTTAAAATTCATTATAAATACACAGTGAATTTGCAGAGGTTAACCACACTGAGAAGGGCAATGCGAAGGGCAAGAGATTGACTGAGCAGTGAGGACACAGAATGGACAAGTCAGTAACGGCAGATAGCAGGTCGGTGATGGCGGACGAAACATGACTACCAGGAGCAAAAATATTATATTAATTGAAATTATTAATAGTTTTTATTTTATTTTATAATTATAATTTATAATATAAAATATAATTGTATTTATGTTTAAAATTTAATTTATATATTATAATGTTTATTTATTTATTTTTAAAATTAATATTTTTTAATTTAAATTTTATTATATAATTATATTTACACAAATAATTATAGTTTTATAATTTTATTGTATATATGTCATTTATTTAAATTAAAAAACATATTTTTACATAATTTTTTTAATGTGTATTAAAAAATGTTTATACCACTTTTACAGGGCAGGGAGGGCAATCTATCATCATGGCAAGTCAACTGCTTGAGAAGAGATACATTCTTCAGCGACACGCGAATCCCAGAAATATGAAATGCACTCTTTGCAACTCAAATATCACAAGGACTACAACAAGGGTTTGAAACCATTATCTTGGAGGCCCAAAAGTGAAGATTTGTCCAATAGCGACGAAGAACCCCATATATGCACCATTTCTAAATCAAATCTGAAGAAAATATGAATTGAAAACAATTGCATCAACATCTGAATCTTCAAACATGGCTAAAATTCAATGCAGTCTGACACAGTTTGGCTTATTTTCTAATTCAACACATTCCCCAGTGTTTACCGAAGCTAGCAAAAATGAACATCAAATGTTCCACTTCCAGCCTTCTTTGAAATTCATAGGGAAGCCACATGAACAACATGAGATAGATAGATTGATGGACGGGTTTTTACAAAAGTGAACCCCAAATGTCTTATTCCCAACCTTCTTTGAAAGCCATATGGAAACTGCATGAACAAAATGAGATAGACAGATTGGTGGCCCGATTTTTTATGCAAATTGCATCCCCTTCAATGTTGTTCCAAATCTACATATGAAAGCAATGGTAGAGGGGATTGCCAATTTTGAGAAAGGGTACACAATGCCATCTTCTGAAAGCCTAAAAACTATTCCACTAAAAGAAGAGGTGACATTCATATCTAGTGAACTAGATAAAATAAAAAAACACTCGAAAAAATCAAGGTGCACTATAATAAGTGACGAGTGGTCTGACACAAAGCAAAATCCCCTCAATATGACCCAATGCTCTAAAGGGTCTATGTTTATCAAATCAATTGATACAAGCAATGATGTGAAGATTGTAGATTTCATTTTCAAATACAATGAATCTGCTATTTTGGAAATTGGAAAAGAATATGTTGTCCAAGTTATTACGGATAATGCAGTGAATTGTGAAGCAGCAGAGGAACTTCTTATAGACATGTTTTCTCATTTGTTTTGGACTCCATATGCAACACATGTTTTGGATATTTTGCTGAAAGATCTTGAAAAGTTGGAGTGGGTAAATAGTGTTGTCAAAAAAGAGAAACAAATTTCCAAGTTTATATGTAATCACTGTTTGACCTTGAGCTTGTATCGCTCATATGCAAAGCGTTAATTTCTTTCTCCAACTGAAACAAGATTTGCATCTAATTTTATCACTTTGCAAAGGGAGGTGGAAGAGAGGATAGCATTAAGAAAAGTTGTGATTAGTGAAAAATGGGTACAATCTAAGCTTTCTAAGGAAAACATTGCAAAGGACATTGAGAGAATTATCTAGAGCAGTTTGTTTTGGGAGGGCGCCGAGAAAACCCTTGAGGTGTTTGAGTCACTTGTCCACTTGTTGAGATTCGTTGATGGCATGAAACCTTGTATTAGTTTTGTGTATGAAGGCATGGAGCAATATAAAGAACAAATTAAAAAAGCACTAACAGATGAGGGTGATGAAGTTCAACGTATTTGGGACATTGTGGACATCCGATGGAACATGTTACATCGACTTATATACATGCCACAAGTTGCTATTTAAATCCTAAGTTGATAGAGGTGGATCATGATTAAGAGGAAGAGGTAAAGAATGGTGTATTGGCAACAATAGACAAGTTGGTTCAAAATGAAAATGAAAACCCTAATGTGAGAAGGCAACTGACTACATTGAAGAACTAAGAAGGCATGTTTTCCCTCAAGGAAGCACAATAAGACATTGGTTGTATGGATCTCCATTTATGGTGGCAGACATATGGTTTTTCTACTCCAGAGTTACAAAAGCTTGCCATGTGTGTCCACAACCAGTGTGTTAGTACTTCTGCATGCAAAAGAAATTGGAGCATGCATGATTTGATCCATACTAATAAGAGAAACTGACTAGGAAAGAAAAAACTCTCAGATCTTGTGTTTGTCCACAACAATTTAAGATTGCTTGAGCACAATCTTGCAAAAGAAGATGACAATCTTCATCTTGGAGAACCCTCCTTTAAAGAAGTTCAGGAAAATAATTATAGTGTTGATGAGCTTGATAGAGGATTTGTTGATGGTGTTAGTGCTAATTTTGATTTTGAAGTCGGGTTTGATGTTCCAAATGTATGAAACTTTTAAGTTTTATATCAATTTTGAGCTTAGGCTATAAACTATGGACTATGGATATTTTTTATCTTTTAATGTAATTCATGTTTGAAACTCTTATGCATTTCTCAATTTTGTAAGTGTTAAATTAATATTCATTCTTTAGTAGATTGAAATATTTTGCATATATATATTTTTCAAATGGTATTTTTCTAGATTTGTTTTCAAACCTTTTCAAAAATTCCGGATTCCGCATTTTTTTGCTCTCCCGAACCTTTTCAGATTTCCAAACCTTGTGACTATGGCGTTGACACCTCCAGCAACTGGAAGAAATAGAAAGGAGGTAATCAACTTGGTAGGCTTGGGTGCCCCTTGTAAAGCCCAACATTTGAAAGCAAGAACCTACTGAAGGTAAGGGACAATCACCTATGGTTAGGGTAATAGAAAAAGGCAGCTAAGGAATCTCTCAAGTCTCTATATAAACAATGATCTCATCTTGAATATCATTGCAGATATGAAGACACCTCAAAAAACGCTTTCAAGTCTTCCATCTCCATTTCCTAAAGAGAACAAAGACAACAAATCCTATCACCATGGAGTTCTTGAGCTGTCACAATTTGTTATTAGTGGGAGCATGCCCTTAGCTGGCCAAGGGTAATCCTAAGGTCATGCAAGCATTGTTGCATGCCATCAACAATTTGCAAGAAATTCTTGGAAGAAAAAGTCATATTGGAATTGAAAGGCTGCAAGAGAGAGATCCAAGTGACCTGAGTATGTTGCTGATATATATTCAAAGGGAAGAAGGTAAGGAGGGGTGTCCAAGGAATCTATAATTGGAAGATCTAGATCCATGGTGATTGAACATGTGTTCATGTATTAACCATATGATGTATATATTTCTGAAATTCTTTTTAGAGGGTCTTGGTTTTGAATAATCTATCCAGAAATTTATCTAGATGTTCTCATACAAAGAAAAAAAGATAGCACCTTTGCATGGTAGGTTTATCAAAATAATACACATGCCATCTTGTATCTTCAATCCGATTCACACCATCAGCCAACTCAAAAAGTACAGGTTCCAAGAACATTGGTCACAAGAGCCATAAGAATAGTTGATACTTATTCTTATGAAAATGGCCATACTCGAAAGCAAATCAATAAAGATTTTCAGAGACCGATAAAAAACCATGTCCTCATTAACAAAGAAAATGAACAAAAGATGATGGACAAAAAGCATATCTCCCATACATCATCCAAACCACAAACAAGAATTCCAAGATCCTCTTGCAAAGGTATAGACAAGACATTCCTAGAAGTGAATGTTTTAAAACACAAAATTAGATCAAATAAAGGCTGGCTTGGGCCCAAACTGGTCCAAACCATGGAGCCTAGGATGGAAGCTTGGTGTACAACCTTGTAACTTGGCTTGCAAACTATGGGAACATGCAATAGAGAACAATTACAGCAGTTAACCAATACGCATTCAAATGCAGAATATTTGCAAAATAATGCAACTTCTATTCAATGGGAAAAAATAGGGTATTGTACACATGCATACAATGTGCAGCGAGGTTGAGAATGAAGATTCTCGTGATCAAAAGGAGATAACACTTTCTAGCTGAATTTCCTAGACTAGAATGTCAACACAAATGACCTTACTATGCTAGATACTAACACCTTGCTAACATTCGTCATATCCCCATAGGGTCAAATGGCTTACAATACATATCATGACAAGAAGGCAGTTAAAAAAGAGATGGTTATGAATGGTTTGTCTTCTAAAATGGGTAATTATTCGCCTTCTTGCAAGTGTAATGCTTGGTGTTTGGTATGCCAATAGATGCTCTAACATAGTGCAAGCCTTGGAAGTGCCACCTAGCATGACGCAAAGCAATGGAAAGGTGCCATGTGGCTACTAAGTTTTGAAGGTCATGCACAATGTCTAAAAGCTTCATGGTTTGCTACTCGGTGTTGCGGGAGTGTGCAAGGGCACCACGAGGATATGCATTGTTGTCAATCAAACTCGCACCCTTGTGAAGGTAGTTTCAGGTCTTCACAGTTTGCTGAAACATGGAGACAATCCTAAGCTGTGGGTAACCTAATCAATGGATTGAATCTCTAGATTGTAAGGGCTAGCTCCCTTTGGTGTATCAATTAAGATCTTACCCTATGCTACAAACTACCTGGGAAAAGGGAAAAAGAAACCTGAAAAAAAATCCTATCTAATGATGGTGATACCCCTGAATTTTGATTTGATCCACTCAATTTGAGCTCTTAAAAAACACTGATCTAGACAAGAAAAAGGCTAAACCTTAAACTTCAATTGACCACTATGCATAAATATTTCACGAAAAGGCTTTATCTAGTGATCCGAGCTTGAAGAAAATGAAAGAATAGGCCTAATTTAACGCACAACCAGCGACTTATATCCACTGTAAACTCACCCAAGAGACATCAAACACAGAGCATGACCTGCATAAACTGATCAACTATGCTGCTAGGTAAGAATCAAGACTTGACAAGGAAGAGAAATTCTATCACTTATGCAAATCACTGACATGAATACACTATACCAGCATTTCAAAAAATAAAACAGTCTTTCTATTAATCTAAAAAAAGGTTACAACTCAATCTTTGGCAGAATTTTGGTCTTGCCAAAATAGGGATACAATTCAACGCTGAAAAACTAACTTATATAGAAAAAGATACAACAGCCAAGAGGATGGCGCTGAAAATAGAAGAGATCAACTAAGTCGAACTTGTGCTATCACAGCCTTCAAGTAAAATCTATTTTTGTATTATGCCTTGCATGAAAGCTCTTTGGCGTTGAAAATGAACGATGGGCTCAAGCTTGGGTTGTTCTTTTTCATGCATGAAATCTACGCCAACTTCAAATATAGACTCCTCTTGAACTACCTGAAACAAGAGAATAATTTCCTTTGCATGAAATCAACGCCAAAACTGAATTTAGAACTCTGCTTGAATTGCTGGAAACGTTTGAAAGGCTTGAGACAAACAAGAGTGCATACATGAAATTCTATGTTAAGCTCTTCAACGTTAAACTCCTTGAGTCATTCAAGCACTCGAGTCTTCGTTTTAGAATTGAAAGAGTCGTGTTTGAAACAACTGCATGTCTTGGACGTGTCTAATCCTACTTTGGGCCACATTGCATGCTCTACATATAGACTGTAGAATGTGTTAATCTGTTTATTCGCTATTGAAATCCTTTGTCTTTTGTTTCTGGTTCTTCGTTTCCGTGCATATATTCCTTTTGTTTGTCTATGCTACTTTCTTCGGCCTCTGATTGTCTCTGTCTATTTCCTGCGGGCAATTTGTCCGAGACTTTTCTTTTGGGCTCATTGCCCGCGGCTTTATACCTTGATCTTGTCTTTGGGCTCTTTGTCTTTCATCACTTTCTCGAAGACAAATTAAAATTGTTGTCAATCAGACTCGCACCCTTGTGATGATAGTTTCAGGCCTTCTGAATTGCCCTTTTCCGAAGGGCATATACCCTTCAACAAAGTTGGAAAGGAACTTCGGGAAAATGAACAAGCCCTTCGGAATTTTGCCAATGCCCTTCGGAATTAATTGACACGGTCCACCTTGCCAATACATACCCTTCAGAAAAATTGTTGAAAATAGGCCCTTTTTTGAAAGGAAGGAGCCCTTCAAAAAAACTGCAAAAACCCAATCTCTACCATTGCTTCAAAAAAGACATGTTTATGCAAAGTTCCGAATGAGAGAGGTAACAATTTGAGCTACAGAGTCAAAATTGTCAATATTTTGGTAACTCAACTGGGAAGCATCTCTGCTATGTTTGAGAACTTGACCATATACATGAGTTTTGAATTCACAAAGAAATGAGATCTGATCCATGACTGCAAACTCTTTTGCCTTGATATGAGATAACCTTCATCCTTCAAAATAAGAAGGAAACGCACAAAGCAGGGAAACCTAACTAAGCAAAGCAAATGTGCAAACAAGCACTTATTTGAACAAAACAGAACGAAACAGTTGTGTTTGAACAACACTTGAAGGAAAACAAACAAACTATGTACAAAGAGCTTTGCTTTTCAATAGCAATGTTTCAGATGTATCCCATTGACTGGGATTGGAAGCTCGTCACCATCCATCTTTGCAAGTTGGAAGGCATTGTGAGATTTGTAGCTAGAGATTGTGTATGGGCCACTCCAAAGGGAATCAAACTTTGTGTACTTTCCTTGTTTAGCTCTATCCTCATCCCACTTGAGGACCAAATCTCCTTCTTTGAAACTTTGTGAAGAAGCTCTTTTGTGAAAAGCTCTCTTCACTTGTGCTTGATGAACTTCCATGGCTAGCATGGACTGATTTCTTGTCTCTTCCAACTCTATAAGCTCAACATACCTGATTTCCATAGGTTCATTCTCCAACAACTCAAGTTGATGTATTAGTTCCAAAGCAAGAAATTCAAGAGAAATGGGTAACCTTGCTTCTTTACCATATACCAGTTTGTATGGAGAGTTGGCTATTGATCTTTTGTAGGTGATCCTATCAACCCATAGAGCTGACTTCAAGTTGAGATGCCACGATCTCTGATTGTCTTCAATAGTCCTTATGATCCTCAATAGGTTCTTATTTGTAGATTCGACAAAGCCATTGCCTTGTGGATAATAGTTTGATGAAGTGCTGAGATAAATTCTATGTTGGACAGCCCATTGACTGATCCTAGATCCCACAAAAGCCATTGCATTATCAAAACTAATAGTTGAAGGAACTCCAAACCTAATAAGCAAACCTTCATAGAAATCAAGAACATTAGTTTCGTTTGCTTCTTTCAATGCCATTGCTTCTGTCCAATGTGTGAAGTAATTTGTCGCAGTTAGAATCCATTTATCTCCTGCGCTTGAAGAAGGATTTATGAGACCAATAAAAGTCCAATCTCCATTGGACAAAGCGCTAATCCACCGCAATTGGTTGAAGAGGTAAAGCTGTAAGCTTCACTTTTCCTACAAACATAGCACATTGTTTGCACTTTCTAACCCATGCATGGCAATCACCAAATATACTAGGCCAATAATACCCACCTCTCATGATCTTAAGGGCTGTAGTTCTTGCGAAAAAGTGTCCACCATGTCTATCATAAAATGCTTCAACCAATCTCTGAGTTTGGCTTGGCTCAATACATCTTAGCAACATGCCATTGATATCTTTCTTGAACAAAACCCCATCAACATGCAAAAATAGAATTTATTGCAACCGAAAATATCTTCTTTTGAAGCATTTAGATAAGAGGGATAGATACCATCTTAGAGATAGCTTACCAAGTCATGAAACCAGCTGAAAGGTGAGGTAAGACCAACTGCAATCTTTTCATCATTTGACACCAAAACAACCTCATTAGTCTCTTGCAAGTCTTGAGCTAGATGCTCACAAAGTCCTTTGCCTCTAATCAGCTTTGTGACCTTAATTTCCACATCATATTCCATTACCTTGGTTATCCAACCAGCTCTCTTCTCATTTATTTCTTTGTTCAAAAAGAACTCTTTGATGCTTGGATGAGAAACCATCAGATGTATCTTATTGTTAGACAACAGGGATCTAAACTTTTTAAGAGATCTTATAACTAAAAGTACATGTTTTTCAACAAAAAAGTACCTTGTTTCATATTTTTCCAAGCCTTGACTAAAGAAGGCTATTGGCTGCTCCAAAGCCTCATGTTTTGCTGCATAAAAATGTTGGAAATGGTGTCCATGTTAGCATATGTATACAAAATGAAATCCTTTGTGAAATCTGGATTTATAAGTGTAGGAGCACTAGCTATGGCCTTTTTAATATCTTCAAAAAAATTTACTCCTTTGGACCAGCTGAAGCTCTGATTCTACTTTAGCATGGCTGTAAGTGGCTTAAGCTAAAATGAGAAAATCTGAAATATATTTCCTTATGAAGTTGAATTTTCCAAAGAAGTTTTGCATAGCCTTTTTATGCTTAGGCAAAGAGAGTGCAAGAATGGAGTCTATCCTTTCAGAATCTATGCTTAAACCATGCTTTGAAACATGTCCAAGAAGCTTACCTTCATGAACCGAGAAGACACTTTTTGGGATTTAGAGATATCCCAAATTGCCTACACCTTTTGAACACTTGTTTGAGATGAACCATGTGATCCCCTGCATTCGTTGAAAATACTGATATATCATCCAAATAAACAAATACAAACTTGTTAAGAAGGCCTTGGAATTCCATATCCATGGCTCTCTGAAAGGTTGCTCCAGTATTAGATAAATCGAATAGCATCTTTCTGTATGCAAACGTCCCCCACTTGGTTGTGAAGGCTATCTTAAATTGGTCCTCTTCTTTGACCAAACTCTGATTGTAACCACTATATCCATCCAACAAAGAAAACCTCTCTGAACCTGCAACCAGCTATAAAATTTGTTCCATTGATGGCAATGGATAGTGATCTTTAAATGAAGATCTATTCAAATCACGGAAGTCAATGCACAATCTAATCTCACCATTCTTCTTCTGTACCGGAACAAGATTTGCCACCCAAGTTGAGTGCTTGATTGGAAATATAATCGTTGATTCTATGAGCTTGTAAAACTCAACTCTTATCAAAGGCTCAAGCTTATGATTGATGGGTCTTTGTCTTTGTCTCACTGGTTTAGTTTCAGCCTCTAACTCAATGGTGTGTTGAGCCAAACTTAGATCAAATCCCTTGAGATCACTATACTGCCATGCAAAAATATCAGCAAAACTTGTGCATAATTCAATGAAAGCTTTTTTTTGTGAAGTACATACCTTACCCAACTTCAAAATCTTACCAACTGCAATCTCTACATTGGCATAGTGCTCTTCCTTTGTTGACAAGGATGACTTCTCTTTCCTTAGCTCATCATCAACATTGAAAATATTCTTAAGTGTGACCAATCCCTTGGGCAACTTATTTGTTTTTAGTTGCACAATCTGATCACCATACTACTGCAAGTGCTTTGATTGGTTTCTTGAAGAAAACTCAGCTTCCTTTTGCAAGAACCTCACAATTTGATTGTCATCTTGAAAAACCTGCCAATTCTCATGATTATCTGGAACAT
This sequence comes from Torreya grandis, assembly GCA_037957365.1. Classification (NCBI taxonomy): domain Eukaryota; kingdom Viridiplantae; phylum Streptophyta; class Pinopsida; order Cupressales; family Taxaceae; genus Torreya; species Torreya grandis. Next base: position 3,638,953 of record JARHVA010000844.1, read on the forward strand.
AAGGCCTTACAACCACCTTTATGTGTGATTGATTTTTTTCATTTTTTACATCACTTGGAATATTAAATTGTGTCCCAATAGCAACCAATGTGTCAGCATGTTTATTTTCAACTCTTAGTATTCCTTGAATGTTAAAAGCTTGAAAATCTTCGAGTCCCATATTATATGCTTATAAGATTTAAGTAACAAATTTTTACATACATTCAAACCTCTTACTTGGTGGACTACAAGCTCACTATCACTAAACACTTGCAAAGTATTGACTTTCATCTTCCTAACCCACTGTAAACCGTGAACTAGTGCCTCATATTCTGCAACATTGTTTAAACAACCAAACTGAAACTTAATAGAAGAGAAATACCTTTCCTTTGTTGGAGAAACCAACACTGTTCCAGCTCCGATTCCATGCTTATTCATTGATCCATCAAAGTATAATTGCCATAAACCTTCATTAGATTCATCATCCCTTGATCATGGCTGAAATTGGCACATCATTCTCATGAAGGCAATACACACCAAGTCCTCCTTCAATCAACTTATAAAGATCATGTTCATGCAAAGTGGAAGTCCACTCATCAAGAAACAAATCTAGAACTCCATCCAAAGGTGATCCATTTTTTACTTCACTAGTTTTTAGCACATCATCTGAAATGATACAGTTAGTGTTCAAAACACTTGGCATATATGGCTCCATATGGAAATGTGCAATAGGTTCAGAATAAATTGTTACCTTGGTACCATACCTAGTTTTGAACATTAAATAAGTCCAATCAGCTGATAAATATCCCCCAATCTTTGAGGTCAAGTCTCTTGAAAGGCACATAGCAAAGTAAGGAGGCAAGTCTACCACAACAACCTGCTAAATAGTAACATTGGAACAAGCATGTAATGTCAACTTCAGATCTTTGATGATGCCTACCATCTTTGTTGGTGACCCATCCAATTGCAATACCCCTTTACCGTTTGGCTCATAAATGAGGCCAAGCTTGTCTGCAATCTGTTTAGGCATGACTGTACTACTAGCTCCACTATCCACCATACAATTATGAACCCAAGTATCACTTACTATTAAAGAAAGGTAAAAAAAAGTTTTCTTAGATTTTACCTCAATTTTGTCCACCTTTGCCATCTTATTTACTTGTGGTTCCTGTTGCTTAGTTGGCTGATCCAAATTAGTCAAGACAACACCTTTCTCAACCGGTTTTGGAGACAATTCAAGAGCTGAAAGCTCTTGAATGAGCTTATCCTTTTGTCCTGGAATGGAAAGAGAATCCCACATACTAATGCCGATATTATATTTCTTCATTTGATCCACTATACTGAAATGAGATCCACTAACCTTTGGTTACACTTTCTAAAGCACTGGCTGCTCTCGAACTAGAGGTATTCGCTGAACTTTACTAACCTCTATATTCTGATTTTTCTGAGTTGTTTGGGCAGCGAGTTGTTCTTTTGTACTCCTAAAAACATGAGTACTTAAAGCATTTGTCAACTCTTGCAGCTCATCAATGGCTTTTCTTTTAGCTCTAGTTATAGCTGCAACTTGACCACTTGAACTGTTAGTTTCAACACCCTGAGCAAAAACAACATGATCATCTACTTGTCAATTTACATTAATGACATCAAGATGCCCTTGAGCTTGTTGAGTCTCACCTTGTGATGCCAACCCTGTATCTTGCTACTGAACTCCTTGAAAAGAAAACTCTTCTTGTGTTATTCGTGGCAAAGTGTTGTTTTGTGATACCAAGGCTTGGTTTTGAGCATCATTGAGATTTGAGGACTGCCAGCCTGAATCCTGCATCATGTTGTTTTAAGGTGGGGTGGGAACAATGGCCTTTGAAATAGGCGGAGCATTAGGGTCAAGGGCAGCATATGGCTTAACTGGAGTTATGACTCTTTGTGCTTGATAAGGTGGTCTAACCTCTTTGAAACCCTGATAAGGAGGCATTTGATCTTTGAAGAGCTAATAGGTGTTTTGATTTTGTTGTTGATAGGGCCTATTAGACTGATAGTGTTATCTCTTGAGTTGCATTATTTCATTCTCGAAAGATTGTAACAAGCTTTTCAACTCTCCTATCTCACTAGCTTGGCTAGTAGGGGTTACAATTTGAGCTTGAGGTGTTGGAATAGGAGCTAAGGATGGAATTTGAGGAACTTGAAGAGCTGATATAAAACTTGTTTCTGGAAATATAGGCATTGGAGGTCTTGGAGAAAGCTTACCAGCTTGTATCAAACTGTTTTCTACCCTTATTGCAACCTCATAAGCATCTGGGAAAGTAGTACCACCCATTGACTGTATCATCACACTAATGTCAGAATTAAGGGCTTTCAAATAGTACAAAAACACATATTCAGGGGATGGCTTTATCAACACAGGTATTCTAGTCCATGTCTTTTGGAATCTGAGATTAAAATCAGACATGAACTCATGAGGAGCCCTTGTTATGGCAGTCAATTGCTCAACTAAAGATAGGTGATCATATTTGTCCTCAAATTGCTCGACTAAGGCTGCACCCAATTCATCCCAAGTAGAAATAGAGTTTAGCGGGAGATTTTTATACCATTGCAATGCTTTTCCTTTGAAGGAAGCAACAAACAATCTGATAGCAACATTATTTTCAACAACATTATGGATTGAACAGAGATTAGCCACATTTTGGATATGCTCAATAGGGGTTGTTTGATTTTCTCCTGAGGAGAATGGGATACTCTTGAGGGCAGACACCGGAATGTTATCAAACTGGGCTAAATTCAATGGGCTTCCTCTATTGAATGGAGCAAACCCCTGGTTTATGATGGCCATTTGGATAGTGAGGATTATAGTGCTTAGAACAATAGGATGACCAGAAGACAAATACTGTTTTTGAAGATATGGTTTTGCCCTCCTAAATATTGATTTCTTATAAGATATAAATTCAAAAGGAATACCTTTACTTGCTGACTTTGTGGTAACCTTTGGCATGAACAAATTGCTTGAATGATGCTATGAGCTCTGCAACTGGATGTTGATGATGATGGATATTTTCTTCTGCTGCAAAACTTCTTCAGATATGCAAAGATTTCTTTGTGGTCCCACTGAGCGTGCCAAAAACTATTGTCAATCAGACTTGCACCCTTGTGAAGATAGTTTTAGGTCCTCTGAATTGCCCTTTTCTGAAGGGCATATATCCTTCAACAATGTTGGAAAGGAACTTCGGGAAAATGAACAAGCCCTTCGAAATTTTGCCAATACCCTTCGGAATTTTGCCATTGCCCTTCGGAATTTTGCCAATACCCTTCGGAATTTTGCCAATGCCCTTCGGAATTAATTGACACGATCCACCTTGCCGATACGTACCCTTTAGGGAAATTGTTGAAAATAGACCCTTTTTTGAAAGGAGCCCTTCAAAAAAACTGCAAAAAACCAATTTCTACCACTAGTTCAAAAAAGGCATGTTTATGCAAAGTTCTGAATGAGAGGTGACAATTTGACCTATAGGGTCAAAATTGTCAACATCCACATGGCACAAGAAGCTATAGAGTTCAGAGTACACAATGTTCTTAGGAGAAGAATGCGGATTGATGTGGCTTCTCTCAAGATCATTTGCCCTTTCTTAAGAACCGATGGCCCCCATTGCATCTTTATTTAGTTGTAGAAACTAAACCTGAAGTTGTTGAAGGTTGTACCACTTATCTTGATCAACATATTGGCTTGCTTGACCACTATGAACAACTAATGTGTGTGTGTGCATTTAGAGTAAAAAATGCGATCTTTTAGCATTGTCTGCAAGTGTTCAAGTTATAGGTCCGAAAGATGTTGAGTTGTTTTAAGCAAGAGCAAAGGTGGGGAGTAAGGCTTAAGGTATTCCAAATTGAATATTAGATGCAAACCCAAACATTATGGTAGATCAATAATAAATGAGTTATCCGGGGATGCATGCACTATGGTGTAAGGACCATAGCGGAGAGGCTTGATCTTCATATGAGGACACTTGAAGCATTCCTTCTGAACTCATGAGGTGTGTAGTGTGCATCATGGTGCTCTTTGTATTTCCGTTGTTGATGTGATCATATCTGCTAAATTTGTTTGTGAACATGTTGGGTGTGTTGCAAAAAAAAATCACTTTGTCCATTTCCTTGTCCTATGTATGCAACTCCGTGTGGAATGGTGCACGGTAATATATGTCTAGAGGTACCACTAGTTGGAACCTAAGACATGTCTGAAATGGATTTTGCATCATAGAACTATGAAGAGCTCTATTGTGGGCATGTTCAATGTAAAGCAAGTTATCAGCCCAAGTGTGTAAATGTGCATTGTTGTACATGCACAACAAATGAACAAGTGTGCAGTTGACAACTTACTTTTGTCCATCTGTTTGAGGATGAAATGTTGTAGACCGATCAAATTGTGTATCCACCATCTTACACAAAATGTACCAAAAATGATTGAAAAACCGCAAGTCATGATTACACTCGATGTTTGGGAGTCTAAAGTGAACCCAAACATGTTTGAAGAATGAACGTTTGGTGTCCTGCACATTGATGTTCTTCGTAAAAGCAACCATGATAGCCATTTTTGAAAACCTATCCACTACAACTAACACAAATTTAGTCTTGTGTTCGTCATAGGTAGTCTAGTCATGAAATACATATTGATAGATTCCCACGGCTTGGATGGAAATAGCTAAGGAAATCATCCATTTTGATCATAAGTTGTGTTAATGCCATCAAGAACACGAAGATGTCAAAGATTGTAAAGCAGCTTGTATGTGAAAATCGCTATCCTATGTACTTTACACAAGGGTGGTATAGGCATGCATAAAGTTGTAGTTTGATGAGTAAATAGATACCTAGTCAATGAAGTTGTGGCCATGCGTGTCAAGCACCATGATGAGGGCCTAAACTGTAGGGTGACTAAGGCAATCTGCTACCTTGTTGTCTTTCCCCTTCTTGTGTTTGACCACCAAATGGAACTATTGCATGCCATCCAATTCATATGCCGCGCTTTCTCCAACTTGATATGTGTATGCAAAAATTGCAACAACTTATGATTAGAATGGATGATTTTCTCCTTACCCAAGATGTAGAGACACCATTGCTTGACTGCTTGTACGTGGCATACAAATATTTTTCATAGGTGGAGTAGCGTTGAACCGTGTTGTTGAATGTTTCTGAGTAATAGGCAACCAAATGCCCATGTTATGTGAGTGTTGCAACGAGTGCATATTTAAGTGCATCAGTTTCGATCTCAAAGTGGTGGATGCATTGAGTGCATATTTAGGTGCATCAAATTCAATCTCAAAGGGATGGACAAGGTCAAATTCTATTTCCCTTATTGTAGCCAGGGATGTTTCATCATAGGTAGTTCAGTCATGAAATCCATATTGATAGATTCCCACGCACTGGATGGAACTGAAAAAGATGTCTATAGTCCAAGATTCCTATTTGTGGCCTTGGCAACACAATAAGGAATGCATGACTTGATGTGTCCCTCAATGTTTGAGCATGTGAGGACACTAAAAGTGTTGTAGTGTTGCCAGTGTTTTCGTAGCACTGAAATGCCCTGTTGTTTTTGCATAGTGTGCCTCCGAGACTAGTCATTGGCAAGGTTTGCCATTAGGAACACAGAGATTTCCAAGCTTGTAAAGAAGCTTGTTGGACATGTGGAAATAGCTAACCTGTTTGCCCTATTCAAGGGAAGTATAGACTTGCACAAAGTCGTGGTCTGCTAATAAATAGATAACTATTCAGTGAAATTGTGGCCACACATGTCAAGCACCATGATGAGCCCCTGAACTGGTGATCAATAATGATAAGGGGATTGGCCTTCGGTTGTTGAGTCGTAGGGGTGGAGTTATCTACCTTCTTTTAAGAAAGGTCTTCTTTTGTCTAAAGTGATTATTTATCTCTAACTTGGTATGATGTATAGTCTATATCTTTGAGTTGGAAATAACTAGGAAACGAATACCGAATTTGATCACTTTATCCTAGCTGGTTTAGGTATAGAAACAATGATCTAGTGGGTTTACCAAATAATAGTTTGAATCTCCCTTATCTATGGATTAATATTGATTTGACTCCTTGTATAGACGAGTGACCTTATCCTCTTTTAGGTAGACCCTCGAGGATTGGCAATATTGATGGGTCCAGAAACTAAGAAAACATGGATTTTTTTTTATTGACATTGTTCACCCTAACGAAGACAGTTGCACCAAATGCCCATGATGTGCGAGTATCAAACCAAGTGCATATTTAGGTGCATTGGTTTCGATCTCAAAGGGGTGGACAAGGTCAAACATTTCTAAAATAGGTGTTACACAAAGGCACTGCTTGAGCTCCTTGAATGCACATTGTTGTGCAAATGTCTACTGGAATGCAACTTTGGGGTGCATGATCTCACTGAGAGGCCATGATATGTGTAAAAACCCAAGGACAAACCTGTTGTGTCGTAGAAATTCACAAGTCCAAGAAAATTCAACTCGGTAAGATTGCAAAGAGTTGTACAATCTTGGATTACTTTGAGGATCTACATGTATCCTTCTGTAGATGTTGTTTTAGCCTAGATAAATATTGAATCCATAGCTTGCATACTCACCGATTACTCGCCGAGTGGGCGAGTAATTGCCAAACTTCACCGAAAACGATTAATCGCCACTTAAAATGGCGGGGTTTTGATTACTCAGATCTGGGCGAGTACTGACACAGTACTTGTCGAGTACTCGCCAATACTCACGAGTATTGCACCAGTACTCGCCCAATCCTAAGTAGAATGCATGAAAGATGTGGGAAAAACATCATTTTTTGTCATTTTTAAACACGCATGCCCCCACAATATATATATAGTATAAACATTTAAGTATAAAATAAAATAGACATCTAGTTTCTTATACTTTAAGTTATATTTTATATATATACTTTCAGGGTGTTTGAGAGTGGTTTCAAATCTCTAGGAGCTATAATGCAAATTCTAGGTTTTGGAGTATCCTATCATATTTCAGACTTAGTCAGAATTCAAGGCTTCATTTTAGGGTTTCAGGTTTTCAGACTTGGCCATATTTCAGGGTTTTAAGATTTTAGGGAGACATCATAGGAGGTATGAAGGATGCATGAAGGGATGTAGGTATGATAGATATTAGACACCTTGCATTCAAGAAACAACTAAAAGACTTCCTTGTGTATCAACAGAAGCAAGAGATATTGGATTGGATGGCATCCTTGTAGATGTTGTCAAATATGAGGCAAAGGAGGAGTCACTACCATTTGGTTCCAGGGTGGAGCCACAGACGCAACATTCTAGGTAGAGCAAGGAGGGGCAGCGGAGTGGGAGGACTGGAGTTTCTTAGTCTCCCCTAGTTTTCCATAGAACATGGAAGAGAAAATTATAGATTCTTGTAATTTGTACCTATAGATTCTTGTATAAGTATCACTGTATCAATTTGTTATTGAAATTTGATAGTATCACAGTTGTATTTGCATGAATCATGATTATGTGATTTTATACTTGTATTCAAATCTAATATAAAATGCTTCCCCAACATTTTACAAACTCAATTTATACATTTTGCAACTATAATTTCTATAAAATTTATGTTTTTTTTAAAATTTAAGTATATTTTTAATTTGTCGAATAATCGCTGAGTAAACTTTTTGGGAGCTGGGTGAGTACTCTCCGAGTACGAGTATGTGAACTACGATTGAATCTGCACGGCTAATTTGGCTTGCAACTTGCATTTGTGTAATGTGTCTAGGATGCACACAATGTGCTCTAATGCTCTTCCCAAGGCTTGCTAAAGCTAAGGATGTCGTCCAAGTAAACAATTACAAAGGTGTCGACAAAGGGCTTGAGAATGTTGTTCATCAAAACCATAAAAGTGTCTAGCACATTGGTCAAGTCGAAAGGCATAAGAAACCATTTGTACAATCCTTCCTTAATTTTGAATGTCGCCTTCCAAATGTCTTCAGGATGGATTGGTACCTAATGGTAACCGAACTTCAGGTTGATCTTGGTGAAGTATTGTGCACCTCGTAGTTGGTCCAAAAGGTCGTCAATGTGCAACAATGGATACCAATTCTTCAACATTATCTTATTAAGTGCACGATAGTCCATGCACAAGTGCCACAAACAATTTTTCATTGGTGTGAGGACTATCAGGCTGCCAGGAGAGAAAAGCTTGGTCTAATCTTCCCTCATCAAGAAGCTCTTGGATCTAGGATCATTAATCATCATTCTCACAAATGGACTTGTGGTACAATGACTTTTTGGAAAAGGGGATCTAGGGACCAAATCGATTTGATGTTTTACTGTGTAATGTGTGGGGAGACCTGTTGGTTCTTTGAAGACATCTTTGTTTTGTTGCATTAGTTTGTTGTGCTGATGTTGTTATGACAATGGTACAACATGACACACTTCCAATGCTTGCTCAGTTGTGTTGTTGTCTCAGGACGAACCATGAGTAGCACAAAATTCTATGTGAGAAATGAACTTGCCACATTGTTTAGCAGTGACCAAAGAGATTTTTGACTTTGGAAGTGACTTCAAAATGTTGAAGATGCAGTCTTTGACATGGTCCATTGTAATTACTTAGCGTGATATATGCCATCACGGTCAAACACATACATTCTCCCAAGTAAGATGTCAAAAACCTCTAGTGGTGTGATGTCACAAGTGCTTGTGTCCCCTATAGGCTTGACTCCATAATTGAAAATGCATTGTCGTTGAATATGAATATCTTTTCGTTATTGTTGCCATCTCAAAGAGTATCGTCAAGTATGTGCAATGATGTTCTTTTGGCTACCACTATCAATGATGACATGTATTTGTTCAAGCACTTCATATTGAAGCGGTGTTCTCATTCCTCAGAGCTGTCTATGACAGTGATGTTTGGTGCTCAGATAAGTTGCTTCTAGATTAGTTTCTTCTACTTACAAGGGATCTGATGTAGATTGCAAAATAACATATTGTTGTGTGTGGCATTCAGAATCTCTGTGTCAGCTTGTGTGATGTTGATGGCACCATTTGTCACCTTGGTTCTTCTTGCCTTTCCCTAAAGCGAAAGGCACTAGAGCCTTCTCATGTTGTGCAATTTAGTTATATTGATCTCCTTTGTGTGACGTTATGCTTCTACACAAGAAGTCGCGATGGTGCATTAGGCGCATATTGGCTCTTGTGTGCAACATCGAAAGAAGAGATAAATGTTTTTTTCATCTTTGCCTTAGCCTCAATCTTGGTGACGTTGCAATATGTCGCACCAATGTGTTGGAGGTCAAGAACTCCATCTTGGCACATATATAAGGTGAGAGTCCCTAATGTACTTCGAAACCCTATGTTGATCCATTGTGTCCTCACATGAGGATACAATGTATTCATGGAACTCATTGGTATAGTCTTGAATTGACTACTCCTTACACTAGTATAACTAATGGAACTTCATATTCTCATTCACGTAGAATTTGAGGGGGGTAGTATTCCTTTTGCACTCCAAGTTCCAATGGACTTGTAGTATTTCTTGTGCTATGTGTTGTAGGTTTCCCACTAGTGGGACGCTGAAATGGACATCTTCAATGCTGCGAAGGTGATCTTCTCTAAGTCACTAGAGTGGTTGACTAAGAAGTACGTCTTCAATTGCTAAATCTAGTTATTTTATGTTTTGCCAATTTTACCTTTAAACAGTAGAATATCAAGATTGACTTGAACTTTAAAAGGGATTTGATCTTGAAACAACGGGTTTGACAAGATGCACAAAAAGAGGCATTGACCAAGCTGCATCATGAGTTCATAGAATTGGCCAAAGTTCATTTTGCTCATTCTTGAGGATGCCTCAAAAAATTGTTTTTGGGCCTAAGCCATCTTGCTCTTTCTACGACGTTCTTGTGGATACTTTGAAACAAAAGCAAAAGGATGTCCTTTCGGATGTTGTGCTTGCATTTACAGGCATATGAAAGCTCTTGATATGATATCAAAACACAAAGGACAACTTGTAACTTGGCTTGAAAACTGTAGGTTATAGAACATGCAATAGAAAACAATTACAATAGTTAACCATTACACATTCAAACGCAAAATATTTGCAAAATAGTGGAACTTTTATTCAATGAAAAAGAATAGGGTAAGGTACACATGCGTACAATGTGCAACAAGATTGAGAATGAATATTCCTGTTATCAAAAGGGGGTAACACTTCCTAACTGATTTTCCTAGACTAGAATGTTAATAAAGATGACCATTTGATAGTAGATACTCAAGGCATGCTAAAATTTATGATACCCCCTTAGGGTCGAATGGCTTACAATACATGTCAGAGAAGAAAGCAATTACAAAATAGACTGTTTCGAAACAATTCATTTTTTGCAATAGGGAACAGTTCGACTTCTTGCAAGTGTAACAGTTGGTGCTTAGTTTTTAAGTGCATAGTATGCTGATAGATGTTCTAAAATGGAAAGAGCCTTGTAAGTGCCACCTAGCATGGCACAAAACAACACAAAATTTCCTCTCATGTCCACTGAGTTATGAAGGTCCTACATGGCATCTTACAGTTGTGTGGTATGCCGCTTGGCATTGTGCAAGTGCTCAAGGGTACCACGACGCTGCCTGGGTGGCACGAGATCTATGAAGGTTGGGGTGCAAAAGGCCCTTAGGAGAAGATTACGGATTGGCACAACTATTCTTAGATTAAAAACACAACAAAATATACTTGGTTATGCGATTGCTAGTATAACTTACATTGATGAAACAAGAAGATCAATACAACTCAGGCTAAAGCAACCCATGAGAGAGGTTCAAAATGAGAAGATTGAAGAATTTGCAATTGCAAAACATTCATTTAAACCAAACACCATATTTGCTTTGAAAATGTAAGTCTTGGCCAAAGAAGACCACTACACAAAAAGACATCTTAGAGAAATTTAAATTGAACAACATGGTAACAATATTAATATATATGATGACTAATACTGAAGACAAACATGGAAATCAACCATAAAAAGCCTAAACCATAGTAACATTAATAATGATTATAATTTTTTGAAACATAAAAGATAAAAAAGTAAAGGTAGTTTTTAAGGTCACTACCAAGCAAGGCACCAATTTGGTGTACGAGACCCCCCCTTTTAGAGCTCACAAGGGAATTGTTTTTCCATTTACCTTATATATTTCTCAAGGAGGTATACAATCTTAACCCCCTCCAAATTCAAACCTATGACATTCACTATTGAGTATACATGCCTTCCCCATCAAGGCACTCAAGTTTTACATATGTACAATGGAGTATATATAATGATAACAACATATGCCTTTAATTAACTAGTATAAATATCTTAAATATATCCATCTCAAAGACGCCGAAAGATATCAACTTTGAGAAGCTTATCTTGGATACCAAATTGATTAACGACTCCATTAACTTTTATGTAGATTTCGCAATGACTGGGAATAGATGGTCTCCACCATAGATTACATACTCGCAGATTATTTGTCGAGTCAGTGAATACTCAGATATTTTATGTGGGCGAGTATTTTCTACCTATACTCACAAATGCTCGACGAGTTCTAGCTTAAAACACGCCAAACTTAGAATGTTTAGACAAAAACACCAAAAAAATGTGGTTTATCAATAAAAACGTAGGAAAATCATGGTTTACAAGTTAAAATGTGGACTACATAGGGAAACGGGGGTTAGGGTTTACATGTGGATAAAATGCGGAATCATATTCTTTTTATGCCCCACACAGGGCACAATGCACACCCCACACATTCTCATTCAAGTCCAAGAAAATCGTGGACTTCCTTCACGGATATAGAAACATGAAAGCATTGTGAGCCGTGATTATTGTTTCATGACTGAGTCGTGACTGCTGTTTCGAATTGACTTTTGGAGTCATAACTGCTGTTGGGGACTTGGAGTTGTGACTGGGGTTTCAAGTAATTTGATTGTTGTAGCTCACTGCATTTCAGCCTTCAGGTAAGTATGTTTGTTTTCCTTAATTTTTTTTTATAGATGGTTTTATTTTTAGTTTTTAGTTTTAAAAATTAGTTTATTTTGCATAGTTTATTAAATATTTTATAATTCAATTTTTTAGTTTTACAGTATAACTAGTGTATCTCAAATTACACACATTTATAAACTAAGCTTGGATACCAACATTTTGTGACTCACCTTAAACCCCATACTAAGGGGAATAAAGTTGTATCTAATGCCATTTATATTTTATGAAGTTGTTAGTTAAGATGGTCAAATTCATAAATCTACCATTATTGTCATCACTGATTTCAAATTTTTGACTTAAATTTTAGAAAATCCCTAGCAAAATATTTTCACTATCTTGTATGTTGAGGTCAACATACCCTCATTTTTAAAAAATGAGGAACCTTGTTCAATTTTGCAAATTGTGTTATAAATTGACATTCAAATTGATCTAAATTGCATTATTGAATTTTATGTTTGCTACAGCTTTCATGGTTCTCATCATGTTTACATTTGGAGTGTCAACATTTAATTTTCATTTGGCTTTATCCAATATTGCTAATGTTTGATCTTTGTTTCCATGTTGCAGGTCTAATGGAGTGTCATTGGAATGAACAATTTTAAGGTTTTGTGCTTTAATGACAAATTAACCCTGAGTTGGTTAAATAATGATGTTAACTTGACCTTTTAGTTTAATCAAACTGTTGTAGGCTAGAATTGCACCCTTGTGGGAGAGTTTTTCAGGGTCTCCCACTCCCAACTACAAGCATCAGAACAACCTCAGGCTGTGGGTATTTTGTAGCGAGGTTGAACCTCCGGAGTAGACCGGTTCCTCTTTGATGCTCACTTAAACTAATGTTAAACTAATGATTCATAGGGAAAAGGGTTAGAAAGGGGATAAGGGCTCCTAAGGAAGCTAACCAGGTGATGCACCAAAGCTAAATGGGAAAATCTCACCAATTTGAACCCACATTGATTCTGCAAAGGACAACACTGACTTGCACAACCTCAAGATCGAGCTAGTTGCATTAGTATTTCATGGAGGAGGTTTCGGAAGCAAGGAATGCAAACAGAGAGGAGTTCTAAGACTCACTGAAGGATCACATCAATGGCAGAAAGAACACTAAACCAGACCTGCAAACAACGTTGAAAAACTCCCTAAACAAGGTTAGAAAGGAGGACAATGGACGAGGAAGACTCTCCTTCACACATTGCCATAGTGCACAATTCAACAAACATGAATCCAAGGCAAGAGATAGGCAAAAAAATCATCTTATTACATCAAGAGGTAGTTCTTACAATATACTTGACAGGATCGAGCCTAATCAAGCGGAGCATACTTTGCAGTATCTCAATGAATGTCCATCTCCCAAAAAGATGAAAAAGTCTAAAAGCTAGGAACCCCTTACAAAATGAAAGACGTGAGATATATATAGAAAGGGGGTGAGAGAAGAGGAAGAACTTTGCGTGGAGAGAAAGGAGAGAGGAAGTCATCGATGACCGGCACCAACGCTTATGCTACTCGAGCTCTTTGCATTCAAAGCATGCAACTACTTGGACCATCGGATGACTCGTCTAGAATCGCCACCCATCTCCTTGAACTCATGCATTCACTTCTCCTGTTTGGAATTGAGCAAGCCATACCGGTCGTAGCTGCATGTCTCTGCCAAGTTCGAGTGTTTTGATCTTTGCATTAAAACTTGGAGTGTTCTTTATTGCAACTTGGACTATCCCAGTCGGTTTTTTGCATATTCACTGCTCCACCTGGACGCGTCTATTCTTTGTTTGACCACTTTGCATGTTCTAGAAGTGAACCATATGTATTTGTGCCACTTGTCCTTGACTGATTGGCCCTTTGGATTTGCTGACCATTGACCTTAATGTTCCATAGCTGTTTACTTTCCGCGGACTATTTTCCATAATTTTCCTTTCGGAACTTTCCATTTTACTCATTCGGGCTTCAAACTCCTTGCAACTTACTTCAGACTTCTAATTGCTCATTACTTGCTTTGGAGTTTTCATCCGCAACTCCTTACTCTTTGGGTTTTCTTTATGTGCCCTTCGGCATTTGTCCAAATGTACCTTCCGGAATTTTGAAATGATCCTTTGGATAGAAAAGACCTTCGGAATTGTCAAGAAAGCCCTTTGGATTTATGAAAGTGACCTTTGGAAAAGTTGTCTGGTCCTTCGGAAATGTTGAAAAGATCCCTTTTGCCGAAAAAAGGCCCTTCGGCATTTGAAAATGCCCTAGTGTACCTTCGGGTTTTTGAAAGACCCTTCGAAAAAGTGGAAAGGACATTCGGGTTTTTTGCTGGGGCCACCTTTCGGAAATGACCCTTGGCTTTTGGAGAAGACTTGTCCCTTGAAGAACCCGAGAAGCACTATTTTTCGAGACCAAACCGGGTTTGTCAAGCCCCTTTACTTATTTCGGGTTTCTGACTGCTCACAACTTATGAAGCAATTAAGTATTGCTCCTTGGAAAACCCGAAATACGCTGTTCATGAGTAATTCGGGTTTGTAAACCCGAATTACTTCTACTTATAAAACATTTAGAAGTCAAGCACCGCTGGAAACCCGCTTTACACTGTGCCCTAAAAAACCCGAAGTCTTGCGACTTCAAAAGCCCGAAGACTTCTACTTTGGAGAACCTGAAGACTTCTGAGAGAGAGAACCCGAAGTTGTTTGAACTTGCCACTTTGCTTGAATGTCCACCTTCTCACACTTGGGCAAAATTTTGGTATGTGGGCCAAAAATGGCCAACACAAACCTTGGTCTTTTAATCAATTAATTGAATCTATGTTTGAATTGTGTTAAAACCTTAGTCTAATATGTCTTAGCCGAGGTCTTTTTGAATTAGATTCAAATTTACGCAGGACAAATTTGCATGGGAACATTTTGTTGTCTTAGACTTAGTTTAATTTTTATCCTAAGGTTCTAATCGTGTTAGTCAACACGACCAAAACCTTAGTCTAAAATCTTATGCTAAGTCCTATATATCCCCAAATCCCACCAAGTCTATTTTATTGTTCACATAAGACTAATTAAACGTGGGAGCACTTTATTGTCTTTAAAACTTAGTCTAAAGTTGTATCCTAAGTCCTAATTGTATTTATTAATACAACTAAAACCTTAGGTTAAAACTTTATCCTAAGTTCTTTATATTTCCCAAGCCCTAACTTAGTCTATTTTCGTGCCCACAGGAATGAATCAATGCAAGGACGCCACATGGCAAGATCTCGGAGCTCAAGCAAAGGATCGACGACACGCAATCACCCACTTGGGTCAAAATGTCAAAGAACTCATATCAAACGCGAGCGTGACAAGTGTCACCATCTCGGAGATAGCTCAAAGATCTTACGGTGAGCGAAGAGTCCATAAGTCAAGCATCTTGCAAGAGAATGCCGAAATGACAAGTGTCACAATTTCAGCAAAAGGGAAGCAGAGCAACCAATCACGTTCAACCTCGCAGATCAAGATCAATGGAGCACTTTAAAGCATACAACAAAGATCTAACGGCGTGGGGCAAAGTCAATAGGTCAAGGTTCTGCGAAGGAATCTGAGAGTGCCAAGTGGCACGATCTCGGTGACTTAGCCCAAAATCAACAGTACGCATTCAACCAAACAGAATCAAGTGGATTGAGATCGACGGAGCGCATTGATTCGTGCAAAGAAGATCCAACGGTGCGAGATGAAGTTGACTTAAAAGCCCATAACGAATGCGGTAGTGACGTGTGTCACAACTGCGATAAATGGAACGCAGATCAACCAACAGTGTTCAACCTCTCAGATCGAGATCTATGGCGAGTGATGGAGTTGACAATTCAACAGGCCTAGATGGAACAAGAAGCCACCACATGGCACAAAAGCGTTAAGCGATGGAGTGTGTTTGCAATGAGCATAGAAAGCTTACGGAGCTGCCAAGTGGCACATTCTCGAGAGATCAAATGAGGATCAACGGTTCACGATAGAGTCAAGGTTGGAAAGACTTTTAAGAAATCAACGGAGCGTGTTTAATCAAGTTGTGAGAGAGCACGATATGGCAACATGTGTCCCAAAACGACAAACAATCACATTTCAAAAATTAATGAACAATACGACATGGTAATGCCACATAAGCAAGACAAGTCAGTTTGAAAGATCTTGTGGACCCGTAGGCATGAAAGGTATAAATGTGCAATCTAAACAAAATCTAAGTAGTGAAGCTCATTGTTTGAACTAGTTGCCGCCATTAAAGCCCTGCACAAACCTTCAGAAAAGCCCTAAGTGTACGGATTGCCCTAATTTGTCTCTAATTCCACTGTATTGAGTCGAGAGAAGGTAGAATTATTGTTTGCAATTGGATAATTTGATCAAAATCAAAGCAATAGCAGCACATAAGCATGTTTTAAAGGAGGATGTCGAGCTCTATTTGATCACAGATGCTGAAAGACGAATGTTCAAGGACACCGAGTTCGTTGCTAATGCTTTGAACACATGAGATAACTAGTCAAAATTGTTTTAGACAATTGAGAACCAACCCACCATTACCAGGGAAGAGGAGAAGAATCTCTCTGGCAAGACGTATTATGATATAGTAGCAATCCAGATGGCTGGTCTACATCATGCAACAACGAAACCAGAGGTACTCCACTGCATTGACATTCTTGCTCCTATTCTTAAGGAAACTAAGATAGACGAGCATGATTAGACAAGGGCATGATTATTAATGAACATACTCATAGGAAAGTGGCTTATATTTCTGCTATTGCTTGAGTCATACTATAAGCTATCCAAACCCCAAATTGACCTAACCTCGATCAATTCCTGGGCTAAAGAGCATAATTTGAAGGACATCCTAGCCATGTGGTTGGATTTTGGAAACCAAGTCTTTTCAGACTTCAAGAAGAACATCACTATTAGTCAATTTAGACCATGGGTTAGGATGATAATGAAAATGTTGAACAAATTTTATGGAAATACAACCACTGCATATGTAGACCCAATGTGGGTACCCATAGTCTACTTCATTGTTGAAAAAGTAAATGTCCTTCCTCTAGGTGAAATAATCAGCATCTCCTTGAGTAGACAAATCTATGCAATCAGGAATAAAAAGAAGACCCAGTTCTATATGATGCCTTATCTCCTAAATGCCCTATGTGCAACAACAAAGATCCCAAACCAAAAAGAATGGTCACCTAGTGGAACCCAGACTGTTTCACAATACTATTCTAAGTTGCACATCTTCAAATATAGGGATCATATTTAATTTATATGTGATTGGTTTACCCAGCACTAAGTGAGGCTATAACTGGAATCCCAATGATGAGAGTAAGCCCTCTTATCAAGAAATCAATTGAAGCTATGGGAGATATCTGGTTGTATTCAGATTGTACGGTCATAAGAATTGAGGGAACTCAGAATTCTCCCCTCAAGCTACCTGTTCATGTCCCTGACAAGTTGGCTGAGAAAGAAGTGGCATACTAGTTGTTTCATGGTGTTGATGCCCTGTGCAAGACTAAGAGAAAGGGACTCGTTCACAACCTCCCTATGGCAATAGACAAGATTATCTTCAAACAATGGGATAACATTGAGGCAACATCCAAGTGTAGATCATCCTTCAATTTACAGTTAGATGAGCTTAGATAGTGGGACCCTTATGGAAGAGTCAAAGAACATTTGAAAATCAAGGGACTCCTGAATGTGCCCTATGATCATGAGCCCGGTGTCTTTGACCCTATTTACACCAAGGCATCAACTTACCTTGAAGTCACTAAAAGGTTGAAGGAACACAACCTAAGGCCTAAGTCTAGACTAGAGAGGAATCAAAAGGTGGATGGCAAATGGCAATTGGGCCCCAGACAATATCATTTGATCAATAGTGAACCTTCTAGACCTCCATTAGTCAGTTCACAGGTAGAGACAAAAACTTGAAGAGCATAGCGCTGAGGAAAGAAGGCCAGATGAAACCCCTTCAAGTTCATCAATTCATGAATTCCCAAAGGCAACAACACATGAAGTACATCAAGAAGTTCATATGATAGCCATAGATCCTCAAGAGTCTATTGAGGATGTATTAAAGATGTTGTCTATGACATACACATACTCAGATGGAAAAGAGAAGACAAGTGTTGAGGAAACTAAGGATAATAAAAGGAAATCTTTGGACTTGGTTCCTGTTAACACTACCCAAAGAAATGCTAAGTTGGCTACTATACCAAAAGCAAAGAGTACCAAGGTGACTATCACTACTCCTTTGAGTGAAGTCAATTTGTTCAGTGAAGAGAACTTGTTATATGGACCACCAATTCCAGAATGGTTCTTGTATGAACCTAGATTGGAGAGGATGCCCACTATGCACCATCCTTGGGCTATGATGAAGGCTATTAACATTCTTGTGCATCAAGAGCTTAAGCCATGGATAGTTGCTCCGCAGCAGGAAGAAAGGAGACTAGCCATACCAAGTGGTTCAACAGCTTCATCACAAATGGAGATTCCTATTCCACAAGTTACCCAATCTACAGTTAGAGTAAAGTTCGATCCAAGCACTGTTGGTTTGCAGAGAGTGACTGAGAAGACAGTGTTGGCAGGTAGAGAAGAGATTGTTTATCAAAAGATAGAACCATTAACTAACTTGACTCAGAAGAAAAAACAGAGGTCTGGTGAGGACCCAATTTTTGAAGATTCTTGGAACTAGCCCAAGCACAGACATAGCAGTTGCAAGTAGCTACTAAGGTCTTAAAACAACAAAAAAACTTGGAGGAACAGTCTATTTTGTTTGTTCCAGAAGCTATGATCAATATGTTTGAAGCCACTTTATATGATATGTTCAATTCCTTGAAATCAATAAGATCCAAATAGGATGTGGTAAGCAACCAGATTATTGTGGCCATGAACCAAGTGACTCAATGGCAAGATTCATACAAGGCGAAGGACTTGATCAATATTTTGACAGAAGACCAAATTCTTGGGTTTAAGACATTGGCCTAGCCCATTTGAATATGGCTATGGTTGTATTGATAGAGAAGATCAAGGGTCTGAGCAAATGGTCCAAAAGCATGGAAGATCTTTCTAAGGATGACAAACAGTTAGAGATTAGAATGATGCATATATTGGGGAGTGTAATCACAAACCCAGCTACTCAGTCATATTGGATTAATCACTGACGCGGAATTCAAACATAGGACTAATCAAGTAATGCAAGAAGCAAAGAATCAAAGCCAACACAAAATAGGAGCACACAACAGTAGGATCTTAGACATGATCCTATCAGCTGAAGAAAATATTAGTGATGCTCAGAGCATCACAGAAGCTTTGGATAGGGATGACAAAGACTTCAGAGACCTGGCGTATCAGGAAGATGAACTTTTCATGGAACCTATCATCAACCTCAAGCTGATTGATGGACAACATGATAAGGCAATGAAGATCCAGCAACAAAGACAAAAGACTACAACAACATAGGAGTCCCAAAGTCAAATTGGTTGACTTAGGGATATTCTCTTGTATAGGAACTTGTATATTTTTGAAAGGAATATTTTTTTGTAAAAGCATGTGCAACTTTGTAAAACACATTGTTTATAGGTCAGCTCTTTTAAAAAGTGTTTATTTCTAAGAATATTGTAAAACGACATCTGTCCTAGACACTTGTACAATTATCATTTGACATGATTGATCGACATACCTCCTTAGTTTTCTATATAAGAAGGTATTGTCATTTGTAAGAAAAGGGAGTTTTGAGCAAAAACTTTGTGCAAAATTTGAGCAATTAATACAAGGAACTCTGTAAAGATTGTCCAATATTGTTTGTGTGCTTGCTACTATGGCTTCTCTTTCAATCATTTGTTTGAATGTTCAAATTTGAATGGTTTTTATGAATTCTTGATGCACATATTAATGAATATAGAGTTGTTAACTTGTGCTCATGTTAGGTTGATTGAAGGATTTTAGATTCAGTTCACTTTCTTTGCTTTTCATGCAGATGTGCTAATGCTATTTTTTTTTATAAGTAAATCTTCATATTGAATCTAGTCTCTTATTTGCATTGTTCTACCTTTCCTTAGACATTTGTCTAATTTATGGTAGGATTTGTGCCTATGCAATTTCATGCTAATATTGGTTTAACGCGTCTCTTGATGAAATTTAAACTTTGTCATGATGTTTGGACTGAAAATCAGAACACCTTTTTGCCCTTCCCTTCATTTTGCCCATTTTTTTGATCAATTCACTTTAGCTTAGTTTTCATTGTCAATATCCATTTTACCTTAAGTTTTAGACTTAGGCTTTGATCATAATTCACTTCACTTAGTTTAGATTACTCTCATTTTCACAAGCAAGCTATTAGGCCACGGTTGCTCCCAACAACCAAACAATTACATTATAAATTTTGTGAAACAGTTCATTGGATTTGCCTCTATTCCACCAAAGATATCAAGAATATCACAATTTGCAACTCATGCAATGGATTTTTTGAATCCAGAAATGAGAAGTGTTTTCTAAACACTTTGAAACATCTGTGATACACTTTCAAGGATCAACACTGTACTCGATATTCAGGAGACTAAGGAAGGACTATTATTCAGCATTATCACCGTCCTACTGTCAATATTCAAGAGCTACCAAATCAGGGAACAAGCAAATATGCAATAAGTCACTCTCAACACGAAATGACTAACCCCTACATGACTCCAATGGATGCCCAAAAAAACAATTCCACAAACAATCATGGTTAGCCTTAATAATTGAAGTTACAAAAATTTATGTAGCTCTTGTAAATGCCATAAATGCCCAAGTCTGGAACAATCCACAACGTTAATTGACTCTTGTCTAGGAAGATTTGGCCTCTCCCAAATGTTGCTGATAAAGATTTTGGTTTTACATCTACAAAAAATAGCCAACCTTTTCCAAAGTGTTTCCGGATATGTCTGTTAAAATATATGCATAATCAAAAACAAAACCTCATTGGTTTTGTGATTAATCGATTTCTTGTCTTATATAACCACCACTCAAACAACGAAGTTCTAATGAAATTGCATATTTTGAGTTCTTGATTGATTATTTAGTTTATTTTTTATAATTTATTTTATAGTTTTTACTTTTTAGTGTATTTTTTATAATTTTATTTTATTTTATATAAAAATTATATTTAAAATTATTAATATATTATATAGGTTTTAGTTTTTGTTTATACATATTTAGATTTCATTTTATTTTATTTTTTGTATTTGAACATGTTGCAGTAAGCATACGATGGCATCCAATGCCGCATCACACTCAGCATCAATGAGTGGAAGTTGTCCATCTAAAGATTGTACTAATGCTTGGAAGTATGTCGTACATGAACCATCCCAACAGAGTGTGATTTGCATGTTCTACTCAAAAAAGGTTTCCAGAGGCATCAATCACTGAAGTATGCATGCATTCCTTGTTGCGATGTTACACCATGAGCAATATGAGAGATGCAGACAAAGCTTGCATTGTTGGATGAGAAGAAACAAGAAAGAACAAAGATACAAGCAACCATAACAACCATGACTCCCACCTTCGTAGCGAAAACATAGGTAGATTTGGTAGAGATTGTGGGCTCTAGTTGTGGTCCACACATGCGAGGCACATCCACCTCATCTAGTTTGAGCAAAATCCAATCACATTATTTTTTTGTACTTAGAAACAAACTTGGGGCACAACTTTCACTGAAAGGTACAGGGTGGAAAAAAGAGGTGCATGAGGAAGTAAATAAGGTGTCTACAAATTTTCAATATTACAATAACTTTCCCTTTAATATGGCGAAGAGCTCGTATTGGGAGTACTTGGTGACGACATTAACATTTGCAAGGAAAAGGTACAAGGAACTCTCTCCTAGAGACTAAAGTAGAAGGTTGCTCCAAATTGTTGTTGAAGAAGTAAAGTAAATTTTAGAAGAAAAGAAGCAGTAGTGAAAGTTCGGATGCATCATTCTTTCAAACGGGTGGACAAATGGAAATAACCACACCCTTGTCAGTTTTAGTAGCATCAAACGGTGAGATGGTTTTTTTAAAGTCAATTGATGCCTCTAAAAAAGTAAAGAATGCAAAAACTTTGAGCCCAATGCTCGACGATTGTCTTAGCTATGGGCATTGAGAATGTTGTGCAAGTTGTCACTGACAATGCAGCAACATATGTGGCGACTGGGAGACTACCTAAGGAAAGGCATCTACAATTCTTTTTGACCAATTGCGCAACGCATTGCCTTGACCTTATTTTGGAAGACATAGGCAAAATTGATTGGGTGAGACCGGTTGTACAAGATGCCAGAAACATCACCAAATACATTTATAATCACCTTTGAGTTCTCAGCTTGATGAGAGATCACACCAAAGGGAAAGAACTTGTGCAAACGAGTGTCACAAGGTTTGCAACTAACTTCTTAACGTTGCAAAGCATTTGTATTTTGTTGACACCGTTGAAGCAGATGTTTGTGAGTCAAGCATGGCTAGATTCATATTCAAAGAAAGTTGATGGAGAGAAGACCAAAAAGATAGCTTTTGATGATGTCTTTGCAAAGAGAACTATAGAGATCGTCAATGTAACTTCAAATTGATTCCTTTATTTTCAAAATTTTATAGTATTTACTTTATTTGTTTGTAACTTTGTAAGTGTCGAAGCTTTTGATGAAGGCTTTGCACTGGATGGGGAGCAAAACCCAATGGGATACATTTATGAGGCCATGGATAGGGTCAAAGAGGCCATCCAAAAAATTTATAGGGGTGATAGAGATAGATTTGATCCCATTTGGAAGATACTTGATCAGAGGTGGAACAATCAACTCCACCAAACCATTAATGCAACGGAGTGCTACCTTAAACCCAAGTTTTTCTACTCTAATGACTTCACAAATGTTAATGGAAAGGTTATGGAGGGCCTCTCAACATGCATTGAGAGTATGACACCTGAGGTTGAGTTGAGAAAACTCATTATTTCAGAGCTGTAAAACTCAAAGCAAACTAGAGGGAGGCTTTTTTCTTTGGCACTAGATGTTTGAAGGAGATCCACCTAGACACTAGATAATAAAAATTGAAATCTTTACTTATACCTCAGTACTTACAAGTTATAAAATTACAATTATTAATTTCTAACGAACTTTTGAATATCTTGTTTGCAAGATTGTGGTGGGGAGATTGGGGTGGAAATACCCCAAATCTTCAAAAGCTAGTTCTCCAAAATTTATCTCAACCTTGTAGCATTTCTTGATGTGAGCATAGTTGGAGTTTGTTTGAGGCCATTCACATGAAGAAACACAATAAGTTGACTCAATGACGCCTCAATGATCTAATTATTGTGCAATAAAACCTTCAGCATCACACAAGAAAGGTGGAGAACACATCATAAAAGCCTATTGATTTGGATGAGATCGGTCCCTATATTGACTGGATTGCGTAGGACAAGGAGACCCCCTTCCCCCTTGTTCACGGAGGACGAGTTTGTTGATTTTGAGAGGCAAGCTGTGGAGGGTGTACAGAGTGGTACAACAAAAGCAATAGATAATGGATTGGATGACATCCTTATAGACATTGTCAAACACGAGGAAGACGAGGAGTCATTGCCATCTAGTATCAAGGTGGAGTCGTAAGTGCAGCATTCTAGGCAAAGCGAAGAGGCACAATAGAGTGTGAAGCCTAGACTCTCTTAGTCTCCCATATTTTTCACTAGAATG
The DNA here is from genome assembly GCA_037957365.1 of Torreya grandis. Lineage (NCBI taxonomy): Eukaryota > Viridiplantae > Streptophyta > Pinopsida > Cupressales > Taxaceae > Torreya > Torreya grandis. The sequence continues at coordinate 3,662,560 of JARHVA010000844.1, forward strand.
AGGAAGAGGAAATTGTAGATTCTTGTAATTTGTAACTTGCATCCATATGCAATTTATGATGATGATTTTCAATGACAATCATTATAAATTTATAAGTATTAGTTTGTTTTTGTACTCATATGATTATGCAATTTTGTACTTTATTTGTTTTCAAATCCAATAGAAAACACTTTCCCAACGTTTTATAGACTCATTTGATACATTTTGTAACCGTAATTTGTATAAAAGTTATGTTTTTTAAGAAATTTAAAGTATTTTTTTTAAGTTGTTGAGTATTTGCCAAGTCAATTTTTTTTGGTTTGCCAAGTACGAGTATGTGAACTATGACCTCCACCTTGTCACACTACTGTGGGCTTGAAAAAATATTTCCCAAAAAAAAGTAGGCTCCAAACTTCAACATATGCCAAAGATATCGAGATTTTTCAATTTATTTCTCCAAGCAAGAAGAAAGACTCACGTATGACGGGCAAATGGATGTCAAATGTAAGGTTGAAACTGTGCCAAATTTAGATTCGCATATCAACAAATTTTTAGGGTCTATTTTTTGATATATCTTATAAATTTTAGATTCGTAAGTCAACAAATTTTTGAAAAACTATTCGCCAAATTTCTCTATAAAATATACATGAAGTTAAATTCACCAAAATATACATATGGCCTCAATTTAGTTATATCATTGTGTTAGGCTCAAAAAAATATTATTGATAAAAAAAAGTGCTCCAAACTCCACCGTATGCCCAATATATAGATATTTTTCGATCATCTTCTCCAAGCAAGAAGAAAAATCATGTATGGCAATCCCAAGAACATTAAATTTAAGGTTGAAACCATCCTATAATGGTCAAATGGACATCGATTTAAGTTTGGACATTTTTATTGACATTTCACACTATTACAATCCACCACCACCTCCTACCACCCCATTGTAGTTTATGCCTATCAACATATTATTATTTAAAATAAATAAATAAACAAACTAATTAATTAGATTTCAAAAGATAATTCAGATTCTTTGCAATGAGTGCTTCTATTGCTCCTTTCTTGTATACTTCTCAAGCTTTGACAAATAGTTCTTAGGCCTAACATAGTAGAAATTGTACTTTTGATTTATGTCTAATGTGAATGTGGTTCTGTTTTTTTTTAAATTATATTTCAAAACATGTAATGTCACCTTTTTGGGCTAAAAGACCAAATAAGGGTTTTTTTTTAAATTTCAACATTATGCAAATAAATTCTAAATTTTGAAATTTGAAAAATCAACCAACCCAAGCTGAAAAATGAAGCTTCAACACACCCAATCTCACCAAATCCTTGGTGCCAAAGTACTAGAGATAAATAGACAATTTCTAGCAATTGATTCAACCTTGATTCACCCCAAACATGCAAATATGAGCAACAACTGAAAATTAAGGAAAGTGTACTTTTTTCACTTGAATGAAGATAAATTTTTGAAATATACTTGCTGGAAAATATCTGATTTTTCTCAAAAAAATAACAGCTATTCTCTCTCCAAATTCTTCTTCAAACCCTTGCAATCATCATAGAAAAAATGCCAAAAATATCCGAATAATTCCAGCACCATTCTAGGGCACCCAAAGTGACCAAATATCCCAAGTGAAATTGCCCCAAGTCGAAAGGCTACAATAAATTCAGAATTAATTCACAAACTAAGGTCTAGGGCATCCTCAAGGACTTTCCAAACTTGCCTAACCAAATCACACCAGTTTGAAAAAAATAATAATAATTTATAAGGCCCAAATCATCGTTTCATGAAATCGAATTCACTATAAAATTATGTCAAATAAATAAATAATAATTCAAAAAATTATCATTTATTTTTCTAATCAATTGACCCTTGAAAACCTTGTCAATCATCCAAAAAAACCCAATGCCACACTTCAATAAATTAACAATAAATTCCAGCAACTAGTTTTGAGCAATTGAACACCCAATTTGTCCTCAAAACCCTCTCCAAAGATCACCAAGGCAAATCGCCCACTCCTAAGGCAAGCATAATTTTTTTTTTTATAAAGTGGTGTTACAAAACACCTTTTTATTGATAAATCAGCTCAAAACCGCATGAGCAATTATTGGGCATACATCCCAATCATTCTTCAAGCATGAAGATTCACAATATAAAATTCAACATATGAAGAATAAGATCTTCACCTTGTATTTGAACCCTCAAAAGGGGGGCGAACCACCCTGAAAGGGGTAAAACACCTCGTCAACTTTTAAAGATATATTTTCTTTGTTCATCTCCCAAGCCGACATTTCTCTTTTTGCAAATATAATATTAAATTAATTGTCTTAATAACAAATAGTAATTCAAATAACTTTTAAGCAATAATTCAATAATTATTTATCCTTTAATTATCATAGTGGTAAAAACCACTTTTAAAATTATTCGCTTAATCAACTAGAATTGTCTTATATGGATAAATGATAAAAATCACTATTTGAGCAATCATAATTAATTAATAAAATAAAACCCCAAAAGTGATCCCTTAGTCTATGGGGGAGGTAGATTAAAGGTCTTCAGTACCAATTCATAAGTGATTCGGAAATGGGGACATTACAGTCCTCTCTTCCCACAATTGCTTGCCCTTAAGCAATCCAAAAAGGGCTTCCTTGATAGTGCATCCACTACCACATTGCTTTTACCTTTCACATATTCAATATCAAAACATAAGTTTGCACCTTGCTTACCCACTTTTGTTGCCTGTCATTCAGTTCTTTTTTATTGAAGAACCTCAAACTCTTGTGATCCGATTTCATAATAAATTTGTCACAAACCAAATATTGTCTAAACGTACTCAAAGCATGCATGACCGCCAACATCTCATTGTCATAGATTGAATACACCTTTTCCAAATCCTTGAGTTTTATACTCTCAAAAGTAATAGGGTGTTTATTCTGCATTAGGACATCCCCTATTCCTTCACTTGAAGCATCACATTCAACCATAAAAAGAGTAGAAAAATCTGGAACAGCAAGTACCAGACAAAAACACATTACCTCCTTGAGTTTTTCAAATGCTAGTTGGATTGTTTTGGACCATTTGAAAGCCCCTTTCTGTTAGGAACCCGTGCCTTACCCTTATCTTTGCAGTATTAGTGTAATAATTGCTATGGACGCATATGCTTTGTAAGTCGTTCCTTATAGCATATTTGAATTATCCCACATACAAGGGAAGTAGTAGTTGTTAGAATAGGGTTAGTATATAAGTAAGTGTTGAGGCCCAATGAAGGCATCCACGAATTTATTGTATTGAGCTTGCTCAAAGGAGGTCGCCCTTCGAAGTGGCCTGCGATCAATATAAGCTTTTTGTGTTTCTGTTATTCGTAAGAGTTATTTTATTTTCACATATTTCGATTAAATCTGTTGGAGGTAATCTGCTGCAGGAGATTCTTCTCATCTGGCATCAGAGCACTTTCTTGGCTTTGTGGGTAGATTTGGAGCAATTTTTTCGAAGCAGGGCTTTCTAGGAGCTACGCCATTTCTGGCAAGAATTTTTTTTCATTGCAGGGTCCGTCATTTCGTATTGGGTAATACCTATCCGCTTAACTGTGGGAAGTGCTTGGGCATACGCCCTAAAACTCATTGTGAGGAGTACCACAGGAACCCCGAAGTAGCTGGCCCATTGAGAGGACCTGCCAGCGAAAAGGGCAACGGCTCCATCCCGATTGACTAGTTCCCACCCGTGAGGTAAACCAAAAGCTATCATTAAGGGGTAAACCCGCGGCCAAAAATTTCTGGAGAGCGGTACTCGATCAGACAGCTTTCGTGGCTAGAGAGAATTTAAAAAAATCCTTTAGGCAGCCAAACAAACTTGGGGTCCATATCCAACTTATCAGGTTCAGAGAGCAAACAACAGGGTATCCACAGTTGAGGCTATTTACAACCACACAGTTGCAAACAATCCGTTTCTGAAGCAGCAGTAAAAAAAACAAAAACAAAAAAAAAAAAACAGCGCAAAAAAAAAAAATGGTTATGGTCACCACTCATGCAGGCACAAAAATCATGGAGGAAGAAATCGCCACATTGAAATCTCAGGTTACAGAGTTAACCGATATGATGCATGGCTTGAATCAATAGAATAGCATCTTGCTCAACAGAGTGCAGAAGGAGAAGTCTTCTTTAGAGCATCGCTCCTTTGCTTCCAACTTCTCACGTGGACCTAAGCTAGACTTTCCACGGTTCAATGGTACAGATCCTACAGGATGGATATATTGAGCTGAACAATTCTTCAACCTCCACAATACTTATTCTGCAAACAAAGTCCTAATTGCTTCCTTTCATCTGGAACAAGAAGCACTTCAGTGGTACCGTTGGTATCTCAAGACAAATGATGAACTTGATTGGTCAAATTTTGCATCCTTAATTCTGGGCAGGTTTGGTGCCTCAACATTCGAGGATTTCACAGGAGCTCTCACCAAACTCCGTCAAACAGGTACTGTTCGTGAATATCAGATTGAATTTGAAAAACTCGCTAATCACACTGAAGGGTTGTCAGATGACTTCTTCAAATGCTGCTTTGTTAGTGGCCTCAGAGAGCCGATCCGCTCAAAGGTAAAAATGTTTCGACCTGAAAATATGATGGACGCTTTGGGTCTAGCTAAGTTAGCAGAAGATAAACTCTCCACACAGCGTCGACCTCCCACCTTTTCACCAGCAAAGAACACAGTGAATCAGCGGACAACCATAACCACACCGATCAAGCGCCTGACTGAAGCAGAGATGTGGGCTCACAAAGAGAAAGGATTATGTTACAACTGTGATGACAAATGGGTTAAGGGTCACAGGTGTGTCCAACAAAAACTTTACTTGCTAGATGTGGAGTCACCACTAGAGCAGGGCAGCGAGCCTAATATTCCAAAATTTCAAGATGCTCAAGAAGAACCTGGCACTGAAGAGGACCCAGTGATTCAAGAAACTCAACCTGAGATCTCAGTGCATGCACTAGCAATTGTCACCACTCCCCAAACCATGAAGGTCAAAGGGTGCTTCAAAAAGATCCCTCTCACAATCCTCGTTGACTCGGGCAGTACTCACAATTTCATCGATCCTTGCATTGCTAAGGCGGCAGACTGCTTTGTATACCCTTGTTCTAACTTTGAAGTCATGATTGCTAATGGGGGCACATTGCCATGTAAAGGGAAGTGTCGAAATGTGCGTATTGCAATGGGCGATTATAATTTTCGCTCTGATATGTTTGCCCTACCTTTAGGAGGGTGTGATGTGGTTCTAGGGGCACAGTGGCTTCGCACATTAGGACCTATTTTATGGGACTTCTCTGAGCTTTGGATGCAGTTCACAGATAATGGTTAGAAGCACACCTTAAAAGGGTTATTACCAGGATCTACTAGCATCATCAGTTCTCATCGCATGGAAAAACTTTTGAAGAAAGGCTCACATGGCGTCATTGCACAGCTGCATTCCATTCAACTCCAGCCCCCCGTTATTACTAACCACCCTATAGATTTACAAGCCATACTCGACAAGCATGCAACCATTTTTTTAGAACCAGTAGGTTTGCACCCTTCACGTCCTGAAGATCACCGCATTCCTCTCCTTCCAGGAAGCATCCCACCCAACATCCGGCCATACCGTTACCCCCATCTGCAAAAGACTGAAATTGAGAACTTAGTCCAGGAACTCCTCAAGTCTGGAGTTATTCGCCTCAGCACCAGCCCATATTCCTCCCCAGTGCTTCTTGTCCACAAAAAAATTGGGTCGTGGCGCCTTTGCATTCACTTCCGAGCCCTTAACCACCTCACTATCAAGGATAAATTCCCAATTCCTGTCATCGATGAGCTTCTTGATGAGCTCCATGGAGACAAATTCTTCTCCAAGTTGGATCTGCGTTCTGGCTATCATCAAATCCGAGTGCATCCTGATGACATTCCCAAGACAGCCTTCCGTACGCATGAAGGTCACTATGAGTTCCTTGTCATGCCATTTGGCCTTACAAATGCCCCTTCCACTTTTCAAGCACTCATGAATAAAATCTTTCGGCCTTTTCTCCGTCAATTTATTTTAGTTTTCTTTGATGACATTTTGATCTATAGCTGCACATGGGCCAAGCATCTACAACATATTGACAGGGCATTACAACTGTTAGCAGACAATCAATTATGTGCCAAGCAATCAAAGTGTTCATTCGGTCAAGAGGAAATCGACTATCTGGGCCACATTGTTTCAGCCAATGGGGTTCGCGTGGACCCATAAAAAATCAGTGCTTTGCAAAATTGGCCTCGACCAACCACCCTCAAGAGCCTTTGTGGTTTCTTAGGCCTGACAGGATACTATCGCAAGTTCGTCAAAGATTATGGAAAGATCGTGGCTCCTTTGACTTCCTTATTGAAGAAGGATGCTTTCACCTGGGATGCAACAGCTGATCAGGGATTCGTCAAACTCAAACAGGCTATGTGTAGCACACCAGTTTTGGTACTGCTAGACTTCACCAAAACTTTCACCATCGAAAGTGATGCCGGTGGCATCGGCTTGGGTGCTGTTCTTCTCCAAGAGGGCCGACCAATTGCCTTCACTAGCAAAGCCCTTTCTGGCCGCAATTTAACTTTGTCTACATATGAAAAGGAAATGATGGCAATTTTACATGCAGCACAAAAATGGAGACCCTACTTACTGGGAAATCATTTTTGCATCAAAACTGATCATCAGAGTTTGAAATATTTCTTGGAACAACGGGTCTCATCCCCAGCTCAGCAGAAGTGGGTCAGCAAACTAATGGGTTATGATTATGAGATCACCTATAAAAAGGGAAAAGACAATGTTGTGGCTGATGCTCTCTCAAGAACCTTCGAGGACCAGCCTTCCCTCTCTGCCATCTCCATGCCCATTTCGAAATGGTTGGAATCTATCCAACAAGGGTATGCAAATGATCCCTCTTTATGCCACCTCATTCATCAATTGGCCACTAACCCCTCTGAAGTACCGCATTATTCATGGGACAGTGCTTCTCTACGATACAAGGGTCGTCTGGTGCTTTCCCAAAGCCCAGACCTACATTAGGTCGTCTTCTATGAAATCCATGCTTCCCCCTCAGCAGGGCACTCAGGGTTTCTCAAAACCTATGAGTGGGCACGTCAACACTTCTTTTGGAAAGGAATGAAAGCCGAAATTAAACAAATGGTGCCCGAATGTGATACCTGCCAACGAAACAAAGGTGAAACCACATTGACTCCCAGTTTGCTCGAGCCTTTGCCCATTTCTACTAGGATCTGGATAGATATTTCCATGGATTTCATTGAGGGCCTCCCTAAATCTGGGGGAAAGACAGTGATCCTAGTCGTAGTCGACCGCCTCTCCAAATATAGTCATTTTTGTGCACTCAGCCACCCATACATAGCCTCCACAGTCGCACAGGTTTTCTTGGATCAGATCTTCCATCTTCATGGCATTCCTTCTTCAATTGTCTCAGATCGTGATGCCACTTTCACCAGCCATTTTTGGACGAAACTATTTCGTCACACAGGCAAACAGTTGAGAATGAGCTCTGGGTACCACCCACAAACATATGGCCAAACAGAAATAGTCAACAAATGTTTGGAGACCTTCCTTCGTTGCTTTGTTTCAGAACAACATCAATGGGCCAAGTGGCTTCCCCTAGCTAAATGGTGGTACAATACCTCATACCATACTTCCACCAAAATGACTCCTTATGAAGTAGTTTATGGTCAAGCACCGCCACCACTTCTTCCATATAATCTTGGCAGCTCACTAGTTCAGGCAGTTGACACTGCTCTCCGAAATCGGGATCAAATTCTCCGCACCTTGCGGGACAATCTCCACATGGCACAAAACCGAATGAAGCAGTAGGTTGATCAGCACCGCTCTGAGCGTACCTTTCAACCGGGTGAAATGGTCTTTCTTTGTCTGTAGCCATACAAGCAATCCTCACTGAAACTAAAAGGGCGCCAAAAGCTTGCTCCAAAGTTTTATGGGCCATATAAGGTTCTCCAGAAGATTGGGTCAGTTGCTTACAAGTTAGAGCTTCCACCTTCCTTCCAAGTTCATCCCGTCTTTCATGTCTCCTGTTTGAAGCAAGTTCTTGGATCCAAAATCCAAGTGCAGACAGTTTTACCAACACTTGATAATGAAGGCTCCATCCTTCTCGAGCCGGAAGCAATCCTAGCCAGGCGCACCCGCCAACTTCGATCCCGCTCCATCACAGAGGTCTTAATCCAATGGCACGGCATGCAACCAGAAGATGCAACATGGGAACCACTCTTGCAGATTCAACAACAATTCCCACATTTGAAGCTTTGAGGACAAAGCTTTTTCTAAGGGGGAGGGGATGTTAGGACCCGTGCCTTACCCTTCTCTTTGCAGTATTAGTGTAATAATTGCTATGGACGCATATGCTTTGTAAGTCGTCCCTTAGAGCATATTTGAATTATCCCACATACAAGGGAAGTAGTAGTTGTTAGAATTGGGTTAGTATATAAGTGTTGAGGCCCAATGAAGGCATCCACAAATTTATTGTATTGAGCTTGCTCAAAGGAGGTTGCCCCCTCGAAATAGCCTGCGATCAATATAAGCTTTCAATGTTTCTGTTATTCGTAAGAGTTATTTTATTTTTGCATATTTCGATTAAATCTGTTGTAGGAGGTAATCTGCTGCAGGAGGTTCTCACTTTCTTAGTCAAATCAGTCAAGAAGGCAACAAGTTGTGAGAAACCTCTCAAAAATCTCATGTAGTAACTACAAAGACCACAAAAACCTCTCAATTGTATGTGTAGAGGGAATAGGCCAATCCATTATAGCTAGAATATTTTGTTTATCCACTTGCACACCTTATGCATTGATGACATGTCCCAAATACAAAATTTATGGTTGTCCAAACTCACACTTAGATTTTTCTGCAAAGAAAGAATGCCGCCTCAAAGTGCCCAAAACCAAATCCAGGTGTCTCAAGTGCTCCAAAATTTTGCTATACACAAGAATGCCATAAAAAAAAATAGCACAAACTTACTTAGGTATTTGCTAAATATGTTGTTCATATATGACTTGATTTGGTGATAACCGGATCTCAAGTCACTCTTGGAAAAGTAAGTGGCACCATGCAACTCATCAATCAATTCATCAATCCTAGGTATGTGATACCTATTCTTGATGGTCTTCTTATTCAACAACCTGTAATCAATGCACATCCTCATAGTGCCATCATTTTTCTTTACTAGTGAGCTAGGCCTTATGTGCCCCATGTCAAGCAATTCTTTGATGGTCTTTTCAATTTCTTCTTTGAAAGCTCTTGGGTGATGATATGGCGTCATAATAACCGGTTTGGCACCCAATTTCAACTCAATCTTATGCTCAAAACCTCTATCCAGTGGTAACCCATGAGGCAACTCATCAAAAATATGAACATGCTTATCAACAATAGTTTGTAACTCACCATGTAAGGATTGTTTTATTTTTTCTGATTTTACCGTAATAAGGCAGCTTGCTGCCCATGCAATTTGACCCCTTCTAAAAGCCCTTTCCATCCTCTTCATGGACACTTCTTGTGGAACACCATTAGCTAGACCCTTGAGGACCACTTCTTTGCCCTCTTTGAAGAATTTTAGCTCCATGGTCTTATAGTTTTGGGTGAATTCACCTAATGAATGCAACCATTGAACACCCAAAACAATATCAATGTCCCTAATGTTAACATAAAAATATCAATTACCTTGTGCTTCCCAAGAGTGAGTGGAAGTTGTGGAATCTTCTTGGAACAAGGAACCCATCTACCATAGTCACATTCAAGCCCTTGCAGTCCATGGTTTCCAATGCCATCTTCTTAACCAAGCCTCCATCATTGAAGTTATGTGCGGCTCCACTATCAAACAATGTAGTCATACTTTGTCCCCTCAATATGCCTTTCACCCTGAAAGCATGATACTTGGGAGCTCCTGAAAGAGAAGTAAGTGTGCTACCCAAGTCTTGTGTGTCCTCCTCATGCACATGCTCATCAACAACATTTTCAATTCGCTCAACATTAGTATCAATAATATCAAAATTTGAATCATCATCAATTACCTCAATGTAATGGACTTGTCCTTTGCCCATACAACGGTCACCTTTAGTCCATGGATCTTTGCAAGTGAAGCACAAACCTTTCGTTCTCAAGTCATCTCTTGCATCCTTCATATTGCTGCTATAAGGCAGCGCTTTATGTGGAGGAACATAAGACTGAAAAGGCTTCTTTGGTGGCATATTAGGTGCTTCCCTAGGCTGCCCACTTGGTGCCTTTGGTTGCCCACTAAAATTAGACCTTGGTTGCTTAGTGTTTCCCACTTTTGGCAGCGAATAAGTGGATGCCCTTGGCTGTTCTTTTGGCCAAACATTGCCCCTATAAGCTGAACATTCTAGATCCAAAGCTTTAGTAATCACATCCTGCAAAGAAATAGGGTTACAAGCTTTTACCAAACCTCTCAAAGGCTCAATCAAACCCTCTATAAAAAGAAAAACCAACCTTCTTTCACTAACATCTGGTACCATGATGGAAATCTTTTGAAAATCAGCAACATACCTTTCAACATCATGATCTTGCTTGAGTTCTGTCAACTCACGAAAGTGGATTTCCGGATCTCTTCTATCAAACCTCGCCATTATCCTCTTGCTAAATTCTTCCAATGTAGTAATAGACTCATGGCCTTATGTGATCATGCCATGAAACAACCACTCATGAGCAACATCCTCCAAGTGTAGCGTGACAAATTTGAGAGCCTCATCCTCAAACATGGAGTTGAGTGATAAATAGGTCTTCAATTTCTGTAACCACGATCTCACTGAAAGTTTATCAATACCATCAAATTTAGGGAGAGAAACCTTACCCAACCTTTATTTCCAATCTCTATGGGGTTGCATGTTTGGTCCTCTTGATTTTGCCCCTTTCATCTCACAAAAATAACGAAAAGACAAAAGTGCTTATGTGTCAAAACTGAGGGTTGCATACTCTTGTTGGCATGTATCAAGTGGGTCACACATTGGTGTCTCAATTTCAATCATTGGTTCTCTTTGCAAAAAAGTAGCCTTGAATAATTTATGGGGTTTGGTGGAAACCTTCTCATTCTCACTCGAATTTCTTTCTCCATTAACGAGATGGCTCTTGCTTCGACCTAAAGTAGCCTTCAACATAGCTGGAAATTGCATACCCAATGTATGTTGAAGATCATTTTGGCTCTCTCTGATCAAGCCCTGCAAAAACTTAACATGCTCTGAAGTAAACCCTTGGTCATCCATGGCTTTTCCTCTTCTCTGATAATACAAAATATTTTTATCTACTTATTATCCATATCAATACCAAACCTCATAGGTGAACAAAATCGATGCTTTGATACTACTATAATGTCCTCTATTTGGGTTAAAAGACCAAATAAGGGTTTTTCTTTAAATCTCAATATTATGCAAATAAATTTTGAATTCTAAAATTTGAAAAATCAACCAATCTTAGCTAAAAAATGAAGCTTCAACACACACCCAATCTCACCAAACCCTTGGCACCAAAGTACAAGGTATGAATAGACAATTCCAGCAATTGATTCAACCTTGATTCACCTCGAAACATGCAAATATGAGCAACGACTGAAAATTAAGGAAAGTGTACTTTTTTCCACTTGAATGAAAATATATTTATGAAATATACTTGCTAGAAAATATCTGATTTTTATCACAAAAACAATAGCTATTCTCTCTCCAAATTATTCATCAAACCCTTGCAATCATCATAGAAAAAATGCCAAAAACATCCGAATAATTCCAGCACCCTTCTATGGCACCCAAAGTGACCAAACAACATCCCAAGTGAAGTCACCCCAAGTCAAAAGACTGCAATAAATTCAGAATTTTATATTCTTCACAAACTAAGGTCTAGGACACCCTCAAGGGCTTTCCAAGCTTGCCTAACCAAATCGCCAGTTTGAAAAAACCCATTATTTATTTATAAGGCCCAAATCATCATTTCATGAAATCGAATTCACCATAAAATTTTGTCAAATAAATTAATAATAATTCTAGAAAATTATCATTTATTTTTCTAATCAATTGACTCTTGAAAACCTTGTCAATCATTCAACAAAACCCAACGCCACACTTCAATAAATTAACAATAAATTTCAGTAACTAGTTTTGAGACATTGGATACCCAATTTGCCTCAAAACCCTCTCCAAAGATCACCAAGGCAAATTGCCCACTCCTAAGGCAAGCACACAATATTTCTTTTGTAAGGTGGTGTTACAAAACACCTTTTTATTGATAAATCAGCTCAAAACCATATGAGCAATTATTGGGCATACATCCCAATCATTCTTCAAGCATGAAGATTTACAATATAAAATTCAACATATGAAGAATAAAATCTCCACCTTGTATTTATACCCTCCAAAGGGGGGCGAACCACCTTGGGGGTGGGGCGAGGCAGTAAAATACCTCAAAATAACTCCTTCCGACTTTTGAAGATATCTTTTATTTTATTTGTTTATCTTCTAAGCCGACATTCCTCTTTTTCTAAATATAATATTAAATTAATTGCCTTGCTAACAAATAGTAATTAAAATTACTTTTAAGAAACAATCCAATAATTATTTATCCTTCAATTACCATAGTGGTAAAAATCACTTTTAAAAATATTTTATTAATCAACTAGAATTGTCTTATATGAATAAATGATAAAAATTACTATTTGGGCAATCATAATTAATTAATAAAATAAAATGCCAAAAGTGATCCCTTAGTCTATGGGGAAAGTAGACTAAAGGTCTTCAGTACATGTTCATAAGTGATCTAGAAATTGAAGCATTACAAAAGATGTGGCTGACCTAATAGTAAACTTAACTAGAATATTTGAATATACTATATAATAATATATGTTATAATTTATTACATTAATAAATCAATAAACCTATCTTAGCCTATGATTTCATTTATACCTGAAGAGGGGCCTAGAAGTTAGGCTCGAAATGTTGGTACCGAAAATGTGAAAGAATGTATACATGTGCAACACATTAGGTTTCCTAGGTACACAGTATGTTGGCATATGCTTAGACATGGCATAGGCCCTAGAAATGCCATTTGGCATGGCACGACATGGCAAAAACCTACAAGGAGGTGGCTGGGTAGTGAAGGTTATGTGCGGCATCTGAGAGCTACAGGTATGCTGCTCAATGTTGCACAAGCATGCAAGGTTACCACAAGGCTGCACCAGAGGAGTGAGATGCCACAAAGATTAACGCACACAAAGCGTTTGGGAGAAGAGTGTGGACCGACACAGTTGTGCTTGGATAAAAAACACAATAGTGGGGTATAATCAGTTAGCTGATCACTTGGTAGAACATACATTGGTGAAAAAAGAACAATACAAACTAGGCTAATGGACCCCACACAAGACATTGAAAAGGACAAGATGAAAAACATACACTTGCAAAACATTCAATTAAAACTAAACACCATATTTGGATTGAAAAGGTAGAAGTCTTGGCCAAAGAAGACCACTATACAAACATACATTGTAGGGAAGTAGTTATAATTGAACATGGTAATAACCTTAATAGAGACATGGAAAGCAGCCATAAAAAGCCTAAACAATAACATGAATAATGGTTATAATTATTTGAAACATAAAAGGTAAAGGTAAAGGCAATTTTTTAGGTCACCGGCAAGCACGACAGCAATTGTTTTTCCATTTACATTATGTATTGCTTGACAAGGTATACAACCCTAACTCCTTCCAGATTCAAACATGTGACCTCCACCATGGAGTACACATGCCTTCACCATCAGGCCCACTCAAGTTGTACATATGTACATGGAGTAACATATAATAATAAAAACATAGGCCTTTAATTAATTATATTTATAAATAAATAAATACATAAATTAATTAGTTATATTCTAAAAGCTGTGGCTGACCTAATAGTAAAATTGGCTAGATTGTTTGAATATACTATATACATTATTACATTAATAGATCAGCAATCCTAACTTATCCTATGCTTTGATTTATCCCTGAATAGGGGCTTAAAAGTTAGGTCCAAAACATCAGTACAGAAGAGGAAATAATGTATACTTATGCAACACATTAGACCTAATGTGCTTAACCATAGAATATGTCAATGCTATGGCTTTTTGAAGCTAAAATGCCCGACTAGACCAAGAGCTAGTTAGAAGTTAATGAGATAATTGAAATTTTGCAACCACAGATGTAATAGCATACACATGCAATAGTTGAAAAGAAAAGGCAGAAAATAGATAGCTACACAGTCACATTTTATACTAAATGAGAAATAACAATGTTTTTAAAATCAGTACGTCCCAAATGCATGAAAAATGTGGGAAAAACATAGTTTTTTGTCATTTTTAAACATGCATGTGCCCAAGTATATATATAAAATAAACATTTAAGTATAAGTTTACATCTTCACCGAAAACGATTAATCACCACTCGAAATGACGGGGTTTTGATTACTCGGATCAGGGCGAGTACTGGGACAGTACTTGTCGAGTACTCGCCAATACTCACGAGTACTGTGCCAGTACTCGCCCAGTCCCGAGTAGAATGCATGAAAAATGTGGGAAAAACATAGTTTTTTGTCATTTTTAAACATGCATGTGCCCAAGTATATATATAAAATAAACATTTAAGTATAAGTTTACATTTAGTAAACTTATACTTTAAGTTATATTTTATATATATATATATACTTTCAGGGTGTTTGAGAGTGGTTTCGGATCTCTAGGAGCTATAATGCAGATTCTAGGTTTTGGAGTATCCTATCATATTTCAGAGTTAGTCAGAATTCAGGGCTTCATTTCAGGTTTTCAGGCCATATTTCAGGGTTTTAAGATTTCAAAGAGACATCATAGGAGGTATGAAGGATGCATGAAGGGATGTAGGTATGATAGATATTAGACACCTTGCATTCAAGAAACAACTAAAAGACTTCCTTGTGTATTAACAGAAGCAGAAGATATTGGATTGGATGACATCCTTGTAAATGTTGTCAAACATGAGGAAAAGGAGGAATCACTACCATTTGGTTCCAGGGTGGAACCACAAATGCAACATTCTAGGCAAAGCAAGGAGGGGCAGCGGAGTGGGAGGACTGGAGTTTCTTAGTCTCCCTTAGTTTTCCAGAGAGCAGAGAAGAGAAAATTATAGATTCTTGTAATTTGTACTTGTAGATTCTTGTATAAGTATCACTGTATCAGTTTGTTATTGAAATTTGATAGTATCACATTTGTATTCGCATGAATCATGATTATGCGATTTTATACTTTACTTGTACTCAAATCTAATATAAAAGGCTTCCCCAACATTTTACAGACTCATTTTATACATTTTGCAACTATAATTTCTATAAAATTTATGTTTTTTTTTTAAAATTTAAGTATTTTTTTAATTTGCCGAATAATGGCGAGTGGTTGTCGAATAATCGTCGAGTAAACTTTTTGGGAGTTGTGCGAGTACTCTCCGAGTACGAGTATGTGAACTATGATTGAAAATGTGGAACAACCTCACAAAATTTCAATGGAAGTTGAAGGGAATTATGAACTAACAAAAGCCAATTTAAGTATATTTGTAGGACAAAAAACACTGTTCACATTGAAGCACAAAAGATTTAAAAGGGATTCCATTTGAACTATCCGTCCACCAAATACAACTTATTCCAAGGAAAGCTACTATGAAATGAAGGTCTTATGGAATGAATATGAAAATTTGTGGCCAAAATATATGATGAAATTGAGAAAATGTTGGATGCAAGAATAACTTTTTATTTAGCAACCAATGATTTGGTAGGTTAGAAATGTCATTTTATGTTAGATTACAGATTTTTCATGGACCGTCACTACTAAGGGGTTTAAGCTTTTTGTGCCCTTGGTAGATATAAGAATTGTATACATATATATTGGTGACTCATCTTCATTTCTAACATAGATATGAACTAAGTCTTTGTTCTTGCACAATTTCCAAGTATCTTTATCTCTTGTACTTTTTACTGTTACAAATTGTACCCTAAAATAGCTGAGCTTTTTCCATGTTATCAATGACAAATATGAGTTGCATCCTCTAACAATCAGTTTTTACCCGATAATAAAAATTTCCATAACATCCTATTATCTTTATCTTTCCCAATTAGCTTCGGCATCTTCCCTTTCGTATAAAAATATTTTCCATATTTGTCATGAGTATCCTCTGTAATATCCCCAAATATAAAGGATACCATAAACATGAACTGCATTAATGTAAATAAATCACCAATGGAATCGCCTAAACCAGCAGCAATTAAATCAACTACAGCAGCAATTAAATTAAATAAATTATCCATATGGGAAGGAGCACCACATTTAATGCAAGGAATAAAAGTTATATTAATGCAAGTCGTCCCATTTGATGAAAAGACACATCACTTTGGAAAGGAGACACATCATTTGATGCAAAGCTATGAAGGGTATTTATAAGAACTTGGTGAAGGAAAATGATATATATTCAGATTTGACATTCATTCCCTTCCCTGAAGTTTAAGCAGCAGCCTCTTCTTTTATAATTGAGGACTAAACCCCTCATTTATTAGATACAAGGACAAAACCCCTTGATATCAACCCCTCAAGGACGAAACCCTTTGAAATTTCTCTATTAGAATATTTATAACCAGAATTCCGCATTGCACATTTGATCATTATACAACATTATTTGTTATATAAATTTATTATCTTGTTAATAAGAATATAATTCTATATTCATTAAATATTATTATTTCAAACTTTAAAAAATGAATTCCGATAAATCCAAATTAACATATAATATTTCGATTTGGGATATTACAATGGTATCAAAGCTTTTCATCATGCTAGCCTGAGGGTTTCGATAAAATTTATGCATTCAAATCATAAGGTCAACATAAACAACATAAATGATGCACAGTTTGACTGGTGGGCCCAAGGGCAAATTCAAGTATATACGTTGATGTCACAATTAGTTCAACAAATGCAGAAGTTGAATAACTCACTAACTCAGAATTCTAATGGTAGGGACGATCATCACAAGCACAACAAGGTTATACATTTAATAACAGTCGTGAAGTACTCCCATCAAGGACTTATGTACGCCCAACCATGCCCACATTCCTTCAACGAGAGGAACCAATACAAGAAGAAGATGAGGCCAAGTTGACTTTCAATGATATTAATGCATGTCACAATAAATATTTGAATCTTGATCCTATGATACGGAATGAATTGACATTCATAGATTTTTTTCATTTATATGGGAAATGTGTACTAGAGGAAGATGAATGGTAGCGAAATTCGGTCAAAAAGTCATCACAGAGCAACAATCGAAGAAGCATAAAATTTGGATGGTTGGCAATGATTTAGGCAACAACCTTGAGTTGCAAGAGCATTCAGTGGAAGTAAACTATTCAATGTTGAAAAAATTCCCAACAACATCACTCAAAGAATTCTCTGAGCCCGAGTTGGAGGCGATGGTTCTTGAACTTGAACAACCAAACAAGCGTTGGAATCATCTTATGACAACCATAAATTCGTCCTATTATCACAATGAAAAAAAAGTATGAATCTTTTATCAATGATGAACCATTGCTTGGTCTCCATAATAGCACAAAGAAAAGATTTGTCTTCATGGATAGTGGAGGTGAACCATTAATGGAGATTGTAAGGGTAGATTTGGTGACAAATGAGTTTGAATAGGTCATTCGTTGCCCAAGAAATGATCAATTTTGAGTACGTAAAGGTCCCAAGATCCTTATCTCAGCCAAGGGCTCATTAACAATTACAACAATGGTTATAATGGCAAAAGGCTGTGGGATCCAGGAAAGAACAGTTGTAATAATCCCTTGCAGGAGAGAACTAATAATAATGCAATCAGTTCTACAAGGATGGGAAAAAAAACATCTAAGCTTGGAGCAGATTATAGTTTGTTGTGGAGTGTACTATTGGGTTTAAAATTGCTTGAAGACAAACAATCTGAAGAAGGGAGGTCTGTAACATTCCCAAATATAAAGGAGACCATAAACATGAACTGCATTGATATAAATAAATCACCAATGGAATTGCCTAAATCAACAATTAAATTAACTACAGCAACAACTAAATTAAATAAATTGTCCATATGAGAAGGAGTGCCACATTTAATGCAAAGAATAAAAGTTATATTAATGCAAGTCATCCCATTTGATGAAAAGACACATCACTTTGGAAAGGAGACACATCATTTGATACAAAGCTATGAAGGGTATTTATAAAAACTTGGTGAAGGACAAGGATATATATTCAGAATTGACATTCATTCCCTTACCTGAAGTTTAGGTAGCAGCCTCTTCTTTTATAATTGAGGACGAAACTCTTCATTTATTAGATACAAGGACAAAACCCCTTGATATCAACCCCTCAAGGACGAAACCCTTTGATAGTTATCTATTAGAATATTTATAACCAGAATTCCGCATTGCACATTTGATCATTCTACAACATTATTTGTTATATAAATTTATTATCTTGTTAATAAGAACATGATTCTATATTCATTGAATATTATTATTTTGAACTTTAAAAAAGGAATTCTGAGAAATCCAAATTAACATATAATTTTTCGATTTGGGATATTACATCCTCCAATTATAATCACCTCACAATCATCTTCCTCAAATCCCATTCCCACCAATAATTATAATCTTATACAAGTACCACATAGCATTATTAATTATTCACTTACACAAACTGATCTTCCTGTTATTAGTATACCCTTACTAACCTTGGAAGATAAGTGTGCCTCCTCTCTTTCTTGATGTGTCTCCAACGTATTATACCTCCATCGCTATTTCCAGGAGATGAGGACAGCCCTTCTGCTACTATTACTGCCTCCAAGTGCCAATATGGATTGTCTTCCATTAATACATTTGACATTATTTACAGAAAGTGTGGTTGGCTGTACACTTATTCTTAATAATTATAGTCACAATACTCGGTGCTTAAAGTCATGTGAATCATACTCAGCAACGGCTTCATGAAGCTTAAGAGTAAGAGTGACTCGTTACTCAAAAACATCTCGGGGAAAAAAGCAGTAAACTAAAACATATAAGTAAGAAATATATTTTCAGCAAAAATGATATAATTTCTCACTCCACTGTACCGCTTAATAGACATTAAAATGAACATAAAATCATGCTAAGTAACTGGTACAGGTACAGGTTCAGGCATGCCGATAAGGCAAATTTTTTTTCCTGTGTATAGCTTGAGTACGGCTGTACAAAAAATATATTAAATATTAAAAATATAGCCAAATAAGCAAAATTAACCACATAATATGCAGAGTTAAAAAAAAAGTTAAATAACCACAAAACAATTGAAAACACTATTGATAATTCAATGATAAAAGTCATGATATTCATTGGTCGAACTTACAACAAGTACATAGTGCAAAGGTATACACAAAAATCAAAATAAATCAGCATATTCATTATATTCATATTTATCTTCATTGAAATCATCAATCATTAGAATCACAAGCGATTGAAAAAATGTGATGGTATATGATTAGCAATAGAAAAAATGAAGGTGATAGAGCAAATGTGCAATGAGAGGTAACTTTTGATAAAATGAATGTCAGACTGAATTTTAGGGTTTTCCCATACTTTTATTTGTTTTTTAAAGTCCAACTTTGACTATTTTTAAGTTAAATTTAAAAACAAAACAAAAAAAAAAAAACATTTTTGACAGAGGATTTCCTCCGGGTATGGCCTGGGTATTACCCGGCAGGGTTGGGCACACCTGGGCTCGCCCTTGTAACAACCTGGGAGCACCCAAACCTGCTGGGCAGCACCTGGGCCGCATCCAGAGGAGTATCGGACTGGTACTAGTATCTGGGATGCACAGTACCAGGATCAGCCCCTTTGGGGTGAAGGATCTAGTAACGTAGAAAACATGTCCTAGATAGGGAAGCAACATTTTAAAAAGAATGAAAAAAATAGAAAGCAAATTTACTATTTAATAGTTGTTTTGATGTCTATAAAGCATAGTTACATAACTTGGACTCAAGAACTCGAAAAGCAGAAGATTAATAGTAGACTTGGTACTTGACAAAAATGACTCAACAAAAAGTTGAATCTGCTCGTTTTCATAGAGAGCAGAGTCAAAATCACGAGTACTTAACTCTGCCCCTCAGGAGTGGTATTGTGACTATAATCTGGCGCACATGAAACATACATCTACTTGATAATAGATATTTCATGAATTCTTGGAATATCTAATGACTGAATGACTGACCTAACTCTAGGCTTAATTGAGTAAATTGTTGACTACATGATATAGAAAATAAGAAAAAGCATTTGCAAATACTACCAAATCAAGAGTTCATAACATTTTGCTGCACATCCTAAACACAAGGAATCTTTTGTGTGTGTGTGTATACATTAAAAGTCTGGTATGAAGTAACAAATATGCCATAGAAATAAAAATATTATTAAAATATGTTAATAGGCCTAAAAAATCTATAGTAGTCAAGAAACTACTAATTCATAGTTCCATTACAATGAAGCTACACTGGAACAAGAGCTCAAAGAATGTTAAGAATGACTAGTCAGAAATATGACCCACCTTGCTCTACGCAGGAATCATTATACTCCCTTGAACCATATTATCATTTCACCAGACTCAAATTTTACCTTTCTGTTTCTATCATGGATGAATTGAATACAATAATTTTACTCATCTCTAGACTTTATGGAAAACAGTCAAAAGGGAAGGACAATTTTAAAGTTTAAACAAGTGCACGTGCATATATCAAAATTAGATATGTTTCTTAGGGTTAGTCAATGCAACACAATTGATTCAGAACTTATTCAAAATCTTAGTTGATATATTTCAAATATGGTTCAGTATAAAATCAATGGGTTTCATTTTCTTCAAACTTTATTATAAATTAAGTTGTAAAACATATTATTTTATTATCGCATCTATTTTCAAACCATCCCATATGAGGAGGTCATACATATCAAACATTGGCCCTTCTATTGAACGAAACAAGTATATTCCAATGCAAGCAATAATTTTGTATCAACAATTAATACCCAGCTTAAGATATTTAAAAGAGAGACCAGTGCAGACAGAAATGCAGTTCACTTACGTATGGGAGCCTATTACTGCAATGTAAGGGTGTTCAAATGTAGAATCCTGCACAACAAGCATAGAAAATAGATGTTGAAAAAGTCTGATCTTTAACTAAAGAATGACAAAGAACTATACTGTGTGATATTAATCCCACACCATTATTGAAAAAATAAACTTACAATTTAAAAAATTTACATATTTTGCAGTCAGCTAAAACCAACATCATGTTTGAAAATCTCCAAAATGTCTCAGCTCCAATGGATTTACTCGAGTTATCTAAATATAAACTAAGTTCAAGATGAAAAGCTAGATTATAAATCTCCAATGTAAAAAAAATTTTGGTAAAAAATAAGTACCGATCAAAAAATCATTGACAAAAATGACCCTGCCCAAAGGAAAAAATTTAGATGTCACGAGGAAATAAAAGCTTAACACTATCAACAAATCTTTGTCTATAGATTTCCAAAAGATTAAATCTTTTTTGCAAACCTAAAATCACAATTTTGGTGCATACATAGTATGCTGATGTATTATTGCTATTCCCCAGACATATCTTCCGAAAGATTAAATCTTTTTTGCAAACCTAAAATCACAATTTTGGTGCATACATAGTATGCTGACGTATTCTTGCTATTCCCCAGACATATCTTACAAATGATCTATTACATGAAAATTTTGGACATGTATAAACGTGGGAGACAACAGCATTATAATGCCAACTTAGGTTTTGTTTAACACAAATAATGAGGCGTATTTTGCACTTATTAGAGGCATCGTGTTTGAAAAGTCTTGAGATTCATTTCCAAAGGTGTTCCTTGACATCGTGATGAGCACCTTACTATTGCAATTGGTTGTGTTTATAATACATATTATATACTTAAGCTAACATTAAATGTAATTTGTTGGTAGAAATAGTACAACCTATGCCGTTGGAAGTTGGAGCCACCATTTAGTATG
This sequence comes from Torreya grandis, assembly GCA_037957365.1. NCBI lineage: Eukaryota > Viridiplantae > Streptophyta > Pinopsida > Cupressales > Taxaceae > Torreya > Torreya grandis. The sequence continues at coordinate 3,684,649 of JARHVA010000844.1, forward strand.
TCTGCAAGAAGGGGTCAAAGTTTAAGAGTCCTATGGAGGTCAAAAAAGTGTTCAAACACACTTTCTGAAGGAGCTGCCACTCAATGACAGGAGGAGCTCCAAAACTTTGGCCCGATATATGATTCTCAAAGTAAAAGAATCACTCTTGACAATGCTTGTAACTCAGCACCAAACCAATCTCTCATAGGGCAGTCCACTTTCAAAATAAAATGTTGGGTTAGTCCATTAAATTGAATTTCCTTTGCCTAAGAAGAAATCAATTGGAAGTACATTCCTAACCGAAGTCTTCAAAAGGACAGAGATCTAACTTGAAATGTTTGATCTTTGACCTACTCATTAAAGTTGAGGATTTGTGTCAATAGGAGACCGATATAGCACCTGCCCATATGATGAAAGAATTCAGTCTTCCCACCAACATCCAAGGCCTTGCCACACCTATATGAGCTAGCCTTCCAACATCAAGGTTGGATACCAAAATATTTCTCCATCTCTTCACATGCCTATCTAATACCAGGAGCCTGACTCTTAAAGCCTTGTGCATTTTGTTTACTCTTACTGTGCCATCACCCCTTTAATAAATATGTGGCATGGCTTTTCACAACTGCGCATTTTTGTAGTGCCCCTACTAGGCAGCCATAGTTACATAGCCATTTTTCATATTCTCTAGACAATCTCTTGGACATCTTGAAGAACATCGAATTTGTGCTCCAACAGAATCTTCCAAAAGGGGTTACCAAACCCATAGGCATGACCAGAAGCTGGTTCTCTCACAATCATTATTTTCACAAACAAACCCAATTTGAGTTTGCCCTTGCAACGGGATAAAAAAAACTATGATGAGGAGCTCAAGCACAAGTATGGGACATACCCTTCCACAGTTCTCCTACCTAGGCCTTATGGTCACATAAATAGCAACATCAGTGTTGATTGTTAAAGCACCAATAATCCATGCACATCAAGGTAAAAAACAGCACTTTCCATGCCTTGGAAATGTTTTCTTATAAGCATATAACGGTTTGGTCAAGCATGGTGGCAGATACAAGCGCAAGTTTTAAAACTTCCAACTTCAGCACCATCAAAAGGCCTTAAAGAATTACTAAAGAGCATCAACATCTCATGAAATACATTAAACACCTCAAGGACAAGACGGCCAAACTTCAAGAGGAAATATAGAACCTCAAGATCAAGGAAGTCATCTAGAAAGAAAAGAGCTTCTACAAAACTTATACTCTCCTATCTTGTCATAAAGAAAACAAAGTACAATTAGGAGGGACAAGAATTTTACTGTGTCAGAGAGCCTTCTCTTCAAAACGCAGTCCTCGTGACCACAAATCACACAAAGCAAAAAACTGGTGTCATCTACAGTGAGGAACAAAAAGGGTTCAAAAAGACATTCAATGCCACCTTCCACATGGCTTTCTCTAAGGTGCTATTGCTCCTTAACCAACGTTTGTTCAAATTTTGGCATAAAGTATTCTGAGACAACTTTAAATGCCTCTGAGAAAGGATGAACACATTGAAGCATACCAGTACATTCTCTATCGAATATCTTTCAAACACTCTTGCCATAACATAACCTGCCCTCTCCAGAATTTTATGAAATGCTCAGTATATTCAACAACAGGTAATAGTTAAAATAGATTGCATACTCGCCAATTATTCATCGAGTCTATGAATAATTGCAAAGATTTTATGTAGGAGAGTATTTTCTACCTATACTCACAACTCACGAGTTGCAGTCCATGGGTTTTGGCGAGTTTTGTGCTGGAACTCGCAGCTAGTACTCGCGAGTAATAGGCAAGTTCTGGTTCAGAACTCACCGAACCTAGAAAGTTCAGACAAAAACACCAAAAAACATGGTTTATAGGTTAAAATGCAGGAAAAAACACGGTTTATAGGTCAAAACACGGGAAACATAAAGAAACACAAGTTGGGATTTGCACGTGGATAAGATGTGGAATTGTATTTTTTTTATGCCCCACACAGGCCACAGTGCACAGCCCACATATTCTCATTCAAGTCCAAGAAAATTGCGAACTGCCTTCATCGATATAGAAACTTGAAAGCTTTTTGAGCCGTGACTGTTGTTTCGAATTGACCGTTGGAGTCGTGAATGTTATTTCAAGTAATTTGACTGTTGTAGCTCACTATGTTTCAGCCTTCCGGTAAGTATATTTGTTTTGGTTAATTTATTTTTGTAGATGGTTTTATTTTTTATTTTTTTAGTTTTAAAAAATTAGTTTAGTTTATATAGTTTATTAAATATTTTATAGTTTTAAGTTTATAGTTTTATGGTATAACTACTGTATCTCAAATTACGCACAGCTATTAACTAAGCTTGCATACCAGTATTTTATGACTCGCCTTAAACCCCATAATATAGTTTGCATACTTGCCGAATACTTCTTGAGTATGCGAGGAATCATCGATAAAATACTTGGACAAGTATTCGCCATAAAAACTGGCAGGATTTAAAAAAGAAAAAAAAATCAGCAATTAAGTATACAGTGCTCGCCAAGTACTGGCAAGTACTAGCCGAGTACTAGCCAATACTCGCCAGTACTCGACGAGTACTGGCTACTACTTGTTGTGTACTGTGTATATACTTGCCAAAAAGGTTTACACGCACAGTAAACTCCAAAAAAGAGAAAAAAATGTTGCCAAGTATTGGCGAGTTTCGCTGAGTATTTGCCAAGTATACTTTTTTTTGCCTAGGCAATTACTCTTCAAGTACGAGTATGCAAACTATGTCCCATACCAAGGGGAATACAGTTGTATCTAATGCCATTTATATTTTATCAAGTTGTTAGTTAAGATGGTTGAATTCACAAATCTGCCATTATCATCATCACTGAATTCAAAATTTGGACTTAAATTTATAGAAATTTCCCAACAAAATATCAACAACATTCAGGAGACTGAGGAAGGACTGTTATTTAACATCGTCACCCTCCTACTGTCAATATTCAAGATCTGCCAAATCAGGAAACCAGCAAATATGCAATAAGTCACTCTCAACACGAAACAACTAACCCCTATATGACTCCAATGGAGGCCCAAAAAAACAATTCCACAAACAATCATAGTTAGCCTCAATAATCGAAGTTACAAAAATCTATGTAACTCTTGTAAATGCCATAAATACCCTAAGTCTGGCACAATCCCAAATCGAAGTATTGGTCTCTCCCAAATGTTGTTGACAAAGATTTTCGTTTACAACTAATAAAAATAGCCAACCTTTTCCAAAGTGTTTAAGGATATGTTTATTAAAATATATGCATAATTAAATAAAAAGCCTCGTTGGTTTTGTGATGAATTGATTTCTCGTCTTAGATAACCACCACTTAAACAACAAAGATTTAATGAAACTACATATTTTGAGTTCTTAGGATTGTTTGATTATTTAGTTTATTTTTTATAGTTTTTACTTTTTATCGTATTTTTTATAATTTTATTTTATATTTTTTAACTTTTTTGGTTTATTTTTTATAATTTTATTTTATATTATAAAAAATTATATTTATAGTTATTAATTTATTATATAGGTTTTAGTTTTTGTTTATAGATATTTAGTTTTCATTTTAATTTTTTTTGTAGTTGAGCATGTTTTAGGTTAGCATACAATGGCATCCAACTCTGAATTAGGGTTAGCATTAACAAGTGGAAGTCATCTTGCTAAAGGTCATACCGGCGCTTGGAAGTATATCATAAATGGACCGTATCAAGGGAGTGTGATTTGCATGTTCTGCTCGAAGAAGGTTTTTAGAGGCATCAATTGCCTCAAGTACCGTATCCCATGCATTCCTTGCCATGACTCACGCCATGTCCCACTACCACAAAAAACCAAAATGAGAAATGCAAACAAAACCTACATTGTTGGATGAGAATAAACTAGAGAGGGCAAGGGTACATGCAGCGATAACAACGATTGCTCTCGCTTCTAGAGCAGAAACAAACATAACTATGGTAGAGATTGTGGGCACTAGTCGTGGTCTACACATACGAGGCACATCCACCTCATCTAGTTCGAGCAAAGGCTAGTCACATTATTTTTGTGTACCTAGAAAAATACATGGGGCACAACCTTCGATGAAAGGTACAGGTTGGAACAAGGAAGAGCACAAGGAAGTAGATAAAGCGTGTGCAAGTTTATGGTATTACAACCACCTTCCCTTCAACATGGTGAATAGCCAGTATTGCGAGTACTTAGTGACAACATTGACAGTTGCAGGGAAAGGGTTCACAATACCCTCTCCAAGAGACTCAAGTGGAAGGTTACCCCAGAATAATGTTGAAGATGCAAAGTCAATTTTGGAAGAACAAAAGAAACAATGGTGAAAGTTTAGATGGGTGTGTAATGTTCCCATTTTCATGAGCATCAGTTCGCAAAGGGTTTAGCTTATTCCTAGCTCTCCTAGGCTAATATGGTTTGATTAGAGGGTCTTATTTGGCAGTATTCGGTATGGCTTCGCCTCCAGTGATTAGTAAGAGTTTAGATCTGACCTTCGTTGGACTCAGTTTGACACACTTACTATTTATAGTGACTATTTCAAGACAATCAACATTTCTATCTATAGCAGGGCCCCTGAACAAGGTTCATTTGCAGTGCCAATCCTTTACACCATTGGTTTGATCAAATAATGATGGGTTTACTATTTATAGTAAATCAGTGGTTGATAGAGAGGGACCCTTACTATTTTTAGTAAGGCAGTTGGATGTGCAATGGATGCAATGGTTAACCCCTTGGTTCAGACAGAATCAAAAAATAGTGAGTATTTATGGAGTTATATTATTTTAATTATTAATAAAGTAATACTTTATTAATAATTAAATATAAAGTACAATTATAATGAACAATGGGGCCATGACCCTCATTTAAGTGATTTTTTAAAGTGACTAAAGAATAATTAAAATATTTGAATGTTATTATAAAGTTATAATGTAACTTTATAATAATAAAGTCACTTTAATTTTATAAAGTGTGTTAAGTGAAAATTAAAAGTGAGAATATATCTTTTATCTCACATTGGCCAGGTAAGTGTTGGAGCTCTCACAAGAAAATAATAAAAGGAACTTAAGAGCTCATTCTTACGGATGGAGATTTGATATTGATATTTGGTAATTTCTCTTGTGGAGCCAAGGGCTTCTGTAGTTGTTTCGGTTGGCCATTGAGAACGAAAACTCTCAATTGGTAATGTGATTTTGAGGCTGTGAGATACCAGCCGAATTATTGCTAGAGTGTGGGCTTCATTCAAGAGTCCAATCCGTGCTTTAATTGGTGAAAAAATATAAAAGATTAAATGGGTTTAGTGTGTTGCTACAGTACCTGCGCTACAGTACACATGAATAGTGTTTGTTGCAGTATTGGGAGATTTGTGGAAGTATTATAGGTCCTTTGAAAGGACAATTTGCATCTAGAAGAAAGCCTTGATAGAGGGGACAATTACAAGCTTGCTGGTCTGATATAAATCAGGGGTTTTGGCATATGTTGGGTGCTCAAGGAGTAGGGACGATTTTGTGAAGGAAGGCAAATTAAATCCCAAAAAAATTCAAGAAGCATCGTTTGGCACCAAAGAGTCATGGCGCTGCATTTTGGGAGCTAGAGACAGCCTCTTCAGAGAGAATCGATCAATTTCATGTTGGCAGCCCTCTCACCTCAGGTTCTTCATGTTAGTATTATATTGCATTCAGATTCATATTTGCATATAAGCAATTTTGCTGACTTAATCAACGCCTTGGCACTGTAATTACAGTCATAATATGGTCTTGAGATTGCATATGTAATGCTGTTATATACACAGCAAGTTGGCATGGTAGTTTCCAATCATATTCATGTGAAAGAGAAGAATGGGAACTCATATGTAATAAACAAGTTTGCACTTCATTTCCTATTACCATTCCATTGCAATTTCATATGGGAGACTTAAGGAGTTTTGCTGCAAATTGTTTGACACAATACCTTTTAGCTGTAGGTGTAGTTGGCATGTCATTTATATGCATTGAAAATACAAAATATATGGCATATCATTCCAGTTTACTTGATAGTTGTTGAGTATCATTTGGAAGCATTTAAACTACATTCACAAGCATTCAAATTATAGCCAAGCAAGAACAAATCAAACCCAAACACAAAACCAGCAAGACTAAAGGTTGTATGCAAAGTATTTGACGATATTCCTTGAGGCTCTAATCTACAATCTGAGGTTTGGATTGTCAAGGGATATTACAGGGTGGACAGATGGAAGGAATTGCACCCTCATCAATTTTTTAACAGCTTCAAATGGTGAGATGTTTTTTTTAAAGTCAATTGAGGCCTCTAATAAAGTAAAAAATGCAAAAACTTTGAGCTCAATGCTCAAGGAAGTTGTCTTAGAGGTGGGCATTGAGAATGTTGTGCAAATTGTCACTGATAGTGAAACAAAACGTGGCTACTAAGAGATAGCTAAAGGAGAGGCATCCACAATTCTTTTGGACCTCTTGTGCAACACATTGCCTTGACCTTCTTTCGGAGGATAGATAAAAATTTAATGGGTGAGACCAATTGTATTAGATTCGTTTATTTTCATTTTTTTAAAGTATTTAATTTATTTATAATTTTAATATGTTTGTAATTTTGTAGGTGTTGGAGCCTCTGGGGAGGGTTTTGCGCTTGGTGAATGGGGAGCAAAACCCAATGAGATAAATTTATGAAGTCACAATAGGACCAAAGAGGTCAGATAGAGGCAGATTTGATCCCATTTGGGAAATAATTGATCGGAGGTGTAACAATCAACTCCACCAACCCATTCATGCAACGGAGTACTACCTTAAACCCAAGTTTTTCTATTCCCATGGCTTCATAGATGTTAATGGGGAGGTTATGGAGGGCCTCTTAACATGCATTGAGAGTATGATACCTAAAGTTGAGGTGAAGACCACATTATTTCAGAGTTACAAAACTACAAGCAGACTAGGGGGAGGCTCTTTTCTTTGACACTAACTATCTGAAGATCCTCTCAAACACCAGGTAATAAAAATTGAAGTCTTTACTTAAACCTTATAAGTTACAAATTTATAATTATTAATTGCTTCCAAGCTTTTCAATATCTTGTTTGCAGGTTCGTGGTGGGAATATTGGGGTGGAAATACCCCAAATCTTCAAAAGCTAGCCCTCTGAATTTTATCTCAACCTTGTAGCACTTTAGATGTGAGTACAACTGGAGTTTGTTTGAGGCCATTCACACGAAAAAATATAAGTTGACTCAATGATGTTTCAATGACTTGAATTTATTGCAATTCAACCTTCGACTATGCACAAAAAAGGTGGACACATCACAGGAGCCTATTGATTTGGATTAGATCGATCCCTAGACCCCCTTGTTAACAGATGAAGAGATTGCTGATTTTGGAATGCGAGCTATGGAGGGTGTAAGCAGTAATACAAAAAAAAGGAAAAATTAGAATGGATGATATTTTTGTAGATGTTGTTGAACATAAGGTAGAGAAGTCACTGCCATCTAGAATAAAGTATCCCTTTTTATATTTTATCAAAGTTCTAATTTTTTTATAATTTCTCTAAATATCAATGTTGTTATAAACCGTAAATAATAATAAATCACTAAAATGTGCAAAACTGAAAATACCCAGCTATAATTTTTATTCAAATATATTGAATATGAATTTATTACAACAAATCCTACCTGAAACTGCATAGAAAACATGAAAACTGAAATTTTACTAAAACCCTAGATAAAAAAGTAAGTCTGGAAGTATGGCACACTGCTAAAAGGTACGACTGATCTCTGGTAGCAATAATAAACCCATGTGAGTGTGATGCCAATGGAATTTTCCATAAAAAGAATGATGTCAAGGCTAGATGTGTACTATAGGTGGTACGATAGACTATAATTGCAGGTACAGTAGTTAATAGTGACGCATGAATAGTGATGCCATAAATAGTGACGTCAAGCTGAAAGGTCACTTCGGAATAATATTTTAATAATTTTTTGAAATATTGTAGCCCCATATACAACCATAAATCAATGTATTTGTAGTTGTGTGATGGATTTCCTTTGAATTTGAAAGTTTTGGTGTAATCCCTGAATGGAATTACCAAATGGGTTTGCGGGTTTTCGTCCCCAAGCTTGTGCACATGAGGGCTTTCGTCCTCTGTATAAAATAATGAAGTTGTTACAAATTTGCAAAACAAGAATTTTGTAAAAATGTTCGAATGAATGAATGATTGACCCTTTACTTTTTCCAATCAATTCTTTTAATAAGCTCATCCAAAACCCTAAAAGTAATTAATATTATTTTTAATTGAATATTCACATTTTTCTATCCTTAAAATTATTAATTATCTTTTTGGCCATGTTTCCGATATTTGTTTTTTGGCCCCATTCAATAATAATACACTGTCCCCTTTTTTTAATTGAATATTCACCTTTTTCTATCCTTAAAATTATTAATTATCTTTTTGGCCCTGTATCCAATATTTGTTTTTTGGCCCCATTCAATAATAATACACTATGTGTCCCCTTTTTTTTCAAGATATAACTTAAAGTACATTTTTGGACAACATAATGAATTATCATAATATTATTTCCTCTTTTTAATCCCCCCTTAGCCCATGGAAAATAAAAATAGGCTTCAAGTCCTTTGATTTAATTAATTAGGAAAAATGGACATTATATGGAACCAAGGTGGAGCCGCAGACGCAATGTTCTAGGCAGAGTGAAGAGGTGCAATAGAGTGTGAGGCCTAGACTCTCTCAGTCTCCCATATTTTTCACTAAAACAAGGAAGAGAAAATTGTAGATTCTTGTAATTTGTAACTTGCATCCATATGCAATTTGTGATGATGATTTTCAATGACAATCATTATAAATTTATAAATATCAATTTGCTTTTGTAGTCACATGATTATGCGATTTTGTACTCTCTTTGTATTCAAATCTAATATAAAACACTTCCCTAAAATTTTACAGACTCATTTGATTCATTTTGTAACTGTAATTTGTATAATTTTTTCTTTTTAAAAAAAAAATTGAAGTAGTTTTTTAAGTTGCCAAGTCAATTTTTTTTGGCTTGTCGAGTACAAGCATGCAAACTATGAGTTAAAACTATATTTGAGTGTCTCAACTTAGTTGAGTATCCGTAACTCTCAATCTTTATGTCCATATGTAGAGTGTAAGAACCCTATCTTATCTAAACTCAATTTTTCCTTGTGTTGAACAATTTTGGTCCTGCAGGCCAAAATTGGGCACCCCTCTTTCCTTTTTCTTGCAGGGTGTTGACGATTTTGGCCCTGCAGGCCAAAATCGGTCTCTTTCTTCCCCTGCTGTTCTGAGCCAGTTCAAATTTGATTTTGCACAAGTCTTTCGGCAAAAGGAGGACCCAATTCAATGGTTCGACATCAGGGTCCAATGGCATGATCTTTCCAAGAATTTTGAACTTGAACTTTGAACCATTGTTGGTTCAATGAGTTGGTTTAGTTCAGTTGGTTCAATGAGTTTGGTTCAGTTTAGTTAGTTCAATCAATTGGTTCAATCTTTTGGTTCAATCAGTCAGTTCAAGTGATTGGTTTAGTCGGGTTGGTTCAAATGGGTTGGTTCAAGCAATGGTTCAATCAGAAAGTTCAAAGGAGTCTTCCAAACCCCGAAGGACAAGTGCCCTTTCGGAGGGCAGTCACACACAAACTGGACCATTCCATCAGGCTGCGGAGGGCACTTAGGCGACAAAAGGACCTTTGTAACTTTTCCGAAAAGAAAGTTTGGAGACCAAACTGCCCTTGTGGAGGGCAGGTGATGAGCAAAATAGACCGTTGCAAAAGTCCGAAGGGTAGTTTTGGACTTGATTTGCCCTTGCGGAGGGCAAGGAACATTTGCGAAAGGATCAAAGAGAACGCCGAAAGGGTAAGGTTGTCTTCGGAAAAAATGGAAGAAATGGAAGAAAAGTAAAGGCCGAATTTCTTCGGACAAAATGTCCGAAGGAATTCCTTCAGACATTTTGTCCGAAGAAATTCACTAAGTAAAGGAATTCTTTCGGAAAGATTTTTCGCGGCAAAAAATTCACAAGGGAAATCCTTCGGACAAAATGTCTGTGGAATTCCTTCGGACTTTTGTCCGAAAGAATGTTGCCCGAAAGAAAAGCCGACAGGAAGGGAATAAACAGAAAAGACTACGGAAAGAATTCCTTCGGACATTTTGTCCAAAGGATTTGTAGAAACAAAAGCCCGAAGGAAAGGAAGCAAAAAAGCCGAAGCAAAGGAAAAAGCCGAAGGAATTGACCAAGGGGTGACGGTCCTGCGAACATCAAAGTTGGGCACCATGAACTAGCTGCTGGAATCCGGACGTCAGGGGACGTCCCTGAAGTCGTCAAATTTGGGGCAATAAACTAGCTGTTGGCTTTCAAATGGCGACAGGCCTCCGAACGTCAATTTTACGGAAATGAAATAGCCATTGATCTTTAAATACTTGAGTGCCAACCAGAAGGGAGCCCAAAGAGCTAAGAGAGGAAGAGACAAAACTAGCAAAAGACAAAGCTGGAGAAAGACAAAAGTTAAGAATGAACTCAGCGACCCGCTGATGAAAGAGCCCAAAGAGCCAGCAAAGGACGATAAGATAGCCCCGAGAGCTCAAATTCCAGAAAGGGAAAAAGACAAGAAGGGACAAAATCATGAATGTGCACAAAACAACCCAGGTGGCAAAGGGGAGGCGAGTTATTCCTGCAGTTGAAACAGTGTCTGCCAAGTGGTCATCAAGGAGCGCAAACAGTGAACGGCGCGCTCTGTTTTCTCCACTTTGCATTGATGAGCAGACAAACCGCGTGAATCTCTTTAAGAAGTGGTCTTGTTTGCAGACAAAAGGGCCGGCCTTGTCATTAAAACAATCGGGCGACTCACGCTTCTACAGTAACATTTAATATGTTTTAAGCGCCAAAGTCAAGACCGGCGATTACACAGCATGGTTCTAGCAAGCCTCTTCTAGAAGGATGATATCAGCAACAACGACTTCCTCTTCCCAAGGTTTTCAACGTAGAATGGGTCATTTATTTTTCAAAGGAGCGCCTTTTGCTTTCTTTTCTCTATATATATTGTAATCTCTCATTTTGAGAAAAAATCTCTTGGCTTGTAAGGTGGAGCTCTGCCGGATTTTACCTTGAATCAAGACATAGCATTTTTACCTCCATTTGAACTTACACTTTTGCATATGTCTATAGCTTTGTTTTGTGTTAAGTCATTTTTCTTTTATGCTTTCACAGAACGATTCTAGCATGTCTAGTGTATTGTGAAGTTTCTTCTTTTGCAAGTCTGCCAGAAGTGTCTACACAGAGTATAGGCGCATGTGAACACGCTGCCATAGTGTGTCTTACAACACCATTGGTAGTTCTTCCTCCCTATATCTCAAGAGGACCCCTAGCTCACTGATGTAGAAGAGTTTCTCATATCAAATGAAGTGTATGCCAGCTTGTTCTTGGTGGAAAGTGTAGGTTCAAGCTAAGTAGATCAAACTTTTGGTGTATCACCGTTTAGTTTAGGTTCTATTTTCAGCATCCTTCTCTCTTTTCACCCCCCCCCCCATTATTAGCAGTAGGAAATCTACGACCACAGAGATACATCAAAGGGAGCTAACTCTTATCTAGAGACTCTCCCCCCAGTTTTGCCAGACCCACAGGCAAGAGGGGAGTTTCCATTGTGATGCGTGGAAGACAGGAGATCATCCTCCTGTCAAGGGTGCAATCCACAGCATCAACACAGGGTATTTTAACCCAAGTTCTAACAAGTTCATCCCGCATATGCCTTGTGTAGACTTTTCTTTGACAGGCTTTTTTCCATGAAAAAACCAAGTGTTTCTTCTTCTGGTTGCCAAGTGCTTTGGGTCTGGCAAGCATGAGTCAATTTGAAACTCGTTTTGATCTTGGATATTTAATAGGGCAAGTAAGTTACTTCAAAGAGCTTTTAATTGCCAAAACGGACCAAGTTCAAAGGGCCAGGGGTCATTTACAAAAAGTCTGAAGGGTAGGTACCCTTGTGGAGGGCATTAGGTGCCAAACAGAACCTTTGCAATCCTTTAGAAATGTGACTTAGAGGCTAAGAAGCCCTTGTGGGAGGCAAGGAATTAGAAAAATGGACCTTTACAAAAGCTCGAAGGGCAACTTTGAGCTCGAGATGTCCTTGCAGAGGGTAGATGGTCGAAGAAAGGGGCAAAGCAGAAAGCCCGAAAAGGACTTGCCCTTCGAAAAAGTTGGAAATCCAAAGAGAATTCCTTCGGACATTTTGTCCGAAGGAAATCCAAAGAAGGAAAACCCAAAGAGTGAATTCTTTCGAACAAAATGTCCAAAGGAATTCCTTTGGACATTTTGTCTGAAGAAATTCAACAGTTGAAGAAAGTCCGAAAAAATTCAGAAGACAAATGTCCGAAAGGTAGGTGTCCTTGCGGAGGGCACTTGGCCTTCAAAAGAGGACCTTTTCATTTTTTTCGAAGGGTCACTTTCCCTTCGGAAAAGTTCGTTTGCAAAAAAGCCGAAAGAATTGCCAAAGGGGTGACAAGGCCGCAGACGTCAATTTAAAGGTGATAAGCTAGCTATTGGGATTCAAATGTCTGGTAACAGGGTCGCGAACATCAAATTCAAGGAAGTGAGTTAGCCGTTGTAAAAGATCAAAAAGAAGATTTCCTTTGGACAAAATGTCCGAAGGAATTCAAGAGCCGAAGGAAGACTCAGCGACCCACCAAAAAAAGGAGCCCGGAAGAAAATTCGTAAGCCCCGAGAGCTTGAATTGCCAAGAAAAGGACAAGAAATTACAAGGAAAGAGAAAATCAAAGCAAGTAACCCAGGACATGGCCACACGCATATAAGACAAAATCTCAAAGCGCTCCAGGTGTCGTCGCAAGTCAAGCGCAGAGATGAACCAAACCAGGGCAGCTGGCACAGGGGTCATCAGCGGGAGAAGTAAATGCTTTCAGGTGGAATAGTCTCCACCGAAGAACCATTAAAAGAGTTGGTTGCGAACATTGAAGGGAGCAGCCCGTGTTTTCTTGTTTTGACATTAATGAGTAGCCAATTGCGCGAACATTCAAAAGAGCATGGCCCAATCAACATGAAGAGGGATGGCCTTGTCAGTTGCTAGGAGAAGAAACCCATGCTCTTGTAGGTCCGGATAGCAAGGGCAACGACTTAAGCACACATGGCTTTCACAGACGCATTTAAAGAGAGACGGCAGCAGCATGGGCTGGTGGTCACCGTAGGATTGACTAATGCAGCATGGGTTTCTTTCCTTTAACTGGTCAATGACCTGTTTTCCCAGTCCTCTATAAAATTGTAACTTCTCATTTGAAGAGGGATCTCTCAACATTGTATGGCAAAGCCCTGAAAAAATTTACTTTTAATCAAAAGAAGTGTTTTACCTCTATTTGAGCTTGCACTTTTGCATGTCTATGGTCTTGTCTTATGTTCAGTCATTTCTTCTAATGCTTTCATAAGTTTATGTAAGCATATCTAGTGTCTTGTAGATTCTTTTCTACAAGTCAACAAGAAGTGTTCAAATTGAAGTATAGGCACAAATGAGCAATTGTCCAATAGTGTGTCTTTAGAACACCTCGGGTAGTTTCTTCCTTCTTATACCTCCATAAGACCCCTTGTTGAAGCATTGATGCAGTTAGTTTCTCATTCGAATGAATTGTCTGTTTGTTTTTTTTGGTGCAAAGTGTAGGTGAAAGCTTAGTAGACCAATCAGTTTGGTGCATCACCACTTTAGTTAGGTTCTGTTTTATAATATCTCTCTCTATTTTCACCTCCCCCCCCCAATTGTTAGCAGTAAAAAATTCAAGGCCTCAAGGTGCATCAAAGGGAGCTAGCCCCTAATCTAGAGATTCTTTCCTCAAATTTGCCACCCATAGCGAGAGGAATGTCTCCATTGTGCCGTGTGGAGGAAGGGAGCTAAGTATCTTTTCAGAGGGTGCAATCCACAGCATCAACACCTTGCTGGTCTGAAAATTTCTGATTTGTTTTTCTTGAATTTGATTTAGAATTTTGATAAGTGGCTTTCAATGATATATTTGTAATGCAATGGAGCTGGAAAGGTTGCAATCATACATTCAAATAACAAGAAGCGATGATATTATTGAACCAAACAACTCATACAAGCATATGGAAACATACCCGGAATGAAAACTTCATTTCTTTATTGAAATCAAGGGCTGATTACAAATGTCACTGGCTGTAGATGATCAATAAAGGTCTGACATGACTGATAAACACTGCTGTTATGACTGATGCAAAGTCTGATCACAACTTCCAGGGAAACCAATGCCAAAATGAATCGCTCTATACTAGGAATGAAGCGATTTGACCATAGAATGGTTGTAAACCCTTATGCCTCCAAATTATGATGATCAAAGCCTCCAAATAAGTGCTGGTAAATCTCTGATGAACCCTGAAAGTGCTGATCACAACCCAGTTTCACAAATCATGCCAAAAAGTGACAAAACAAGCCAAATTATGAAATCGCCTAGGTAGATATGAAGGGCGATTTGACCCAGCAAGATTATAAACCTTAAATGATGTCAAATTATGATGATATCAACCTCTGAAACACAATTCCAGCCTGCTGTAACAAAAATCAGAATATCAAATTATGAAGCCAAGCCATAAAATTGCCTCCAAATGAAGGGCGATCCACCTAGAAACCCTTGTATACATCAACATATGAAAATATGATCAATTTTACCTCTGATATGTGTTATTCTTCCTTCAACTTGCATAAAAGCCTTCAAACCCTAGCTGAAAATGAAATCACCATGAAATCCTAGCTATTTGACATCAATCCTCCATAAAAAATAGACCAATAACTTCGAATTCTATTCCATTTTCTGCAACTATAAATCCTGTGTGAATCCGCCAAGGGATGGCCAAGTGGGTTTTTGTCCACAAAGCCAAATCTTCAGCACAATGTCGATCCCTGTATGGAACCGCACTGTTGAAGACAGAGGGTTTTCGTCCTTAGCGTCAAGAAACCATTGGGGTTTTCGTCCCATTGGTAAGAGTTGGCCAGAGGCACAATCTCCACATCTCTAAGAGGAAATAAACAAAACTTCTGAAAATCCAAATGAGCTCTCACATCCCCTTTTTATAAGCTTTTAGGGAACTTTCCAGCAACTCCCTTTTTAAAATCACTTTATTAATTTATTTAGCCTTTTAACTCCCAAAAGTGATTTATTTTACTTTTAAAATATTTTGAGCACTGAAAGTCATTTTTTAACATCTCATTATTTGAATCTCTTCGTTCTCTTTCCAACAAGCTATAATACTGAGGTGTCCGATTAAATATGTTAATAAAAATGACAACCTTAGTAAAATTAATTAAATATAGCTCAATATTACACCAATTAGCAGAAAAGCTCAGAATGCATTGGAATTGAAAACTGACTACACATGAGTGATCCCGATGATATAAGATGATAAACAGACCTGACCGGGTGACTTACTAAAAATAGACGCTCCCTCCAAGAATATTAGAGCCCAAACCAGAAGCTAAAAATAACATCTGAGAGCATCATATGACTCCTCTAAACCATCAGAGCTCACTGGTAACATCAATTTACCCCTCTGAACAAGCTAACACAAACCCCAAAGGTCAACAACAACCGGACTGCTAGAGAACCCAAAAATGGGGACATTACAAAGAGTCATAACTCTTCTATTTGCACCTTTTCTAAAAGTTTAATATAACTACAAGCTTTTTGGCTATAAAAACTATCAAGAATTTTGTTAGCAATGCTTCAGTGGTGTCAAGATATGTGAAAATTGTTAAAATTTTCATAAGAAAAATTTTAATTGAAAAGATTGTTCATCCTTATATAGAACTAGACAAAGGTGCAAAGAATGTACATGTTGTAGTGATGTTAGAATAATTGATTGCATAGTGTACGAGAATTTTTATCAAACAAAAGTATCATATGGTGATTGGAAATACCACAGATAAAGAAGACTACAAAGTGTGTTTAGAAGATGAATTAAGGATTGTTTTTGGCCATAGGCCCCTCACTAAACAAATTTGTAGTTTCTAAGGTCAATGTTGACGCAGTGGATTGCACCCAGGGGTAGGACGCCTAGCTCCTGCCCTTCCACACGCAACAATGGAAACTCCCCTCTCGCATGTGGGACTGGCAAAGCTGGAGGGGAGAGTCTCTAAATAAGGGCTAGCTCCCTCTGATGTATCTTTTAGGCCCTGGTTTCTCCTACTGCTAACAAATAAAATGAAAAAAAAATGGGGGGGATGAAAAGGGAGAGAGATGCTGAAAAACAAAACCTAAGCCTAAAAAACGAAAAGGTGATACACCAAAAAATGTGACCCACCCAGCCCGAATATACACTTTTCACCAAAAAGAAGCGCCCATACACTTCATCTGAAGCAGGAAGCTCTTATGCAACAGTCAGCTAGGGGTCCGTGGAAATACAGGGAGGAAGAAACTACCAAAGGCGTCCTCAGACACACTTATGGCATCCTATTCACAGGCACCTATATTCCCCTAGGAACACTTCTGGCAGACCTGCAGAAGAGAGACTTCACAGTGCACTAGACATGCTGTAATCGATCTGTGAGAAGCATGAAAGACAATGACTTAACACAAAATAAGAACATAGACATATACTTTAAAGTGCAAGTCCAGATAGAGGTAAAAAATGCTAAGTCCTGATTCAAGGTAAAAACTGGTAGTGCTCTGCCTTACAAGCCCGAGAGATTTTTGGGTAGAGTTTTGCCTCAAGGCTAAGAGAGTCCCCTTCTCAAATGAAAAATTTTACAATATATAGAAAAAGGGAGAGAACTAGGTGTTTTCTGGAAAAGATTTTGGCGCTCTTTTTGCCAGATGGCCCATGTGCGTTCTAAACCTTGGGAAGAGGAAGCCGTCTGATTGTCGGTTCCTGCTTTGACTTTGGCGTTCCACATTAATGTGAAAAACATGGCCGCGCCTCTTTTCCGCAAACAGACTGCTCTTTTCAAGGCATTTGCACGGCTTGTCTACTTATAAATGCAAACTGGAAGAAAAACAAGCCGCGCCATTTGGTGACCATCTGGGAATAACTCGCCTCCTCTTTGCCACTTTAACTGCTTTGTCTCTTTTTGCACCTTGTCTTCTTCCTAGTTTTGTCTCTTTCTACTCCTTCAGCCCTCGGGGGCGATCTTCTGGCAGGTCGCTGCATTCCTTGGGCCCTTTTCATGGTTGGTGCTCAGGCAATTTAAAAGCAAACGGCTATTTCACTGTCTTAAAATTGACGTCCGCGCACCCGTCATCACTTTAAAACAATGGCTAATCTGTCTCCTTAAAATGACAGCTTCCGGGATGTCACCGTCCTTGGCAAATTCCTTCGGGCCCTTTCTGCAGGCTTTCCCCATGGGTTTTTTCCTCCGGACAATTTTCCTGCGGACAAAAAGTCCGCAAGAATTGTCTGTCTTTTGATGTTCCTTCGGGTTCTTTGGCTTTTTCCTCTCCTGCGGTCTCCCCGAATTTCTTCAGACTTTTTGTCCGAAAGAATTCAATGCCTTAAGATTTTTTCGCATTTTGAAAACCTTCGGTTGCTTTCAAAGTGTTCCCTGCCCTCCGCAAGGGCTTTTGGACTCAGAATTGCCCTCTGCAAGGGCACCTACCCTTCGGCTTTGGGACGCTCCCTTGAATCAAGCCGTTGAACCAATCCATTGAACCAAAAATGGTTCAACGGTTCAATGGTTCAACACTGCGCGCCATTCCTTTGTTGAACCAAGCCTTTGAACTTTTCCCGTTGAACCGCTCCTTTGAACCAACCGTTGAACCAATCCATTGAACCGGTTCAACGGTTCAAGTGTTTGTTGAACCAAGGCTTTGAACCGAGCGTTGAACCGAGCTCGTTGAACCAATCGTTGAACCCTTCGATTGAACCAAGCAATGAACTTAGCCGACTGAACCAAGGCTTTGAACCAAGCGATGAACTTTGCCGATTGAACCAAGGCGTTGAACTGAACTGTTGAACTCGGCTGTTGAACCAAAGTGTTGAACTTGAGCAATGAACTTGCCGATTGAAACAAAGCGTTGAACCAAAACGATGAACCAACGCATTGAACCAAAGCATTGAACCGGTTCAATGGTTCAATGGTTCAAAGCTGCCAACCTTCCTTGTGGATTTCTTCAGACAAGAGCCCGAAGAAGCCCTGTAAAACCCAACACTCTCTGAACCGACTCCTCATGCACCAAAAGACTAACCTGCAAAGTCCGTAGAAAAACTTCTTTGCAGAATCCGTAGAAACTTCACCTGCAGAGTTCGTAGAAATAGACCTGCAGAGTCCATAGTAATAGACCTGCAGAGTCCGTAGAAATTCCTGGAATTGTGCAAAATCAAAAAATGAATTGGCCTAGAACAGCAGGGGAAGAAGGGGACCAATTTTTGGCCTGTTGGGCAAAAAATGGTCAACAAATTGGCGACTCCTAGGGGAAGCATGCCTGCTATGCTTAGAGACTAGTTGCCTTGTAGTCCATTGGGCACGGAGTCAGAATGCAGCTTTGGAGAAAGGTTAGTAACAGCCCCAAAGATCCAAGAATCAAACATGAAGCTTTTAACCACAGACACAAAGGAAAACACATAAGGCTAAAAACACTAGTGCAAACTGCACTTAGGGAAAGAAGGAAAAGAAACTGAAAACAACTACTATATACAACTAACCAGGTACATCTGCTTCCCTCCTGGATCAAAGGGAAAACTTCTTAAGTCTCCATCCTGGCAAGGAAACTTATGGTGCCAGACAAGTCGCTGAATGGAATGGAGAGTTGGTAACCTATTCCTCTTGCCTGTCACCTTGGTTGGCCTGCCTTCGAGTGGATCAGATTCAAATATGCTTCCAACATATACGTACTCTGTTTGTTCTTGGAAGCTTGTTGAATGCCGGTCCTTCATGCTGGTGCATTTCACCAAGAAATCAATGGCTGTAGACTCATCACCATAAGCCCTTTGATATGTAAGCTCCCTTGCAATGCATCATGGTCCGACCCGTTTCCTTCTGCTTCATTGAAGACTCTATCAGACTCATCCTCTGCTTTCTCTTGGCCTTCTTGAAGAAGGGTGATTGTTGTGATGTCTGAAATGGAATCACAAAATGATTGCTCATCCCACATAACATCACCTCTTTGTTCAAAAAACTCTTCAAGGCTTTCCTCAAGGGAGACCAGCCTCTCCTTTTCCTCCTCAAAGATCAGGATCTCTAGATGTTCAACGATATCCTCCTGATCCTCCTCCAACTCAGGGTCCTCAGCGTAGTCGTCCTCCTCATCAAAGCAACAAGGAAGTTCATCAAACAAAGGGGGAGAGAGCTCACCATGCTTATGTTCCTCCTCGTATTGCTGGAACATTTGCATGTATGCATGCCCTGTGTCTTCTTCATTGCTGATGAGGTCTTCACAGGGAGCATTGATGATGATTTCTTCATTATCGCTCATGATAGCCTCCTGAAGAACTGCAAATTGGATCTTTTCTTCCTCACTCGCCTCCTACAGAACAGGTTCCTCCTTGAGAAGGGATAAAGTGGAAAAAACATGTGGAAGAGGAGGCAGTCCTTGAACTAGAATCGAATGATTCTCCTCTTTCCATTTGGTCAACACTTCATCTATATCAGGCGTGGCCTGATAGCTCTCTTGGAGATGTGTAGGTGGGGTGTGTTCAGACATGGAATGTGCCATTGGGTCTGAACCGTCCATCACACACTGGCTGAGGAATCTCTCTCTGGATTCCAACTCTGCAATCCGCCTGTCTATATCCTCTTGGAAGAGCCTTTCCTGGAGGTCACAATCATCATCGAGAGCAGGAGCAGCCTCATCTTCTTCAAGGTTCTGAGCAAAACCTTTCTCCTCTTCCTTTATGTCCCAAGATTCCACTATTTGCTTCCAACTCATGATCTTGGGATTGGAAACTTGCTCCTGTGAATAGGCAGCAACTTTATCCTCTTCAAGGTCCTGAGCTGGTTCATGATGTTCCTTCTTCCAGCGTGGAATTTGGAGATCATGTTGAAAGACTTGAGGAGGTTGGGGAAAATTTGGGAGGGTCTGCTTTTGTACAAGAAGAGCTGTTTGAAAAGAGGCATGCTGGAAAGCTAGGCGTACAAGATTAGAGACAAGATCGATTGATGCATCGGATGAGTCAGAATGAGCAAGTGCCATCTGATAGAAAGGATTTGGCACACAAGAGGGAGTTTTCTCTAGAAAAGGAGGTGGCAGACCTTGGGCCAAAATTTCTTCATTTTCATCCCTCCACTTTACCAACACTTCATCAATATTGAAATTAGCTTGTGAATTGGTGGAAGGGGTGTCTTTTTGCGTCGGCTCCTCTACAAGGTCTGAAAACTCCATCTCTCTTTCTCCAAGCAGTCTCATCTTAGCTTCCAATTACTCAATCCGCTTAGCCAGATTATCCTCATTTTATACCTCTTGGGGCTCATAGGAATCATTATAGAGATGGGGAGTGCATGAAGGTTGCCATGAAATGCAAGAAGCTACCTGAGGAAGGGTGGGAGGGACTTGAATAGGACTAACCTCATTTTGTACCTCACACTCTTGGACAATGCCTTTCTCCTCCTTGTTGTTCCATGACTCAACCACTTTATTCTAGCTCAAGATATTCAGACTGGGCATCTCCTTTTGGGGTGATGGGGCCACAATGTGAGAGGGTAGTCAGGGTTTGGATTCCACTTCCCTTGCTGCCAAAATAGACTGCTGCATTTGAAGATTTGCCAATTCGATCTGTCTATCAAGATTAGCCTTAAACACAAGATTTACTGTTTCGGAACTCTCCTCAACATGATTGGGGAAAGGACTTTGACAGGCTTGACTTGGCTTATAAGCAGGGGCTGTGTATCACTGATATGATACTTGGGGCAGTGAGTATGCAGGTTGATAGACTTGGTAAGGCTGCCTCTCATGAATACTCAGCTTCTCTTCCAAAGATGCAATCAAACCACTCACATCCAACATCTCATTTGTAAGCCTTTGCCAATTATCTCTTTCAATAGGAGCCCATTCACTCTTAATCTGATCCAGTGCATTTCTCACTCGATGGATGACATGATCAGGAATTTCTTGGCCACATCCCCTTCTGGTGTCGAGCTCTATTACATACTTTTCGTATCCCAACAGTGCTCATTTGAAGGTGGAAACAGGTTGATTGGTAAAGACACTGGGTTGAGTAGGAGAAGTGACACATTGAGAAGACTGGGCATAACGCTGATATAGCTTATGACAGGGTTGAGACTAGTCATATTGAACCTGATAAGGATCAACATAAGGCTGGTAAGGATCATAGCCAGACTGGGCATCAAGAAACAGTATTCTGGTATGTATAATTCCATCGTTCAGAGTCATGGACCATGTGGATTGCACCCGGGGGCAGGACGCCTAGCTCCTGCCCTTCCACACGCAACAGTCAGATTGAGTCCAATGATTACACAAATCCCATGATGAAGTGTTTGGGCAAAACATCATAGAAGTATGATGTTTGCTAAATTGATATCAATGCAACAGTTGTCGTATTGTAATAGTGAAGTAATACTAGTTAAGTTTTGAGTTTGTTTGAACATTGTGCATTGATAAAAGTGATTTTCTTTGTATAGCCACTTAGTGATTTTATTTGTATAGCCACTTAGTATCTATCCAGTCCAGGCATACCTTGAGGATTACGAAGACTACAAGATGCAGTTCCCCAGTGTATGGACATAGAGTACCTAGTTGAACTATGAAGCTAGAACTTCAATCGTTATTGAATTGAAAGATAGTAGTAGAACTTACAGACTATTTCTTGAGAATTTCCAAACAAGAGTGACAGATCATGGCCCATGGGTTGTATACGAGATCAGTGTTTGTTAAGAAATAGGTTTATCAGAACACCGTCAGAATTGAACTCAGCTCTAGCAATACTTAATTACTAACATTGAAGCCAATAGGTGCATAGGAGCTTGAGACATACAAATTAATATTCACAAAGGAATGCTATGATTAATTAACTAAAACAAAAAAATTATTAAGGGCGGTCTCTAAATTAATGTAAACTTTGTTTATAGGGGAGTGCCAGAAGAAAACATCAGTTTGACCAGATTCTATGCACAGTCCTTTGAACACTTCTTACGAAGCTACTGGTGTTATGATGAGCAAGTAATACAAGGATTTTTTCTCAATGGTCAGGATGATACTCCCTCATTGGCCCAACCGAAAGGCGAAAATTATAAATCCAGGTGAAATTGTTTGCTACTTACATAACCTGTTTGGCATGCAGCTCACTATTGCTGATCAATGGAAATGGATAATAGCCATATTTGAGAAAAAAATTGCAAACTTGGAGCAGCCTTGATCTCACCTTTGCTAAGAAAGTTATGATTGTTGAAAATATTTTAGCAGCAAGACATAATTTCTATTCTTCTTGCATTTTTCCTTCTCAAACAGCTTATAAAAGGTTAGAAAAAGTTATAAGAAACTTCCTTTCAGGCAAACAAGGAGTGAAAAATTTACAAATGGTAGCGTAGGAATTTTGCACACTTCCAAGGGATCAAGAGAGATTAGGAATATCTGATATTAGAGCAAAAGAAGCAATTCTTGCAGCAAATTAGATGGTTAGAGCTGTGGAAGGAGACTCTCCTTAGCAGATATTACTCTATTACAGAAATTTATATGCCGGTTCCACAAATCTCTGAGCGGTTGAATCAATTGGTGTAATTGATGGTCCCATAGACCCTTCGGTCTCGTGTTCATAATTAAAACCTTTTCATTTCAATTCATTTCACACTCTGGGAATCAAGGCCCCCTTTCAGCTGACTTTGAAATACAATTGGTGCCTACAAGGTCAACTCAAGTGAATTTTGGAAAAATGAAACTTTTCAAACAGGACTTTGCTATGCTTGTTAAATCCAACCATGCTTGCTTTCAAAAATATTTTGACACCTTACCCAATGGTATCAAATCTCAAGTACTATCTTTCCTACTATAGGGAGAGATCTTCCTTGCATTCATGTTGCCCACCTATTGTAATTTCCTCAATCTTGACATGATATATGACGCATTTATTCCAATATGTAGATGTCCCTATGTATGGACGTATGCATGCATGTGTGTATGCATGTATGCATGCATGCATGTTATTTTTGTTAATTAGATATAATTTTAAATAAAAATGTCATTTATAATAACTATGTGAGATATGTAGCTGGGTAATTTGAAGACACCATGTATAGGTGGCATTTTTTTAGTCACACATTTCTTTTCTTTTTTTTTTTCCGCTAAGATAACATGGATACATCCCAAGAGCAAAAAAATATGTGAATGAACAGCCCAAGGCAACACCCCACCGACAAAAGTCGATTCATTTTAATTTCACCCTTATTTGGTGGCTTCCAATTCTTCTTTTTCACCTCCTTTCCAATTATAATCTCACCCCCATCATCAAGCTTCCAATCTTTGACCCAATTCTTCATCCACTCCTCTTCCCTTTTATCTTTTTTCACCCCAAGTTGTTGTAATTTCAACCAAGGTTTTTTTAATACTTTGCCACACCCAACCCTCTGAATGGGAGGTCTCACAGAAAATACATATATTTCTTTCAATCCATAAATTCCAACAAGTCACCGTCGGGGCTGCTTCCCAAATTAAAGCTAAAATTGGGGATTTGAGTTTCATCTTCCACTGGTACAAAAAAAAATTAACCTATGGAAAGGAAATTGCAGGCTGAAACTTTCTTGAAACCATCCCCAAATTCTACTAGCAAAGGGACAATGTAGAACTAGGTGATCACTAAACTTCTCTTCGACACAACAGAAAGGGCACCTTGAAGGACCCTCGAACCCTTTTTTGAAGACAATTAACAGTTAATATCTTATCAAGGGTAGCCTGCCAAAGAAAAAAATTAGACTTCTGGAGCTCTTTATGAATCTAAATATTCTCAGTTGGGAACTTACCTTTCACTCCACCTTCCATCCTCAAAATTACCTCGTAGGTTGCCTCCACAAATACACTCCCAGAAGGACATCCTTCCCTGATCAAAACATCCTCCCCAACCTTCACAGGGATCCGGAAGTTCTTCATTTCAACTAGTAATTCCTCCACAGCTTGTTGGTGCTCATCTTTCGGCCACATCAGACACTTCCATATTCTCTCTTCCCTCACATGCTCCAGATAATTTTCTACCCTTGAACCTCACTGAATTTCAGCAAAGAGTACCAACTGCTTGAATCTCTCACACGAAATCAGAGTCTCTAAGTGTAACCAAGCATCCCTCCAAAAAGAAATTTTCTGGCCATCCCCAAGTTTCCACCTAATGCCAGGGAGAACAAAAGCCCGACATGATTTCACAATGTTCAAAATAGCCGATCCTTGAGGGAGTCGTTCCTGGGAGAATAGTCTTAAAATTTCCTGCAAATCCAAATATTTATGCTGCAGAACTCTACTCCACAATTTGTTTCTAAATCCATATATTCTCCATACCAACTTAGACCCCAAGGCTTTATTCATTTTGTCCAACCTTCTTAACCCTAATCCACCCCAGGTTTTTGGCATGCAGATTTTATCCCAGGATACCAATGCAAACTTTTTCTTACCTTCCACTCCATTCGAAAGGAAATCTCTCTATACTTTAGTGATTCCCTCTCTGATCTTCCTGGGAATTTTGAAGATAGACATCAAATAGACCGGCATTCCTTGAAAAGCCAATTGGATCAGCTGAACTCTGCCTGCCGAAGATAGCCACTTGCCCTTCGACCCTTCCAATAGTCACACATTTCATTTATATGGTTGGAGTGTCTTTTCAGTTTTCATGTTCCAAGGTTTTTCAGGTACATCCATTTTCATATTCTCGTGTATATATAACTAGGGTCAATAGATATTTATTGAACATATGAAATATTTCTTATTATTTCTAATATTTTTCATTAATACGACTCTAATTGGCTTCTTATGGACAGAGGTTTGAATATATGTCTGTTCCGTAATGCAATTTCCTTTTTTACCATAGTTAATAGTAAATATCTTTGTTTGTGTTCAGATTTTGTTTTCTGTGCAATTTGTACTGATTTTTATTTATTTTCTGTTCCAATGCATTCATATTTGATGTGTGTGGGGGTTAGGTAATGGTTGTAGAAAGAACCACTGAATCATTTTTTACATTGTTCTCATGTCATATTCAATGAACAAATAAACTATAACATAAATTTTTCTAGTTCTATCCAAAATTTTCTAGAACGTGACATATGAGTTGAGTTACAATCATATTCACCCTTACCTGAAGCATGTAGTCAATCCGACCATCTGGGCTTCCACTCAATCTCTCCATCATTGTTGATCCATATGTCTTGATAGTTGTTTCATTTGCATCGTCTTCCTTATCTATGACACCATTATTAGATAAATTTAATGTTTTGATTTATTAGAGGCTATCCGATTTGTCATTTAAAGAAACTAAAGGACAATGATAGAATTTTTTCATACCTTCATCTTTGTGACCTCTGCTAACACCAATAGCACGAGCCATGTGAGTCTGATTCAACAAATACTAATGCTTTATTAACTACCAAAGCAATTATGCCTCACAGTTGAAGTGAACGATGAGGTGGAAAAAGTACTCACCTTCACAGACTTAAAGCGCTTCAGGAGAGCCTTGGAATGATTTGATAAATCTTTGCAAAATTCCTATAAATATAGTTTAGAAAGCAAAAAAATAAATTACCTTCAAGATAAAATTAATAAAAAAATATATCTCTAATTATTTTTATATTCTGCATTTCGCTATTGTTATACCTGTATCCCAATGTGCAATCGTTTCCCACCCTTGTGATAAGGAATAAAAACAGGTTTTTTATTAACATAATCCTTGCATATCAATGGCTCCAACCTGGAACAAATGGCAATCTAAATTTTGCATTGAATCCTCCCATTCCAAATAACTAATTGAAATATGCAAAACCATCTTTGCATTTAAAGTTTTGTATTAACAATAAAGTGAAATAAATAAAATTCTAAACTTCTAGTATAAAGACCCTTGAATCCCTTGAATCTCTCCCATACCAACTCTAAATTAAAAATAGAGAAAATTAAAGAAGATTCAATACCTATATGCAACTGGGTCGTAGGGATGGAAAACATTGAACATTTGCCGACAGTCTGGCATTTCCTCTGTTATGCTTTCATCTTGCCAATAGTTTTTCCCATTACCTTAAAAGAAAGAACCAAGTGTTACGAACCAATGTAAGATTGTTCATATAATATATGTAGTTATGCGGCCATGCATATCTGCATTTAAGTTTTTTTTTTTTTTTTTTTGCGTTCATGCATATATTGATCACATAGTTCAAAATTTCAAATATTAGACTAAAATTCTTATACCTTATATAAAAAAAATAGTGTGAAAATGGTGATGGAATTTTTTTCAGAAAACAATACCCCAATGAGAAAATCTTGAGGGCAATGCGAATGATGCCATCTGACCAAGAACAATTAAAATAAGTTTCTATTCAAAGCAATGTAAATAGCATGACACATCCACAGAGTTGCCAACTAGATGCATCGGGTTGCATGTTGAAGAAAATCAGCACATATCAATGAGGTGGAATGAATCCCATGTGTTGTACAAGACTTAAATCATGCATTTCTACAAATGATATGAAAACAGGAACTAATTGAATGTTGGATAAGGCTTACCTAACAAGCAAAAACCACATAATTTGATTCACTGATATCTTCATTGCCTTGAACCTTAGGATACTAGGTTCAAGTTAGTCCAAGTCTTTAATGCATCCTCCTTCATTGTTGACAAATAGTATAAACAATAGTATCAAACAGGATCTTGTAAAACATCGCAAGTTGGCTGTTCTACTCAAGCAGCCTTTCGTAATCTTCCCAATGTTTCTACCTTTTGATATCATGGTTTGTGACTTTACATTAGATGTTCAAATTAGTTAAAATTGAGTTAATATATGTAATTCATTTGGAAATGAGTAACAAACTGTGAGAAGAAGAAAATACATAATTGATTTCAATGTTTAGCAAGCGAGGACACCACATTTAATTGCATAGATTGGATGGATAATATTACACTCACTAAGACCATCTTTTTCCCTCCCTTTTCCCATTTTGATTGAATAAATTCATGTGCTCACCGAGTAAGCAACTTTGCAAGCAAAGATATGCCCAATGCTTGAAAACTATATGCAGCCCCACCAGCAAATTTGCAATTACTCGTTATATTTTATCCTGTATTGCAGTATGTTTGTAACAACAATGCATTGTCAACAAACTAGCATGGCCCATTAAGTTTTTTGCTGGGGAATTTTGTTTTACTAAATGTACCTAGGGTACGTTTAGTGGGTGTTAAGGGACCCTAGACCCAGAAAAATTGTGAACTGAGATGCCAACTTCTAGTGGCTGTTAACTAAACAAATTGGAAAAATAAAAATATTACATGAATTTTGAAATCTAAGATGAGTATTTGCTTTTTTGCCCATACGGAAAACTCCCTTCCTCGCCTCTAGCATATCACAACTACAAGAAAGCTAGCAAAAATAAAATCTAGTGTCATTCAGTATTGTCCATGTAGACACCTAAAAATGGCCCATAGGCATTTATTAGTCATTAAATTGCATGATTCTAAGGTACATGTGTATTTATTGATTATTGGTCCAAATGAGGTGTTATTGGCAAGTTTTGTGGTTCATTGCCGTGTATCCTCTTCTTCTTTTTCCTCCCTTTCTCTCTCATCCAGTTTCTTGTTCAAAGCATGATTGCACACTCATGGGATTTTTTGCGGCCCCATTTGGTCACGATGCACTCATCAATTTGGTCCTTTATTTTTATTTTTCTTTGTGGTTGTTAATGTTGTTGTTTTGTGGGATAATAGGTCCCTAATTCAAATTCAAATCACCTATAAATACACAAATACCTTAGCTCATTTATCATCTAGTAATCATTTAGCACTTGGAAAGAATTTCTTATTGTTCGCATGAATCTATTGAGCATCTACTAGCATTCTAAAGAAATCAAATTATCATTAGAGCATTCATTAAAGCACAAATACATGTTAGCAACACATTGCATTGCTTTGGGTTTCCTAACTAATGAATTCTGAAATTATTGAAGTGATATTTTCGATATTGTATATCATTGCGGGGCTTGACAAATATCAAGATAGCTCAACTATTCCGTGGTATAAGGTCCCAAAACATATATTATTTTCCGTAAGTTTTTCTTGAATGTTATTTTTGATATTGTGCATCATCAAGGGGCCTAAAAAATAT
This sequence comes from Torreya grandis, assembly GCA_037957365.1. Lineage (NCBI taxonomy): Eukaryota > Viridiplantae > Streptophyta > Pinopsida > Cupressales > Taxaceae > Torreya > Torreya grandis. Next base: position 3,712,909 of record JARHVA010000844.1, read on the forward strand.
CAAAATAACTCAATTATTCCCTGGTATAATGTAGGCCCCAAAACATATATTGTTTTCCTTACGGTTTTCAAATCTTGCTGCCAAATTAGGGAAAGAAAAAGGCCACGTTCCCAGCGATCTAAGTGAAGGCATGGAAAACTGAGCAAGGCTTTTGGACACCTTGATTAGGGGAACCTAGTCGCCAAATCACATTTTGCGTTCCTGATTTTTCGTCTAGGGCAGAACTTGACGCTCAAAACAGTGGACGCTTTAAACACCATGCTTTCGTCATTGTTCTTTGATCGTCACAATTTTTTTCAATTCTCTTCTAAATGCTGCTGATCATTTTTTTTTCACTATCAAATTCAGATGATTCTCTCCCGATCACTCCCAGGCATCATTTGAGCCTAAACCTTGAATGTCTCTCTATTTATCTAGTGGTTAAATCAATTAATTAGGTCTAATTTATTGTTTTACATCAATTTTAGGTCTAGTTCAATGTTTATGGGTATTTGTGTTGCTTATTAGCTTAGATCCATTTAACCATTATACATTTTGATAAACATGTGGTCTCCTACACCTCTTCTAGTGTTAGATCTTGCTCTCTTACACTAATGCCACAACAATGTTGTCTTGCAAAAGATACAAGAAATAATCTCACACAACACATTAGAATTTTTTGGATTTGGACTCTTATATGTACGAAAGATGAGTTATAGTCGTAAACAACTCGAATTAATAGATTAGGGCATAATAGAGCAGATTATTCCAAATGCTCATCCATTCAAGCAAGGAATTGGTTATAGAAAAGATGACAAGTCACATAAGGACTCCAAGTGTGGATATATGAAAGACTAGGCATGTGTCGGAATTGGTAATATACCTTGAGAAGTGAATAATAGATATTTGGGTGCTACAATTCATCACAACATTGTTAATTTTAAGGATATTTTCCAATCTATTGCCAAGACAATAAAGCCCCTTACTCTTCAATTTAATAAATCTAAAATGGATCAGTCTTAAGAACTTGCAAGTATAATTTAGGTTATTAAATATATTGATTAATAATTAGTTGCTCATTAACTAATGGTTAATTATAAACTAGCCCCACTATATGTAACTACTCTTCGCACAATAAAAGAAGGATGTCCATTAATTTCTATGTGTGCCTTCCAATTTCTCTTCATTCTTTCAGTGTTTATATCTTCTAACATTGGTACCAAAGCCACTATTCAAGGAATCCCTAAGAGAAGAGTACGAATAAAAAATTGCATAATTTGAGGAAGCCCTGGAAAGAAGGGTACAAACTAAGCATAGCAAATTGAAGAGGTCGAGTTGTAGGATTTGAGGCATTTGTTGTGACAAAAGACATTTGTCATGGCAGAGGAAGAACAAACATACAAAGTCGAGTCTTGGTAGAGGAAGAACAAATACAAAGTCGCGATTTGTAGATTATCACAATTTCCAAAACAACATCGCGTTAAGGAAATATTAGAATGCAAAACCATTAAATCAAACAACGACATAGTGCAGGCATCGAACTAGACAAATAAACCAGAATAGATAGTGGCAACAAGGAGAAAGGACCAAACAAATAGCGATTTCCATCTTAGTCACTATTTTCAATCACGAGTTTTGTGATTTTTGTGGTGTTAAGCATAGTAGCAGAACACGCATTTAAAATGCACTTAATTTCGAAACATACCCTAATCCATAAAAATCAACCCAAAAAATAAGGTTTATTGGCAGTCAATGCACATCAAGCCCTAAAGCCTTGAAAATTACATTTTTCACCATAAAATTGTCAAAAAATCACCTTTTTTAAAGAACTCGATTTAAATGTGAATTGCATACACCTAAATCTTCTCGCCTCCTCCATTGCTAATCCTGTCTAATTTCATCTAATTTATCCTAACTCCTAGTTATTTTGTTTAACCCTTTCTTCATTCTTCATCCATTCATTAACCTTATAACTCTTATGTCCAATTAATCCCTTCTCTAATGTGTCATTTGTCACCTAACCATATCTTATCTATTATATTGTAAAATTTTAATTCATAATCTACCTACCGCTAGGCTTTCCTACAAGCCTAGCCCCTAGTCCTCACCTAACCCTTCTTCTAAACCTATCTAACACTCCCCCAAACATCATTAGACTCCTCTAATGGAGTCTAGAATTCCCTAACTCCATACAAAGTTCTTTCTCTAGAAAATTCTAAGGAATTTTAAGTTTCTTAGAATTCCTTTCATTCCTCTTATTTAAACCATGCCACCCCCATGCATTTTATCATGAAATATAATGCTAAATCTCTCATGCCAAATTAATCTCTCGTCAAGCTATCATAGTCTCCATTGCTACAAAAATTCTGAGTCTACAAGGAGCAATCACAATCTTGTCAATTCAGGGCATGTCTTGAGTCAAGTTGGAGGTGAATGCTTGCTTGATTGAGGTATAAGTATTTCGAAATTCAGTTGTTATTGCTTGCATTTCATCTTTCTTTTGCCCAATCTTGACATTAGACTTGAATTTGTATTGATTTTAATAGCTTCTTGCTAATACATGAATAAAACGCGATTTAAACCCAAGTAAATTGCGATTTTAAAGCCTGTCCACGTTTTTTTCAGCTATAAATAGGAAAAGGGTAAAAAAATTGGTCATTTTGACTTGTCCACGGAATTTCACCATTTAATTGAAGATTTTCGAAACAAGTTTGAAGGATAAAGAGTGTGATATTTTCAACAAGCCCAAGAATTTAAGCTTGTACCGAGAAGTCCGAGATTTTCAAAGACTAGGGCCCGAGTAAGGATTTTTTATTTTGTTTAATTTGAAATATATTTAGTTTTACTCTAGTTTGTCGTTAAATATAATATATATTTAAAAAAACCTACCCCTAACCTTACTAGGGGTAGGTTAGGATTTTTTATAATTAATATGTTCAAATTTAATAAATGGTTCTAACCCTAATCATAACCCTAGGGTTAGGGTTGGACTTTTTTTTAATATTGATTATGTTCAAATTTAATAAACTTAACCCTAACTGGTTAGAGATTTTTTTTTAATATTAAATATATTCAAATTTAAAAAAATTAACCCTAACCCTAATAGGGTTAGAGTTCTTTTATTTATATTAAATATATTCAAATTTAATAAAAACATAACCTTTAAAAAATAACGCTATTATATATTATATGTGTGTGTGTGTGTTCAAATTGTTTTATCATGTATAATAGTTTGTAGTGAAACAAATTGTTTTGTAAAGGTTATGTTTTTATTGAATTTAATATATTTTTATTAAATAACTTTTAAAGAACAATATTAATAACTTTTTGCAGTGAATTTTTATATTATTTTATCATGTGTGTACTAAGATCTAATAATTGTAGGAATGCAAAACACTACATTGAGCAAAATAAAAAACAAACAAAGCATATCTAAAACATCTATTTTATTCTTCTCTTTTTGTTCTAGGATTTGTCGTCCAGTTGTAAATCTGACACAGGGGGGTCGTAGTGTCAGAAGGGCGACTATGCCTATGAGCTCTGAACTATGTCCTATGAGCAGGTATTCCATTAGACAACCCTGAGACCTTTCACATGTCATTTCTCTCAGTGCCACTCTACTCTTACGTATCACACTGCTCTCATGTACATCTCTCTTCCATGTACTAACATTCTTTCACGTACATCCGAGTATATAAGAAGGTGAGGTATGTACGAAGGTTTGGTATATTGAGAAGTGTGTTATATTGAGATAATTGTTTTTCCATACCATTACTCTTCCACGTACATTAAGATATATAAGAAGGTGCATGGCATATTGGGCAATTGGGCTATTAGAGATTTAGGTATATTGAAAGACATGAGTGATAAGTTAGAGTGATAAGTGTTTATTTTGAGAGTGATAAGAGAAAACTTAACACCTTCAAAACATTTCAGCACCTAAACAAAAATATGTATGCTTACTACAGATTTGATCATCATGCCACATGAGGAAGATTTTGCATGGACCTATGGCATGCTAGTCAAAAGCACAACAAACAAAATCAAATAAAACTTTTGTGGGCATATATGCAATGGAGGCATATACCGCTGCAAGCGACATTTAACGAGATTATGATGGCATAAGTTACGCCTTGCACTACATGTGTTGTAGAAGTCACAAATCAGGTTATAGCAATATTTACAACATATTTAGAGTCGAAGGCCAAAAGGGCAAGGATAGGTACTGAAGTGGGATCTAACTCTTTCGATGCAAGGGATAATATATTTGATGACACCCCAAGGCCATCAGTAGCATGTGAAAAGGGAAAAGAGTTTCAGAGGTCTCAATCAACCCCTAGATCAATACGTCGTGGGCTAAACACAAGCGTCGAAAACATTCATGCCTTCTTTAGCCCTCGCACTACCCTTGGAGCACAAACCACGCTAAAGAGTACAGGTTGAAAAAAACTGTGCATGAGCAAGCAAAGAAGTCAATCTCTGACTTTCGGTACTTTTCTAGCTTGCCGTTTAATGTGCCCTGATCTCCATAATGGCAAAGTATGGTGGATGAAATCGCAATTGCAGGTCCTGGATTCATAGCCCCGTCATATGAGGCTTTGTGGACATAGTTGTTAAAGGACGTCATACAGGATGTGAACAATGTTCTTCCAGAACATTGCAAGGAATGGGCACAATCAAGTTGCACTATCATGTCAGATAGATGGACAAATAGAAAGAGCCACACACTCGTCAACTTGCTTGTGTCGTGAGACATTGGCAAAATGTTTCATAAGAGTGTCGATGCATCTGATATGATAAAATCGAGCAAGACATTGTTTCATCAATTTGATGAGATTGTGATTGAGGTGGAGCCACAAAATGGTCCAATTCATTACTGATAATGTGTAATATCACCAAATACAAAGGAGACCATAAACATGAATTGTATTAATGTAAATAAACCACCAATGAAATCGCCTAAACAAGCAACAATTAAATTAACTACAGCAACAACTAAATAAAATAAATTTTCCATATGGGAAGGAGCACCACATTTAATGCAAGGAATAAAAGTTATATTAATGCAAGTCGTCCCATTTGATAAAAAGACACATCACTTTGACAAGGAGATACATCATTTGATGCAACGCTATGAAGGGTATTTATAAGAACTTGGTGAAGGAAAATGATACATATTCAAATTTGACATCCATTCCCTTATCGAAAGTTTAGGCAGCAACCTCTTCTTTTATAATTGAGGACGAAACCCCTTGATATCAACCCCTCAAAGATGAAACCCTTTGAGAGTTCTCTATTAGAATATTTATAACCAAAATTCCGTATTGCACATTTGATCATTATACAACATTATTTGTTATATAAATTTATTATCTTGTTAATAAGAACATAATTCTATATTCATTGAATATTATTATTTCAAACTTTAAAAAGGAATTCCAAGAAATACAAATTAACGTATAATATTCCGATTTGAAATATTACAATGGTATAAGAGCTTTTCATCCTGCCAACCTGAGGGTTCCAATAAGCATTATGCATTCAAATCATAAGGTCAACATAAACAACATAAATGATGCACAGTTTGACCAGTCGGCCCAAGGGCAAATTCAAGTATATACGTTGATGTCACAATTAGTTCAACAAATGCTGTAGTTGAATAACTTGCTAACTTAGAATTTTAATGGTGAGGGAAGATCATCACAAGCAAAACAGGGTTATACATTTAATAACAGTCATGAAGGACTCCCATCAAGGAGTTATGTATGCCCAACCATGCCCACATTCATTCAACGAGAGGAACCAATACAGAAGGAAGATGAGACTCAATTGATTTTCAATGATATTAATGCATGTCACAATAAATATTTGAATCTTGATCCTATGATAAGGGATGAATTGACATTCATAGATTTTTTTCGTTTATATGGGAAATGTGTACCAGAGGAAGATGAATGGCAACCAAATTCGGTCAAACAAATCATCACGGAGCAACTACCGAAGGAGCATAAAATTTGGATGGTTGACAATGATTTAAGCAACAACCTTGAATTGCAGGAGCAGCTAATGGAAGTAAACTATTCAGTGTTGAAAAACATCCCAACATCACTCAAAGAATTCTCTGAGCCCGAGTTGGAGGTGATGGTTCTTGAACTTGAGCAGCCAAACAAACATTGGAATCATCTTATGACAATCATAAATTCGTCCTATTATTGCAATGAAAACAGGTATGAATCTTTATCAAAGATGAATCATTGCTTGGTCTCCATAATAGCACAAAGAAAAGATTTGTCTTCGTGGATAGTGGAGGTGAGTCATTAATGGAGATTGTAAAGGCAGATTTGGTGACAAATGAGCTTGAATAGGTCATTAGCAGCCCAAGAAATGATCAATTTTGAGCACGTAAAGGTCCCAAGATCCTTATGCTCAGCCAAGAGCTCATTAATAATTACAGTAATGGTTATAATGGTAGAACCCTGTGGGATCCGGAAAAGAACAGTTGTAAAAATCCCTTGCAAAAGAGAACTAATAATAATTCAATCAGTTCTACAAGGATGGGGGAAAAAAATCTAAGCTTGGAGCAGATTATAGTTTATTGTGGACTGTACTATCGGGTTTAAAATTGCTTGAAGAGAAGCAATCTAAAGAAGGGAGGTCTGTAATATCCCCAAATACAAAGGAGACCATAAACATGAATTGCATTAATGTAAATAAATCACCAATGGAATCGCCTAAACAAATAGCAATTAAATTAACTACAGCAACAACTAAATTAAATAAATTTTCCATATGGGAAGGAGCGCCACCTTTAATGCAAGGAATAGAAGTTATATTAATGCAAGTCATCCCATTTGATGGAAAGGCACATCACTTTGGAAAGGAGACACATCATTTGATGCAAAGCTATGAAGGGGTATTTATAAGAACTTGGTGAAGGAAAAGGATATATATTCAGATTTGACATCCATTCCCTTATCGGAAGTTTAGGCAGCAGCCTCTTCTTTTATAATTGGGGAGGAAAACCCTCATTTATTAGATACAAAGATGAAACCCCTTGATATCAACCCCTCAAGGACAAAACCCTTTGAGGGTTCTCTATTAAAATATTTATAACCAGAATTCCGCATTGCACATTTGATCATTAGACAACATTATTTGTAATATAAATTTATTATCTTGTTAATAAGAACATAATTCTATATTCATTGAATATTATTATTTCGAACTTTAAAAAGGAATTCAGAGAAATCCAAATTAACGTATAATATGGCATTTAAGGACGAAACCCCTTAAACTGTGCAATCCAGATACAAGGACGAAACCCTTGTTATCAAACCCAAGGACGAAACCCCTTGTGGAATTATATTTTATTGTTTGAGATCCGAAAACACTATATTAAATTCAACATAATTATTTAAATTATTATTTAAATTATAAAATCTATATTTTATTTAAACGGAATTACGAGAAATTTGAATTCTTATAAAATATTCCGATTTGAAATATTACATAATGTCGTTGCTTGCATGGGCACTGTGAGGTTTTTTTTGGATAACTATGCCACTATGTTTTAGACTCCATGTGTGGCACATTGTCTTGATTTGATCTTAGAGGACATAGGCAAAATTCCACGGGTAAAAGAGGTTTTGCAAAAGGCCCGCACAATCAAAAAATTCATATACAATCACACAAGGGTGCTCAGTATGCTGTGCACATTCACAGATGGCAGGGAACTTCAATCGGGGGTGACAAAGTTTGCAACCCACTTCTTTGCCTTGCAATCTCTTACCCAACAACAAATGAATTTGAAACAAATGTTCGTTTCAACTAAGTTGGTGGAATCTTTCTTTGCGAAACATATGTATAGTAGAATGGTGAATGACTATGTTTTTTTCACCATCTTTGTGGGAAGAGGTAGAGAAAAGTGAGTTATTCTCTACGCCTCTAGTTCAAGTTTTGACTTGTCAATGGGGATAAATCCCCCATGAGTTATTTGTATGAGGCAATGGATAGGGCCAAAGAAGCTATTAGGGGTAGATTAGAGAATAATGAGGCCAAGTACATGCCATAATAAGAGATAGTTGATAACAAATGAAATTGATAAATGCATTCTCCCCTCCACGCAGCTGAATACTTCTTGAATCCAACATTGTTCTCTAACGCCTCATTTCGAGATGATGCAGAGGTCACAAAGGGCCTATTTAAGTGCATGGAGAGAATGTATCCCAATCAATAGGATTTTAAAGAAGCTATGGGAGAGTTGATGATGTACATGTAGGCAAGGGGTTTCTTCTCTAGTAAGGCGGTCATCATAGGAAGGAAGACCTTCCAACTAGGTAAACAATTTTTTTACATACGTACAGTTAAAGTTTTAAGTTTTGATTGAATTGTGCATGTTACAATGTTAACAAAATATATTTTTTTGCAAAAAAAACCAAACACTTTCGAAGGATGGCAATGTATATTTTAAGCCAGCGATGTGGTTCATCCACCTATGAATGTATTTGGATTGTGCTTGAGCATATACATTAAAAAAAATACAATCGACGCACTCAAGAACGAATGAATGATTTGATATTTGTTCACCAAAATCTTCACCTAAAGATGAAGAAAGATTAAGGTTAATAAATGTAGCATTTCTAATTCTTAATTCATATGAAAAGTTGATTTATATTCTTGTGAAATATCATTCATCAAAATCACTAACATATGCATTCTAATTGATATTGTTAGTTATTGTCAAGGAAGATCAACTGATTGACTTTGATGAAATCAATCTAGATTCCGAATGACTCGAAAATAATGAAGAGCCTATTTTTGACAATTCTGACTTTGACATCAAGATGATGTTGGGTTCGACGTTCAAGTCGTCTCTCAAATTAGGAGAGGCTTGAACCCTGGAGAGATGTTGAAATCTAGACCTATTGATCCATAGTCTACTTGTTGCCATTGGCTCCCTCCCCTTTTTTGTTCCCTTGTAAACGACAATAGTATTCATTTTGAAATGCAAATGTAATGAAATTTGAATTGTATGAAAAGTAATGAAAGACAACAATTTATCTTCCTCTCATTACATGTATCCATTCTCTCTATAATTGAAATTCCTAATGTGTCTCTATGCAATGGAAATGCATTTAAATTTTAAAAAAATAGTTTTTTTCTTTTTTCCACATTTTTTCAGAGGTTTTAAGTTTTTTTTATTTTTTCCATTTTTTCCCTGATTAATCTATATTTTGAAAAACACTAAACACTTGAAAAAAATGTTTTTTTCCCCAAACAATTTATGCTACTATGGTATTAAGGGCATGTGATTTGTAGGTAATAGTTTCAATTTGCATAGTTGAATAATCGCACTAGAACACAAATGCTCTGTGTAAGGAAAACGCACAGGGTTTACTGTCCAAACATGCTTCTAAGGCATGAATTTGCCCACAAAAAATTCATGACAGTGACCTATAAAGAACAAACTGAACATCTGAGTGTGTTGCTAGAGCACAAATTTGCACACAGAAAAATAATGAGTTTGCAATTTTATTGTTTTATAAATGTTGCATTGTTATTTTGGATAAATTTATAGGTTGAATGACAAATATTGTGTAAAATGGCCAATATTCAAAATTTAGTTTTGCCTAAAGTGCAAAAATCACTAGCCATAATTACAATGTCTAGAGCCATAAGATTTTAAGAATTGCAGAATACTATAATTGTGATTAAATCATTCTCGACACTGAAGTAAGACCTACAAATTTTACTGATTATTACAAGCATTATAAAGACTTGTTATTTTTGAATTTGTTTGTGTTAGATGATATGATTCTTGAAGTCCAGAATGCCATTGAGGCAAGTGTGCTTTAGACCAGTCTGAAAAATAAATACCAAACTTCGGAGAAAAGCGCCATGTATTGTACCTGAAGAACTTGCTATTTTATACAAATATGAATAAGGGTGGTCTCTATTAGAACATCTTCCGATGGAAGATCTCTAAGACCAACTTACAGCCATAAACAAAAAAGTGGATGGTGATGACCTAGTTGCTCTTGTTCTAAACAACCGGCCACCCTCCTATGACTCATTTGTGGAGGCTTCAAACTTGATGGTAGAAAGCCAAACACTGACCTTTGATCAAGTCGGTTCCTATTTGTTACAAATGGAATGTAAGAAAACACAAACTAGTGAGTCCAAATCTGGACGAATAGGGAGTACACTTACTGCTTAATTGAAAGGGAGGTGGAAACGTACTCTTAAAGGATCTACTTCCAAATATCTGGTGAAGTGTTATTACTATCATAAGGTTGGACATGTCAAAAAGGATTATCAGAAGCAACAATACGCTCTTTCTCATAACACAGTCAAAAGTGTAGGGAAATATCGCAACAGTTGAAACTAAACGAGATTGTAAGGAAGAGTATGCTCTCATAGCATCATTGATTTTGGTGCATCAAGACATTTCACGTGTTGCAAGGACTGGCATGTCAAATTTACTACAAAAATAAGTTTTGCTAATTCAGTTTCATTATGTGATGGAAGATCATGTGTTGTAGAAGGGATAGGAGACATGCATTGCATTAAATAATAATGTAAAACTCAGTAAAAATTGATGGATATGTTCCTAGAATGAATAAAAATGTCATATATATTAGTCAATTAACTTAAAATCCAACATTTTAGTGAATTTATCTAAGAAGAAATGTATTGTGTTTGATGCAAAACATAAGAGAATAGTAGCTCTAGGCATTGGGAAAGGTGGGCTTGTAAGGTTTGTTGATCCTATCACAATCATCTTACATGCATTAGATGTGGAGGATAATACCAACACTTTGTGGCATGAGAGATTTGGACACCTCAACCTTCAGTACCTAGCCAAACATAGAAGAACCAACATGGTTATTAGTTAGCCTACTATCCACGAAAAACAAGATATGTGTGTAGGGTGTTTGGCTGAAAAACATAAGCAAAAGCCATTTCTGACTGAAGGTGCTTGGCATGCAAAAGGGCTCTTAGATCTTGTTCATGCAAATCTTTACGAGCCATCCTAGAAATCACCTACAGTCCTCAGAGCGAGGTATTTTTGGTTATAGGTGGGATGCTTTCTCTAGAAAGATGTGGGTCTAATTCTTGAAAAAGAAGTCTGACTATTTTGCAGCATTTGAAAACTTCTAAGCGTTGGTGAGAAACAAAACAAGAAAATGGATCAAGACACTAAGATCTAACAATGGGGGTGAATTAGCTTCCAAACAATTCAAGGACTACTGCAGCATGGAAGGAATTCATCCGCACAATGAGGTGGTTGAGAGATGTAATCGAACTATCATGGAGATGGCTTGGTGCACGATGCATAGGAGGGGCATGTTGTACAAATACTAGGGAGAAATAGTGAACACAGAAATATGTATCCTAAATAGGAGTCCTTGCAAAGCTTTGCTGGATGTCACCCCTGATAAAGCTTGGTCTAGAATCAAACCTAAGGTAACACTTTTTTGTGTTTTTGGTTATGTTGCATGCACTTTGGTTCTCGATATAAAAAGAAGTGAACTAGATTCCAAGAGTACTATATATATATATATGATAACGCTTGGTCTAGAATCAAACCTAAGGTAACACTTTTTTGTGTTTTTGGTTATGTTGCATGCACTTTGGTTCTCGATATAAAAAGAAGTGAACTAGATTCCAAGAGTACTATATATATAGTGACTAATCTGAGGCCTATAGACTTACTGATGTTTCCACCAACAAGATGATCATTAATCGAGTGTCGATGTGAAAGAGACAGATTTTATTTGTTTGCAACTAGAAAGCACTCTCTAAGGTATATGAATCTAGAGTTGTCACTCCTTTGAAAGATGAGGAATCTAGATCAACTAGTACTATAGTATAGCAATCCATGGCTGATATTTTTAATACTCCACTTGCATATTAGCAATGCCAACCTACGTTGGTCAACAATCCAGCATATTCAGCCAATATAGGATTCTTCAGTACATCGGAGGCATAAGTGGCTTTACTCCACTCTATAGGATGTGTGAGGGGATGAAATTCCCCAATAAAATGCATAGCCCCAAAGGACCGGAAAGACAATTGTTAATGCAGAAAGGGAGCATGTTCATTTTTCTCTCTTTGATCTTTACACCATACCTCAACCACAAATATTCTGAAACAAAAGACAAACTTGAATAGGAGGCTTCCATACAAACAAAATATGATGCCTTGATGAAGAACAATACCTAGAAATTGGTGGAAATACCTCTAGGTAAACAACCCAATGGATGCAAATGGGTGTACAAAATAAATTGCAAAGCTAATGGTACTTTGGATAAGTACAAAGCTCGTCTTGTTGCGAAAGGCTTTTCACAACAAGAGGGAATAGACTATGAGGAGACTTTCGCTCCCTCTGCAAAGATGGTCACATTTCGGTTGCTTCTCTCCATAGTAGCTCAGTTTGGATGGACAGTGTTTCAGATGGATGTCGAGAGTGCTTCCTTGAATGGAGATTTGGACAAGGAGGTCTACATGGTGCAGCCTGAAAGTTTTCAAGTCCTTGGTAGTGATCTTATGGTTTACAAATTGTTGTTGATCTTACACTACTTATATCTTGAGCCCACATGGGGCATATTGTTGATAATCTTACATTTGCTTATATCATAGACCCATTTGGAAAAATTTATTATTTATGTATGCATATGCTTTCCACGTTATATCTTTATAAGTTATACATCAGTTGTTTTATATGCTAAATTAGACATGATGTTTCTAATCTATTTCTTTTGAGATATGCGCTTCACAAATTCATCCCAAATCTCAAAAAGGGGCATATATCCTATTCAATATCTATTTAGAGAAATGCTTATGGGACATATGCATTAGCACATCCAACATGTTACATTTGAGAACCTGTGACTAATAGGGTGCTGAAATCCAACTTCCATATCATGTCCCCTTTTTGAAATATTTAATTATAGAAATAATTAATAATAATATTTTAAGTCATCGTAAGTTACTTTATTTCATAACATAAAAAAATGACATTTATTATTATCATCATGTGGGTCAAAGTAATATTCATTAAGTGAGCCAAAAAAGTAATATTCACTAGGTGGGCCAAAAAATAATATTTATTTAAAAGTATTTTTTAAATACTTTTAGGGTAAACTGGAAAAGGGAAAGTTATAAAAGGAGCTAGGCTCAAAAGAGTTATTATTCATTATTCATTCACCATTGAAATCAAAACCCTATTCCAAAGCTTGAAGTTTTGATTCAACTTCTCCATCTGAGGACGAAAACCCTAATTTCCTTCATGGTGATTCTATCCATGGATTACAATTGTGCTAACAAATCGAGATTAAGTACCAGTTTCTGGTTGGTTGTGGATTATTATCAGTTTCAACATTTGTGAGCGATTACAGAGGAATTTATAGGGGTTTATTGTTGCTATAATTGGGTTGTCATACCATCAGAAATATTAATTGGAGTCGTGGACTTGGATGCTAGCATCACACCACACAACACCCTTTTGTCCTTTCTATTCACTTGTTGCCGTACAGTTTCCAATGTTCACTGGTGATAGTTGAGACTGTCGTAACCTCTCTATGTAGTTGTGTTGATTCTTTAAAGCAACCATTCCACAAATATTCCTCAACGCTAACCATTGGGGAACACCTGTGCATAGTTTTTGGTATTTGCCATCCTTGGAAGTGGTTGTGGACCATCTCCCAGCTAGCATTCCACCTAACAACTGTAACTTAGTTGGTTATTAGCCTATTGAGAACCCATTGGGGTTGCCATGAAGGGAATATTTGATTGTGGGTATTTATTGTTTGGATATATTGTTGGTGTACATCAACCTTTGGATCTCATATTTCAAGTAAGAGTTTGTTGTTTGCAATTACTTTTCAATTGGCATTGTCTGCAGTATTATTATGTGTAATCAGTTGATTAAAATAAAGAATGCAATTCGATTTTTAGTATGAAATGTTGTATGTGCTATTTTGGTATTTGAATTATATCCACTTTTGGCAAGGGAATCACAGTAAATTCTTGAATTTATAAATTTACCAAAAAAGGGGACATTACAGTGGTATCAAAGCCTTGCTCTTGCTAACCTGTTGGGAAAGTTAACATTTGTATGTAATCATATGCTAATATCACATGCATGCTAGTGGTATTAATGGAAGAAAATTAAGATACTATTAAAGAGAAAAAAGAAAAGTTCAACCACCTAAAATAAAAGAAGACATGGGTGACAGAAAAAAGAGGATTTATAGATGAATTAGTTATTCATATGAAACAATCAACTGAGCTCAAAAGGATTTGGAAAAGACAATCCAAAAGACTTTGAAAGAATCCATGACAGAGCTAGTCCAAGCTATACAAGGTATTAACCCGAATAAATCAAATCAAGGAGAAGGAAGCTCCTCAACCAATGAACGGGTCTCAATCCATCATCCTAAAACTTTCAGAGCAAAATTTCTACAAAGAGGAGAAGAACAACCAGAAGAAGTAGAGCTTCAACAACCTTGTATAGGTAAATGACATTGAAGCATATCATGAGGAATATGCAAAACTCAGCCATGCAGTACAGGATGCATTGACTTTTAAAGAGTTATGTGATTTAAGAATGAAGAACAGTTCTAGGAGGAAGAAGAAATCAGCAGGATCAGGGCCCGGATCAATCCCGTTGAGATATCCAACAACGTTTGGGCAAGATTACCATTCAAACTTATGACGGATCCAATAAATGTTCTACCAGTTCTTGTTTACAAAAGTTGGAAACTTATTTCTCACGGAATCCAATGTATGAAGAAGAGGCAATCAAATTCGTTACCCTCCACTTAGGAGTGGCACATGAGTGGCAGTATCACGGTAGGATCACCCAAGGGCACGAATCTATTTCCACATTGGAAGAATTCAGCCAGAGATTGACAGAGAGATTTGATAGAAAAGACCCTGAGATCCACTTTGGGGAATTAGCTCAGCTTTAGCAATATGGAACTGTGAACACATATATTGTAGAATTCCAAAGATTATCAGTTATGGTTCTTGATGAGACAAAAAGGAAACTTATTGTTCTATTTGTAGACGGACTAACTGAACCACTCAAGGGTTTGGTAAAAGCCTTTGACCCTCTGTCTTTGCAAGAAGCTATTAAGAAGGATTTAAACTTGAAATATTCAGCACCAAAGAACAAGTTCTCTTTAAAGACACCACCTACTGGACAGCAATAGACACCCCATGTTGGGCAGCAAGAGACATTAGCTTTTGGGCATCAAAAGAAACCATTTCAGCAAGGAGTTTCTCAGCATAAAGTGTTGCCACCAAAATCAGGTAAAGATGTAGATACTAGAAACGAGCTCAGAAGAAAGAAATTGTGCTTCTCTTGCAAGGATCCATGGGAGCCTAGTCACAGATGTCTTGGGTGAGGTCATGTACATTACATAGAGGTGATATCAGATGATGAGTCAGAAGCAGGGGAACTTGAGCCATAAATTAAAGTAAGAGAACCAGAATCTAAAAGAAGGGAAGGAGATAGTTCAGAAGGCAGCCTTGCCACAATTATTTAAGGAGGCACCGTTGCTGCACTTTCTGGTGCACCCAAATATCACCCTTTCAGAGTTCGTGGAGTTTTGCATGGTCATAAATTCCCAGTGTTGATTGATAGTGAGGCAACCCACCACTTCATAGATGAGGGACTGGTAGCCAGAAGAGATTTGAAAATAGAGGACTTTGATGGGTTCAATGTTATTGTAGTCGATAGTTTCACTATTTCTTTCACCATGAGAACTCCATAGTTGAAGATTACACTTGGTAGACACAGGGTGCATGATGACTTCTATGTTGTGGGCATAGGAGAAACAAATATAGTTTTAAGGGTGCAATGGTTACATTGCCTTGGGGAATTCACACATAATTATTAAGCTATGGAGCTGAAATTCAAATTAGAATGAAGAGAGTTAGTACTCCAAAGTATTGCAAATGGAGACCCTACAGTTGTCACAACGACGAGAATGGAGAGCTCATTTCATAAAAGACAAGTAACAGGGGCAGCCAGATGCTTGGATTTAGAAGGCATTTGTACCTTCTCATTGTATGGTAAGTTGGATAAACACCATTTCCATATTCACAATTTTTTGAATAAATATAGAATAGCGTTTAGTCATTTGTCCCCAAGATCACAGCCAGGTGAAGGAACCCAACACCTCATAAGTTTGGATTCAAGGTCCAAACATGTTAGCCACCCCAAGATGCACGAAAGAGAAACTGTAAATGGCAAATTTCGGTGGGTAAATGAATCGTTGTTCCAGGGATTAGATACGGGCAGCAAACAATTTGTAGGTGAATTTGAAGCTTCATTAAGTACTTTCACTATAAATGAACATGATAAACAATGGAGGTCATGTGACTCTCAAGGAAAATGAAATTCTGATTTACAACATGAATTTGGCAATCAGTTTGACTTCATGAATTCCAATGTACAGTATAGTTTCAAATTCGCTGAGTCAACCAAGAGTTGCAAACAAAAAGCCCATGATGCAGGCACTAAGGGTGCAATCTTAGAAGGGGTCATTTGGCCTTGCAAGTTCCCAAGGATGAATTGGGATCCAGGTATTATAGAGATGGTCAGTTGGGGAGAGTCAGAGCAGATGAGCTTAAAATTGCTTTAGCACAAACAATTTTGGGAAGAGCAGACTGTCAT
This sequence comes from Torreya grandis, assembly GCA_037957365.1. Classification (NCBI taxonomy): domain Eukaryota; kingdom Viridiplantae; phylum Streptophyta; class Pinopsida; order Cupressales; family Taxaceae; genus Torreya; species Torreya grandis. Next base: position 3,729,575 of record JARHVA010000844.1, read on the forward strand.
GTCCCCTTTTTCAGATATTTAATTATGAAAATAATATATAATAATATTTTAAGTCATCCTAAGTTACTTTATTTCATAACATGGAAAAGGGATATTTATTATTATTATCATCATGTCAGCGAAAAGTAATATTCATTAAGTGGGCCAAAAAAGTAATATTTATTAAATGGGCCAGAAAGTAATATTTATTTAGAAGTATTTTTTAAATACTTTCAGGTTAAATTGAAAAAGGATAAGTTATACAAGGCGGAGCTGGGCTCAAAAGAGTCATTATTCATTATTCATTCATTATTGAAATAAAAATCCTATTCCAAAGCTTGAGCTTTCAGTTCAACTTCTCCATCTGAGGACGAAAACCCTTCAAGTGTACAAGATCTGAGGACAAAAACCCTCCTTTCCTTCATGGTGATTCCATCTAGGGATTACAATTGTGCTTACAGATCGGGATTAAGTCCAACTTCAGGTTGGTTGTGGATTATTATCAGTTTCAAAAATTGTGATGGATTACAGAGGAATTTATAGGGGTTTATTGTTGCTATTGTTGGGTTGTCGTACCATCAAAAATATCAATTGGACTTGGAGGATGGCGTCACACCCCAAAACACCCTTTTATCCTTTCCATTCACTTGTTTCCGTACAGTTTCTAGTGCTAATTGGTTATAGTTGGGACTGTCGTAACCTCTCTATGCAACTATGTTGATTCTTTAAAGCAATCATTCCACATATATTTCTTTACCTTGACCATTGGGAAACAGTTGTGCATAGTTTTTGGTATTCACCATCCTTGGAAGTGGCCGTGGACCATCTCCCAGCTCACATTCCACCTAACAACTCTAACGTAGCTGGTTATTAGCCTATTGAGGACCCATTGGGGCTGTCGTGAAAGGAATATTTGATTGTGGGTATTATTTTTTGGATATATTGTTGTTGTACATCAGCATTTGGAATTCATCTTTCAAGTAAGAGTTTGTTGTTTGCAATTATTTTTCAATTGAAATTGTCTTCAATATTATTATATGTGTAATCAGTTGATTGAAATAAAGAATGCAATTGCATTTTCAGTATTAAATGTTGCATGTGTTATTTTAGTATTTGAATTATATTCACTTTTGGCAAGGGAATCATAGTAAATTCCAAAATTCATAAATTTATCTAAAAAGGCAACATTACATTCCAACAATTCAGATTCTACCTGGATTTTATGTGGAGGCCCATATCTGATAAGGGTGCCTACCTCCACTCCATCCTCACATCTTTAGACGGATTCTTCTCAAGAAAACGTTCACGACTATATGCAACTAATATTTAGATTGGTTCTTAGATATTATGTTATTCAAGATTTTATTCAGCGTTTTTGTCAAAATTAAATTCAAATATCACATGGTTTTAATTGAGATGTGTACTCAATGTTTTCACCCAGAATTTCATCAATATTGTGAGACACACAACTTCACGCCATCTTCACACCCATTTCTCTGCATAATCACGTATCTTGTTTTCAGTTTTTCAGATTTCAGCATATTGTTATTATTTGGCACTCACCGATATCTGTGTATAAAAAATAAGGAATGTTCTCGCAGGATTCACAAGTACATTGGAGTTTGCTTCAGGGGCTTCAAGTACATAGAATTTTATATCCATACCATGGCTTTCTTTACCTTGATATGTATGCACACACACAAACATCAAAGTGGGGCAAAATGTGGACACTTAAAAATGGCCCCTATGCAATTATTAATTATTAATCATTAAATTGCTAGTTTCTAAAGTACTTGTGTATCTGTCGATTATTGGTCCAATTCAAGGGTTATTGGTGAATTTTGTGGTCTATTGTCGCGTCTCCCCTTCTCTCTCTTCCCTTTCTCTCCTCCAGTTTTGTGGGTCTTGTGTATTGTTTGTTTGAAGTGTGCACTCATGCTCTAGATATATCCATAGCATGAGTGCACACTCCTACAGATTTTCATGCCATCGTCTGGTTAGGGTGCACCCGTCAATTTAGTCATGTCTCTTGTTTTGTGGTACCTTAGTTCATTAATCAACTAGCAATCATTGAGCACTTGGAAAGAAATCTTTATTTTTCATAAGAATCTATTGAACATCTACTAGCATTCTAGAGATATCAAGTAATCATTAGAGCATTCATTGAAGCACAACCATATTTGAATCCAAACTTATGAGATATTGGGATCATAAATACATGATGGAAATGTAAACCTTCAGAGATTCTTCTTGACAAAGTGAAGAATACATAACCATATTAGAGCTTCTTTTTCCTTACAAGCTTAAATGTAGAGAAAAATTGCTTCACATTCCACACATCCATGCCTTCTCCCTTATTTTCTTTATTGCCGTTTCAACTGGATTCAATGCAAAGATGATGAAAAAAAGAAAAACAGCATGTGGTTTTAATCTGAGGAAACAGCCCAATATGTGGCACCACATTTCGCCATTGACTTCCTTTCCATATTGTGTCCTTTGAATGCAGCTTTGCATACAAATGATTCAAAATTATTCTATTCTTCAATAATGTTTCTCAACAACACTATGAACTCTTCCCATTTCTCACCACGAGGCAGATGCAGGGGAATGTCAAATGCATGCCTACCCACCCTAGTAATTTAAATTTCTATGCACCAGAATAAGCAATACCATCACTGTAAGAAATTTCATCTTTCTTTGAAAATGCAAGACACAAAATATATTTATAAGAGGTTCTTTCAATTGTATTTTAACAAACAGTTGTAATACACAGCTGAAAAAAAGACTGCCACCATTGGTGGATAACCAGCCAGACTAAACTGTCTTTCACAGTCATCATACCTCGACCTAACATAACAGCAAAATAGTTATTGTTTTAGTCTCAAGAGTTTTAGTCAATGATGATAGTGCTGACAGGCCCCACTTCATCTTTCCCCCTTCTTCAGAGTCTAACACATCAAAGACAAAGGTGGGAAGAAGGGGGACAGACAGGGCAGCAGAAACGGTGTTCACACGTCTGAAGATACTCCATTCTTCTTGCATTCTCCTTTACCTGGTAGCAGGGTCTTTCATAATTAATCTTGCAATTTGCATCAGCTGCCACCACATTGCTGTTTACCTGGTAAGAGGTGCCAGCAGCAGTCACCATAGTAGTCGAAGAGAGGTCATGGACTACATCGTATGCATTTCTTCTCCCCGTTTATGGTCCTGAGATCATTCATCATCTTCTGAACCAATTGCTGAGCAGTCACAATATCACTGGAATCCAATTCTCTGCCCACCTCGATACAGTCCAGAATCCACTCCTAACTGCATCATCTTGAATCAATCGGTACTGGGTGATCTACAACTCATTCATGAGGTTTTTTGCAATGGGGCCTTTCGCACCAGTCTTAGTTCTTCCATCCCTAGCCAATTTATCTTACTTAATAGGAGTTACAGGGGTTGGGTCTTCATGTTCCAAACATGCAAGATTTACGATAGGAGGTGGAGGCCTTTGCTATTTTCTTTCCTTTCTCCATCCTACTATTCTCCAAGGGAGAACCTGAAGTAACAAACATGCAACACATAAAAAAGTGGATGTCGGAAGATGGGGAGTCCATAGAGATTCTACTCTCACTGCCCTCTTTTTCTAAGTTGTAGGGAAATGCTTTCCCCCCTCCACCCTCCTGCTTGGAATCGTTTCCAGCACGAAACACCATCAGAAATGCTCTGGAAATGCCCAGGCACATGACGGAAATGTACCATAAATTTATAGCATGTGCCTAGGCATTTCCGGCAGCATAGGTCTTTGACCAAGTCAGGAAAAAAAACCCTTAAACCTAAATAAACACACTATGTTAAACCTAAATAAACACACTCCATGCAATGGCAAAAATGCACACTCATCATTGCTGCTTTTTACAAGAGCAAGAAGGAATTTAGGAGGCAGCCATTGCAACAAGGAGGAGTTTGGAGGCAGCCATTGCTGTTTTTTACAAAAGCAAGGAGGAATTTAGCAGCAATTTGAAGAGGAATTTGTCTTTGAAGTTTGAACATGCACTATAAGAATGATATGTCACATGATTCATTAACATATGAAATTTTAAGCATGTTGAATGTTTTAAACTTTCATGAATACTATATTTTTTTAATGTTTGATCTTTTATGGACACAAAATAAGTATTATGCATTGTTTTTATATATATTTATGTTTTTTATAGTAATATTGTATGGATGTTTCCAACTAAGCATTTTTTTAAATCCATATTTTGGATCTGTTTCTGTTTCCATTTATTGGTAATGTAGCTCTTTTTTATAATCCTTTTACTTCTCTTTCTAGATTCATACAGCTCTGCATAAATAAATATTTATTTCAGAAGCTACCTTTTTTGTGGGGGTGCACTCTTCACAAATTGGTAGAGATGCAACAATAAACTTTTTCTCCTTTAAATCCCATTTTCTTGAATGAAAGTACTGAAGCAATAGCAGACTATACTATCAACCTTAATATTAATGTTAAGCTTAGTATAGGTCTAGTTAGTTGTTTATATCTCCTATAGTGTTTTTAATTTTTTTAAACTAGACTAATATAATGCATTAAAATACATAATACCATTTAATAAATATATAATGATAAGTTATACTTTGCAATGTTTATAGACCAGTTAATTATTTTTTCTTTTATGAAGTGCAATAAGTTATAATTTATAATTTCATTTTATATTTAATTACTTAATCTATAAAGATAGAGAATGCTTAGCTTATAATTTATAATTGTTTTACAACTAGCATACATATCATAGATAAATCTATGTAAAAGATGTTGAGAAATATCATTCTCGAGGTGCCTATATTATATTGGATTTGTGACATAAGTGGAATAGATGCCTCAAAAATGATATCTCTCAGTGTATTTTTGTTATACATCAATTGTAGCTTTCAAAAGCATCAAACCTTGTGATTTGTGTATTGTTAATGCCCAAGCCCACCATAAGGGTAGTTGGTGTGTCTGTCCCCTTCGTATTTTTGCAATTGGAATTGTATGTGAGAGTTTCATCTTCAATTGGTATTCCGGAGTAATTGTCAAACTCAACCATAACATAGGCTAGTGGGCCTGGTGGCGCACTACCAAGTTCGTATATTATACTTTGAATATAACCTAGAACTCCATTTGCAAAACCTATTCTATCCAAAGATTGGAGGTTAACATGACCTTTACATCCTTAGCAATTAATAACTCCATATCAAGTTCATCATTTTGACCTCCTGTTGTTACAATGGCACTGCCTACTTTGGTTACAATGCTAGGTGCAACATGTTGTTTCAATAAATGTAATTTCTTCTATTGTGTTACACACATTATCATTTGTGGCGAACAGATGACTACTATTGTCAAATTCTTCATTGGTGGCTTTATCTAATCCATCATTGGTTCTTGTCATCAATAACTTCTAATCATAAAGTTTGTCGGATTTGCATCTCTCAGATTTGTGAGAAGTTGAGCAAACCTTTGGTCATCCTCACTTTCTCCTTGTCTAAATATCTTATCCAAAGTAACAGCTATTTTGAATTCTTCCCACAATAGTTTTGCACATCGCATATAATAGTCTATCATTAACACAAGGCAATTGTCCCAAAGTTCCAACCAAAATCATGGGTATACCTCCAAAACTTAGGTCTACAATTTTAGGTAATGCTTAATGAAGTTGTGAATTCACTTCTTCAGAATTAACGTCAACATTAACAATCAATCAATGATAATGCCTTTGAAATGCTTCATGATTAAGTTCTTGCATGTCTTGTTTCTCTGCCTCGGTCAATCGATCTGAACACATTTGCCTTTGTAATCTTCTTAATATATAATGTTCACCTTGAGATGTTCATGAACGAATTGTTATCTTCTTATCTGCATGTTGTCTCTTTTTTACTTCCAATTCTTTAGTTGTTAATTCAGCCCTATGTTCTACAAATCTTTCTCTATAATTATCATTTTAACATTTTCTTTGTTCCTCTCTTTGTGCATCTATCATTTGTTGTTTTTTGTTTGCAATATTGTCTCTAATATTCTCTTTGGTGTTTTATTTGATATTCTCTTTGGTGTTCTTTATTTTCAAAATTCAGTCTTGGTCAAACCATACCTACAAAGTATTTAAAAACAATGTATAAATATTTTAATAATATTTATTGCATATAAAAGCAAGACAAGTGGATATGTCAGGAACATCTATTTAAGACTTAATCATTAAATTTACAAATATTTGATAACTCTATCCTTGGCGACCCTTTTTAAACATGCATCCTTTAACTCTATCATTGGCTACCATTTTTAAACATGCATCTATGGACACACTTAATATGGTAGATTCTACTCTTTAATTTGTACTCGTGCAAACCAAGTACATTACTAAGCTTCAAAAAAACATAAGAACATAAGACTCTTTCTAATTTAATGTCTGAAAAGCAAGTTTGAATTAATAATTCTAGAACATCAGCTCTTATACAATTTGATGTGGAGCCCACATTAATATCTATCCTTTGCATGTTTGCAAGTCTACAAAATTCACATTCACGGACATTCACAAAATAGTAATCCTTATAATTTCAGAGCGAAAGTTATTTGGCAGGTTAGCAATTAAATAGTATAACTAATAAATTCACAGATTCTTCTTAATATTTTGTTTTATAGTTTATAATCCACAAATTTTCATAGGATAGTTGACCAAAGAAAACATTAAAATACAAAAAACATCCTTAAGCCTTGACCATTTTAAGTAAACATTATAGATAAATTTTGACAACCATAACCACTTTGATTGAAACATTATATATTTTTTGACAATCATAAATATATTAAAAAGTAATCTTTTTTATTTTATTTTTTTGATAATGGGTAAATAGATGGGTTTTGAAAGGGCCCATACCCTTGTACATAACCAAGAAAAGTGTAAGCAAGACTACATCAAATACTAGGAACACACAAAAGACAAGCCAATAGAAACAACACAGGCCCTACGACAACAGAACATATGAACAAAACATCAACAAAAGTACTAGAAGTCACATTGACAGCAAGACAGGTAAAATATTATTTTTTGATATCATGTTTTGTTTCAATTTTATAATTTAAAAACTAAATGCATTAGTATACGTTTGCAAATTAGTTAATTTTTAAATAAAATGTGCTCGCACACAATTCGAAATTTTATTATTCCTTAAAATGTAACTTTTGTACATGTTTCTAACATTGGCTATTCTTTGAAATATAACTAATTCAAACATTTTCAAAAACATTTAAGTCTTGAAAATTGCATTTTTATTTGATATATCTATATATCAAATAAAAATGCAATTTTCAAGACTTAAATGTTTTTGAAAATGTTTGAATTAGTTATATTTCAAAGAATAGCCAATGTTAGAAACATGTACAAAAGTTACATTTTAAGGAATAATAAAATTTCGAATTGTGTGCGAGCACATTTTATTTAAAAATTAACTAATTTGCAAACGTATACTAATGCATTTAGTTTTTAAATTATAAAATTGAAACAAAACATGATATCAAAAAATAATATAAAACTCGTACTCGGCAATTACTCAACAACTTCATCTTTACTTTAAAAATATAGATAAATTGATAAAATACACTTAAGAAACACATAAAAATGAAATAAATGTAGAGAAATGATTGCATAGAACACATAATTCAGAGTCATAAGTGTGTTTCATATTAGTTTTTTAGCAAATAAAACTACAATGCTTTGTTTTATACAAAAAGAAAAGTACATTGCTCATAAAACTCTTCCTCTCCAACTCCTCTGTTGCACCCCAGAAGTGGAAGGTAAAAAATCCTCCTCTAGATCATCATCTACAAAAACATCATCCAGTTCCTCACCAAACCCTCCCAATGCCTCTGCTTCTGTCGCTATAGCTTCTTTTGCTTCTCTCTCTAAATATGTGACCTCGGTAAACATGGGCTCCTATTGCATATCCTCAGACTCCAATATCCACTCTGAGTATAGATCAATATCATCCAAGTCAATTGCTTCGTGACTATCTTGCCCTTCCACGTGTCTCACATGAAGACGAAGATTGTACCGCACAAAGACAAAGTCATTGAGGTGTTGTGTTGTCATCCTATTGCGCTTCTGTGTGAATGGCCTCAAACATGATCCACTTTCTTTCACACCCAAAAAAACATGGCTGGGAAAAAATACGGATGGCAAATTTTTGTAGATTTGGTATTCTTGCACCATAAACTTCCCACCACAAATCTACAAATAAGACATTTCTAACTTTATAAGTCAACTAAGCGTGCATTTATAAAGAAATAATGTTGCTACAATAAAAAAATTTCATTTGAATTTTTTTCTAAATAGTTGATGGGTCGTTCACTTTCGAATGCACTGCAGTGAAGAAAAGAGCATCCCCTTTGCAGCCTTGTAAATCTATAGTTCATCAACAATTATGTCTTTAGTGGCTTCGTCAGAGATCATCCTCTCTATGCATATGTTTAGGCCATCCACGACCTTCTCATTGACCCTATATGAATCCGCGAAGAAAAATTACGGGTTCAAGTAGTAGGCCGATGCATGTATATGTTGGTGGAGCTGTTTGTTCCATCTACAATCAATTAGACATCAAATGGGCTCATTTTTTATTTTTATTTTGCCCATAATAATTTGTTATGGCCTCCTTGGCCTTGTCCATGGCCTCATACAAACATCCCATTGGATTCTTTTCTCCATCCACCAACCATAGAACTCTAACAAGAGGCTCTGACACCTAAAATCAAATAACATATATTTTTAAAAATAAGAGAAATTTAAGCCATTTTTTTAAAAAGAAATAAAAAATAGTTTTTTTAAAAGAAATAAATGATAATAAAAAATAGTTGTCTAAAGTTATCTTGATGACCTCATCTATGGTCTTTGCAAACACATCATCAAAAATGGTCTTCACAACCCTTTCACCTTCAGCCTCCTTGTTATAGGGAGAATCCAACCACCATGTGCTCACAAACATCTGCTTAAAAGATGTTAGCGAGACTACACTGCTATACAATGCAATGAAGTGTGTGGCAAATTTTGTGGCTCCCAATCGCATAAGCTCTTTTTTGTTGGTGTGCTCTCTCATCAAGCTCAACACCCAAGGATGATTGTAGATGTACTTTGTGATGTTCCTCACCTCTTCGACCACATTTTTCACCCATGTCATCTTTCATGTGTCCTCAAATAGGATATCAATGCAATGGGCTAAGCATAGGCTCCAAAAAGCTGACGGGTGTCTCTCCTCAACAAATCTCCCAGCTACTACATACGTTGCATTGTCAGTCATAATTTGGACGATGTTCTCCACACCCACCTCCATGACTCCCTCATCCAACATATCACATAAAGTGTCTGCATTTTTCACTTTGTCAGAGGCATCAATTGACTTCAAAAACACCAACTACCCACTTGAAGCCACTAGAAAATTAATCAAGGTGTGGTTCATTTCATCCATCCACCCATCAAACAAAATGTTTCAACCCTTCTTGCGCCATATTCTTCTTTGCTCATCTACAATAATCTCTGTATTTTTTATAGCATCTGCCAACATTTTGCCTCTCAAGTCATGCAAAGTAGGGGCTATTTATTTTCCAACATCCTCCAATTTATTTATTTTCAATCAATTATTATATCAAACCCCCCTATATATATTAATAGAGGCATCATATCCCATTATAACATTATTCGTATAAGAATTATGATCTATTGAATGTATATGTTACAGTTCCTGCGTGTTGCTACCATTGTAGGCTACACCTCTTGGCTAAAATAATGTCGGCTAGAGTTTTTCCTTTCACGGGCATGACATTAGGGGCTTTTGCATGCTGATGCCATTGTAGGTTACACCTCTTGGCGTAATAAGTTTATGATCTTTATTTTATAAAAAAAAAAGCATTGATATTTAATAATTCAAACTTATCTTTTTTAAACCTAGAATAGTGAATATGAATAAATATAAAATTACAAAAATAATTCAAATCTAAGTTAAACTTATAGACATGATATCAAATATTTGATTTTCCAAACATAATAAATTTTATCATGAAAAATTCGAAAGGATGGAATCTACTGTCAATATGATATTCCTCATATTTTTTCCATGGTATGGCTTTGAATCACATTCAGGTTGTTAGAATTGCATTCAACAATATCAGGTAATAGGGTAATAGTTTGGATTTTAGCCACAACCCAATGGAAGCATGAATAGCAAGTTGCAGGCTCCGAAATATGGTTTAGGTTTTGAGAAAGAAAACATAAAAAAAAAGGTTATAGTCCCTTTGACTAGCACCACACATCCTTCAAATTTGCCAGGAAGCAAGATGAATGCTCAAAAGGGCTAAAATATTAGAGTTTTGGGTGACCGAACTTATTCTCCAAACATTTTGATTTTTTTAGGGACCTTAGGAAAAACGAACATTTTTTAGCCCATCAACTTAGGTTTGAGTATTTAGAAATACAAACGAGTAAAATTAACATTTTTTTAATATTTTATTTTGAGATCACAATTTTTTTAAGTTACCTTTGAAAAATAGTTGTTTTTGAGCCCAACAACTTAGGTTTGAGCATATTTAAGTAAAAGTGGTGAATTTTTAATATTTTTCTTCCAACTTTGCAGTTCCATGAAATTCAAATTTATTATTTAAAATTCACACGATGACACAACATAGGCCCCATGTGCTCCAAACAGGACCCACGATTTGGGACAAACCACGGGCATACCCAAAAAGGTACTAGTACCTAAATTGTGCCAGTATAGGTATGCGAGGTTGGGGAGGGGAACCCAGTCAAGTGGGTTGCGCAGATTGTCATATGGGCGCCTTGAGGACGAGAGCTAGAATTTGCACTCAAAATAGCATCTAAAGAGCCACACCAATGGGCAACCCAAGAAGGTTGTGACCACTTTAATAGAAAGCAAAGAGAATGGGAGCAGCTCCAATGTTGATGACCAAATTGCTTGTGCTTATAAAGAAAACAAGGCATGTTTGAGTACCAATTAAGCTCAAGATAAGATGTCAACTAACAAAAGCCATCCACATTAAAATCCAAATTTAGAGGACAAAAGTGGATGCACTTTTTTATTCATGTTCACAACGCAATCCAATTTTACAAGAGCTAGTAAAGAAGCTTGGGTTAGAAGCATATAGCCATCCATATCCATATGCATTGGGGTGAGTAAAGCAATGTCATGTCCCCATTTCCAAATAATTAATAATCTAATAATAATTTATTAAGTTGTCCAAAAAAGTACTTTAAGTTATAACTTTAGAAAAAGGACATTAATTATTATTGAATGGGGTCAAAAGCAATTAATACATACATGGCCAAAAGTAATTAGTATTCATAAATTGAAAAAGATGAATATTAAATTAAAAAATAATTCTAATTACTTCAGGGTTTGGGTGAATTGAAAAGTGATTCTTATATAAGGATAAAAGGGGCAATGAACAATGAATATTGATTATTAAACTTTTGACAATTCAATACTGAATTCCAAATTCATTCAACTTCTGTTTGAGGACAAAAAACTTTATTGCAGCCGGATCAGAGGACGAAACCCCTCCAGTCCATTGTGGTAGCTTTATACAAGGGTTTAAACTGATTTACACAGCTGGTTATCCACATCCAATCAAAAATCTGGATTTCAGATAAGCAGCCAATAGTCCTGCATCACACTTGCAAGTCTGTCATAATAGAATAATTACAACACAACAAATGAAGACAATAAGTGGTATTTATCATTTGTAATTATTGATATTTGTGCAAATTCAGTAGAGTTTGATCCAGTTGATTGTAATCAGTAGTGGGTTATTTGTATTTGATGTTGCATGTAATATTTAGTATTCAATTCACTGAAATTAAGGAGGGGTGTGGTTGGAAATCCTATTACATGTATTGTTCTATTCATTTATTATTTGGTTATCTTGGTGAAAGACATACATATTGTGCCTCTATTATTACTCGGTGACATTAACAAATTTAACAGGGACTCTAATTTCTTCATGAAAGTTTTGATTTATATTACTCGAGGGTTCTAGTTTCTTCAAGGGGGTGTTGAATTTATTTTTTCTAATGGAAATTTATTTCTTCTTAGGGAAATCTGAATTATTCTACAAGGGTTTTACGGGAAATTTGAATTATTCTATAAGGGTTTTATGGGAAATCCAGAATTGTTAATATTTATCCAAAAAGGGATATTTCAAGCAAACAGTAGAAATACAAATTTCCAAACAATGCAAAGTCAAGTTTGGTATAAACAAGCATTACATTGATGAAGTAGAAGTAGACGTTCCCCTTGACGCTTGTGATGTAGGGCAGCCCATACCAATATGGGAAGGTTGCAATCTTACTAAGGAGAGAAAACAAATACCACATAGTCAAGGATGGAGAAAGCTTCAACATCAATGCATATAGGAAAGCCCAAACTATTTTTAGTGAGTGCCAACCATGGCAAGAAGCCCACAAATGAAAGTGGTAAATTTGTTTTGTTTCTTTTGAGAGATTAGCAAGAAATGAAGTAGTTCAATGTAAAGCTTCTTTAAGTATTTGCACTAACAACAAATGGCAACAAAATGAATAATTATTTTATTCCTCCAATGATGTTTTCTAGAAGCCTAAAGCATTGACCCCCAAAAAATATTTTTTTACTAAGTAGGGAGGTGCACAAGTGTGCAACCCCATGTAGGACACATGTCAATGCAGCCTTGACACACAAGGGAGATGAGAACTCAAGGTCCAATGAGACTCAAACAGGAAATCTTGTGCACCATTCTATCATCCAAGTAGTAGCTTGAGTTTGACCCATGATTTTTTACAGTTTCCATTTTTACTGAGTAGGGAAGTGCACAAGTGTGCAACCCCATGTAGGACACATATCAATGCAACGTTGGCACACAAGGGAGATGAGAACTCAAGGTCCACGTGAGACTCACACTAGAAATCTTGTGCACTATTCTATCATCCAAGTAGTAGCTTGAGTTTGCCCCATGACTTTTGACAATTTCCATGTGAAGTCAAGGACCGTTATTTTGTATAAATAAGAGTGCTCGCCCACATGAAAGGCTAGTGATGACTAAATCTGGAGTTGGTATTAGATAAGTATTGTAATACTAGTGCATTAAACAACCTTGAAGACAATATAAAGCTAGAGTTGTTGGTTCATTGATGGGCATCGGTTTTTTTTTCCTTTTTGCAAGATGGATATATCTTACATCAATCTTTAGTTTTAAATGCATATTATAAATTATTTTATTTCTTACACTCTACAATCCTTATGTAATATAAATAAACACTTCCTCGACTATGTTGCACAAGTGAGAGACTCAGCAATCGTCATTGCACCTTGGGTGAGCATTCCTTTATTGGAATTATATGTTTGCGCTAGGAGTTGAAATATCTATATTGTGTTGACTGTTAAGATCTATGCAATATTGGTACAATGGTCTACATTTTGGTTCCATCCTCTAATAAGATGACAAGATGACATGATATGTTATCCAAGAGTATGTAGAGGATTGATTTAACAAGGTGGCTCTAGATTTTGTTAGAGATGGCACACCTTGCAAAAGGTTGAGTCCAAGGATATGGTTAGAAACTTGTGTATGATTCATTATAGGAAATCTTCTTAGTTGAACTTGAGACCAATTTGTACTAATGGTTAGCTGCATATGCAGAGAAGCATGGCCACATATTCTAGCAACCTATAACATAGTATAAGAACATCAAAATTTTGGCTATGATGAACAAGTGGAAACATGCAGTAGACTTTTTGGCAAGGTGCATTCAAAAGCCACCTATTCAAGTTCATAGTAACTAGATATTCACATCTAGAAGAGGCTGATACAAAGTTCCTAAGTGGGCCTAGAGCAATGTTCATCGCATTGATACCCTTCTTAATCAATCATTTGATCGTACACAAGGGGTTTTAGAAGTTGCCAATGGCAAGCTAAACCCACATGCAACAAGACCGTTGGGGAAAGGTAAAGTGAAATAATGACAAGGCAAGGGGGAGGCACATATCCAGCTACTCTAGCAAAAAGTGAAAAACGAAAAAACTAGACACCAAGCAAGCTATTTCACAAAGCTTCTATCACCAGGATCAAACTATTTGATCTATTTAAACATCTTCCAAGGACTTAAGTCAAAATCAATGCAATAACGACCATAATTTGATTTTAAGTTGATTTTGACATTAACAAACATGTAAATAATCATATTTTAACACTTCCCTAATGATGAGAATAAGCCTACCTGTTCCAATACGAACATTGCGTAGAGATAAGAATACACCAAGTGGAGAACCAACTGCAAAGAAGGTGTCAACCTGTAAGGTTGAAAACATTGAATCAATGTGCAAATGCTAGAGGATAGTACCCAACTTATATGTCAGCCTATTAGACTAAGCTGTATTGAAACATAACTCCCAAAAAATCAATCTTGTAGCTATATGAAATGAAACTTTACTAAAAGTGTTTATTATATTAAATCAGAATTTGTGCAAGTGTTCTTTGTGTCTAGAAAGGGAAAAAAGAAAAGAAATAAAGATAACAAATGACATTGCTCACCTTAAAGTCAAGTTTTGTGTATTTGATATTAGGGGTGTAATTTTTTCCTTCTTCCACTCTTTGATCCACGCTATTTTTTGCACTGCCTGCTTTCAATGTCCCACACGTTAATTTCTCTTCTCCTTGAAAATCACAAATAGTATCTCTATAAGAGCTATCAAATGGTGTGGCATCTCTGCACTCCATAGGTAAGAAACTGAACTCCGTTGTGGAATTACCACCAGCTTCAATATTTTCCAGTGAATATAATGATGTCCTATCATGTTCTACAGTCCTGACAGAAGCCTCATTTACTTTTTGCCTCCCCTCAAGTTCCATTATCTTTGCTTGCAGAGACATTACCTATGCAATTCAACATTGAAGCCAACCCCAACACTGTAAGAATGTGTTCTATATCAAAATTCAGATAGCATGTCAAACAATGTTGAACTTAAGAATACATCGTGCTCATGCACATTAACTGAATGATAAATACTGGCTTCACATATGCAGGGAGATAATTTTCAGAAATCAACTCAAAATATCTACTTAAAATAATTAAAAAAGGTAAATTTATTTCATCTTTCTATTCATAACAAAGTGTCGTAGTCTTGTTGATGCCAAGGGGTAAGCGAAAGTGAAGTTCAAAAATTACATCTTTGAAGCCAGAACCTTGCAAACTAGCGATTAGGAACCCCTCCCAGAGCTGCACCTGTTTACAAATGGAAAGAGAAAGAACCTGCAGGATGGGCCAACTAGCAAAGCTGATGGAAGACTGATACACGCTATTAATCACCTCCAACAGGGAGAAACTTATAGATGATTAGATTTGATGAATAAAACAGCCAAGGAAATGGAGCAACAATTTTGTACTATTTTCAAAGCTCACAAGAAGTATCCAGTAAGACATTTTTATCTTCTTTCAGAGTTCATGGCAGGAAACTGGAAATTCTGTGAAAGAAAATGACCGAGAAAACAGAGCAACAAGTTAGTGCCCTATTCACAGCTCACAAGAACTATCCAATAAGGCACTTTTCTCTTCTTTCAAAATTTATGGCAGGAAACTGGAAAGTGGCTTTGACCTTCTTATTGAAGGAATTTTATTAGCAAAAGTACAAGATAAGTTGAAAATAGATCAGATGTAAAAGAGATCTAAGAAATGGGTGAGATGACTACAGACCAAATCCAACAACAAAACAATATTTCACAAATTCTTAAAAATAATGAATATAAGGTCATTAATTTTCAGCGGACAAACATTTAGGAATGTGTGAAACATGTAAATATTTAGAAAGTGTTAAAATATGACACTTTATTTCCAACTTTACAATTGAATAAGCAACACCTTACACCACACACTCATGTCACTGAAAAGAACAAGGAGAAGTGGAACATCTGGTGGTATTAAAATTTGAAATTTCCGTAGAAACTTGTGTGAACCACATATTCATTTGATCAAATGCTCTGCAGAAGGATTGACATACGAAAAGGAAACTAGAAAAGGCTACTGTAGACCTCATAACAAACTATACATAGACTTCGGACCCATTTCAACATATCTTGTCATAACAAACTATACATAGACTTCAGACCCATTTCAACATATCTTGTCATTATACCATAAAACTGCCATAACTATAATGCATATTTTGTCACTGCAATAAAGGAGCAATACAAAAGCCCATCGAAGGACTTAAGCAACAACCTAAGTAGGTTGTTTTGAGTTAAGGGTGCAATATTTTCTTCTTTTTGTGCAGATAAGTGATGTTCAATTTTGGGTGTGATTGCTTAGACTCAAAAGAGTAAAGAAAACTGCCAAAATAATCAACTAGGAAACATATAAAGAATTTCTCTGAGGTTTCCCTACCTCCTGTAGGTTTACTTAGTAGTTATGATTCATGGTAATACCTTTCTTCCATGATACTTGAAGCTCATAGTCATAATCATATATATAAAATGTTAATAATTGCAGGCTTGAAACTTTTGATCATTATTGTCAGACTTGAGATGGTAAAAACCAACGAGTGAGCAACAAGTAGGACAATTTCTTTGTGGTAATGGGGAAAGAACTAGTTAAAATGAGTTGAAGACAAACAAGAATGACCTGATATCCATAAAGAGTACACTATTGAAATAGTCAGGTTAAGATATGGAACCTAGCTAAGTTACAAGCTTCGTGTTGGTGTTTGGCTAGGACAAAATTCGAGACAAATTTGCGAGCCAGTAATATTCAGGGGGAAAAATCATAATTAAGTTCAAATAATATAAATTTGTGTTTTTTGTTATTTACTAATAATATTGGAATACTAATAAATCAATAATAAATACTAACTAATAATACAAAGTAAATAATATATTATTATTAAATACTTATTAAACAATTAAATAATACATTACCAATTACTAACCTAAGCCAATTACTAAATAACTACTTATACTAGTTAAAATACTAACTAAATACATGTTAATAAACTTTAAAAATCTACATTACTGGTTCACCCATTTTTGCAGGCGTGGGGCATTCTGAAACGCACCAGGCACGGACATGGGCTTGAAACGCAAACCCCAACGCCTAGGGTTCGTCTTGGGCATCCGGGTTCACTCGGGATCTTCTCCTAGAAGAACCCAAGCAAAACCGGGTGCCTAGGAACGAACCAGGGTGTTGGGGAGCAGAATCTGCAGGGTTTTTAGTCAAAAACAGTCAATGACAGTTTTTTTTTTTTTAAAATCAAATTTTCACAAAAACCAATGACTTTAAATAATAAAAAACACATTTATAAACCCTAAAAGGCAAGTGAAAGACAAAAGCAAAAGCTAAAACAACACATATGATAAAAACAAAGTGACAAAAGCAAAACCACTTGCCTCTCATTTTTCTTATTTTCTCATTGCATACTTGCTTTCCATTGCTGCTGCAGGGTTGAATCTTCATCAAGCATCATTCTAATCATTTTCCTGCCAAGGTAAGATTTGTATTGTTTTATCTTCTTTTTTTTGTCAGTTCTTTACAACTTACCGAACTAGGGTTTGTTTTTATATTTGTATTTATTTTGTGTTTGTTTTTAAACTTGTAGTTATATATACAACAATGTCTCATAGTTCTTTTTCCATTGGCCAAAGCCAACCCAAAATGGACATTGCACACTCACCACTTTGGAAATATGTGACACTGGTAGAACAAGTTTCAGGTGGTGGGGCCTATGTTTAGAAATGCAACACTTGTGATTGTCAATTTACAAGCTTATATAGTCGGGTGAAAGCTGTAATGTCCCTTTATAAAAATAAAAAAAGTGCAAAGGATGAAGTCGTCCTTCATGAATGGGACGCCACAATGAAGGAACAACACCCAAAGCAAGTCAGCCCATGTGAGGTTTCAAGGGACACCACTCCTTGGGAAGTCACACCATTTGGGAAAAGCCACTTGAAGGGTATTTATGATGGGCAGTTCATGGAAAAAGAGCATGATCAGATTTTATTCAATAAATATTCATATTTGGGCAGCAGATTTGATAATGCATTTGAGGACGAAAACCCTCATTTGTAATTAGACTCAAGGACGAAAACCTTTGAAGTCTATTGTGGTAACTTCATTTAGGAGTTACACTTGTGCTTCACTTTGATTATTTGACTATTCTTATTCGGAATATTTGTCTAAGATAGAAATCAAGAATTCAGTATTTGAAATCACAAATTTGTTATTTTTGATTTCTTTTAATAAATTCCAAAAAAATTGGTGAAAATATCAAAATGATATAGTTTCCAATAAATAGGATTAAGGAAAATATTTTCCGGCAGCTATCTTTGGATCCTAAGGAAGCCACCATGCCTCGCTTCCACATGAATAAGGAAAAGATAGTTGTTCAAGCTACTCTAGTGAACGAAGGAACAACTTACGATGGAAGGTGTTGATGCTATGGATTGCACCCTTTAAAAGAAGACCCGACTTATTTCTTCCACGCGGCACAATGGAGACATTCCTCTTGTTGTGGGTAGCAAGTTTGAGGAATGAATCTCTAGATTAAGGGTAGCTCCCCTTGATGCACCTTTGAAGTCCTTAACTTCTACTGCAAGCAGAACCTAACTAAAATGGTAATGCACCAAAATGATTCGATCTACTCATCTTTTATCAACACTTTACACTAAAAGGAGCGAACAAACACTTTATTTGAACAAAAGACCAGATTGCATGAGTGTTTTAACAAGAGGTTTAATGGATTTATAATGAAGAACCTACCATAGGTGCTCTAGAAGCACACTGTTAGATGGTTGCTCCTTTGCCTCTATACTCCAACCTGGGCACTTCTTGTTAACCTGTAGAAGATCTTGGATACACTAGATATATTGGCGTCGACCTATGAAAGCATTAAGATAAATGACTAAACACAAGGCAATACACGGGCATATGCAAAAGTGTAAAGAATCAAATAGAGGTAAAAATGCTTCTTTTGATTAAAAGACAAAATTGTCAGGGCTTCGCCATACACAAGTGAGATCCTTTTCCCAAAGCTAAGAGGTTACAATATATAGAATTTAGAGAAAGAATCTTGGTCCCTTCAAAGAACAGGGGGCCCATACTGTATTAAACATCTTGGTAAAAGGAATCCGCTCATGCTGCTGTCATCTTTCCATAAATGTGTTTGAAAGAACCATGCTGTAGATGTCACAAACATTGACTTTGCTGCTCAAACTGCATTAAACGTTCATGCTAAAGCATGGGTCGCTTTATTCTTTGAACGACAAGGCCGCCTCTCTATGAAAACTCATGCAACTCCCTTGATGGTTGTTTGGTAGAGACTATTCCATCTGCAAGCAATTACTTCTGCCAACACCTCCTTTGCCACCTGGATTGATCTGGTTCATTCTTGCACTTGGCTGGATGTGTCTTCTGGGATGTTCCAAGCGTTGTCTTATGTGTGCGTAGCCGCGTTCTGGATTTATTGTTCTGCTCTCTCTTTCCTTGCTACTTCTTGTCTTTCCTAGCAATTCGGGCTCTCGGGGCTATTCTTTGTCTCCTCTCGGGCTCCTTTCTTGGCGGGTTGTTGAGCCCATCTTCGGGTCTCCAAGCCTTTGAATTCCTTCGAACAAAACATCTGAAGGAATTTTGTCTTCTCTCCGAGCTTTACCACCCGCTTTTAACGACGCTCAGGCGTTCTGGAATTCTTTCAGACAAATGTTTAAGAATGGGCCCGCGCATGTCAAATTTATGGAAATGGGTTAACAGTTGAAGAAAAGCTAAAGAACATTTCTTTTGAACAAGATGTCTTAAAGAATTCTTTCAGACATCTTGTTCAAAAGAAATGTTCTTTAGCTTTTCTTCAACTGTTAACCCATTTCCATAAATTTGACATGCGCGGGCCCATCCTTAAACATTTGAAAATCAACGGCTATCTTATCACCATAAAATTGACGTCTGCAGGCCCGTCACCATTTGAAAACTAACGGCTCTTTCGCTACCTTGAATTTGATGTTCGCGGGCCTGTCACCAAACATTTGAACTTTCAACGACTAGCTTACCATGTTGAAGTTGACGTTCTCGGGCCCATCATTACCCTTTAGCAATTTCTCGACTTTTGTAAGCGAACTTTTCCGATGGTAAAGTAACCCCTCGGAAAAATGGGAAGGTCCCTTTTTGACGGTCGAGTGTCCTCCGAAAGGGCACTTTACCCTTTGGGCATTTCATTTTCGAATTTCTTCAGACAAAATGTCCGAAGGAATTCCTTCGAACATTTTGTCCGCAAGAATTCGTGCCTTCAGTGTCTTGGCTCTTCCTTGGTGAATTTCTTCGAACAAAATGTTCGAAGGAATTCCTTCAGACATTTTGTTTGAATAAATTCGTCCCTTGGGTTTCTTCATGGATTTTCTTCGGACAAAATGTCCGAAGAAATCCTTCTCTGTCTTCAAACTTTCTCCAAAGGAAAAACCCCCCTTTTTTGGCTTTCTGGCTTGACCCTTTGCAAACGGACCTTCTGCCTTCCGCAAGGGCACTTTGGGTCCAAGGTTGTCCTTCGAAACTTGCTTGAACGGTCCCATTTGTTGTTTTCCTGCCCTCCGCAAGGGTATTTGACCTTCAGGGTTTTGTAAAAGATTTATGTTCCTTTGAACCTGGCCCATCTAACTGTCGATAAAAGGCTTGCCCAAGGTAATTTGCTTGCCCTGCGGAACTCCTTGAAACGAAATGAGTTCCAGATCAACCCAAAATACCTACAAGACTCAAAGCACTTGGTTTTTTTTATAGAAACGGGCCTGCCACAAGGGGAAAACCCAAAAAAAGCAATAAGGTGAATTCATCAAAAACTGGCTAAAAGGGTTTGCAAAAGAAAGAGGGGAGCTTAATTTTGGCCTACAAGACCAAAATTGGTCAACATATTGGGCGATTCATAAGGGAAGCATGCCTGCTATGCTTAAGAAAACCGGTGGCCTACAGGTCCATTGGGTATGGAGTCAGGATACAGCTTGAAAGGCTGGGAATAACCTTGAGAAACTTAAGAACCAAATGAAGATTTTACCCCAAAAGGCAAAGAAAACACACACAAGTTTAAAAAAACTACAAACATGCATAAAAGCATTTAGGGAAAATGAAGAAAAATAGGGAAACTATGTACACAACAAGGGAAGGTTAGTGACAATGTTTAAGATATATCCCATTGACTGGGATATGTAGTTCTCCACCATCCAGCCTGGAGCGCTGAAAAGCATTATGTTGCTTGCAATATGGGCCACTCCACAAGGCATCGAACTTCATGTGCTTTCCAGGTTTAGCTTGGTCTTCATCCCATTTCAAGACAATGTTGCCTTCTAAGAAGTCTTTTGATGAGGATTTCTTGTCAAAATGCTTCTTTGTTTGCTGCTGACGGCTAGTCATGAAAACCATGGCTTGGTCTCTTGCCTCCTGGAGCTCCATTAATTCACAGAATCTGACCTCCATGTTGTCTCTCTCCTCCAATTGCAATTGATGGGCAAGATCCAAGGCTGGTAACCCAAGTGAAATAGAAAGTCGAGCTTCCCTTCCATACACAAGTGTGTATGGTGAATTGCCAACTGCTCTTTTTGGAGTGACCTTGTCTGCCCATAGGGTTGGTTTCAGCTTGGCATGCCAAGTCCTTTGATTCTCCTCCATTGTCCTAATGATCCTGATCAGATTCTTATTAGTGGACTCAGCCAGCCCATTTCCTTGTGGGTAGTAGTTAGAGGAAGTACTAAGATAGATGTCGTATCCTAATGCCCACTCGCTTGTCTTGGTTCCCAAGAAAGCCAATGCATTATCGAAAATGATGGTAGCTGGAACTCCAAATCTTGTCACCAGGTCTTCATAGAAGTCTAGGACTACACTCTCATTGGCTTCCTTCAAAGCAACGGCTTCTACCCATCTCGTGAAATAATCTGTAGCTGTCAAGACCCACTTGTGGCCAGCACTAGGAGGGTTGATTATCCCTATGAAGTCCAGACCCCATCGCATGAACGGTTGTTCCACTTGAATAGGTTGTAGAGGCATTGTAGCCAGGCGTTGTTTTCCATCAAAGCGAGCACATTTCTGGCACTTCCGTACCCAGGCATGAGTGTCTCTGAACAAAGTGAGCCAAAAGTAGCCAGCCCTTATAATCCTTGCAGTTGTGGGCTTATGAGCAAAGTGACCACCAACTAGGCCATCATGAAATTCAGATAGTACCCTGTCAACCTGATTTGAGTCAATGCATCTCAAGAGTACCCTTGAAAAATCCTTTCTAAACAGCACTCCATCAACCAAGACATAAGGAAGGGACTGGAGCCTGAAATATCTCCTCTTAGTTCTATCAAAGCCCTGTGGACACTCCCCAGTTCGAAGGAAATGAACCATGTCTTGTGCCCAGCTCTTTATGATTGCAGGTACTTCTATTGCAGCTTTATCATGGAGTAGCAAAACGCCCTCCTTCTGCTCTTTGAGGTCTGTAGCGAGGTGTTCGCACAGTCCTCTTCCCCTTACCAGCTTGGTGATCTTGATCTCCATATCGTATTCCATTACCTTGGTGATCCACCCTGCCCTCTTTTTATTTAAGTCACGGATCAGCAAGAAATCCTTAATACTAAGATGTGGTACCATAATATGAATGTTGTTGTTTGACAACATATGTCTAAATTTCTTCAGGCTTCGTATAACTGCAAATGCTTGCTTCTCAACATATGTGTACCTAACTTCACAACCTTCTAAACCTTGACTAAAGAATGCGAGAGATTGTTCAAGGTTTTCATCATTTGTTTGAGTGAGCATAGCAGAGATTACCCCTTCACTTCCAAAGGTGTAGAGGTTGATATCCTTGGAGAAATCAGGACTGGTCAAGGTGGGAGCCTGGGCAAGAGCTTGCTTAATCCCTTCAAAACTCTCTTTCCTTCGTGTTGTCCATGTAAACGTCTCATCTTTCTTCAGCATGGAAGTTAGTGGCTTGACTATTTCAGCAAAATTAAGGATGAATCTCCTAATAAAGTTTATTTTGCCAAAGAAGCTTTGCAGGCCCTTCTTATGTTCAGGCAAGGACAGTGTTAAAATGGCATGTACTCTTTCCAGATCAATGGTCAAGCCCTTTATAGAAACGCCATGACCCAGAAGTTTGCATTCATGGACAGCGAACACACATTTCTTTGGGTTGAGAGAGATGTCGAACTCTCTACACCTCTCAAAAATTTGCCTCAAGTGTTTCAGATGTTGTCCTGCATCTTTGGAGAAAACTATCACGTCGTCAAAATAAACCAACACAATATCATTTATCAAACTTTGGAAATCCATATCCATAGCTCATTGGAAGGTAGCTCCAACATTTGACAATCCGAATGGCATCTTTCTGTAGGCGAAAGTTCCCCACTTGGTGGTGAAGGTTGTCTTGTACTAGTCGCAGTCTTGCACCAAAATTTGATTGTACCCGGAGTACCCATCCAAGAGAGAGAAACATTCACTGCCTGTCACCATCTGGAGGATCTGCTTCATACTTGGGAGGGGATAGTGATCTCTTAACGAGGCTCTATTCAGGTCTCTGAAATCGACACATAATCTGATCTCCCCATTCTTCTTCCTAACGAGACCAGATTGGCCAGCCAAGAAGAGTATTTGATAGAAAAAATGACCTTGGACTCAATCAGCTTGGTCAGTTCCTTCTGCATGAGAGGTTCAATCTTTGGATTGATTGGCCTTTGTTTTTGTTTGATGGGTTTGGCACCTTCTTCCAGTTCAATGGTGTGTTGAACCAAGCTTGGGTCAAAACCCTTTAAATCGCTATACTCCCAAGCAAAGACATCGGCAAACTCTTGGCATAACAAAATGAAAAAATGTCTTTCATCATTTGTACATACCTTCCCAAGTGCAAGCAACCTATCCTTGAATATTTCGACTCTTTCGTAATTCTCCTTCTTGGTTGTGATGCTTGCTTTGTCATCTTTGAGTTGGTCATCCTCATTGAAGATGCTTTCGAGAGTGACCAAACCTTTAGGAAGTTTGTTGTTCTTCAGTTGAACAATCTAGCCATCATACTGCTGTTGCAGCTTGGATTAATTCTTAGAAGCGAACTCAGCGTCCTCCTGTAATAAAAGTGCTATCTATTGGTCACTGTCAAACTCCTGCCAATTGGTGACATTATCAGGTTTGGAGGGTCTTATTATCACTTTTAAATGGTGTTGATTGTTGTCCTGACTTTTTCCTTTGGGAATGTCAAACTGAGCACCAACTGCTGTTAGTCTGTCTACTTGCTTATTTTGCTCTCTTGGGATGAAAATGATGTTGAAAGCAATGAAGCTTTCTATTAAGCCCCACACCCTGTGCTTGTAAGACTTAAGCAAGGAATTCTTGGTCGAGTTTTGACCTCTCCCTTGGTTTACAATTAACTCACTGTCTCCAAAAACCTGCAATTTTTTTATTCCTCTTTTTCTTGCCCAATCTAAACCATGAACAAGAGACTCATATTCTGCAACATTGCAAGTGCAGGGGAATTGAAACCTGAAAGTTGAAAAATATTTTTTCTTTGAGGGTGAAACTAGCATTGCTCCACCACAAACTCCTAACTTGCTTCTTGATCCATCGAAGAAAAGTTGCCACAAACCACAACTCTCTTGGTTTGCCTTCATTAGATTTGGCATGAAAGTACTTTTTTCATGCATGCAGTAAACCCCAAGACCTGCCTCTTCGATGAATTTGTAAGGATCATGTTCAAAATTGTCATTTCCCCATTCATCTAAGAGCAGGTCAGCAACTCTTTCAAGGGAAGAAGGTGGGGATTGGTCTACCTGAAATTCTTCTTCATCAATGATGGCGTAGCTGACATTTGCCGCCTTGAACGAGTATGGCTCCAGGTGATCTTTGTGGATAGGCTCCGACTCAATGTTCACTTTGGTTCCATATTTAGTCCTAAAAACCATGCAAGACCAGTTTGCTCCTAAGTACCCACCTATCTTGGACGTGAAATCCCTAGATCAGCAAAAAGCGAAGTAAGGGGGAACATCCGCCACTACCACATCATGGGGAACGGAAAAGGTTGGACAAGCATGGATAGTTAAATTCAAACCTCTCACCATTTCCAATGTCTTAGCTGGTGATCCGTCCAATTATAGATCTCCCTTAGTCATTTGCTCATAGTTGAGTCCAAGCTTATCAGCTATGCATTTGAGCATTATTGAAGTGCTTGCTCCACTGTCAATGATGCAATTGTGGACCCAAAAATCTCCAACAATCAAAGATAGAAAGGAGGGACCTTTTCATCTTTCTTTGCTTGACCTCTGGTGGAAGGAGCACCATTCATAATCAACACATTATCAGCGTTTGTTAGAACAGCGTGCTCACTCAGCCCATGCAATTCCTTTTGGAGTATATCCTTTTGTCTCGGCATTGCTAAAGAATCCCACAATGCGATATTCATGTGCAGCGTCTTCATTTGGTCCACCACATTGATTGGAGGGTTGCCCCCTTCGAATTTTCTTTGGGGGCATTTAAAGCTTGAGGTGCAACCCGAGGAGTTGAAGCTGCAACTGGTTGTCTGTAATTGGGAAACTTATGGTTCACTTGTGATGAAAAAGATGTCGCAGATGCTTGAGTAGCTGCTTGAGCTTCTTCCATAGCTCTCTTTTTGGACCTGGTGTTGGCTACAACACAATCATCCTGATTATTTGTACTCCCCACATAATTGACTACGTAGAATTCCCCTTCCAGGTGGTTCATAAGAGTGGACTCAGATTGAACTTGCCTGCTATCCATTCTAGGTTGCGTTGGCGCCTCAAAAATTGAGAATTGGGCTATCTGATCATCTGGAGTGTGCATACATTGATTTGGTAGTTCATTAGCATAAGCAACCTGTTTTGGAACATACCCCAGGGGTGAGCAATTACGTTGTTCCTGTACCAAATTATTTTGAGTGGGGACAAGAGCCTTGGACGATGAAGGGGCACTTGGATTATAACTTTGATAAGGTCTGACCTGGGTAATCTGACCCTGTCCTTGATTATAATTTTGGAAAGGAGGTCTATTCACTTGCCCAAACTGTTGGTATCCTTGATTTGGCCGATAGCTTTGAGCTTGTTGCCTCTTGAGAGCCACTAATTCGTTGGTAACACTCTGCAACAAACTCTTAACTTCATGGAGGTCATTTGGCGACGTAGCAACCGGCTTCTCTACACTAGGCAGAGGAGCTAAAGTGGGTGAAGCGGTGTGAACTGAGGGTTGCAATTCAAAAAAGAGTGGCATATGAGGTCTAGGAGCTATCTTTCCTGCTTGCACCAAACAATTTTCGGCAGCTATGGCTATTTCATAAGCAACGGGTAACACTTGTCCACCCATGGACTGTATCATGACAGCAATGTTGTTGTTCAAAGCCTTTAAGTAGTAAAAAAAAACATAGCTTGGGGCCGGCCTCACTAAAATGGGGATTCTATTCCAAGTCTTTTGGAACCTAGTATTAAAATCTTGCATAAATTCATGCGGAGCTCTTTTCATAGTGGTCAATTGCTCAACTAGAGAGAGATGGTCACTCTTCTCTCCAAATCTATTTGTTAAGAGGGTGCCTAATTCGTTCCATGAGCTGACTGAATTCATAGGGAAGGTCCAAAACCTTACCTTTAAAGGATAATGCCAGTAACCTCATGGCTACGTTTTCTTCAGTGACATTATGGATATTGTAGAGGTTGGCTATATTTCTGATATGCTCAATAGCGGTAATTGGCCCCTCTCCATTAAAAGGAGGAACACTTTTAAGGGTTGTCGCTGGGATTGGGTCACACTATAGAAGGTTTAAAGGGCTCTGACCATTGATGGCCACAAAAGGTAAAGCCATGGCGATGATAGGGTTCAACCCGGGTCTCCTTGTGTAGGTGTATTTTATGGCAGGTCTGAGAAATTGGTTTGTTGTGTAAGAATGAGTCTTTGCAAACCTTTGCCGCTTTGCTGAGTTTAAAGGCAGCTCGACGAATTCGAAAGGAACACCCTTCGAAGATCTTGCGGTGACCTTAGGCATGTGATGCTACGTTGATCTCTAACCAGAGACTGAGTTCTTAAAATGGAGTCACCAGATGCTAGGTTAGTTTGCTCACTCTTGCAGTAACAGGACCAGCACCAATCCTAAAACTTCACAAAGCATAAAAAATGGTCCCATCGAGCGTGCCAAAAACTGTTGACACTATGGATTGCACCCTTTAAAAGAAGACTCGGCTTCTTTCTTCCACGCGGCACAATAGAGACATTCCTCTTGTTGTGGGTACAAACTTTGAGGAATGAATCTCTATATTAAGGGCTAGCTCTCCTTGATGCACCTTTGAGGTCCTTAACTTCTACTGCCAATAATGGGGGGTTTAAAAAGAGAAAAAGGATGTTACAAAAATAGAACCTAACTAAAATGGTGATGCACCAAAATGATTCGATCTAATCTTTTATCAACACTTTACACCAAAAGGAGCAAACAGACACTTTATTTGAACAAGAAACCAGACTGCACGAGTGTTTCAACAAGAGGTTTAATGGAGTTATAATGAAGAAGAACCTACCATAGGTGCTCTAGAAGCACACTGTTCAATGGTTGCTCCTCTGCCTCTATACTCCAACCTGGGCACTTCCTGTTAACCTGCAGAAGAAGATCTTGGATGCACTAGATATATTGGCATCGACCTATGAAAGCATTAAGATAAATGACTAAACACAAGGCAATACACGAGCATATGCAAAAGTGTAAAGAATCAGATAGAGGTAAAAATGCTTCTTTTGATTAAAAGACAAAATTGTCAGGGCTTCACCATACACAAGTGAGAGATCATTTTTCCAAAGCTGAGAGGTTACACTATATAGAATTTAGAGAAAGAATCTTGGTCCCTTCAAAGAACAAGCAGCCCATACTGTTTTAAACACCTTGGTAAATGGAATCCGCTCATGCTGCTGTCATCTTTCCATAAATGTGTATGAAAGAACCATGTTGTAGATGTCACAAACATTGACTTTGTTGCTCAAACCACATTAAACGTTCCTGCTAAAGCATGGGTCGCTTTATTCTTTGAACGACAAGGCCGCCTCTTTATGAAAACTCATGCAACTCCCTTGATGGTTGTTTAGTAGAGCCTATTCCATCTGCAAGCAATTACTTCTCCTACCGACACCTCCTTTGCCACCTGGACTGATCTAGTTCGTTCCTGCACTTGGCTGGATGTGTCTTCTAGAACATTCCAAGCGTTGTCTTATGTGTGCGTAGCCGCGTTCTAGATTTACTATTCTGCTCTCTCTTTCCTTGCTACTTCTTGTCTTTTCCTAGCAATTCGGGCTCTCGGGGCTATTCTTTGTCTCCTCTCGGGCACCATTCTTGGCGGGTCACTGAATCCATCTTCGAGTATCCAAGCCTTTGAATTCCTTCGGACAAAACATCCAAAGGAAATCCTTCGGACACTTGTCCGAAGGAATTCTGTCTTCTCTCTGAGCATTACCACCCGTTTTTAACGACGCTCAGGCGTTCTAGAATTCTTTCGGACGAATGTCTGAAAGAATTCTTTCGGCATCTTGTCCGAAAGAAATGTTCTTTAGCTTTTCTTCAACTGTTAACCCATTTCCATAAATATGACATGTGCGGGCCCATCCTTAAACATTTGAAAATCAACGGCTATCTTATCACCATAAAATTGACGTCTGCGGGCCCATCACCATTTGAAAACTAACGGCTCTTTCGCTACCTTGAATTTGATGTTCGCGGGCCTGTCACCAGACATTTGAACTTTCAACGGATAGCTTACCATGTTGAAGTTGACATTTTCGGGCCCGTCGCTACCCTTTAGCAATTTTTCGGCTTTTGTAAGCGGACTTTTTCGAGGGTAAAGTAACCCTTTGGAAAAATGGGAAGGTCCCTTTTTGATGGCCGAGTGTCCTCCGAAAGGGCACTTTACCCTTCGGGCATTTCGTTTCCGAATTTCTTCGGACAAAATGTTCGAAGGAATTCCTTCGAACATTTTGTCCGAAGAATTCATGCCTTCAGTGTCTCGGCTCTTCCTTGGAAGAATTTGTGCCTTCAGTGTCTCGACTCTTCCTTGGTGAATTTCGGACAAAATGTTCGAAGGAATTCCTTCAAACATTTTGTTCGAAGAAATTCGTCCCTTGGGTTTCTTCATGGATTTTCTTTGGACAAAATGTCTGAAGAAATCCTTCTTTATCTTCAAACTTTCTCCAAAGGAAAAACCCCCCTTTTTTGGCTTTCTGTCTTGACCCTTTGAAAACGGAACTTTTGCCCTCCGCAAGGGCACTTTGGGTCCAAAGTTATCATTCGGAAATTGTTTGAACGGTCCCATTTGTTGCTTTCCTGCCCTCCGCAAGGGTATCTGACCTTCGGGGTTTTGTAAAAGATTTATTTCTCTTTGAAACTGGCCCATTTAACTATCGATAAAGGTTTGCCCGGGGTAATTTGCTTGGCCTGCGGAACTCCTTGAAACGAAATGAGTTCCAGATCAACCCAAAATACCTGCAAGACTTAAAGCACTTGGTTTTTTAAATAGAAACGGGCCGCTCACAAGGGGAAACCCAAAAATTGCAGTAAGGTGAATTCATCAAAAATTGGCTAACAGGGTTTGCAACAAAAGTGAAAGGGGAGTCTAATTTTGGCCTGCAGGACCAAAATTGGTCAACAGGAGGGATTGGACGTAATAGAGATGGAAAAATTCACTTCCTATTTGTTAAAAACTTGGGAACCTCTACCAATAACATAGCTGAAATTAAAGCTATTCGTAGAGGAATAAAGGAGGCTATTAAAATAGGATGGCGAAAGCTCAAAATCCAATCAGATTCCATAATCATGATAAACTTATTGAGTAATTCTAGGAATGGTCATCCTCCGCAGTAAAGAATTGCTAAGGAAGTTTGTGAAATAAGAAATCTTCAGCAAAAGGTTCAAGAAATTCAGTTCACCCACATCCCCAGACATAATAACAAAGTTGTTGATGGACTGGCAAATTGGGCTATTAACAACAAGGATATCTTCTGCTATGGGCCACCTCCTCTATGGTGGTCAACTAAGATTCAAGAAGAAATTAGGAAAATCACAAACCTTGACTCTTCTCATTGAATATTCATATTGTCATTTTTGTTTATAGTGCAAGAGATATGGCTAATAGCTTCCATGCTTGGCATGGTCGAGTATGTAATTCAACATTTATTTCAATATAATGGGTAACTTAAAATATATATATATGATTAAAGAAAAATCCAAATTTAAGTATTTCGATCCCATTGGGGATAATAAAGTGGTATCAGAGTTGTTTTCTTGCCAAACTATGAACCATGGCGTCACTACACAAGAATAGTGTGAACAATTTTGATCAATACAAAACTCTTACAGCAAAGATTCGAAAAGAAATCTCATTTTCAGACTTTATGGAGTTGAGTGAGTCACAGAATGGAACAGGGCACTATGAGGAAGTATGGTCAGGTAAAACAAAAAAGTCAAGATCAAAAGAAACTCTGCATGCAAGTTGAAGGTAAGGATCCTTGGGTGGTGAAATATATTTAATTAACTTCTAATGATTGCATATGTCAACAAGATATTGATGAAGTCAAGGTAGAAAGGGCTTCACTTGTTGAGTGTGAAGAGTTCAAGGTGAAGGAAGTTGCACCAAATCTTGCACTATCCTTCAAAATTCCAAAAGGCGAACACTTTGATGATAGCCCAAACATAGGACATACAGGTTATTTGATTCAAGTTCATATTTTTTTTGGCATGTGGGATCCAGATGATCTTTTGAGACTGAAGAACATCATGTCAATACAACTGATGACAATGGGTAGGGTAACAAAGCAGAGGGTAAAGATAATTCTCTCTTAGGGATGGAAAGATTTATAGAACCATCCAGTTCAAGCATGAATATACTAGATTTTGCTTCAGCACCTTTAATGGACCAGAGGCAGAAGAAAAAAAAGAGAACAAGGCTACGAAGGTTGTCATCTATTGATAAGGATGGAGAACCTTCAAAGAAACTCCTCTTGCCTGGTACAGTGGAAGAAAGGGGTGCAAACATTACAAAATATTGTTGTCAAAGATATCAACTTTTCTCAAAATTCTATGAATGTGGTATTGTTGAGCCAGCATCAACAAATGGACTTGTTAAGGACATGGACCAACTGCCTATGAACATTGTAAGAGGCATGGCAAAAGTTGGATCGACAATACTGTTTAAAATTTTCCACAATTTTTCCATCAAATATTGGAAGGTAATAAGGAGGTTTCTTTAAGTGGGATCTCCTCTCATAAGAGTGTATGGATCCATCTACTTCAATTCTAAAACAGATCCATCACTTGCAAGGTTGGAATTTGGCTGATCCTACTTTGTTGTTGCACAGATTGAATTGGATGAATTTGAGAACTATTTTGTTCTAGTAGCAACCGTTGCATGTGACCATTCTCTCTTATGGACCGTCAAAGAATCAATTTACATGCTTGAAATATTTTTGCAGCAAGTTTCTTGACAAGTGATAGAAACTGGAAAAAGACTTCATTCTTCAGGTATTAAAAAGTATCACTGTTGTCAACCTGGAGTTGCACCGTGAATCGAAGACGTGCTGAAATGGCTAATCCTCTCTCTAGTTGAAACAATGGGATCTTCTCACGAGGGTGGATGCCTCAATGGTGAGAAGAACCTCCAGAAAAAGCCGGTTCCTGTAAGATGTATCAATGAGGATCTCTACTCTCCGTTGCAGACTACCATGGAAAAGGGAGAAAGAAACTTGAAGGGGAAATCCTACCTAATGACGGTGATACACCAAAATGTTGATCCACCCTACTTGGAACCTTGAACACTAAATCAAACAAGGGAAAAGGAAGACCTTTGATTTCAATTGATCACTATGCATAAGTATTTCATGAGAAGATTCGATCCAATAACAAAAACATGGGGAAAAACGATGAAGAGAGGTCTGACACAAAACACTTTGCAGCCACCTAACATCCACTTACAGTTTCCGCAAAAGACATAAAACACTGATTATGACCTACATAACATGATCAGTTAGCAACTAGGTATGAATCAAAATTTGGGAAGGGAGAAAAATCTACCACGTATGCAAATTACTGAACGAATGTACAGTATAGCAGCGCTTGAAATCTGAAAATATAGTCCTATTGATTAAAACATGTTACACAACTCACCAATGGCAGAGTCTGGTCTTACCAAGAGGGGTGGATTTCACAACGCTGAAAAGCCATTAATATAGAAATTACAAAAAACCAAGAGATTGGCATTGGAAATAGGAGAAGTTAACTCTTCATTAGCCCAAGTCCAAATTGAGTTGCATGAGTCTTCCAAATTTGTCTTTCCTTGGCTTATACCTGGTTGTCTTGCATGAAGAATCCTTGGCATTGAAAAAAAAAAAAAGAAGACAAGTTTTGGATGCATGAAATCTACAAATAGATGTCTTGACTTAAAAACCAATCAACTCCAAAACAAGAGTAGTCAAATCCACTCGAACTGCTGGAAGGTTTGAAAGTCTCCCCTTTGCATGAAATCAATGCAAATGCCAAATTAAGAATTACGTTTGAACCGTCG
Organism: Torreya grandis; assembly: GCA_037957365.1. Classification (NCBI taxonomy): domain Eukaryota; kingdom Viridiplantae; phylum Streptophyta; class Pinopsida; order Cupressales; family Taxaceae; genus Torreya; species Torreya grandis. The sequence goes on from JARHVA010000844.1 coordinate 3,762,129, forward strand.
GAACGTTTCAAGCTTTGAGACAAACGAGAGTGCGTGCATGGAATTTTTGGCTGTTTGAAACGTTCAATGCTCTGTCCGCTCATCATGCAAGACAACTCTATTTTTAGAACTGAAGCATGCTTACTTTCTTAAATGCGTTCACTTCATTGGAGTCACTCAAGTTAGTCTGTGCATGATATTTGTTTATCCTGCTTTTGTCTTTATTATGCGTTTGTTTTACTTCTTGTTCAGTTCTGGCTCAGTCATGTTTGCGTTTTCTCTGGCTTTTTCCGTGTTCTACTTTAATTCGGGATTCAGGCTTTATTTTAGTTTTGGTACTTCGGACAAATTGTCTGAAGGACTCTCCATCTCTTCTCTTTCCCGAGCTTGGCATTTCCTTTTCTCTTTTTTGGCCCTAGCTTACGCCCTTGTCTTTTCTATCGGGCTTTTTGTCCCTCCCGAATTCCTTCAGACTTTTTTGTCCGAAGGAATTCGTTACCTTGCCAATTTTCCCGAATTTATTCTTTAGGCTCTTATGTCTTGCCCTTTGGTTTTCTTCAGACTTTTGTTGACTTCATATTCTCGCGGATTTCCTGTTTGACAATTATTCCGAATGATTTCCTTAAATTTTCTTATTTCCTTCTTTGCCTTTGTTTTTAATTTCTATCGGGCTTTTGTCCTACCGAATTCCTTCAAAAATTTTGTTCGAAGGAAATTCTTTTCCGTTTGTGCCTTTGCTTTTATGAAGGTGCCCTCCGCAAGAGCTTCTGCTTCCCAAAAATGCCCTTCGGGCCTTTTGATTTGGTCCTATCTTTGGCTTTGGTGCCCCCCACATGGGGATGTTCTTCCATAAGTGCCCTTCGGAAGAATTATAAAGGTCCACTTCGCTGCAAAGTGTCCTCCGCAAGGGCTATTCGTCCTCAAAAGTGCCTTTCAAAAATTTTGAAAGGGTCCTGCCACCGATCAAGTGCCCTCCGCAAGGGTATGCCTGCCTTCAAAAGTGCCCTTCGAAAGAATTGTCAGGCACCCGGGCTTTTTGAAATTGTCCTTCGAATGAATTTTCTTGACTTGAAAACCATAAAGTGAACCAATCCGAAAGGTACATACCCTTCGAGACTTTTGAATTGGACCTTCTCGAAGGGCAAGTGCCCTTCGGGTCTTCTCAACTATGCTTTTCCCTTTTTCTTTCGGACAAAAAGTCCGAACTGCCGCTTAGTCATTTTTTCGGACTTTTACACAATACTTTGTGAGCTATTTCTCTCAGACAAAATGTCCGAAGAATTAGTCCACCTCTTATAGCCCGAAAAAATTCTTGAGAAGACAAAATATATAAACTTACAGATTGTATGTCTTGGCTGTATTTGTACATTTCGCTGTAATCAAGCAAGCTCCTTGGAAACCTCTGAATGACTAAAATTCACCTGGCTGTAGATGACCACTTGGGTGGCTGTAAACACTCATTTAAGGACCCCAAAACTGATTCACAAGACAAACTTGGTACCATAGCAAAGTTCCAAATGGTAGGGGTGACAATTTGCCCTTCGAGGGGTAAAATTGTCAACATTTTTGGCAACTCTGTTGGGAAGCATGCTTGCTATGCTAAAGAACTCAGACCATATAGATGTTATTCTAAGTCCTAAATGGGGACCCTGATTTTTGACTGAAAATCTCCTCTTGATTGTGGCTAAAATAACCTTTCTCCCTCAAAAAGGAAGAAAAAAAACAAGAAAACAGGAAAACTAACTAAGAAGCAAATGTGCAAACAAGCATTTATTGAACAAAACTGAAGCAAACTACTGTGATTGAACAACACTTGGAGGAAAGCAAAAACAAACTATGTACATAGAGCTTTGCTCTTCAATAGCAATGTTTCAAATGTATCCCATTGACTAGGATTGGAAGCTCTTGGTCGTCCCTATTGGCAAGTTGGAAGGCATTGTGGGATATACAGCTGGAGACCATGTATTAGCCACTCCAAAGGGAATCAAACTTCGTGTGCCTTCCTGGTTTGGCTCGATCCTCATTCCACTTGAAGACCAAATCTCCTTCATTGAAGCTTCGTAAGAAAGCTCCTTTGTCAAACGTTCTTTTCACCTGTGCCTGATGACTTTCCATGGCTAGCATGGATTAATTTCTTGTCTCTTCCAACTCCATAAGCTCTACATACCTGATTTCCATAGGCTCATTCTCCAACAACTCAAGTCGATGCATTAGTTCTAAAGCTAGAAACTCAAGAGAAATAGGTAACCTTGTTTCCTTACCATATACTATCTTGTATGGAGAGTTGGCTATTGACCTTTTGTAAGTGATCATATCAGCCCATAGAGCTAACTTCAACTTGAGATGCCATGACCACTAATTGTCTTCAATAGTCCTTTGTATGATCCTTAAGAAGTTCTTGTTTGTAGATTCAGCAAAGGCCATATCCTTGTGGATAATAGTTTGATGAAGTGCTGAGATAAACTCTGTGTTGGACAGCCCATTCGCTAATCCTAGATCCCACAAAAGCCATTGCATTGTCAGAAATAATAGTTGAAGGAACTCCAAATCTAGTAAGCAAACCTTCAAAGAAATCAAGAACGTTAGTTTCATTTGCTTCTTTTAATGCAATCACTTCTATCCAATGTGTGAAGTAATCCGTAGTTATTAAAATCCACTTATGCCCTAAACTCGAAAGAGGATTAATGAGACCAATAAAGTCCAATCCCCACTAAACAAAACGCTGATCCACTGCAACTGGTTGAAGGGGCAGGGCTGCAAGTTTAACTTTTCCTACAAACATAGCACATTGTTTGCACTTCCTAACCCATGTATGGCAATTGCCAAATATAGTAGGCCAATACTACCCACCTCTCATGATTTTAAGTGTTGTAGTTCTTGCGAAAAAGTGTCCTCCATGTCTATCATGGAATTCTTCGAGTAATCTGAGTTTGGCTTGGTTCCACACATCTTAGTAACATTCTATTAATATCCTTTTTGAACAAAACATCATCAACGAGCAAGAATGAAATTGATTGCAATCTGAAATACCTTCTTTTTGAAGCACTTAGGTGAGAAGGGTAAAAACCATCTTGCACATAGCTTACCAAATCACGAAACCAGTTGGAAGGTGAGGTGTGAACAACAGAAATCTCTTCATCAATTGACACTAAAACAACTTCATTAGTTTTTTGCAAGTCCTGAACTAAATGCTCACAGTTTTTTGCCTCTAACTAGCTTTGTAACCTTAATTTTCACATCATATTCCATTACCTTGGTTATCCAACCAGCTCTCTTCTCATTTATGTCTTTGTTCGGAAGAAATTCTTTGATGCTTGGATGAGCAACCATTAGATGTATTTTATTATTAGATAAGTGCCTAAATTTCTTCATAGATCTTATAACTGAAAGAACATGCTTTTCAACAAAAAAATACTTTGTTTCATACTCCTCCAAACCTTCGCTGTTGAAAGTTATTCGCTGTTCCAAATCTTCATGATTCTGCTACATAAGAATGCCTGAAATGGTGTCCATATTAGCATATCTATACAGAATGAAATCTTTCATAAAATCCAGATTTAAGAGCGTAGGAGCACTTGCTATTGCTTTCTTAACATCTTCAAACATTTTTACTCCCTCCTTGGACCAGCTGAAGTTCTGATTTTTCTTTAGCATGGTTGTAAGTGGTTTAGCTACAATAGTGAAATCTGAAATATATCTCCTTATAAAGTTGATTTTTCCAAAGAAACTTTGCAAAGCCTTTTTGCTCTTAAGCAAGGAGAGTGCAAAAATGGATTGAATCCTTTCAGAATCTATGTTTAAACCATGCTTTGAAACATGTCCAAGAAGATTATCTTCATGAACTGAAAATACACACTTTTTGGGATTTAGAGATATCCCAAATTGCATTCACCTTTCAAAAACTTGCTTGAGATGAACCATGTGATATTCTGCATCTTTTGAAAACACTGTTATATCATCCAAATAAACAAGCACAACCCTGTTAAGAAGAACTTGGAAGGCCATATCCATGGCTCTCTGAAAGGTTGCTCCAGCATTAGACAAACCGAATGGCATCTTTCTGTATGCACATGTCTCCCACTTAGTCGTAAAGGTTGTCTTGAATTGGTCATCTTCTTTGACCAAAATCTAATTGTAACCACTATATCCATCCAACAAAGAAAACCTCTTTGAACCTGCAACAAGTTGTAAAATTTGTTCCATTGATGGCAATGGATAGTGGTCTTTAAGCGAAGCCCTGTTTAAATCATGAAAATCAACACACAAAAGAATCTCACTATTCTTTTTCCATACTGAAACGAGGTTCGCCACCCAAGTTGAGTGTTTGATTGAAAATATAATCGCTGATTCTATGATCTTGTGAAGCTCAGAGCTCATCAAAGGCTCAAGCTTTGGATTGATTGGCCTTTGTCTTTATCTCACTAATTTAGTTTCCTCTTCTAACTCAATGGTGTGTTGAGCCAAACTTGGATCAAAACCTTTGAGATCACTATACTGCCATGTGAATATATCAGCAAAACTCGTGAATAAATCAATGAAAGCTTTCTTTTGTGGAGTGCATACCTTGTCCAATTTCAAAATTTTACCAGCTGCAATCTCTAAATTGGCATAGTGCTCTTCCTTTGTTGACAAAGATGATTTATCTTTCCTTAGCTCATTGTCTTCACTGAAAATATTTTCAACAGTGACCAATCCCTTGGGTAGCCTATTCGTTTTCAGTTGTACAATTTGATCACCATACTGCTTTAAGTGTTTCGACGAATTTTTTGAAAAAAACTCAGCCTCTTCCTGCAAAAATATCACAATTTGATTGTCATTTTCAAACACCTGTCAATTCTCTTGGTTATCCGAAACATAAGGCCTTACAACTACCCTTATATGTGACTGTAAATTATCACTTTTCACATCAGCAAAAATGTCAAATTGTGCCCCAACAGTGGCCAACCTATCAACATGTTTATTCCTATCTCTTGGTATTGCCAGAGTATTAAAAGCCTAAAAATCAAGTAAATCCCAAACTCTGTGTTTGTAAGATTTAAGCAATAGATTCTTGCATACATTCAAACCTCTTACTTGGTGGACTATAAGTTCACTATCTCCAAACACTTGCAAACAATTTAATTTCATCTTCCTATCCCACTGCAAACCGTGAACTAGTGCTTCATATTCAGCAACATTGTTTGAACAGCCAAACTGAAATTTAATAGAAGAGAAATACCTTTGTTCTGTAAGAGAAATTAATATAACTCTAGCACCGGTTTCATGCTTATTTCTCGATCCATCAAAGTACAATTGCCACAAGCCTTCATTAGATTCGTCTTTTTTGACCATGGATGGAATTGGTGCATTGCTCTCATGAAGACAATACATATCAAGACCTTCATCTTCAATCAACTTGTAGGGATCATGCTCATGCAAGGTAGAAGCCCACTCATCAAGAAACAAATCTGGAACTCCATCCAAAGGCGAGTCTTTTTGTACATCACGAGTTTGTAATATTTCATCTGAGATGATACAATTTGCATTGACCACACTTGGCGTATAAGGCTCCATATGAAAAAGTTCAATAGGCTTTGAATGAATTATTACCTTTGTACCATACCTGGTTTTGAACAACAAATAGGTCCAATTAGCTAATAAATATCCCCCAATCTTTGAGGTGAAGTCCCTTGAAAGGCACATAACGAAATAAGGAGGCAAGTCTACCACTACAACATCCTGTTTAATAGTAACGTTAGGACAAGCATATAATATCAATTTCAAATCTTTGATAATGCCTACCATCTTTGCTGGTGAACCATCCAACTACAATACCTCTTTAGTATTTGGCTCATAAACAAGACTGAGCTCGTCTGCAATCTGTTTGGGCATTACTATACTGTTAGCTCCACTATCCACCATACAATTATGAATCAAAGTATCACCCACTATCAAAGAAAGATAAAAAAGGGGAGTTTTATTTTATTTCAGTTTTGTCCATCTTTGACATCTTATCTCCTTGTTGCACATGTTGCTTAGTTGGCTGATCCGAATTTGTCAAGACAACACCTTTCTCAACCGGTTTTGGAGACAATTAAAGAGCTAAAAGTTTTTCAATGAGTTTATCCTTTTGCCCTGAAATTGAAAGAGAATCCCACAGGTTAACTTCTTCATTTGATCTACAATACTGAACTGAGATGCACTAACTTTTGATTGCACTTTCTGTGGTACTTGCTGCTCACAAATTAGAGATATTCGTTGCACTTTACTAACCTCTATATTCTGATTTTTCTAGACTATGGGGGTAGCAAGCTGCACTTTTGTACTTTTAACAACAATACTAGGAGTACTTGAAGTATTTGCTACCGCTGGGGCTTCATCAACAACTGTTTTTTTAGTTCTCTGATAGCTTATAGCTGCAACTTGACCACTTGAATCGTTAGTTTTCACATCCTAAGTAAATGCAACATGATCATTGACCTGCCAATTTACATTAATAGCATCAGGCTGCCCTTGAACTTGATGAGTCACTCCTTGTGATGTCAACCATGTATCTTGATATTGACCTCCTTGAAAAGAGAACTCTTCTTGTCTCATCTGCGGCATGGTAATGTTCTGTTATACCAAGGCTTGGTTTTGAGCATCATTGAGATTTGAGGACTGTCAACCTGAATCCTGCACCAAATTATTTTGAAGTGGGGTTGGAACAATGGGTTTTGAAGTGGAAGGAGCATTCGGATCAAGAGCAGCATATGGTTTAGCTGGAGTTATGGCTTCTTGTGCTTGATAAGGTGGTCTATTTTCTCTGAAACCCTGATAAAGAGACCTTTGATTTTTGAACGATAGATAGTTGTTCTGATTTTGTTGTTGATAAGCACTATTTCACTGAGATTGTTGTCTTTTGAGCTGTACTATTTCATTTCCAAAAGATTGTAGCAAACTTTTCAACTCTCCTATCTCATTAGCTTGACTAGTAGGCGCTGCAATAGGAATTTGAGGTGCTAGAATTGGAGCCAAAGATGAAATTTGAGGAACTTGAGGGGTTGGTACAAAACTTATTTCAAGAAATATGGGCATTGGAAGTCTTGGAGAAACCTTACCTGCTTGTATCAAACTATTTTTTGCCCTTATTGCAACTTTATAAGCATCTAGCAAAGTAGTACCACCCATTGATTGTATCATCACACTAATATCAAAATTAAGAGCTTTCAAAAAATACAGAAATGCATATTCAGAGGATGGCCTAATCAAAACTGGTATCCTGGTCCATGTCTTCTGGAATCTAAGATTAAAATTGGACATGAACTCATGAAGAGCTCTTTGTATGGCAGTTAATTGCTCAATTAAAAATAAATGATCAGATTTGTCTTCAAATTGCTTGACTAAGGCTGCAATTCATCCCAGGTGGAAATGGATCTAAGTGGGAGGGTTCTATACCACTGTAATGTTTTTTCTTTAAAAGAAACAACAAGCAATCTAATAACAACATTATCCTCAACAACATCATGAACTGAACAAAGATTAGCCACATCCTGGATATGTTCAATAGAGGTTGTTTGATTTTCTCTTAAGAAGAATGGAATACTTTTGAGGGCAGATACAGAAATGCCATCTAATTGTGCTAGATTTAGTAGACTTTTCGTATTGAATGGAGCAAACACTTGATTTCTAATAGCCATCTGGATGGTGGAGATTGCAGTGTCTAGAATGATAGGATGAGGGGGAGGTAAATATTCTCTTTGAGGATATGGATTTGCCCTCCTAGACCTTGCTCTTTTATAAGTTACAAATTCAAAAGCAATACATTTACTTGTTGATCTTGTGGTAACCTTTGGCAAGAATGGATTCCCTAATTGATGCTATGAACTATGCAATTGAATGTAGATGAATATCCTCTACTACTGCAAAAACTCTATGCAAAGAACTTTTTGTGGTCCCACCGACTGTGCCAAAAACTGTTGTCAACCTAGAGTTGCACCTTGAATCAAAGACGTGCTAAAATGGCTAATCCTCTCTCTAGTTGAAACAGTGGGATCTTCTCATGAGGGTGGGTGCCTCAATGGTGAAAAGAACCTCCAGAGAAGGTTGGTTCCTGTAAGATGTATCAATGAGGATCTCTACTCTGCGTTGCGGACTACCATAGAAAAGGGAGAAAGAAACTTGAAGGGGAAATCCTACTTAATGACGGTGATACACCAGAATGTTGATCCACCCTACTTGGAACCTTGAACACTAAATCAAACAAGGGAAAAGAAAGACCTTTGATTTCAATTGATCACTATGCATAAGTATTACATGAGAAGGTTTGATCCAATGACAAAAACGTAAGAGAAAACAATGAAGAGAGGTCTGACACAAGACACTTTGTAGCCACCTAACATCCACATACAGCTTCAACAAAAGAAATATAAAACACTAAACATGACCTGCATAACATGCTCAACTAGCAACTAGGTATGAATCAGAATTTGGGAAGGGAGAGAAATCTACCACATATGCAAGTTGTTGAACGAATGTACACTATACCAACGCTTGAAATCTGAAAGTACAGTCCTTATATTGATTAAAAAAAGCTACACAACTCACCAATGACAGAGTCTGGTCTTACCAAGAGGGATGGATCTTACAATGCTGAAAAGCCATTAATATAGAAAATTACAAAAAGCCAAGAGATTGACGTTGAAAATAAGAGAGGAAGTTAACTCTTCATTAGTCCAAGTCCAAATTGCATTGCATGAGTCTTCCAAATTTGTCTTTCTTTGGCTTATACCTGGCTGTCTTGCATGAAGAATCCTTGGCATTGAAAAAGAAGAAGAAGAAGAAGACAAGCTTTGGATGCATGAAATCTACGAATAGATGTCTTGATTTGAAAACCAGTCAACTCCAAAACAAGAGTAGTCAAATGCACTCAAACTGCTGGAATGTTTGAAAGTCTCCCCTTTGCATAAAATCAATGCCAATGCCAGATTAAGAATTACGTTGGAACAGTCGAAAAGTTTCAAGCTTTGAGACAAATGAGAGTGCATGCATGGAATTTTTGGCTATTTAAAACGTTCAACGCTCTATCCGTTCATCATACAAGACAACTCTATTTTCAGAACTGAAGCATGTTTACTTTCTTAAACGCATTCACTTCATTGGAGTCACTCACGTTAGTCTGTGCATGATCTTTGTTTATCCTACCTTCGTCTTTATTCTGCGCTTGTTTTACTTCTTGTTCAGTTCTAGCTCAGCCCTGTTTGTGTTTTCTCCGGCTTTTCCCGTGTTTTACTTTAATTCAAGATTCGGTCTTTATTTTAGTTTTCGTCCTTTAGACAAATTGTCCGAAGGACTCTCTGTCTCTTCTCTTTCCCAAGGTTAGCATTTCCTTTTCTCTTTTTTGGCCTTAGCTTACGCCCTTGTCTTTTTTATCGAGCTTTTTGTCCCTCCCGAATTCCTTTGGACTTTTTGTGAAAAGGAATTTGTTTCTTTGCCAATTTTTTCGAATTTATTCTTTAGGCTCTTATGTCTTGCCCTTTGGTTTTCTTCGGACTTTTGTTGACTTCATATTCTCGCAGATTTCCTGTTTGACAATTGTTCCGAAGGATTTCCTTAAATTTTCTCATTTCCTTCTTTGCCTTTGTTTTTTATTTCTATCGGGCTTTTGTCCTCCCGAATTCCTTCAAACTTTTTGTCTGAAGGAAATTCTTTTTCGTTTGTGCCTTTGCTTTTATGAAGGTGCCCTCCACAAGAGCTTTTGCTTCCCAAAAATGCCCTTCAGGGTTTTTGATTTGGTCCTATCTTTGGCTTTGGTGCCCCCCACAAGGGGCTGTTCTTCCATAAGTGCCCTTCAGAAGAATTATAAAGGTCCACTTCGTTGCAAAGTGTCTTCCACAAGGGCTATTCGTCCTCAAAAGTGTCTTTTGGAACTTTTGAAAGGGTCCTGCCACCGACCAAGTGCCATCCACAAGGGTATGCCTGCCTTCAAAAGTGCCCTTTGAAAGAATTGTCAGGCACCCGGGCTTTTTGAAAGGCACCCGGGCTTTTTGAAATTGTCCTTCGGATGAATTTTCTTGACTTGAAAACCATAAAGTGAACCAACTCTAAGGGTACATACCCTTCGAGACTTTTGAATTGGACCTTCCCGAAAGGTAGGTGCCCTTCCGGTCTTCTCAACTGTGTTTTTCCCTTTTTCTTTCGGACAAAAAGTCTGAAGAAAATAAGCTTTGAATGACTACCACTTAGTCATTTTTTCGGACTTTTACACAATCCTTTGAGAGCTCTTTCTCTTGGACAAAATGTCCGAAGAAATAGTCCATCTCTTATAGCCCGAAAAAATCCTTGTGAAGACAAAATAAATAAACTTACTGCTTGTATGTCTTGGCTGTATTTGTACATTTCGCTGTAATCAAGTAAGCTCCTTGGAAACCTCTGAATGACTAAAATTCACCTAGTTGTAGATGGCCACTTGGGTGGCTGTAAATGCTCATCTAAGGAACCCAAAACTGAGTCACAAGACAAACTTGGCACCATAGCAAAGTTCTGAATGGTAGGGGTCACAATTTGCCCTATGTCGGGTAAAATTGTCAACAATCACGTCCCAGATAAGCCTTGCTGGGAAGGTGTTCAGAAATTATCAAAGATGACTGACTCAAGTGTTTCAAAGGTTGTTCTTGCTAGGACTCAAATTGAAACTGAAACTAAGATTGATTGCTTAGGCTTGTTGACTTGTCTACAGGGGAAGGATAATGATTCTTTTTAGTTTTATATTCAGATCTATGATTTAACTGCTTTTATGGGAAACGTGCCACAACTCTTACATAGGAATGGGTTTCTTGTTTCAACCGATGTCATAGATGGAACATAATCTAAAAGGAATACTATTATAGAGAATGCACAAAAAGAATCATGTTTCCGACAATGGCCCTCTTGCAACTTGGAAGATAGTTGCAGTTTTGAAATTATGAAAGAGGTTAAGAAACAAAAGCATCATATCATACTTGATCCATTGGAAGATTTACCTATTGAGGATGCCACCTGGGAAGGAGTGACCATTTTAGAACATCCCAACTTACAATTGCTTGACAAAGAAGTTTGGGAAGGGAGGACTGCAATGCCCATTTTTAAAAGTAAAGTGCAAAGGATGACGCTGTCCCTCATGAATGGGGTGCCACAATGAAGGAACAACACCCAAAGCAAGTCGGCCCATGTGAGGTTTCAAGGGACACTGTTCTTTGGGAAGTCACAGCATTTGGGAAAAGCCACTTGAAGGGTATTTATGATGGGCAGTTCGGGGAGAAAGAGCATGATCAGATTTTATTCAATAAATATTCATATTTGGGCAGCAGCTCCAATAATATATTTGAGGATGAAACCCCTCATTTGTAATTAGACTCAAGGACGAAAACCCTTGAAGTCTTATGTGGTAACTTCATTCAAGAGTTACACTTGTGCTTCACTTTGATTATTTGACTATTCTTATTCGAAATATTTGTCTAAGACAGAAATCAAGAATTTAGTATAAATTTGTTATGTTTGATTTATTTTTATAAGTTCATAAAAAATTGGTGAAAATATCAATTGTATGGTTTCCAATAAATAGGATTACGGAAAAATCTAAATTTAAGTATTTTGATTGCAATGGGGATAATACAAAAGACCAGTTATGTGACATCCCTAGTCAAAGGTTGCACATGGAAGGATAACTCTCCAAAGCCAAAATCAAAAACCCTTGAATATATTATGGGGCAAGAAGACACAGATGTTGCCTATGGATAACTCTCCAGAGCCAAAATCAAAAATCCTTGAATATATCAAAAATCATCTAACTAAGAAAGGCAAAGGATCAAGGAAGCCACATGTTTCCCCAACTCGTCTTGGCGGTTCTCTAGTTGTACCCATTGGAAGACATCCATTTTTGGTAGCACCCTCCATGCACAAATAAATTTCTCCTCTTTCAAACAAACGAACGAAAGTAACATTGAAAAGATCTTTTCAAAATGAGACTAAGGAGATCGCGGATCAGAAAATTGCAGAGTGTGCATATGCAAATGGATTGTCTTTCAATGTGGTTCAATCCCCATATTCGCAATAAATGGTAAGAGCAATCAATGAGGCCCCAAAAGATTACAAAGGTCCAAGCTTTGGGAAACTCTGCACCACCTTATTGACAAAGGAGGGAAAATATGTTAAAAATTCTTTGAAGCCAATTTGAGATTTGTGGGCTGAAACAAGGGTCCCCAACATTTCTGATGGATGGAAAGATGCAAAAAACAGGGCTTTGATAAATGTGGTTGCAGTGTGCCATAAAGGGGCAATGTTTTCGAAGGTCGTTGATTGTGAGGGATGTGTGAAGGAAGCCAAGTTTAGTGCCAACATCCTCATCGAATCCATTGAGGCAGTGGGACCTCAAAATGTTATCCAAGATGTAATGGATAACGCCAAAAAATTCAAGGCCACAGGGATGTTGGTGTTGGCAAAATATGGACACATTTTTTGGACACCTTGTGTTGTCAACTCATTCAACATCATGCAACAAAAAATGGGGAGGAAAATTGAGTGGATCATGCAAATGTATGCCAACGCTGAGGAGATTCAAATGTTTTCACCAACCATCAACTCTCTCAAATCATTCTCAAACCCTTCTCGACATTGGAGCTGCTAAAGGTATTTTTAATTTAATAATTTTATTTTTGTTTTCAAATTTTAACTTTTTTAATTTTTTAATCTAGGACTTGTATATTTTCATAAACTTTTAATTTTTTATTTTATTTTAATTTTGTAATACGTTGTTAAAACTCTTGAGACGACTTGTGAAAATGCTACATGCACTCAATAGCATGGTCATCAGCAACTTGTGGAGTGTATGGAGTCAAGCAAAGAGTGGGCCCAAAAAGTGAAAATTTTGATCCTAGATGATGACTGGTGGGCCTGTGTAGATTATTTGTTGAGTTTCACTGAGCCCATTATGAGTATGATTCGTTTCAGTAACATGGATCAGCCATGTTTGGGAGAAACAAATGATGGCATCGACTCAATGATTGAGAAGATGAAGGCCATCATTAATGCAAAAGAGCAAGATTATGAGGAGACGTTTTTCAAACAAGTGCATTCAATCCTTGTTGAGCGGTGGAACAAAATGACCACCCCACTACATCTCCTTGCCTTTGCATTGACTCCTCGGTTCTTTAGCATGAAGATCCTTTCTTTTCCAAGGACGGTGCCACCATACAAGGATGTCGAAGTGGTTGAAGGGTATAAATTGGCATTTTCTAGGATATTCCCCAATCCCGAGATAGAAGACATTGTTGTGAATGAATTTGGAATTTTCATTACCTCCCAAGGTCATAGTCTTGGTGCTCTTCAAGACAAATACAAGGAGCATGTCCTATGTGGTGGTAACTTCATGGCCAAGAATCATTGAGCCAACAACATCTTGCAATCAAGATGTTGTCATAGGTAAATTTTTTATGTTTAAAGTTAAGTTTTTAACTCTTTCTTTTTGTTTTAAAAATTTTAAGTTTATATTTAAGATTTGAGTCGTAACTTTTAGTTTTTATTGTATAAATTTGACTATAGATTGCAAGTTCATCTTCTTGTGAGCGGAATTTGATCACATACAGCTTCATCTAATCACAAAAGCGCAACAAGCTCTCAGCTAAAAAGGCCAAGGAGTTGGTCTACATACACTCCAATTTGCTTCTTCTATCGCACAAAAAACCAGAGTACAAGGAAGGGATGTCAAAGCATCGAGATATAGATCCGCAAGTCCTTGGCTTGGATGCTTCCATTTCCTGCTTCTCATTAGATGACATTGGCACTCCTTCGACAACACACAACTTAACTAGCAGGAGTGGCGGTGGTGCTAGTCCATGTGGTTCTAATGAACCATAGCATGATGTTAATGTTGATGCTCTCAATGAAGAGCAAGATGACTATGAAAATTAACTTTTAAGTTTGATGTAATTAATTACAAGATAATTGTTGGTATTTATGTTTAATGATTATCATGACATTTGGCATTTGGTTAGTATTTTGTGATTATTTTCATATTTTGTTTTTAATATCAATATGTATACTATGTGATTAAAGACAATGTTTACTAATTACCTATGTGTTAGGCTAGAATTTCTTATTTTTTTATTTTTTTTATGGACAAACCCAAAGCATAGAAAAAACACCATACAAGTGAACCCGATCCAAAATTAAAAACGAACTGGAAACTTAGTTTTTAAAATTAAAAAAAAAAATCTAAAATACTATAACTAATGAAATACTAACCAAAAAAACATATTGCTAATTTAAACTAACAAAATTAATTAATAAATAAAAATAAAAAATAACCTACAAATTAATTAATCCTGATTAAATGCTAATCCTTAGTTATTAAACTATGTTTTATAAAAATTAATAACTACTTATTAAAAATAATTACTAACTACATGTTAAAACAAGCTCTGCATAACGGTTAGCTCCTGCCTTTGTATTCAAAATTATTTATGGTTGAGTATTTGTTCATAAGTATAAGAATTGCAGCATGGCTAGTCTTGCTCGTAAATGTTTTATATTGAATTTCATAGAATTGAATTAATTAAATCTAGTTTGTAGACATGTACTTAACTGGTGGTAGCTCTTTTAAACAAAACACATGATTAAGTTGCCCAACAGTAACAACACTTATTCATAATAAACAAATGAACTGTAGTAGCTGTTTTAGCCAAACTGTGTGGTTAAGATGCCTAGTATTAGTAATATTTATTCGTAACTAAGCATAAAATTAGTGTTTTAGTATATACTCAGGGACCTTAGTATTTATAATATTAAAATTTACAACTACAAACCACACTAACCATAGTATACATACTCACTGAGTAAGCAAGTACTCGCCAAGTTTTTTGTGAGGCGAATACTCGCCATAAAAACTCGCATTTTATTTTAATCATGAGTATTTGCGAGTACTCAGCAAGTACTATGAGAATACTCACCCGCGTCTACACACGTCTAACACACAGTCGAAAAGGTCAAAAATGCATCCAGATTTGTCAAAAATGCATCCAAATTCATCAAAAACGTGGGCAAAACACTCCAAAAATGTGGTAAAAACACATAAATGTATCCTTTTTAAGCTATCGAGTATTGGCAAGCATTTGCTAAGTATTCACCGAGTAAATGTTTTTGGGGCTAGGCAAGTACTTGCCGAGTATGGGTATGTAAACTATGACACTAACTACAATGTTGACAATGGCAATCCAAAAATTATTTACCTTAGTGTACTAAATAGGTAAAACAATTTTCTAAGTTTAGATTTACATTATCTACTAGAGTAAGTAGGATAGCAATACAATTTATGTCATCAAAATGAACATAATATGGTAATGTAGAATAAATTTAGCAGCCATTTTGTCCTGATGTTTGTCTTGAAGGTTTAACTTCAAGATTCATGTTTCGGCCTTTATAAGCCTTTGAAAATATATGTAAAACAAACACAAATCGTGAAATTCAAGCAACCCTTGAGCCATTTGTGCATTTGATCGCATCACATTTAAAAAGTTGTGGTCACTCAAATATATTGCATCAAGTCATCTTTGTGAATTGTCTATGATAGGTCTAACATTCACATATTTTGGATGAGTACTTCTGTAATATTCTAATCGGAATATTATACTAACATTTGGAATCCTTGGAAATCAATTTAAGATAAATATAGATTTTATACTAATTTAGATAATAAAATGAAATATCATTCAAAGTTTTCAGATCTCAAATAATATAATATAAATCTTAAAAGGGTTTCGTCCTTAAGTTATTGTGATGACAAGGGTTTTCGTCCTTAAAATCGGGTTACACAATTAAGGGGTTTCGTCCTTAAGAACAATTGTAAAGCATGATGCTTGTACAAGGTTATATATCTAAATACATCATTGAATGATTCCCTTCCTACCAATTGTTGATTATTAATACCCTCCAAATGTCCTTTCCCAAGGGGTGTGTCTTCCCAAAGGGTTGCATCCCTTGATACTTCCCAAGGACGACTTGACTAGATGGCTATTTCTTCATAGTGGCGCTCCATGCATGTGGGACAACTTCCTTATCGGCGATTTTTTTGTTGGTGTTTGAGGATACTACAGGCCTCCTTTCCTCAAATTGCTTATCCTCAAGCAATTGTAAATTGGGTTGTTAAAAAATTAATGCTCCTTCCCACGTGGTATCTTTTACTAGCAAATTCTTCCAATGAACTAAATATTCTTTGATACTTTTATTTCTTAACTTCTCATGGATTTTGGGGTGGCGGTAAGATGTGATTATTACTGGATTGGTACCGGTTTCTAACTCAACGATATGTTGAAACCCTCTGTCTGGTGGCAACCCATATGGGATATCTCAAAAACCTTAGCATGTTTATCAATTATGGGCTGAATGTCTTCATGGTGTATCTGTTGTTATAATTTTGTAGATCTCACAAAACATTGTACCGCCCATGAAACTTGGTCTTTCCTGAATATCCTTTCCATCCTCTTGGATGTAATCACTTGGGGGGCTCCATTAGCCATACCCTGAAAAACTACTTCTTTCCCATCTACTTTAAATTTTAATTCCATGGTTTGATAGTTTTGGGTAAATTACCCCAAAGAATGAAGCCATTGAACACCTAGTACCAAATATGTTTCACCAATGCCTACTACATAGAAATCATCGTTTATTTGATGTCTCCCGCATGTGAGACAGAGTAGAGGAATTCTTCGAGTGCACGAAATGGTATAACCATCAACAACTGTTTCCTTAAAATCTTGAAATTCTTTTGTTTTTAAACCCATTTTTGTTACCAATCCCTTGTCAATGAAATTGTGGGTGGCCCCACTATCTATAAATATGGTGATTTTTTGCCCTTGGAGATTCCCCCTTACTCTAAAGGGATGGTATCTTGGAGCCCCTGATAAGATCGCAAGGGTACTCTCCCATGTCTTTTTCCTTCCTAGTTCATGAACTATTCTTCAGCTTCAACTTCTTCATTGGGTTCATCATTTGACACAACTTCGATGTAATGGACTTGCCCCTTTCCCAAGCAATAGTGACCTTGTACCCAAGGTTCCTTACAAGTGAAGCATAAGTTTTTCCTCCTTAGCTCATTTCTTGTTTCCATCTCCTTACCTGATTTAGGTGGATCTTTTGGTTGGAATCCCCCTAATTGAAATGGTCTTCTGTGTTGGCCATATGGTGTTGTCCTTTGTTGTCCTGAAAGCATGCTCCATGGCTGTCCACTATTGGCTATTCTTGGTTGTATAAATCGCACAATTTTATTTATTGGTGTTGATGTCTCCAAATCCAATGCCTTTATTATTGATTCTTGGAGGGAAGAAGGATTAAAGGCTTTGACTAAACCCTTTGGTCCAATCAATCCTTCTATGAACAATACTACAAGCCTCCTTTCAGTAATGTCTGGAACCATCACAACAAATCTCTGAAATTTAGCCACATAGTCTTCCACATTGCTACTTTGTTTTAATAGTGCCAATTTCCAAAAATGAATTTCGAGGTCAATTCTATCAAATCTTTCAATCGACCTCCTAGTAAATTTGTCATATGATTTAATGAAATTATGCCCTTGTGTAGTAATCCACCCGTGATACTACCACCATTCGTGAGTTGTTCCTTCAAAATGGAGGGTTGTGAATTTGATCGTTTCTTCTTCCATCATAGGTTGGAGAGATAACTAGGTATCCAATTTCTGCATCCATGCTCGAATTGTGCATTTGTTAGAGCCATCAAAAGTAAACAAAGTCAATTTACCCAACGCATGTTGAAGATCTCTTTGAGTATTTTGAGGTCTATGCTCCGTATTGGTACCATTTCAATTTCTTTTCATTGCCATGAAATTTGTGAGTGGTATTTCTCTCTGTATTTCATCTGAAAGGGCTCGATATTCTTCAAAATTAGATGCAATGTCCTCTCCCAATGAAGTTTGGGTTTCTTCTTCCATAATCGATTCTTCTCTAAACAAACTTAGGCCGAAAAAGTCTATTTGAAGAACTCATTGTTGTTTTTGTGGAATTTAATTATTGTTAGTATTAGAATAGCTATTTTTACCATTTTGATATCTACGATTTGTCATAGATTGCATTGTGAGAGCTAACTGAGTCATTGTATTAGCCAATTGTTCCTGTCCTTGAATAAGCCTATCAATCCGTTCATCATCTCAGTTCTTCTCTCCCCTATTAGCCATTTCTTCTCCCTTTTCGGTTTCTTCCCTTTGCTAATCGAAACCCTTATTTTTACTTCAATAATAACATATCTCTTTATCGTCACCTTGCATGAAGTTTTCCCCACAAGTTGGCAAGGCAAAAGCTCTAATATCACTGTAATATTCCTAATCGGAATATTATACTAATATTTGGAATCCTTGGAAATCCGTTTAAGATAAATATAGATTTTATACTTGAAATAATAATTTAGATAATAATTTGAAAATACATTCAATGTTTTCAAATCTCAAATAATATAATATGAATCTTCAAAGGGTTTCGTCCTCGAGTAATTGTGATGACAAGAGTTGTCGTCCTTGAAATCGGATTACACAATTAAGGGGTTTCGTCCTTAAGAGCAATTGTAAAGCATGATGCTTGTACAAGGTTATATATCTAAATACATCATTGAATGATTCCCTTCCTACCAATTGTTGATTATTAATACCCTCCAAATGTCCTTTCCCAAGGGATGTGTCTTCCCAAGGGGTGGCATCCCTTGATACTTCCCAAGGACGACTTGACTAGATGGTTATTTCTTCATAGTGGTGCTCCATGCATGTGGGACGACTTCCTTATTGGTGATTTCCTTGATGGTGTTTTGAAGATATTACAACTTTCTCAAAAAGGCATCGGTAGAGCCCCCAACAATGATAGGAAAAACTCTATAAATATCTATATTATAATCCTTGATAGTATTTTAGGAGCTGCCCTAAATTTCAACTTGCATCTTATACTGGCTGGTGGCTGCCAGCAAATTGATTGTAATAAGCTCGTGCTTGGGCCCAATTTTTAAACTATTAATTGCCACGTAGATTGCCACATGCTCATATACCAAGAATTGGCACCTGCTAACCATTAATTTCATACACTCGTATTGGTTTAAATAAAGAATGACATTCTACCATTTCCTATGCACCACACACCTCACGTTACATTATATTAAAAACATAAATATTTTACCCAAATTTTGAAAGGCAACTTCCATGTTGTTGATTCAATAACAAATTTAAAACATGCAACCCATGTCTGCTAGAAAACTATGCTTCTATTAAATACGGCTAAGTGTCACTTTGATATCTAGGCAATACACTGTGAAGCCCCTAATTTTGGGGGAGGATGTCAATTCCACCAAACTAGTAACCGAAAATCACTACCCGTAATTAACACTTGAGTAATAATTATATTGATGGTTTTGTGGGAGTTCGACCATTCTCCCGATCCATACATGGAGTAAAAGATGGCTTGTTTAATGCCAGTAATTAATTTTATTGTACACATCTTATCATTGAAAAAAAAATTTAAAAAAAATTGTATTTGATGATTTATGCACACAGCCAAAAAAAGCTCATTTAATGCTAGCAATGAATGGTATTTTACACATTATCATTGAAATTTTTGTTTTAAAAATTTGTATTTGATGATTTAATTGTTTGCACACATCATTTGGGCAATTTTTGTTTAAGAAATTAGAACAATTTTGTACTAGGAGAACATAAATAAAATGTCATCTCAGCCAATAGGATGGCAAACAAATGGTTTTAAGAGCTTTTTTTGGGGTCTAAAAATTGTAGAAAATGAAAAAAAACTTTATAAACTTCAACATTAGATAAAAATTCTTGCATTCTGTTTCTTTGTTGACTAAGATCTATTGTTTCGAGTGATTCCTACATTTCCCTGCCCTGGCAAGAACTAAAAATTTATTAACCATGGATTAAAATAATTTAAAAATAAAAAATAAAACATAAGAATAAAATAAAGTTCTAGGCCCCTAAGTATTTCCATGACTTTGCAACGCAGCTGGTCGACAGCAAACACAGACAGTAGAAGACAGTGATTCAGCTATGGCTGCTGCAGACCCTTCCATAGTTGATGCACACCAGCTACCAAACCGTTTCACAGTTGACCCACGCACAGCGCCGCACCAAACAAATGCATAAACAGCTATGCCAAGGGTTCAGTACATATGGCTCTTGCAGTTGCAGGGATCGTAAAATGGCAACTCTTCTAGACACCAAATCAGTTGTGGGAAATAATAGGAATAAACAGAGTTGTATAGAAGTTAAAAGGCCTAACCCTAACGCCTTTATAGCATATATTTTTTAGATTTATTGGTTGAACTGTGACGTTTTTTTAATGGTTTCACTAAAAAGGAAACAAAATAGATTGGTACAATTTTTTAGGCGATTATTTGATGATTTTTTGCAATTATATTAAAATAGCCAAAATCAGAATTTTTTTATTGGAATTCGGTGAATTCTGTAATTTAGGAACCTAGTGATGGCCATTACTACACATTGAATATTATCTATAAAATTCGAAAGGCCTAACTAGCAACTTTATAGCAAATTATTTTTAAATTTGTTGGCTAACTGTGATGTTTTTTTACATAGCGGAGCAGAGCATCACACGTTGTCTTTACACATGTGCACTGTCATTTAATGTTGTTAGATCACCATACTGGTAGGATATGGTGAGATCTATCAATTCTGCCCCTAAAGGGTTTGTCAGCCCAGGTTATAAAAAGGTGCGCACCACCTTATTGACAAAAGAAAGAAAACATATTGAAGATGCATTGAAGGCCATCAGGATTCATGGATCGAAATAGGGGTGTCCATCATTTCTGATGGATGAAAAGATACGGCAAATAGGCCATTGATTAATGTAATTGCAGTGAGCCCTAAAGGGCAATGTTTTTGAAGGACATTGATTGTGAAGGGCAAGTGAAGGATGCACGATTCATTGCTGACATCTCGATAGAGTCAATTGAGATAGTGGGGACTCAAAACGTTGTCCAAGTTGTAACGGACAACGCTAATAATTGCAGAGTTGCGGGTATGTTGGTTGAGGCAAGGTATGGGCATATATTTTAGACACCTTGTGCCGTTCATTCCCTCAACATTATATTGCAAAAATTGGGGACAAAAATTGAATGGATCAAACAAGTCTATGAGGAGGCAAGCAAGATCGAAATGTTCATAACCAACCATCACATGTCCCAAGGCATCTTCAGATCATTATCAAAATTGCAGTTGTTGAAGGTAACTTTTAATTTAAAAATTAATTTAATTTTATAAGTTTGTAATTTGTAGTGTTTTTTTTTTAACATTTTTTTAAATTTATTTGTTTTAATTTTGTATTAGGTTTTTGGGACTCGATTTGCCTCACACACCCTCGTCTTGAGACAACTTGTTAAGATGTGTGAGGCATTGAGTAGCATGGTCATCAACAACCTTTGAGGTGTATGGAGGCAGGGAAACGGTGAGAGGGCCACAAAAGTGAAAGGGTGGATTCTTGATGATGTGTGGTGGGAACGTGTGGAGTATTTGTTGAGTTTTATTGAGCCCATTGTCAGCATGTTGAGATATGTGGGCACGAATCATTCATGTTTGGATGAGATCTATAATGAAATTGACTCAATAATTGAGAACATTAAATCCATCATAAATGCCAACGAGCAAAATCCCACAGAGAGGTTCTTCAAAGAAATGCAATCACATCTCATTGAAAAGTGGAACAAAATGACCACCCCATTGCATCTGCTTGATTTTGCCTTGACACCCAAATACTATAGTGCAGAGATTCTTTGCCCAGGAGGGTCGCACCAATAGGGATGTTGAGATTGCAGAGGGATATAAGGCAGCATTCTTTAAAATCATTCCCAATCCAGAGGTAGAAGACCCAGTCAAAAAAGAGTTTGTGCATTTCATATCCTTGGTGGGTCGCTCCCTTGGCGCAATCCATGACAAGTAAAAGATGGATGCTCACTTTTGGTGGTACCTCCATGGGCAAGCATCCACCTACCTTCAACCACTTGTAATAAAACTTCTATCACAAGTAAGATTTTAATTTTTTTTTGTCTACCCTTCTTATGACCTTTTCGATGTTTGTTTTAAGTTTTAACTTTTAGTCTTTTAATTTTTATAAATTCTAATTCACTTTGTGGCTTCAATAAGTTGCAAGTTCCTCTTCAGTTGAGCAGAGTTGGGGCACCTATGGCTTTATCCACTCAATGAAACGCAACATGTTGGCTGCAAAAAAGACAAAGGATTTGGTTTATGTGTATTCCAACTTACGTCTTCTCTCACATAAACAACCTCTATACAAGGAAAGGCCATCAAAGTTGTGGGATGTGAACCCAGAGGCTGTTGATTTAGATGCCTTTGTTGCCTACCTTTATTTACTTGACACGGAGCTAGATAGTGCTTCACATGACTTGCATAGTGGAGCTAGTGGGAGTGGCACCACTGTTACTTGTGGTTCTAATAAACCACATGATGATGAAAACATTGCAGCCGAAGACAAAAATGAATATAGTGAACAATGAGAATGCTGATTTGTCTTTATTTTTGTCCATACATTGTAACATTTGCACCATGTACGTGTTATAAAACTAATATAAGTTCGACTATTGAATATCATGATATTTGGCATTGAATTATGAGTATATATTTTGTGGTTATTTAACTTATTTGAAGTTATTTTGTTTTCTTTATGCATATTATGTGGTTAATTTTGCTTATATGGCTATATTTTTATAATTTAAATTTTTTATATATATTCTTGTACGGCCGTATCTAGCCGTATCCAAACCCAAAAAAAAATCACCGTATCCCCGTGTCCGATACTCGTACCCGTATCGGTAACATAGGTTTTCACTAAAAAGGAAAAAAAATTGGTACAACTTTTTAGGAAATTTTTTGACAATTTTTTGCAAATATATTAAGAATAGCCGAAATCAGAATTTCTTGATTAAAATTCGGTGAAGTCGGTGACTTCAGAACCTAGTAACAGCCATTACTACGCATTGAATATTATGCAAGTTTAGCACTGGAAGTCAATTGCTTAATATCATATTAATAGATTTCAATCATCATCATGAATATATTGTTGTTCGTATTAAAATCTTAAAATTATAGTACATTCACTGTCATTCGAGCAATAAAGGAGCAGTACAAGGCACACTAGAATTCTGAGTTCTTATGGGTTGTCCCACCCCTGACACCTATGCATAATGGAAAAATACAAATAATTTCTATAAAAGATTAATAACATTATGAAAAGAAAATCCCTTAGGCCTAGTGCATGTACAATCACTAAACCATGCCCAAAAATCAGTGTCCCTTCACTTTCATCACCATAAAACATCCCTAATTTGGGACTTCAACCACATAGTTTCTCCGACTAACAAACAAGATAAATAAATAATAAGAACATACCTCATTGCAACGGCTCAACATAAGACTTGGCCCCAAAGGACTCGAGGAATTCACATGAAGCAATGCCTCAAGAGACTCGAGCATTTCATGATAAAATAAAGCTTTGACACACTCAAAGCCTTGATACAATAATGCTCCAAGATCTTGAAGACATCACTGATTGCAATGCCCCAAGAGGCTCAAGGACTTCACAATCTTCCATGGACAGACACCTCACTATCTTCATACTCATTGCCAGCAAATTAGTATAGAACATAACTAGACATTACAAAATCCGATTGGTTCAAATTAGTATAGACAAGGCAAATTCAAAGACACAATCATGCATGGGTCCTCAACTTGATGAGTTAATACACTAACAAGGAGCTCATCCATTCTGCTAACACACTTTCATACACATTTCATCTCCTTGCACATCATCAATGAATCTAACAACGATGTTTGTCAATGAGAGGTGCATTTGATACAGATATAACAGGAAAAAAGATGGTGTTCATGTTGTCACCCTTGTGTTATGGCCAAATGCTTACAAGATTTTCACGATCTTAAATCCATTGCTGAAAGGTCTTTTGGATGACGGAATGAGAAAAGCCCAATAGTGAGTCACATTTACAAGGCAATGGATATTTCCAATGTTGTCTTTTTGGCTATGCATTGCAGCAAGAAGGATAAATGCATTCCTCTATGATAAATTATTGACTCTAGGCAGCAACAGCCACCTCATAGACCTATGCATAAAATTGGGTGCTACCTTAACAGAACTTTCTTTTATGATGATTAATTCACTCTTGACCTAGAAGTGATGGAAAACCTATTCATTTACTTTCATAAGACTTTTCCCACTAAATGGCCCAAAATATAATCTCTTGCAACTCCCTAAGTGCAAAAGTGTTGAGGGCTATATGGATGTGCTATGTCAATGCAGGAAAAAAACTCTCTTTCAATGCACCTCTCTAAAGGTTACTTAGCACTCAAAATATATATTTTATATCTTGAATATTTTATTAATTCTGTATTTATCAATATAAACTTGGTGAATAGTGGGAGGACTTCAGAAGATAAACTCCTAAGCTCAGGGGACTTGCTATGGGAGCTTAATTTAAGTATCTCTGAAAACATTAACTCCAAGGAACACAATAGGTTAACACACAAGAAGATGAATGATTTAGTGTTTGTGCACCACAATCATATACTCTGTAACTGAGAATTAAAAGGAAGAAACACCACTAATTCCATTGAGTTTGACAAGGCTTTTGCAACGTGAGAGTGGATCCATTATGTAAAGAATCCCATATTCTCAAATGAGGGATTGAGCTGGTTAGAAATAGATGGGAACTTAGAAAACGACTCAGCAAGACCTTTTGAATGCAAGGGCAGGATTTTCTCAATTATAAACATGAGATATCCACTATCGATTTGATTTTGTGACTTATTGAAAGCCATTATTCATGATGCATCGAATTTGGGCTCTATACAAATGAATTTTTTGGACTTGCCATACTAAAAACTCTTTGAATTTTACATCTAATTTAACATTTGATGTACATTTAACAATTTTATTTTATTTTTACATTGATTTGTGTACTTTGATGACTATGAAATTGATTTTTCAGAGACTGAGAAACCCACAACTTTTGTTTAAGTTTCCAATATTTATACAATTTTATTTTTTGTGTTTTAGCCGAGGTTGAGACAACCCCAGATATTGGATACTTGATCGGTGATCTCCCAAAAGGTAGAAGCAATCATAAGATGAAATCTAATAAGATTTAGAAGTTCAGAACACGAGAAACGATCAACAAAACCAAAATACTAGATGTACATTAGATAAATCATATGAACTAAGAATTAAACCTTTAGGAATTTATTATAATGCTAACAAGATGTACAAAACAAAGAGAAGTGTTTTCTAGGTTTCAAAGGGAATGAAAATGAAATCTAATAAGATTTAGAAGTTCAGAACACAAGCAACGATCAACAAAACCAAAATACTAGATGTACATTAGAAAAATCATATGAACTAAGAATTAAACCCTTAGGAATTTATTATAATGCTAATAAGACGTACAAAACAAAGAGAAGTGTTTTCTAGGTTTCAAAGGGAATGAGAAAAGAACACATCATTGAATAATCAAATATTTGTCACTCTTTTAACAACATTTTGAAAAATTCCAACAGATCAATTTAATTAGCCATTAAATATTACACTTCTACACAAAAAGCTTTGTCTACAGATCAAACCAGGATAAGTGCACAAAAGGTTATGCGTACTATTTTAAGCATATAAGATGAATTACCTCTTCTTTGAAAGACTTGATAACTTCAGAAGATTTTTTTCTCATATTGTTATCAAATATTTCAGATACAAAAACTTGGGTGCCCAGTACATGTCCATCTTCAATATTTAAAACCTGTGTTTCCTGCTTTGTCTCCATTGTACTATGTTCTCGAGCAATAACAGTCTTCTCTTGTTGCTTCGCCTCAGCAGTTGTCTGCTGAAAGGCATTATAAATCTCATGTTCCTGTTTTGACTTAACTGCAACCTCTTTTGAAGAATCTGAGATTCCTGCTTCACATATGGAATCTACAGTAGCATCTTCTGGAGAATAAACAGTTTCTGATTCTATTTTCGACTCTATCCCAGCCTCTTTTGAAGAATTTCTACCTACATTACCCATTTCCTCTTTAAACATGGCAACGACAGGAGATCCCGCTGGAACATTCCTAGAAAAAGTGTCACCCCTATCAACTTGTTCTTCATTATGCACTGCAACATGATTAACATCTTCAATGGGAAAGACAGAAGACACATTGTGTTGATGGCAAAGAATGTCATAGGAAAGAACACTACCCAAAGAATGACCATAGATGGAGACCTGCATAGGGGAACATATCTCAGCTAAGTTCAAATTTCAATGAGTACATCTTCATAGAATCATTTCAAGAAGAATCAAAAGCTAATTGGAAAAAAAAAAAATTCTAAAGTTCTATTCAAAACAGGACCTTATACCATTTGCATGGTGTATCACAAATATCACAAACTTCATAATGCTGCCACAAAGGAAATATGAGAAGGTGTTATCATAGTTGGCCAACTTGATATATATGCTCAAAAAGGTTTTTATATAATATTACCTTCCCATCATAGCCAGGATTCCTTTTCAAAAATTTCCTATACAGACTGTTTAGTTGGTTAGATACCTGCAATCAACACACAAAAATATATTTCTTAATACAATATTTTTATTTTTTTTTAAAATAAAATTTTAATGCATTATACTAGATTAAAAAATGAGTATTACAAAACCATCAGCTTCTGAGAATGACAAAATCGAGAGGAAGCACTATTGTCATTTACAACAGAATGGCATATCAGCGCAAAAGTGTTTGCATTAGATAGCCATGCCACCAAAAGAGTAGCAATACTTAAAAGTTAACGGTAGTAGTGACTATACTAAAACTGATGTAAACAGTACTAACTAAAACCTCCTAAACTTTCATGACTAATACACTAGACTTTGCTATTAAATATACTAACCAGCTGGATTTCATTCCAGTGAACAAAATATTGTGTAGACCAAAATGTGATCCACAAAAATATTCTTGTGATGTGGATCACTATTAGAGAGATAAAGTTACTGTCCTTCATCCTAAGGACCCAAAGGCTGATGATTTCCTTGAGATTCTGCTGTCTCTGATCTAAAGGTGGCCAAGTTGGGGAGCAGCATTGCAAGCATCAAGTGTGCAAATAGGCTCCAGACAATCAGTGGCTTGGGCTTGTGTGCTGCTACAACAGGCTCCTTGATCAGCTTTTCTTTTTGTGCCCCTGTGCAGGATCTATCTTTCCTGTATGACTTCAACGATCAAAGTTTAGATTTGGTCATATAGCAGGAGTTTTTCAATAGTATGTAACCTGATCTGCTGGAATTCATTGCTGGTTTTCAACTGATTTATGCAGTCAGTTTTGTGTTAAGCCCAACTTGTAAGTGGCACAATACGCTCCACCAATATTGGAATGTTAGACTCTTTCCCCAGTTTTGTTGACCACCAAGTCTAGTTTCCCTCAAAGTCAATTAATTCCTTTTACAAAGGCCACATATTTTTTAGCCATCTCAGAAAGGGAGGGGACAGAAGCATGGGGGGCTTGTGCTCCTTGAGGATCTGGTTGAGTTACTTGGGTGGCATCATTTTTTTCAGTTTGGCCATTTGTTGCTTCAAAATGAGATTGGCCAGGCCTAGTAGTGTTAATTCTCTTTTGCCTTCGGGAATTACTTTGAGCACTAGAGAAAATCAGACCAATTCCTTGCTAATTCGAATTCTGGTAGCTAAAATTGTTCCCATGAGACTGGGGATCATCCAGTCTGGAAGTAATTGGAGGGGTGTTCAAGGGCAGAAGAGAGTCAGACATTTGCAATTTATCCTTAGATATCTGAAGGTCAGCAAGAGAGTAAACCTTAGTTGGCTGAGTAGGATAGAGGGGGCGAGGATTGACACTTGCTCGCGAGGTAAACATGTGGCTAACAGTATTCAAAGAAACATCGGGAGTTCATTCCTGAAAGACTCCAGGAAAAAGAGGCAAAGGTTGAATATGGACCACAACCTCTAGATCAGCATACCGGATTAGCTTTCACATTGCATCAACTTGCCATAATATTCTAAAACACTGGAAATATAAAGGATTGTAAATTTCTTCTTGCATAGCAATAAAATCAGAAATCAAGTGAAGTCAGAAAGGAAGGTGAGTAGGATGTTTGCACCTGATTTGGTAACTTACAGTAACAATCAATGGACATTGGGAGCAACCATTGACACTAGCCATCACAACAGTCAAAATTTAATACGGTTTAAGTAATTGTGTATCATAATCATAGTCAGTTGTATATTAGGTGTGATGGTTAAGAAAATAGGATAGGTTTTTTGTTCAATAACCATCTTGAGCAATCTATGCTTAAAAGAGCCAGTTATGATAGGTTACATGATCAATAACCAACTTGACCACTCTATGGTTAATGGAGCATCGATTTCATGGGAGAATATGATCTTAAAGAGGATACTTGCACTTTGATGATAGTGTCATCATACATATTACACTTACAAACCAAGCATTGCCCAAAACTTATGCTTTCAACTCAGTTATTACTCATGTTGCAGTTCTACGTTATCTTTTATTATCCCTTCCACTTTATCAGTTATTTTCCCTTGTCTCTAGTTGTGTGATGGTCACTCTACTTACCTCTAAAAGTGATTAATGATGTTCATTGAAATCGTTGTCTGGATTTTGAATCATAGATGCACACAATATCATTCCAACCTTTGGAGCCATTGCGAATTTTGAAGTTACAAAGATTAACATGTAGCTATGACTGTTTGAAGTCGTTATGTGACTGCATGAAGATGAAGAAATAGCAGTTCAATGGCTGGAATATTTGTTGAGGAGTGAGTACCATAATTTTTGGACAATGACATTTAGTTTTAGAAGGATTCACGATTTTCCTTTTGAAAATGGTGAAAAAAACAAACAGAAAAACATCAGTGGAATACAATAAACCACTGTCAACTATAAAAATGAGGTGGAAGGAGCTGCTAGAAAAATAAATTATAGAAAGTAGGTTAAATTCAGGAGTACATCTTCATCAGATTCCTCCGTTGATACTTGCCAAATTCATAAGTTGTTATGAAATAACATTCAGAAGACGAGGAAATAAAGGCAAGTGTAACCAAAATTTGTGCCAAAAACAATTTAAATGAAGCCTGTTATGAATTTCCTTCCCTATAGCTGCATAGACACAAAGTGGAGGCAACAAGCACAAACATACATATATTAGCCTTGGGGAATGCATTTGTATGGATGTTCAATAGACCTGCAATAATTAACATGGAGCATGGCCAACAGACATCTATTGAAATCATCGTCGTCTTCCTGTTAGGACTCAGGTTCACTAATTTAGGACTCCAACCAGCTTCATCATATGTGAACTTTACTTGTAAAAATAAGTCAATGACATAAAAAGCACGAAGATGACTTCCCAGATAAAATATAATGCCAATGTTACAAAAGTGACAAGATTAAAGACAATAGATTACTGCCAACATTAAGGTGAGCTTCTAATTTAATGAGAGTGCCAACAGTACAAAGAGAAGCATCCAAATAAACTAGAGGGCCAGCATCACTAAGGTAAACATCCAAATAAAATAAAGCACCAATATAATTAAGGTGAATGATGTGTTCCAAATATCCAATATACATAAATATTGCATTAAAATCACACAAATACATGACGCAAGATGTATGAAGGGCCTATATGCCCTGATCTTCAATACACTAAAAATATAAATAGAGATACCTGTTAATTGCTGAAAATGTACCAGCAGAACAGCTTGCAAGTTCCAATGCAATGACCTCCGGGATTGGGAGGCCGGCTCCTCCTACTCTAGCGCTATCCCAAACAAGTTGGGGGTGAAAAGGGAGAGAGAATATAACAACAGAAAAGCAATAAAGGGGCGATGCGCCAGAATAGTGTATCCTCAGCCCACCCAAAGGAAGACATGCACAAAACGAGTGTTTCAAATCCAAATAAATCATTTGTGAATTATCTTGCGAGAGGTTAAACCCACATAGCCATAAACTGAGGGCAGAGATAAGCCACAGAACTTGCATAAACGCTGAAAATACATAATGTTGGATATGAATGTAAAAACGGAAGTATGGCAATAGCTAAGGAAAAACATTCACGGTGGGGCTCTCTTGGAGAGCTAGAAAAATTCCACAGGTCAAGGACAAGAATAATAGGGACACTCTCAGTAATTATATAAAATGCAGAGAAAGAGGAGTGGTGAATAAACCTTGATACCGTGCACCTGCATGTCAGAAAATTGCAGCCAACTTCAATGCAAAGACTACGCCCATTCTCCCATATTCCCACTCAACCAAATATTACTCTGATTTTGAAAATCTGGATAGAGTAGCCAAGGCAAAAGCCTTGAATTCCACTGTTGAATTTGTATGCCTCTTGCTTTTATATCTAAAATGCATAAAAGTATTGTAAATAGCTTACCCACCTTTAAATAGCATACCCACTTTAATAGCCTTCCACTCCCATGGACATTTAAATATATAGAAGCTCAAAAGAAAACCTTCTAAATAAAAGGGGGGCTTATGCTATTTTGAATTGAAGGTAGCCTTGGCTTAAATAAAATAAAGCCTCCACTATTTAAATAAAAGGGGAAGTTTGCTAATCTAAAACAAAGGTGGGCAACGCATTAAAATTTATCCCTAGGCTATACAATGTGGAGCTGCTATAGATTGCCATGGTGGATATCGAGACTTGGCGGAAATAGTGCAAACATCCAGGGGGAGCATTAATTTGTAACATTACCCTTAGGGTAGGGTTACACCATAAACAATCCCTTAAGGAAAGAATCACTCCAAGATATCTCCCTCTCTGAGACCCAAACCTGCCAACCCTAATCTGATCAATAAAAAGTATCCATAGGTAATTCTTCCCCCTTTTACAATCATCCTCTCTATATAGCCCCTCATATATTAATATATGGGAAGGCTAAACCCATTACACATGACACCAAATAACATAATTGCTAATTACAATTTATTGCACAAATTATCCCTTTGGCCAATCACCCATTGGTCCATCCTATCTAAACATTGTTTATCTCACTGTGTGTGCAACAAGTTAGCAACTCCATAACCCATTTACATAATAATACCATGGCCCTAGGTGGATAATGATCCACCCCCCTTATGTCCTAACAATCTACCCTCCTTAACATGTTTTGTCCCCAAACCATGAAAAGAGACCACGTAGTAAGACTTCCAAGAATCAATGCACATTTGACACCATGCCCAATCATCCATATATCCATATGTGATCTTGATAGGCGACTGTCATTGATGATTCCATGCTTCCTTTTTGCTACTTTGATTTCCCACTCATAAATGTTTTATGTTCATCATAAATAGTGTATAGTTGCATTTTTTGCTTTTCTAATACCATGTAAGTCCATAGCCATTACTCTTCTAATACCAATAATATCCATAGTGTTTTATTCTTTGATTCAATGTGTGTCCATAATTATTACTCTTTTGATGCTAGGCACATTCATAGCATTTGCTTCTTTGATTCCATGTATATCTATAGTCATTGCTCTTTTGATGTTCCACATGCCTCCATGATTGTTTCCTCTCATGGCGATGTGAATGGCAATATACAACAATCTTTGTAGAGTCAACTTCTTTTTCTTCTTTTGTTTTCGACTCTTCAACCTTATTTTTAGCTCGAGCAGGTGTAGGGTGTGAAATGCCTTCATAAGTACCTATGTCTTCATTCTCATGTTCAAGCTCTTCCTTGTTCTCTTTTTTATATTCTTCCTTGTGCCCTTCTTCGAATTATTCTTCATTCTTTTCTTTAGAATCTTCATTGTACTTTACTTAAAATTCCTTATATTGATTTTATTCAAATCCTTATGTTTTTATTTCAATTCTACTTTGTCCCCTTTATTATGATCTCTTGTATTTTCCTCCTCATCTTCAATTTTCTTCTCATGCTCTTCTTGAAATTCCTAAAATTTCCTTGTGCTCCTCTTTCTTCTCTTCAAGATTCTCCTCATGCTCATCTTTAAAATAATAAGTACTACCCTGCAATGTCAACTTCCTTTTCCCATACCAAAGCTTCGTGAACCATTTCTACACATTGATGATAATAGTTTCCAAACTATCTAACCAAGCTTATCCAAGAACAATATCTAAACCATCACTAGGAATAGCATAAAAATGCGAGTGCAAAATATATTTGTCCATACTGAGCTTCAAAGATTCAAATAATTGAACCTTCTCACCATATACCTTTGTTTCCTATATATACCTTGTGGTGTCGCCAACCTTTACAAATTTGGTGCCACATCTTTTAATTTTTAAAAAGATGGAGCATTTTAATGGCAATTACTTGTACATTTTTTTGTATAAAAAGAAAAATCTATAAATTTCCTACTAATGGTTTGCATTATGTTTGCTTTAGGCTTTTGCCCTTGCATGTTCAAGATAAGAGTGTTAATAGCTTTTCTTGAAGTTCATACTTAAACTTTTTTTGTTTTCTTGTGCATTATTCCCATGGATTTTCAGTGTTTTTTTATGATATTCATCTTCATTTATCTATCTTTGAGTTTAATTATTTGCTTCTTCGTAACTTCAGTGCTTGAGTCACCCAAATCATCCTTTGAATCAATGTAAAGCGGCCACTTGTCACTTTCTCGTTTTCAAATACTACTCAAAGTCTTGATTTCCCTTGGGGGGGACCTTTGTTTCTAAAATACTTAAGTCATTGAGAAGCAGCCACTCGTCATTTTTTCACTTTAATTGTTACTCAAAACATTTTATTTCTTTTAAGTCTCCTTTTTCTTTAAATGTCCTCAAAGTAAACGAGGAGAAGACACTTGTTTTCCTCTCACTTTGTTATTCATCTTTTTGCTCCATGTTTTAAATGTGTCTCCTTCACAGAGTTCCTCAAATGCAATACAACTCATCCTTTTGTTCTCAAGGGTCCTTTTACATGGTTCTTAATACCAAGCTTTGCCCCAAGTTTCATTTCCCTCTGAGTCATTGAGAAGCCCCCACGTGCCAACCTCTCAGTGCTCCCTTTCCTTGGGCTACGTTGAATATGCTTCCATTTTGTTGTTATAGATCACCTTTTGAGTCAGCAAAGCAGTAACAAGTGTCACCCTCTCCCTATGTTTTGCACTCACTCACAAAGAGGCACCTCGCTAAGTTCTTTTTAATATTTAGAGCTCAGAGTGAACGAGAGGTCGACACTTATAAACTTATCGTTCAATATCACACTCAAACAGCTTACAAGAAGGGATGTCAGCATTATGATTTCCTTCCGCCTATCAACGGTTGTGATGTGGACAAGTGTCACGATCTTAGTCCATTTTAACATAAGTCTCATGCATTTGAAGGCTTCATCATGTTTAAGGTTTGTGGCCAAGGTTGTTGCGAAGGTAATAGATCACCATTGATTTACGATGATCTTGTGGCCCAAATTTACACCCTTGAGCTCTGTGAAGTAATCATCATTTCAAATTCATATCCAGTTCAGTCAATGATTTTCTAAGACATTTTCATCATTTGAAGCAATCAAACCTCAAACGGAGTCCTATTTTTATTGACTACCCATGTAATTGGTAGAAATGTTTGCTTGTATTACATCCTTGTTTAGAAGAAGTAGATTTAACGAGCTCTAAAACCCAAGGAAAGTGTTCCATCCTCAATTAACCTCTAGAATTTATGTCAAGTTTTAAATCAGATGGAAAATGGCTTTGAAAAGGAAGGCGGCTAGCTTGAGACCAGGTCCAAAGGCAAAGCCACCACAAGCAAGAGAAATCAAAGACACTATTTTCAAACAAGGAATTTCCAAATGTAACAATTATAATGGCATGTACTTTAGATTTAAGTATGCAAAAGAACCTAGAGGTAACCTAGAAAACCCTACACCGAAGTTGAGTATAGAAAACCTAGAAAGTGCTTACATAAAGTTGGAGGGAGACCTTGGCTATTTCCATGCCCTAACTTATTTTGGATGTGTGTTTTAATCATGTTCTTGAGGGAGATCGGTTACTTCCCCCTAGAGGGAGAATTATTGCAGATTTCTCAAGGTATGACATGAGGATAATTTCAAATTTTCATCCTCCATTGTTCAATTATGATGAGGACTAGAAGAATAATGGGGACAAGGAGAATAATGTTGTGGGTTGTCTGCAAGAATGGATTTTAGATGGGTGAGTTCAATGGAAGAAAATCAATTCTATGAAGCAATGCCCAAAGAAGTGGTTTGCCCCACTTGTTAGGGAAGCCATGGTAATCTTGAACTAAGTGTGGAGAGCCAAAGATATACAGCATGTCAACATGTTATGGGTACCCTTGTTGAATGACACTCTCATAAATGGGACTGTTCTAAATTCGGAGAGAGCTCTTCACTCATTAAATTTAAATCTGCAAAACAGGAGGTAGTTTCCATACATGCTCATTTTTAATTGGTTGCATTTTCTATAATCTGAGTTTTCACTCTTCTTTGTTTCCAAGATGGAACTCGGGCATGGCATACCTAATTCATGTGGTTTGTGGACGTTTGCATGAACATAGGCACCATCAGTATAACTTTTTAATCTGTGATAGATTTATGCCCTAATTCTATCGGGAAATGCATGAGAAAGGGCGCCCTAGAATCTCTGATGATATACAACAATCATTGAAGATTTTTTGGAGTTGTTTTCTTTACTAACCTGGGACCTTACTTAGAGTTGAGGAGCATTCAAGTCAACACACCAGCTACACTATTATGTGCTCGATAGGTTTACTACCATGGAGGTTTGTGATCAAATTTCCAAAGGATTAGCTGCTCATTCGAAGAAAGAAAGTTTGAGCATATATACTGGGCTTCCCATCACAGTTGGGAAGCAACAATTTCAATATATCATATAGATTGAGCAAAAGTCAAAGGGAATTTATCCCTATGGTTTTAAGGAAGCACAAATGGGATCCTAGGAGGAGAGTTAGGAAACATTTAGAGTTTCTAAAATGAAAGCGTAATTCGGAATACACTTACAAAGGAAATCAAGATGCACAGTCTTCCAAAGATGCAAAGAGCTTTGAAGAAGTAATTGAGACTCAAGCATCTAAGTAGATGGCAAGACCCTGTACCTCCTCATTATGAAAAGCCGACTAAGCTTCCAAGGTTTGAGAGTGCATGAGAAGGTGGCAACTTATGCAGAAACCAATCCAGCTCTTAATGATTAGTTTTCGGAGGTCAAGGTAAACCCACCTCCGTTTTATCCTCCTCATACAACTCTAAGCTTGCAACAAACTCAAGAGTCAAATAGGGGAGGGAAGTAATACCCAAGCTACACTAAAGTAAGTTAATGTGGGGATTGCAAGCTATGGGGAACTCACCTCATTACTTATGGCCCATTTTGATAGAGTAGATGACTGGGAAGCAAATAACCCAACCATTGGATTTTTTAGTGATACTGCCATGATGGTAAATATGGCTAACTTTGATACCACAGGTAGGGATTTCTTCCTCTATTCAATTTCCACGCATTGCATTTGATAAGATTTATATCCCAGTTGCTATTCTTACTCAAATACCCCAAATCCAAGGCCTCCCAGTAAGTGTAGCAACAAGTTTAGTGTTCAGATTGAGGAAGTTCCAAGGGATTTGATATCTTTGGTGGACACTGTAAAGCAAAACCCAAAGAATGTTAAGATCCAAGTAGTTAGTGAACCTTGGTTTCAATGAAGTATAAAGAGAAAAATATTAAAAGGGTCGCCACTCACAAGAAGAAGAGAGGAATTGAGGTTGTTGCAATGGTCAACAAGAAAGTTGTTGCAAAAGTTGGCGAAGGTAAGGGAGAGGACTTTGAATCTGTTGTTGACTCCTTAAGCAAATGTGATCAGGGACTTATTGGAGAAGAGAAACAAAAGGACCCAAAGGAGGTGCAAAGGGCATGACAAAGGATTCAATTTTTTTTTTTTAAATTAGTAGCCATTAAGTGCCCTATTTGGAGTGTGTTTGATGAGGTAGAAAATACTCTTAGAGCCCTTTTCCCAGCTTATGTGAATTTGAATGTTTTGATGGAGAAGATTGTTTCCAGCAAAGAAGAGGAATGCCGATACGAACTCTAAGCTTGAAGACACAGAAAGAAAAGTTAAATTTGTTAGAGAAGATCAAGGTCAATATAAAATTTTCAAACCACGTGTGGCAGCATTCACGGATTTTGAAGTCAACATGCTCACTAATTATGTGAAGTACACCAAAGCAAAGCTTACACAAGTAAATTCCCAACTAAATAATATGAGAGAACAAATGTATTATTTCATCCTCAAGGAAGAGGATCTATTCTCTTTTTCTATGTGACCCAATTTAAAATCTATTAAAAAAATCGAACACAAGAAGCCAAGCAAGTACATGATAACTTGAAAGGGAGAGAGTTCCTGTATAGATTACCAAAAGAGCAACTATCAATTTATAGGAAAGCAACAACATAAACGCTAATGCAAGGGTGATACAAAACCTAATTCTAAGATGATTTAAGTGAACATTAAGTCATGTTTACATTATTTGCTAATGCAAATTAATGTCATAAAGTGAGTTTATTACTAAGCCTATCACTAAGACTAGTATGACCATTATGATTCTAACATTCTCCCTTAATGATCATTCTTTAAAATACACCAAGTTTATCTCTAAATTTTACAAATTTATCCAGGCCAAGAGACTTGCTGATAATGTCTGCAGTTTGGTCCTGACTTGGACAATATTGCAGCTCAACTACACCAACTTCTACAAGCTGCCAAATGAAATGACGATGTACATCAAGAAGTTTTGTACGCACATGAAAGACGGGTTTCTTTGCAAGCTTAAGAACTCCCTAATTATCACTTACAAACATGCAAGCGCTTTTCTAAGCCAAATTGCTTCACATGACCCTTATATTGTTGCTTTATATTTTGCTTCTGTAGAGGATAGTGAAACTGCATGTTTATTGCTGATCCAAGAAACTACCCATGTTCCTAAACTGAACACCTAACCTGTTGTAGACTTCCTATCATCCACAGACCCTGCCCAATCCGAGTTTAAATAGCCACACAACTAAAGCTCCTTTCTCTTGCTGTATAGAATGCCAAAATCAGATGTTCCCTTCACATATCGCAGCACTCTCTTCACCACCATCCAATATTTTATTTTTAGAGTTGTCATAAATCAGCAGATATAGATGACTACATAGCACAAGTCAGGCCCAATGGTTGTAAGATAGATCAAGCTACCAACTAGTTTCCTATAAACTGATACATTTACTACTTTTGTATCAGTCTTGGATGAGAGTTTCAGCTCTATCTCCATAGGTGTAGATGATATTTTAAAAATTTGTCAACTTGAACTTGTCTAACAAACATGTTGCATATTTTGTTTGAGAAGCAAAAGTATGTTTAATGGTTTTTCAAACTTCTACACCTAAACACTAACATAGAAGGCCTAGATCTATCATGTAAAAAGCAGAACATAAAATTTGATTTTACCTTTTCAATAGTTCCGACCTCACTACCTATGATGATGATGTCATCAACATATAACACTAGAATCACCACATCACCATTTTCTCTTTTGATGTAAAGATTGTAGTCATAAGGATGACTTCTAAACCCATGTTTTCCCAAATACCTATCAATTTAGAAGTACCATGCCATTGGAGCTTGGTTTAGCCATAAAGATCTTTCTTTAGTCTACACACCATATGTTCTTTCCCTAAAGCCCGAAATCCCTATGGTTGGTACATATATACTTCTTCTAGATCTCCATTGAGGAAGGCCTTCTTCACGTCTATCTAACTTTCCAGCCAAATTGTGCAGCCATGGCTGGAACCAATCGAATTGTTTTCATTTTTGCAATAGGATCAAATCTCTCCTCATAATCAATCCCTTCCTTATGTGCAAATCCTTTTGCAACCAGCCTTGCTTTATGTTTGTCAAGTGTGCAATTTGCTTTATACTTGATCTTATATACCCATTTTTAGCCAATGGGTTTCTTCCCAATAGTTAGCTCTTCTAGAACCCATGATTCTTCATTAAAGTTTCATGTTCGGCTTCCGCAGCCTTCGCCCATTCTGATTTTCCTTTGGCCTCTTCATATGCTCCAAGTTCAAAGGAATGTTAAAGGTTACCCATCAAAGCATAATTCACCATATCAAATCTCTTACATCTTTTTGGTATTGCTTACTCTCTCACATAAGGGAGCTCATCTTCCCAAACATCGCCATAGGTATTGTAACACCATTTTGGTCTCTACTTTGGATCCTTTCCCTTCAAATCAGCACTAGTGTCTTGCTGATTTGAGGAGCTTGCAGCTGGCTGAAATTTTCTCAGGGTTCATACTTAGGGGCTTCCTTCTCCTCATGATGACTATCACCATCCATCCACCCTAAAAAATCAGCCATATCATTTATATTGGCTGTAACTTCTTGATCTAGTTTCTACTCAATGTTTATCTATAACGAACTTGCATGCTTATCAACTACAACATCCAGACTAAAGCACCCTTTGTTAGTCTCCAAATCAACTAACCTATATGTTTTATGGTGGTTTCTATACCTTGTGAAAATCAATTTCTTGCATTTTCTATCTAGTTTGGTTTGTTTCTCATTAAGAACCCATGCATATACAACTGAACCCAAAACTTTGAGATGACTTAATTTAGGTTTTTTTCCAGACCATGTTTTTCTAGAGTTTTTTCTAGAGTTATCTTGTGCACCACTTTTCTTGGAGACAGATTGAGCAAATACATTGATGTGATAACTACTTCCGCCCAGTATTTATTAGGAACAAACTTGTTCTCTAATATAAACCTTGCCATCTCCATAATCTTACAACTCCGCCTCTCTACCACTCCATTTTTCTATGGAGTGTAGGGTGTGAAATGCCCTCGAGTATAGAAATCAAGGAATTGTTTAGAGCAAAATTCACCTCTATTTTCCAATCTAAGAATGTTGATACTCTTTCCTAATTATTTCTCTACCATGAACTCAAACTATTTGAACTCATCAAATGCATCTAATTTTAATTTAAAAAATATACCCACATTTTCTTAAAAAGCTCCGTTGTCGATACAGATACAAGAATCGGATATGGGGATTTTTTTGGGGGGTTTGGATACATTTTGGATACGCCCATACAAATATATATATATAATTAAAAATATAGCCATATAAGCATAATTTAACCACATAATATGCATAGACGAAACAAAATAAGTTAAATAACCGCAAAACATACTCACAATTCTATGCCAAATATCATAATATTCAACGGTCAAACTTAGATTAGTTTTATAATAGGTACATAGTGCAAATGTTACAATGTATGGACAAAAATAAAGATATTAGCATCTTCATGATGCACTATATTCATTTTCCTCTTCAATTGCGATCTCTTCATCATCACGTGGTTAATGAAAACCACAAGCAGCAGCAGTGTCACTCCCTCTAGCTCCACTATATAGGTCGTGTGAAGCACCGTCTAGCTCCATGTCAAGTAATGAAAGGTAGGCAATGGAGGCATCCAAGTCAGCAGTCTCTGGGTTTACATCCCAACACTTTGTTGCCCCTTCCTTGTAATGAGGTTGTTTGTGTGAGAAAAGACGCAAGTTGGAATGCATATAGACCAAATCCTTCGCCTTTTTCGTTGCCAATTTGTTGTGCTTAACTAAGTGGATAAAGCTGTAGGTACCTCAATTCCGCTCAACTGAGGAGGAACTTGCAACCTATTGAAGCCGCAAAGTCAATTAGAATTTATAAAAATTAAAAGTTAAAACAAAACATCAGAAAGTTCAAAAGAAGGGTAGTGAGTAAATAAAATTAAAATCTTACTTGTGATAGAATTTTTATTGCAAGTGATTGGAGGTGGGTGGATGCTTATCTATGGAGCTACCACCAAAAGCGAGCGTCCATCTTCTACTTGTCACGAATAGCGCCAAGGGATTGACCCACGAGGATATGAAATACACAAACTCTTCCCTAACTTGGTCTTCTACTTCTGGATCGGGAAAGAGTCTAGAGAATGTTGCATGATGTCCCTCAGCAACCTCGACATCTCTATATGGTGCGACCCTCTTGGGCAAAGAAAGGATCTCTGCACTATAGTATTTGAGCATCAAGACAAAAACAAGAAGATGCAATTGGGTGGTCATTTTGTTCCACCTTTCAATGAGTTGTGACTGCACTTCCTTAAAGAACCTCTCCGTAGGATCCTACTCTTTGGCATTTATGATGGATCTAATGTTCTCAATCATTGAGTCGATTCCATCATAAAGCTCACCCAAATATGGATGATCCATATATACATATCTCAACATGCTAACGATAGGCTCAATAAAATTGAGCAAATACTCCACATGTTCCCACCACACGTCATCCAAAATCCACCCTTTCACCTTTGTGGCCTTCTCACTATTTTTCTACCTCCACACACTCCAAAGGTTGTTGATAATCATGCTACTCAATGTCTCATGCACCTTGACAAGTCATCTCAACACGAAAGTAAGGCAAATTGACTCTCAGCAACTTAATACAAAATTAAAACAAATAAAATTAAAAAAATGTTCAAAAATAAAAACACTACAAATTACAAACTTACAAAATTAAATTAAAAATATACAATGATACATGATTCATGAATGATAAAATTAAGAGTTACCTTCAACAACTACAACTTCAAGAAGGCCCT
Source organism: Torreya grandis (assembly GCA_037957365.1). Classification (NCBI taxonomy): domain Eukaryota; kingdom Viridiplantae; phylum Streptophyta; class Pinopsida; order Cupressales; family Taxaceae; genus Torreya; species Torreya grandis. Next base: position 3,802,811 of record JARHVA010000844.1, read on the forward strand.
GAAAATGCCTTGGGACATGTGATGGTTGGTTATGAACATTTGGATCTCTCTCGCCTCCTCATAGACTTGTTTGATCCAGACAATTTTTGTCCCCAATTTTTGCATTATAAGGTTGAGGATATGAACGGTACAAGGTGTCCAAAATATGTGCCCATACCTTGCCTTAACCAACATGCCCGTAGCTTTACAATTTTTAGCATTGTCCGTTACAACTTGGACAATGTTTTGAGGCCCCACCACCTCAATGGACTCTATCAAGATGTCAACAATGAATCATGCATCCTTCACTTGCCCCTTACAATCAACGACCCTCAAAAACATTGCCCCTTTAAGGCTCACTGCGACCACATTAATCAATGGCCTATTTACCTTATCTTTTCATCCATCGAAAATGAACACCCCTATTTCGATACACGAATCCCTGATGGGCTTCAATGCATCTTCAACTTATTTTCTTTCTTTTGTCAACAGGGTGGTGCGCACCTTTTCATACCCTGAACCGACAAATCCTTTAGGGGCAGCATTGATAGATCTCACCATATCTTGCTATTATGGTGATCTAACAACATTAAATGGCAACCCACATGCGTAAAGACAATATGCGATGCTCACTCTGTTATGTCCCTAGATTCTATAGAATATCATTTCCAATGGGCATGCATCTTTTGTTCTCTTGCGACCAAGAGGTGAATCCTCTTCGACCGCAACGGGTGTAGCAAGAAAAGGGCGTGATGTGGTTATCACATTAGCATGAGATGGACCAACAGGTGGTGATCCTTTCTTTCTCAAATGATGCTTCAATCTTTGCCCAACAATGGCATCTATGTCTTCTTGCTCTTTGAAGTATACAAGGATCTTTGCCTATGGCAAGCCCTTTCATGGCTTTCCATTTATGCTTGCCCCACCACAAACTTTGATTCCAATGCTAGGAATTGCACACAAAGGAGCTTTCACCCGACTATATGAGATCTTGTATTTACAGTTACACTCTAAGCAAAGCCAATGAAAACACCCTCCACCAGTAATATGTTTTAATATTGTCACATACTTCCAAAGGGGCACTCGCGGATCAAATCTGGGGGCTATCCTTTGGCCCACCGAACTAACACTTGTAGTTTGAGACATTCTGGCAAATCCCTCTAGCCCATGGTAAAAATTAAAAATATTACTATTAAAATTTAAAACTTAATCAAGGCATTTGGTATTTGTTGAAATAATGGTTAAAACTTAAAAGAATAACAACAAAAAAAAACTAGTTACAAACAAAACGAAAAAAAACCACAAAACTGAAAACTTACATTAAATCAACAAATCCTCTTCCTTGCAAGCTCCTCAAGATCCTTGGCTCCAAATAGGTATAAAGGTAATGGTGTAGGTTTATAGCATAAGGAGTTTCAAGCATATGCCACTGAAAAAATAAACAAAAGCGAACAAATGTGCAATGAGGTAAAAATGCAATGAAAGGCAAATGTGTTATATTTTGACAAAATGAGTGTGAATCCACTTTCATTTGTTTTAAATTGTATTTTGAAGTCCATGTTTGACTTTTCACTGGGCAAATTTTTTTTTTTAAATTGGCAAGAAACATTGTGGAAATGCACAAGGTACGTCCCTGGGCCTGCGGACACACCCGGATATGTCCTAGGACATATCTGGGCGTATTCGCAGGCCCAAGGACATACCTTGAGCATTTCCTCGACGTATCCATACCCACAAGCGTTTTGTTTTTGTTTTTGGGCCCTGTAGGAGTGTATCCGATAACATTGGAACTAGAGATACTAAAAAATATCTGCCACTAGAAATTCATGTCATTGTCATACACCCACAAATGTCAACATGGATCAGCTGAAAGACCTCCTTAGCTCTCCAAGGTTGTCATTCATGAAACGAAACCATGTGTCGCTTCCCAACCTGCAAGGGGCAATAAACTCCTTGTTGATTATGAATCTCTGGAAGGCCATCCACCAAACTTTCTTTAACCAAAAAAAAAAAAAAATTCAAATTTAAGTGCCCATAACTTTAATGCCAAAGTGGGTTGTTGTCTTGAATAGTTTTATCCATCAAAGCATTCCCATTTTCCTCCCTGCATCAATCAATTTAAAAATCCCATGTTCTTGAATACTAAAACCATTTGTCTTCTTTCTGACCTTATCAGCAATATAACATTTATAATTGCTGAAAAACACATCCAAATTAAGATTGTATTTCATAATCTCACTAATTGAAAGTAGATTCTTTCCCAAGCCATGAACACAGAAGAGACTCATAAGAGCATCTTTTTACCTTTCAGTGTTATCTACACATTTTATTTGCCTTCATCCATGTATTCCTCTCCTCCACCAAAAAACACAAAGTTAGATGTAGATGTATTTGCTACAAAGTGAAGACACCAATCTTTCTTGTTTGGGAAATGCATGGTGGAACTAAAATCAATATACCAAAGCAATCTTGTTCACACAATCTCTATTATTTTTAGCCATAAAAACATAAAAATTATTATTTTATTTATGTTGTACAATATTGGGTTGCTTCTTAGGCCCCTAGTTATCTTTCTTATCCCAGAACAATTTTCTACAAAATTTGCTCTTATGACCTAGTTTTCCACATTAGAAGCCCCTGTAGGTCTTGGTTTTTCGATTCCCTGAATCCTCTGTCTTGTTGGTGCCCTCTTTGTTTCAACCATCTTTTTGCTTAGCAAACTTTCCCTTCCCCTAGAAGTTTGTTGCCAAAGCCATCTCTGAAACCTTAGTCCCACTTCCACTACCAAGCTATTTTTCTCCACTGTCAAGTGTTGCACTAGTTTAGTGCTCAACTCTTCAAACTTCATATCAATATTAGTAGTAGTAATATTTAGGGTTTCAATAAAATGATCAAAAGAAGTTGGTAAACTCTTCAGAGTGATTACCACCATATCTTCCTCTACCATCTTTCATCCATTGGCATTCAACAGTGGTCGATGAAGTCTTCCTCTACAAATGAGCTATATCTTCCTCTACAAATGAGCTTGAACAAGTCATTAGCAGCCCAAGAAATGATCAATTTGGAGTACATAAAGGTCCCAGAATCCTTATGCCCAACCAAGAGCTCATTAATAATTACAGCAATGGTTATAATCACAGAAGGCTGTGGGATCTGGGAAAGAACAGTTGTAATAATCCCTTGCAAGAGAGAAATAATAATAATGCATCAATTCTATAGGGATGGGAAAAGAAACATATAAGCTTGGAACAAATTATAGTTTGTTGTGGAGTGTACTATCAGGGTTAAAATTGGTTGAGGACAAGTAATCTAAAGAAGGGAGGTTTGTAATATCCCCAAATACAAAGGAGAACATAAACACGAACTTCATTAATGTAAATAAATCGCCAATGGAATAGCCTAAATCAGCGACAATTAAATTAACTACAGCAACAACTAAATTAAATAAATTGTCCATATAGAAAAGAGCGCCACATTTAATGCAAGGAATAGAAGTTATATTAATGCAAGTCGTCCCATTTGATGAAAAGACACATCACTTTGGAAAGGAGACACATCATTTGATGCAAAGCTATGAAGGGTATTTATAAGAAGAACTTGGTGAAGGAAAAGGATATATATCCAAATTTGAAATTCATTCCCCTATCTGAAGTTTAGGCAGCAGCCTCTTCTTTTATAATTGAGGACAAAACCTCTAATTTATTAGATACAAGGACGAAATCCCTTGATATCAACCCCTCAAGGACGAAACCCTTTGAGACTTCTCTATTAGAATATTTATAACCAGAATTTTGCATTGCACATTTGATCATTATACAACATTATTTGTTATATAAATTTATTATCTTGTTAATAAGAACATAATTCTATATTCATTGAATATTATTATTTCAAACTTTAAAAAGGAATTCCAAGAAATCCAAATTAACGTATAATATTCCGATTTGGGATATTACAATAAAATGTCTTTCTTTCTTTATTTGTTTCATCTATTTTAATGGAAAACAATATGCTCTGAAGGAAGAAAGCTCTACTTTGATCAGAGATTTCATGCAACTCCTTCAGTTGTTTCCAAATGCCTGGCGCATTATTGCCAGTTTACATTTTTGGCACATTTTGCAAGTCACAAATAGCTTTATTAGCATCATTGCTTCTCTAATCCACTCATCAAACTTGTCCCGATCTTTTCCTATTGTTGTAGGTTGGGTTACTATCCCCAAAACAAGCTGATATAAGCATCTTTACTCAAAAATGGAAAGCATTCTTTGCTTCCAGATATTATAGTTCTTCCCAAGAAAATTTCTGGTTATCCTCCAACATTATATAGGACAAACTAGCCATTTTATTGAAAAAAAAACATATGCTAATAAGGATGCTGAAATAGAGGTACGGTTATAAATCTGTTCTATCCTCCCCCAAACTCCAAATATTGGAAGAAAAAACAGAGAAATCCCTGCCAAAACTGCTGAATCTGCAGAAAAACCCAACAAATCCTAAAAACTACTGAAAATGCTGAAAATCTTTATAAAATGCAGAAAACTTCTGAAAATATGCAATATGGAATTTTCAAAGAAAATGAAAAATCACTACTTTGTACAACTCCATACTATTCCATACAACTGTATTATTATTTACAATTGTACTTTCTGAATTATTCCATACAACCATACTATTCCATACAGCCGCACTTTTCTATACTGCTACTATACTTTTCTGTACAGTTGCATATTTGTTGTTCCGTACAGTGAAAATCCCTATCTATCTCTATAAAAAATAAACCTAGCTTTAAATTGAGAAAAATAGATCTCAGTTTAAACGAAAAAAAAAAAAAAAACTAGCTTTCTTTACTCGAAAGCCCCTTCTATTTCGTAGTATGTATCATAAGCAGTCCCTTGTTCCATCATTGATCTAAGCAGTCCCTAGGCCTTCACTTGGTACTTCCCAACATCTCATCATCGCTCTTTGATACCATGTTACGAAAATCGAACACAGAAACCAAGCAAGTACACAAGAGAGGACTTGAAAGAGTAATACTTCTTGGATAAATTGATGAAAGAGAATTACTCCTTGGATAAATTGATTAAAGAGCAACCGTCACTGAATACGAAAGTAAAAACATAAACCCTGATCCAAGGGAGACACAACCTAATCCTAAAATGATTGAAGTGAACATTAAGTCATGTTTACATTATTTGCTAAAGCAAACTAAAGTCATAAAGTGAAATTATTACTAAGCCTGTCATTAAGACTACTATGACCATTATAACTCTATGAAAACCACTATTGATACGAAATTCGTCTTAAAATATGCATTGGGACTAGTGGCAAATATTGAAAGAATCAAGGTATTGTTAGAAGATGTTGGGAAAGAAGTGCCTAAAATAAACTTTGGGCTCAATGTTTTTCCCTGAGTGTGGAACTTCAAGGCATAATCAGTTTGTGCTAAGTGGATGCAGTGTACCAAGCTTGCAAGATGTTTGAAGCAGAAAAGGTGCTAGCAGTCAAAGTGAAACAAAAATCAATCTTTAATTGATTTTAGTTTAAAGGAATATGATGAGTCAAGGTAAACTATTTGCTTCATATTCCATTAAGTCCAATGTCCTTTTATTTGTAATCTTCAATGTAATTTGATGTGCAGATTTTGGAAGAGGAGATTTGCTGTAAAACTCAGATTTTAATACAAAACGGATCCAGTCTTTTCTTTACAATTTTGGTCATAAAGTTGTGTTATTTTTCTGCTTTTGATATTGGTTTGTCCTCATGCTAGATTAGTGTTATTTCAGCAGATTTTGCATTATTTAAGTCACTACTGATTTCTTTCAATTGTTCTCAGATTTGATCTATAATTATTTGTGCTTGATAATTTGAAAATCCATTATTTTGGTTATTTCTTTAAATTGTTCTCAGATTTGATCTATAATTATTTGGGCTTAATAATTTCAAAATCCGTTATTTTGGTTATTTATTTTATATTTGTTTGAAATCTTTTTACTCGTGGATTTTAAATCAATAAGATCATTTTAATTTGCATGTTCATTTTAATTTTGAACTATTCTTCTATTGATGGTGATCCGTCTTATAGCTTTCAACAGGGTTTGATTGGCTCCATGGGGTTCAGAAATCTATAAGTTAAATATTGCCTCCAAAACAAGAATTTGTACAAATTTTGTTTAAAACATTTTCACCATTTTTCACAAAATTTCATTTAAGTTGAATTTCATTTGTCAATATTTCTGAGCAAAACTAAGGTCATGATATTCAACACCTCCAAATGTTCTCTTTCCCAGTCCCAGTTCCTCTAAAAAGGGGAACCTTTGGAGGACACATTGCCCTACACTTACATGGGGGTCTAGTTTCCTAGACCATCTTTTAGTATGAAGCCTACCTCTTAGTCACGCCTTTGCAAGGAATATGCCTCCCTTTTAATCTTTGAGAACCAATATTTTCAAATCTATTCCCAGGATAATGCACTTCTTCCATACAGTCATCAAGCCTATGGTCCAAGTTTGGAGTCCATTGATTGGGCTCATACTGAGAGGTTCCAAAGTCTAATGATTCAATGTATGATCCATTCCAAATGGACTATTCCTCAATGCATCGTCCAAGCTGAGTTTTCCACCCAACCTCCGGACCTCAAGATTGTCTTAAGGCTTACTTTCTACAATAATAGACTCGGAACTATGGGGGATTTAGCTTCAAGCCATGAGATGTATCCATACTTCACCCTCTGTTCTTCAAAGAGGATTGCATCATTAGGCCCCAATAAAAGCCAATGTTGCTAGTATTCTGAAACTAGTTTGCTCCTCCAATCTATCAACATCTCTATTTGAAGGGTCTTGTGATCCAATTGTCATTAGTTAGTCAGTGGCTTGTTCAGGGCATGCATCTCATCTGTAGACATCCCCTTTATGGTAAATATTTATGTGTTAGTCATTATTAAGTTATGTTAATAATGTTAGTGAGTTTGATAGTTATATGGGTAAGTTAGGTCACAAGTAGGTGGACCCGTTAGATAGTTTGAGTTCAATATGTAGACAAGCTTATTAAAGCTTGTGTGAAAAAAAATATTATAACCTGACACTTGCATTATGAGTATTTTTTTCATTCAATAAAATATATAGTAATTTTTCATTTATTTCCATCTATAAATTCAAAACAGTGGTACCAAAGCACCATTGAGAATGTGTCTTGAGAAGGATGAAAAAGCATATTGATGAGTGGAAGAAATGTGCACTTGAGAAGACTACCATAAGGAGAGTAAGAATTTTCTAAAAGGTTTATATTTCAAGACAATATATTGCTTTTATATTTGCAATGTTTGCCTAAGAAATAAAAATGATTTGATAAATATTTTGCTTGCTTGCTTAAATCTGATTATGAGGAGAAGATTTTGTGAAGAGAAAGTCATGCTTGAAACATGGAGAAGTTTTTTGTTTATTGTTGGCTTTGTATGGCAAAGAGAAAGCATTGAAAGAGCAAAGGTGGGCAAATGCCATGTATTAATTCCTTTATTTCTGTGGATTTAGTTTTTCTCTCAAGCATAGAACGTTCAATGCACATCTAGAAAATTTGCAGGGGTAAAAACGACCCAATGTGATGCAAGGGCATCCAAGGGTTCGTGCAATCTTGCACAACCAAAACTAGTGCTTGTGTTTTTATGTGTTTTTTTGTTTGTTTGTTGTTTTGGCATGGTTACTCATTGTCCAATTTAGATCATGGCTTATACATGAGATTTCATACATTTATTTGAGGGTACATTGGTGCAAGGATGTAAATTCTGTACAACCTCATGTTTGGTAGATTCTTATGAACGTCCATGTGGCAGAAATATTATCATGTGAGGCAAATCCTTAGGAATGTCCATGTGGAAAGCATGTTATGACCCAAGGCATTTTAGTATGGAGAGGATGTTTCTTCAGATTAAAAATAAGAGAATTCAAAGATACATTCAGCCAAGAAAACGGATGAAGCAAAAAGAAGATTCTCGGATCACAAAACAAACAAGAATAGGGGGCGGAAGTTTAGCGGAAGAAACGCTAACGGAAGGCAAACCAATGGAAGCTAAACAGTTTGCTAGACGGAATTCAAAACATAATTCGGGAAGAGAATGATGGTGGAACCCGAACTATTAGAGGATGGTAGGATGCTTTGAGTATCTCCATGGATGTAATAAGCCCATAAAGGCATTTGTAAGTGTGTGGGGATGTGTATTTTGTTCATTGTAACAACCTATTGAATACAATAAGATGCTGTGTATTTTGAGTCAAGTTTGAATATGTGAAAATGTGTGTCCATGGAACTGTGAAACACCTGCAACATGGGTGTAAAGGCTGTCCTCAGTTGGACTCCCTGCCTTGTGCTTGCATTACAATGAACACGAAATTGGCCATTTCAGTTCATCTGGCAAGTTTCCACAAACAGATTTTGCATTTTTGGAGAAACTAGGATAAGTTGTTTGAATCTACCTAAGGCCTGGAGCGTGAGGATATACTTGCTATTGCTGTAAAATGAGTATTGGTGTCTATGAATATTTATTATTCATTCATGCAAAAAGAGTGGGAATTTTTTGACAAAGTTTGTCCAAAGTGTGGAGTGGGCCCAGGTAGTTTGTTTTACTTCTACATATTTCAATTGTCATGTGATATTTTTTATTTTAAAAGTCACACTGTAAAAACAAAGGTTATATACAAGTCTCTGGGATTATATTTCAAAAGACTGCTTAGTTGAAGTGGTTGTAAAGCTATATGAAGGCCATTCAAGGAACAAGGTCTCGTGCTCAAGTCTTAGTGTTCATATTTGCATGAAGTGCACATTATGAAAGATAAATATGCAAGCATGAGTCATATGTCAAATTTAAAAAAATTATAACAAGTGCATGCATAAATGAAGTGGTCAAATAAGTCTATGAAAGCATTATAATCTTCTCAGGCTTAGGTTCAAAACAAATGTTTAGCATTTTGTTTCATTGAGAAAAGAAAAGGTCAAAGTGGGAAGTGGCTATGTAAACATTTTACAGTGTAAGACGTATGAATTCTCATAGACCAAGTAGCAAGTGATATTTTGTAAGGTGTTCGAGACACCAAGAGGTCGCAAGTGATATCTTCTAAGTGTTTGCTCAAACTTTCTTTAGAAGACATTGTTGTAAATCATACAAGGTGTAATCGAAGATATAAGGTTGTATTTGTAAAACTATTTAACTGAGTTCTTCTTCTAAAGTCGCAGAAAAATGTATTGAAAATTCATATGAACAAAGACAATAAATGTATAAAGGGTGCATTTTCAATCAGATTTGACACCATACTTTTGCTCTGAGTTTGCAAATGGGCAAAATTCATGAGAATACAAGAAAGTAACATTGTACTTTCCAATCGCCGATGGTATCGAAAACAAACAAGTTACATTTTGGAGTTTGCATGTCCCTCAGGATCAACCTTAATAACAGAGCCTTGTAGAGACCCATCTGCAATTAGCTACTAGCTCAATGACAAGGATGTTGTTTTAGTGGCATTTTATTTTATTTTGGTGTTCTTCCAAAATTTTGCTAGTTGAATTTGGTGTTTATGTCCAAATTTTTTGTTTTGATTTCTTGATATTATCAACCAAAAGTAGCCCAATTGTCTCGTAGTATTTTTGCTGTATAGACTTCTCACCTCTCGTCTGATGGGTGGGGAGATATTATTTTGGTTTTTGATCAATTTCCAGATGATTGTACATTCTAACAAGGGTTGTAAGCACCATTAGTGTTTGCAGAGTAGTTAGAGTTGATAAGCATCAAGTAAGATGTGCCATACAAAGATACAAAATTATCGCGATAGGGATCAATGTGGTTGAGTATTCTCATGATAATTCTCACATTGTAGTACAAGTACAAATGATCAAAGGGATGGGTAATCCCATGATGCTCATCTCTGTGTCAAGTAGTGTCATAGGGCATAGGGAATAGGAGTTCAAGTTACAGATGTAACGTGTCGACACAAGTTGATCAATCCCAGATGTATTGAATGCTCACTAGCAAGTTGCAACAGGTGTTGTTGGATAGCTTCACAGTTAATGGCTCCAGATCGTCTTTTGGTCCCCTTTGGATCAAAAGAGGGAGTTTTGTTGGATCTTTTGATCCAAATGTTATTAGTATTTTTAGTGGTTAGTTCACGGCATGCATCTCATCAATGAGACACCCCCTTTAAATTACTTTATATTTAGGTGTTAGTCATTATTAAGTAATGTTAATAATGTTATTGAGCTTTGTAGTTGTACGGGTAAGTTGAGTCACGGTAGTTGGACCTGTTAGGTAGTTTGAGTTCAGTATGTAGACAAATTTATTAAAGCTTGTATGAGATAATACTGTAACCCAGCACTTGCATTATGTAATATCATTTTCATTCAATAAAATATAGTGTAGTTTTACATTTAATTCCTTGTGTATAAATTCATAACAATATTGATAGATTACCTCCTTTCAAGTACTCCTTGGATGCCCCTCATCAACTTTTTCCCTTAGAGGTGGTCATCATTAGATTTGTCAGAGAGGATATCTACAAGTAGTACATCCAGGTCACTTGATCTTGTCCTTAGTCATTTATCCCCAAAATTTCTTTTTATATTGAGCATTTCTTGTGGGTAGTGGATGTAGTCATTTGTTATCCTAACTATCTCCAGCATCATCAGTCTCATGGCTTAAGGTTTCCCCTTAGCAAGTTAAGAGTGTGCTTGCACCAATTGCGGGTTGAGACTAATCATCATAATCCACATGGTGACCGAATCTATCATCTTTGCTCCCTTTAGGAGGTTGAGATTGAGGAGCACTTCATTTTAGAATGCCCCATTTATTATGAGATCTGACGCATATACCATGGTCTTTACATAGACTCAAGAGACTCTATCCTCTTTATTTTGGTACCCAAACCAACAATGTCTAGCCCTTGTTCTTCAGGAAGCTATCGCCCTTTGACGCGGGTCCTTGCAGGGAGCGTCTATGGCCCCCACGTTGATCACCTCTTTCTTTAAACCCATAATGGATATTCCGATATTTAGTGCCCTTTAAATACTACTACTTCACACATTGAGGTGTGTAGGTTAGTGAGGCAACACTCATCATTGCACAACACCATTACTGAGGTGACCCAACATAGTACTCTAGGCAATGTGGATCCACTCCTTCCCAGTATCATGGATTCGGTCCTCAATGTCATGGACTTGCTCCTTTTCAGCATCGTATATTTACTCGATTATTTCCCAAGCCATAGGGGCATGCACACATTATATGTTTCTTCATTGCCACGAAATTTTCTTCAACTTTGATGTTAGGATGGATTCTAGGGGGGTTCTTTGCTTCCTCCTATGATTACCCAGCCTGGGCCTCTCAGCTCTGGACACTTGTCTATGAGCATTATCAGATTCTGCATTGGCCCTTCCACAATGATAGACAATGACATAGATGATGCCTTCATCCCAAGCACGACCAAAGATGTTTGATGCAACTAGCATTTAGTCTTTCTACCTTTCATCAGCCCATGCTTTTTGGGTTTCTTGCTACCCCCTATGGCCATTTATATCGGTACCTTAACCACATGGATTGGGGCATTATTGCTTTGCATTTACCCCCCACCCACCCCCTTCATTTATTTTCAATGATTTTATTCTTTTTTATGTAGTTAGTCTTTGATCCAACAGTCCTTTTACCCTAGCAGTTTCATTGTAATGGGATGTATTCTTGAATCCCATTGACCTACTTTTGGTCATTCATGGAAATTAATATAATTTCTTTCTTTCCTCCTTTGAGTCTTTAGTAGTTGTTTTTTCCCGTACACTATTCATTTAAAACGATAGGGTTCTTAAAACTCCTTAACAATGCATTTGTTTTTACACCGGTCAACAGTTTGCTTGAACATTCACGTGTTTAGCCAGGTTGATATTGATGAAGTTATATCTATTGCTAGGGTCTTTGGAGATAATAACCTTTTCCTTTTGAATACATCCATGAACCTGTAATATTGAAGCTTCCTTGATAGGAACCCAATTGGAACATTTTTTTTGTTTTTGTTGATCTAATGTGAGGGTTTCAACTTATTTCTTATTTATTGTCCTTCCTAACTATCCTCTTTATGATCTTTAATTTTTTCCTTATGCTTTTCTTCTACACCTTCCTTTTGTGCTTATTTTAATTTGTCCATCTCCACAACAAGAGACTGAATTATATCCTTCAATTTGGCCAACTCTACATCTTTATTTCCCAGCTCCTCCCAGTACAATTCTTGGTTTCTTTTCCATTTGATCAGTTTTTGATGTTTCCATTTCTCTGAAAAATGATATTCAACTTCTTCCCAAGTATGATCGTTTCTTGCATTCAAAAATCTCAATCACAACTTAATATCTTCTAGATCCTCAAGTATAAACTTAAATTCATCATCCAACAAGGGTTTCAAAAATTCTGATTTTTAAAATTAATCCACCATTCCCTAGGATCAATATCATCACTTCCAGAAAACATAGGTATCTCCATGAATCACATTTCACGTATAAAAAATTAAGGATTGAAGAAAATATGCCTTCAATGTATCTTCCTTCTACCACAACTCTGAAAATAACAAAATATGTAGGCAATTAGATCTGAAAATTCACTTCACAATGCAAAAAAACAGCACTTGATTTTCTTACCCAGATTGCAATATATGGAGATTTTGAATTTTCCATTTTTTTGGTGAGTCGCGATTGGAAAAATAGCTATTTGGAAAATTCAAAAGGCCAATTTGCAGAGGTTGTAAACCCCTTGATACTGCTCAAATTCCTCAATTGAACACCTGTGCTAAGAAAAAAAAAAATCTTTGCAAGTTTCGGTTTTTCCCCTAAAATTTCAGCAATATAATTTCAGATCTCCAAAAACCCTTTTCACATTTTTCCCAAATTGCTGCTCTTATAGCAACGATGTGCTCCAAATATCCAATATACAGAAATATTACATAAAAATCACAAAATTACACAACAAAAGATGCATAATGGTCCAAGATGTATAATGGTCCAATAAGCCCTGATCATCAATACACTCAAAAATAGAAAACAGCCCTAAATGTTGGGTTACACTATAAAATATTCCTTTAGGAATCACTCCGAGATATTTTCTTTTTTGAGATTCAGACCTGCGACCCTGATCTAGCCATAAGAAACAATCCATAGTGAATCTAACCCGCTTTAACAATCATAGATACCTGCATATGTGTATGTGTGTGTATGTGTTTATATGTATATGTATATGTATATGTATATGTACATATAAATATGTATGTACATATGTACATATATGTGTGTGTGTGTGTGTACATATGTACATACATACATACGTGTGTGTGTGAGAGAGAGAACCCTTCACACATTAGACTGATTAATCTAATAATCAATAATAATTTATTATACAAATTATCTCTTTGATCCAATATACAAGTCACCCATTGGCCCATCCTATCTAAACAATCATTACATTTGCCACGAGAAGGCTACTCAATAACAAACTTACATAATAATCCCATGGACGGAGGTGGCTAGCATTTCTCCCCACTTATGTCCTAACAATGAAATTTTGCATAAAATAGACTAATCAGCTTCATTAATGTGACTATAGATGTTATCTATTAAATGCATCTTCTGTACATAATCTCTATAAAACCTTAAATAAATCCAGGAATTCTGAGTATAGATTACAGCTGTTAGATCTCGTCAAATTTTTAAAATAATCAGGTTAGAAGCTGCTAAAATGAATCAATAAAATGCAAATCATAAAGCTTGCCCTTTCTAGCTCAGAATGTAATAAAGGTAGATTTTTATGTCACTGCTAAGCTAGACATCAATTTAATGTATGGGACCCCCATTATCTAAGTCAATAAAAATGTATATCATAAAGGATGCCCTTTATAAGTCAAATTGTAATAAAGGTAGTTTTTTAGATCATCGCCAAGCTAGACATCAATTTGATGTATGAGACCTCCATTGTATAAGCCTACAAGGGGATTGACTTTCCATCTACCTTATATATTGTTCAACAAGGTGTACAACACTACCCCCTCTGGAACCAAACATGTGAACTCTATTATAGAGTACACATGCCTTTACCATCAAGCCCACTTACGGTGTAGGGTCACAACTGAAAACAACCTTCAAATAGAAATAAACTCCCTTCATAAAGGGTATTGACAGCCCCGCAGCTGTCCTGATCCACATCGTAGCCTTATGTCCAGCAGATCTATGGACATGTTCACAAATAAGATGGTCCGAAAACAACATGAGGTCAATAAAACCAGAAACGATAGACATTAGAAATCGCACACAGAAACAAAATATGCTGAAGCAATATAGAATAAGAAATATGGACAGCCATGTTCATTAAAACAAAATATGAGAGGTCAAAAAAAACATATACATTATTGCAGCAGAAAATCTGCTTGACATGAAGAAGAAAGCAGGAATATTTGCAAGGTTTGTCTTAAGGGGAAGATTTCAAGCAAACTAAAATGATTATACAGAAGATGACACAGAAATTTCTTCATTTCCTTTTAAAGCCTAGTTTTTCAGGTCTTCCAATTGGGTTAATTAAACAAATCCATGTAGAGTCCCAAAAGCCAAATGCTTTGCGTCCAAAAAGAGAGGTGGAACATGACAGTTAATTGCTCCACAAAGGATCTATTGCGGCATAGGAACTATCATGTCGCTTGAACCATTTTTCCATTATTATGAAAACTGAACACAGAAACCAAGTAAGAACACAAGAAAGAACATGAAAGAGAGAAATACTTCTTGGATATATTATTGACAGAGCAACCATCTTTTCTAGGAAAGCAACAACATAAACTCTAATACTTAGGTGACACAAACCCTAAATCTAAAATGACTTAAGTGAACATTAGGTCATGTTTACATTTTTGATAAAGCAAACTACAGTCACAAAGTGGTTTTATTACTAAATGTGTCACTAAGACTGGTATGATCATCATAACTTTATGTTACAAACTCTAACATCTTCCCTTAATGGTCACTCTAGAAAATACACCAAGTTTATCTCTAAATTTTGCAAAAATTATCTGGGCCAGAAGACTTGATGAGAATGACTGCCATTTGGTCCGGTGTTCCCTTCACATATCTTAGCACCTTATTTGTTGTTGTCCAATGTTCTACTTTTGAAGCTGTCATAAATCAAGAGATATAGTTGATTACATAGATCAATTTGGGGCTATTTGCTATACGACAGATCAAATTATCCGCTAGTTCCCTGTATATGGACTGATTGACTGCTTTTCAATTAGTCTTGGCAGAAAGTTTCAACCCTTTCCCCATGGAGATAGATGAGATTTTGCAATCTGCCATCCTGAACCTGTTTGAAAAACATTTTGCATAGTTGTTTGTGAGAAAACTAGAACTAACTATTTTTTATTTTTTATTGTAATATTCTCTTCTTGTTGGCTAATTAATTATTCTATAAAATTAAATTCTTAAATGTTATTTTAAATAGTTAAAATATTATTAATATAAATACATTATTAATAGTTTAACTTTCTTATCAATTGTTGTTTAATCTTTAAAACGTTTTTCAGTTTTTATCTTTAATTTCTTTGTTTCATTTTAAAAAGGAAAAAAAAATATAGCCAACCATTACCCCCCTCCTTTTTAATCCTTTCCATTGCTTGTATCACTTACCTATTTATCAACTTGATCTTCTTTCTTCATCTCCAAGCATTGGCTTCATTCTTCTCTCCCTTGAAGATGGATCCAATAGTGAGATCTGAAACATCAAACAATAACGCTTTTACGTAGATGAAGCCAAAAAAAATATATACTAATGTCCACGAATGACCAAAAGTAGGTCATTGGGACTCGAGAACACACCCAATTACAATAGAAAGTGCTAGGGTAAAGGGACCCTAGGAATGACGACTAACTAAATAAAAGAAAAATAGCAAAAGCATTGAACAAGAACCTTACTTAAAAAATTGTTTGTCAATTTGCCAAACTTTTACACCTAAGCAGTAATGTAGGAGGCCTAGATTTGTTATGTCAAAAGTGGAACATAAAACTGACTTTACCTTTTCAATGGCTCCAACCTCACTACCTATGATGATGATGTCATCTACTTATAACATTACAATCACCACATCACCACTCTTGCTTTTGACATATAAATTGGGTTCAAAAGGGCTTCTTTTGAATCCATCTTCTTCCAAGTATCAAGCAATTTTGGTGTACCAAGCCCTGAAAGCTTGTTTTAGGGCATAGAAAGCTTTCTTCAATCTACATACAAGATGTTCCTTCCCTATAACCTGAATTCCTTGTGATTGGTGCATGTATACCTCTTCCTTTAGATATATGTTGAGGAAGGCACTCTTCACATCCATTTAATATAGTTTTTAGTCAAACTATGTTGCAATGGCTAGAACCAAGAAGAATGTTCCCATTTCTTTGCAGTAGGAGCAAAAGTAAATTCATATTTGATCCCCTCCTATGCAAAGCCCTTTTCCATCAGCCTTGCTTTGTAATTGTCAAGCATCACATTTGCCTTGTACTTAACTTTTTATACCCATTTGAAGCCAATGGGTTTCTTACCCATAGGCATCTCTTTTAAAGCCCATGTTTGACTATTCATCGAAATCTCGTGTTTGCCTTGCATAGCCTTGAAGGCTAGCCATTAAAGCATTGTTCATTGTATCAAAGGTGATACCTCATTTTGGTCTTCCTTCCACCCTCATATCAAGAATGTCATCTAACCGAACATCACCAATTGTGTTGTACCACTGTTTTGGTCTCTTCTTTGCTGCCTCATCCAAATCAGCACTGTTTTCTTGCTGATTTGGGTTATTTTCAGTAGCTTCTTGGCTGGGATTTCTTGAGAAACCTTAGAACAATCACCACACCACCCCCTTGCCCCCCTCACCTCCTGACATGCATCATTCCTGATTTTCAAGCCCATATCTGATTTTTGTTTGGTCGTTGCATTCTCTTTGGTTCCCCCAAGATATGAGAACATATGAATATGTGTCAGTCAATCACCATTTTATGGTAAGAGCATGTATAACACAATGCCAAGTGTCATTTCCAAATAGAAGGTAAAGGTTTCTATTTTTTAATTATTATTGATTTTAGAGGACCAAGAGCATTTTTATTTCCTTTTTGTCCTATTCTTACCATTATATTTCATACCAACAATGAAGAAAACGATCCATGCACATGAAACCCACAAGGGTAACAATAAGAGATCATTTACAATCTCAAGAGACTCGTGAATCACTCAAAAGGATAAAAAATTCTAAACTCCAATCAATTGGATGAGAGAAGAACTTTGATTATTTGGTTTACCATCATTGTCGAAACCCTTCACCTAGCTACAATAGGAGGACTTGGGACTATTATATCACATTTGCCCAAACCTTATTCAAACAATCAATTAGGACTTTGGACATTAGCCCCCTACACTCAAACCCTAATCAAACAATCCATTGGGAGGAGGACTTTGGACATTAGTCACTATGCCCAAACCATAAATCAAAGAATCCAATAGAACTTTGGACATTAGTCCCGATGCCCAAACCCTTATCAAGCAATCAATTCAGAGGACTTTGGATATTAGTCCCAATGCCCAAACTCTAATCAAACAATCCATTAGGATTTTGGGTGTTAGTCTCAATGACCAAACCCTAATCAAACAATCCATTAGGAGGACTTTGAACATTAGTCCCGATGACCAAATCATAATCAAACAATCCATTAGGAATACTTTTGATGTTAGTCCCGATGCCGAAACACTCATCAAACCATCCATTGGTAGGACTTTGGAATTTAATCCCAATGCCCACACCCTAATCAAATTCAAACAATAACTACTATAAGATTTGTTTAACTCAATTTCCAAGGGCTCAAGCCAAACCATATACAAGAGTCCCGCCAAGGCGTATCCACAATCACAATGCAACCCACCCCATCTCTTCCCACAGGTACAAGGGAAGATATGCTATCAGTAGTATAAAAACAAGGCTAAGATTCACACCATCCTTATTGCCTTTTGGGATGAAAACAAACAAGACAAGATGTCTCCCAACTTGCTCAACAATTTCCACAACATTTCCAAAGCTTTTCCCATAAGCTAAAACTAAAAAGATACTTCTCATCTACTCCTCCCACACTCGCACAAAGCAAAAGGTAACACAAAATGTCTCTTCAGAATTACACACTTAACAAAGCTGAAATTTCCTAATCCCATAAAGGAGTAAAGTTAAAATCGGCTAAGCAGCCCAGCTCAATCCCAAAAGGAGAACAATGAATCAGGTTAATATCCCAATTGAATCCAAAACATTAATGACCATGAAAAACAGCTAAACAGCCCAATACAATCAAAATTGAACACAAGCAAAGATGAAGTAGGAGCTCCAAAATTTTAATAAAATATCAAAACAATAAATGGCTAAACAACCTCAAATTCAATAATAAGGAAATCTTTTAAAAGATGAATCCAAATCAACTTAAAAGTCCCAATCAATAACCAAAAGATTTTAAAAGTTTAAAAAATGAAAGGAAATTCACCCTTCTAAAAATTAACAAAAATGTGCAATGTGGCTCTGGACGGCCACCATGGGGAAGTAGGGAGCAAAGAACCAACAATCTTCTAGAAGAACTTTTCAACACCTCCATGAGGTATGAAGCATGCAAGCAACTCCTCGTCGTCAACACCATCACACACTTACCAACACAAGATTGCAAAACTCACCACACATTTCACACTAAAAGAAATGTTATCACCCGAAAGCTTGCACCCTTGAGTAATTCGTGGCGCATAAGTGCTTAGAGAACGATGCGAGTGCTTGGCATGGGGCATGGAAGTATTTATCATGAATGGGCACTGGGCGCAAATGAGCACTAGGCTCAAAAGGGCACTGGGTGTGAATGGGCACTGGGCTCGAACGGGCACTGGGCGTGTTCAAGACCTCCCGCATACACAAATAGTTCAAAGCTTTGAAGCAACAATGAGATCATTCGCCAAGGTGTTGGACTCTTACGCTCCTTGGGACGAACCTCCGGAGAAGGGCAACTTCCTTCCAATCTAAGTGCATCTAGTTTAAGGACCAACATGCAGACCTACGAAGAGCAAAAAGGAAATCTATTGCTAATGTTAAACCTAATCTCGACAAAGGAACAAGGGAGAGAGATGGTGAAGGGTTTGCTGAAAGGAAAAGTGGTGCACCAAGAAAAGAGCGAGCACCCCTACAGCGTTAAAGACGAAGCAACTTCAGAAAACGAGAAATTATTACACTGTCTCAAAATGGTCACTACTTGCATAAGTTTTCGCATGAAGGTGTGGGAACACAATGCAGCACTATCATTCCCCAACACAAACTGATCCAAACACATACTCCAAAATAGCTAGCATTTGTTGTTTCCAAGTATTATTAAACTTCCTGGAAAATGTTTGTTCCTTCCAATATTATATTAGATAAACTAGCCATTTTTAGCACAAAAATTCAGCATTTCTGCTGCTGGAAAAAAATTAAATCTACTGCTGAAATAAAGCCTTACAGTCAAAAATCTGTGTTATGGGGAAAAAATAGAAAAATACTTTTTGAAAACTGAAGAATCTGCTGAAAATGCTGTAAAACACTGAAAATTGTTATAGATTGTTAAAAAGGTGCAGAAAACCTCTGAACATCTGCAATCTGGAATTTCCAAAAAAAATCTGAAAATAATTCTTCTATGCAATTTCGTGCAATGGTAAAGATTCCTGATGTACATATTTCTGACATACGGTAATGATTGTTGATGTACAGTACGGATTTCTAGTCTAATGATTAGACAAAAACCTAACTGTTGTATGGATTGGAGGAAAGCCTAGCTGCTTCTGTTTTACAGATTTTGCTAGTCCTTTCTGTTGCATTGTCTGTGATTGAGCAGTCTATCACTGATAATGAGAAGTCCCTACGCCTTCAACTGCTACTTCCCGACTTATCTTCACCATGGCTTTGATACCATATTACAAAAACCATGAGAAATTGAAAGAGAAATACTACTTAGTTATATATTATTAAGAAAGCAATTGTCTTTTTATAGGAAAGCAACAACATAAACCCTAATACTAGGGTGACACAAACCCTAACCCTAAAAAGACTTAAGTGAACATTAAGTCATATTTACATTATTTGATAAAGCAAACTAAAGTCATAAAGAGAATATAGTATAACAGTTATAACTTTATATTACAAACTCTAACACCCACGAGATGTATAACAAGTGTGGAAGATGGAGATTTTGGGAAAGTATTTCAGCAAAAACATCTTGTTTACTACATCAAGGAATATGAATAATAGCCCTTTGCATTTGGTAGGCAGCATCTGCTTATTGAAAAATTCCTCACTTCATGCCATTTTTGCTAATATTAATTTGGCTTTCCCCTCCTCTAGTATTACAAGAAGAGCTTTTGTACTAATCCCCGTGAGGTAATTCAACTGATTTAAATTCAACTTTGCATTGGAAAAATTATGTCCAAGCTTCAACCCAAAGAAAACATCACAGAAACACGCATCTCAGGAAATTGTCTTGAAAAGCAATAAAATATATTTTATCCCTTTAAACATGGCTTTAAAAAGAAATCTAGCTGACAATAAATCTATGTTTCCACCAGGCCATGCTCTACCAAGGTAGAGCAATTGTGATGATAATGATTACCCTCAGACATGGCTTTGAAGCCAAACAGTGTTCTAAGATTCATAGTGCATTCCCTCTTGCATTAAATAAAGATGCAGGTGCAAGTGTTTACAAATTTATCTAACAAAAAATGATGACTCTAGATTGCCTGAGAAATCACACGCCTTGCCATACCATCTTTTCAGGGGCATGATAACATAAAAATGGACTGCTCCTGCTGTTAGACAAATTGAATTAGCATCATATGCCATTACAAATTGTGCATTAATAAGTCTTACATGTCTCACTATCACAACTCAATTACAAGCCATACTTAGCTTTACATCACACATAAAATCAAAAAAAATTAAGGGGAAATGGATAAAAATAACATCTAGGTATCTCATTTAAACTTAGGCTAACAGTATTTTACTTTGTAATATCTTCACGAAATAAACTTTGTAGAATTCCCTTGTAAATTTCGACCTCAATTTCAACTATAAAATCTGTGTATGACACAAGCCTGCCTAGCAAGCATGCTTGTGTGATAAGGCAGAGCGAACGCCATGTTGGTGAGTGGGTTCAAATCATAGTTACCAAGTCTAGAAATCTGGATCCATTCAAGAGAAAAAAATCAATCAAAATCATAATTTTTTAAAAAGTTCAGAAAAATATGGTTCGGAATATATAGATACTTATATATGTACGAACATAATTTTATAATTATGCAAAATTGAGAAATAAAGTTGAAAAAATCAATAACATATTATAAAATGTTAATATATTGCATATTATTCAGAGGCATCCAAAATGCAGAAAGTTCTTCAGCTTTTTTACTAAAGCCACAAGACAACTGATCGATCATGATAAATCAAAAACAAAAAAAACTTTCATTGCTTTCAGAGGCAAGAAGAAGTGATTTTGGATTTGTTCCAGTTCAGAAAGGGTTCTCTTCCAATTACATATCTCGGGGTTCCTCTGGCAGCCAAACACTTAAACGATTGAAATTGGTTGATAAATAAAATTAAGATGAAATTAGAGAAATCGGCGAATAGATGGTTGTCTTCAGGGGTAGAATGATTTTGGTTAAGGCTGTTCTCCAAGCTATGCTAGTCTACGTATCTTCTGTATTGAATGTCCCTGTTGGAATTTTGAAGCAATTGGAGTCTAGTTGCCAAAAATTTATATGGAGTGGGGTTCAGCAGAAAAGGAAATGGTCTATGGTTAAGTGGGAGATCCTTTGTCAGATGAAAAAAGGTGGGCTAGGTTTCTGTTCTTTTATTAAGCATAACAACGCCTTAGCCACCCAACTGTATTGGAGACTTTTGGAGAATCCAAATGACCTACGGACTGTTCATATCAGAGCTAAATATGCAGAAAATAATACACCTGAAAGGACAATAAGATTGTCCCTCCCTTCTAGAGGATCTCCTATTCTAGCTGTCCTCAAAACTGGTGAGGAGATTATTAGAGATATTTCTTTTGGATAATTAAAAATGGTCAGATAGCTTATTTTTGGACTGATTCTTGGGATGGTCACCAGCCAATTATCTCTCAATTTCCTGAATTACAGCCAGTGATGCAAGCTCTTCATGACAAAGGGTTGGTGAAAGTTGCAAAGTATTGTAAGCATAGTGTCTATCATTGGGAGATTGGACCAAGCTGGATTCCTATTCAGGAATGGCCAATTCAACTTCAAGAGAATCAAAGAAATCAGATGGAGCAGATTTTAAAATCAAGAACTCTTTGTTCTTCCGAACAGCCAGATTCCATTGCATGGGGAAATAGATCACAGGGCATTTATTTTGTCTCAGCGGGCTATGACTCTTTGTATAAAGTGAATCCCCATCCTTTAAGGGATATTTTTAAAAATTTATCACAGGTGAATCTTTGGCCAAAAGTTGGTTTCTTTGTTAGGTTGGTTTTGAGAAGAAGAGTATTAACAGGGGATCAGCTTATGAAAAGAGGGTTCAATGGTCCTTTCAGATGTGTGTTGTGTTTGGAGAATGAAGAGAATTTTACTCATCTGTTTATTAACTGTCCCTTTGTTATCCAATTATGGCATCTCATGGTTAAGTTATTTGACTTGCCTTGGTCTGGAACTCAAAATATTGAGCAACCTTTCAGAGATTGGGGAAAGCATTTGAAGGATAATCCAAATCTTATACAAGCTCTATGGAGTGGTGTAACTCTCTTGCTTTGGAATGTTTGGAAGGAGAGAAACAGAAGGATTTTCAACGGGAAGGTAGAGGAATTTTTTTTTTGTTTGAGAAAAATAAAGACCAATATCGCTGAAAGTTGAAACCATTAAATACAAGGTTCACCTTCCTTCGACTTTCTCTGAGAGATGGAATAATCTTTTTAAAGCTTTATCTTCAACTATCCCTAGGTTTGCTTTGAGGGATTCTTAGGCTGTCAAGGAAAAAAGTCTAGTAAGAAGTTAGTTCCCCCGATTGGAGTTGGAAAGTTGAACAATGATGGGGCTTCAAGAGGTAACCCAGGCATGGCTAGTATGGGTGGCATAGGCAAGATGTTTAGATGCTTCTGTGTCTTTCCTCTTTTCAGAAAAATTGGGTCATGCAACAAATAATGTAGCTGAGATTAAAGCTGTTTTCAAAGGTATGCAAGAAGTAGTGAAAATGGGATGGTCAAGAATACAGGTTGAATTTGATTCGCTTCTGATCATTAGTCTTTTATCTAATAACTCTTCTCATAAGAGTAAAAATTGGCAAATTGTTAGAGAACAGGAAAGGATTCAGAAGTTGAAGGAACAATTTCAACAAATTAGCTTCCATCATGTTCCTTGAGGGCTTAATAGAGTTGCGGATGCTCTAGCTAAATGGGCTTTGGATAATGACAATCTCCTTTGCTATGGGTCTCTACCTCTTTGGTGGCTGACTAAGCTTCAAGAAGATATAAGACAGATTTGGAATCTTGTGATAAGTTGATGATGATGGTTGCTCCTATTGGTCTTGTTTCTTATGCCCAGGCTTGGGCTAACAATTATACTGCTTGGCATAGGCTGATTGATGGAATTTCTCCACGGCCTTCGGTTCTATTGCATGAGCCTTTAGTAATTAGTCTTGTTGGTTTTTTGACCGCTACATGCATGGTCCAGTGACTAGTTTTATTTTGGCTAGGCGTGTTCTTTGAACATGCCGAAGGGGCAGGCCAGGTGTGAGCCCGGGACAATTTTGGCAGAAGAGATACCCCTGCCTCCTTGGGTCTTACACAAAGTGGCATCTCTTTGGAGATGTTTTCCACAAAATAGATATATATATAAGGTGGTTGTGTATCTTTTTTACAGAAAACCAAAAAAAAAGTTTACAAATTAAAAAAAATGGCAGACCTGGACAAAACTTATCAAGACCGGCCAGAAAAAGGGTATCCGACTGGATTTTGTGCAGATCCAGCTAGATTTGGTAACTAAAGTTCAAATCTCACCTAAAAACCGTTGGGCCAGCTCCTTGCAATAAAACAACTCTTCTTAGCCACGTGTTCCACAAGTACAGTGATAAAATGGACCTTCTTAAGCATATGTTCTACACATCTAGGGTTCCAATGAAAAAACCTCATTAATCGAACAAAAAAAAAGTATTACTAAAGACATAAGGGTTTGGGGAAAAGTGGAGTGATAAGTTTCACGCCACAAGCCCAAGTTCAATCCCACCAATGCTTGGGCACCCTATAGTGGTCATGGAAGCACTTGGAGCTCGGTGTCAAACTTATGGCAGTGCATGGACCTAAGCCCATCCCTGTGTGTTTCCATAGGGGTACCCCAGAGGTAGTAGACAAGTGTTTACCCCAATATTACAGACCCAAGACTGCCCCCATGTTCTCTTTGAGCTCTGCCCAAATGTTTACCCTAACAATTAACCCCATTGGGCTGGGTTGGCTAGTTGAGACAGAGCGTCACCAATAAGAAGACCCAGGTTCAAGCCCTTTCAGGATTAGAACCCTAAAGTGTTTCAAAGTTGAGGAGTTTGACCTCCCAAAAAATTGTTAAACTTCAATCGAAGTCTCATAGCTCCCTCAATGAAACAAAAAATGAGTGCTAACCCGTAAGAAAAAAATGTATAACAAAGGCTAGAAGGATTTTGAGAGTGATTGGCTCGACTATCAGCTGTTTTCAAAGTAATCACCAGAATCTGCCAATACAGGATTCTAGTTCATTAAACACTTGAACCTAATGCATCCGCATTGCCTCATCTTTCCATAGCAATGAAAAGTACACCCATGGTTTTATGCAACACCTATTATCAGATACATTTCCAAATAAAACAATTTATAGCAGTTCTTCACATTTCAACTTCGGCTATCAGAAGTTCATAGAACAATAATGAAACATGACTGATTTGCAGTTGCTTGAGGCTATTTTTAAAAGACTAGAAAAGACAAAAAAAAAATTGAATTCAAACATGTTCTCAAGTACAAATTCCCATGTGTGAAATGTGTATAGAGTTAATTTAGTCTCTAGGTCATAAACACTCAAATTTATTTCCATTTCCTTTTATAAATATTTTCAGACAAACCTTGTGCACACATGCCATCCACATTTCTATAATGAATGCTTCTAGTTAAAATTACATCCTGCCAGGTAATACCTATAGAAGAATGGACATAAAAAACAAAGAAAATAAATTTTGTAAACTGCAAGATGCCAAAGTTATAAATAAAGAAATATTCATCCAAAATGTTGGATGCATATAAAACCGAATTGCAATAACCAAAATTTTAAAATGCTCAGTATGATTCCATACATTCTAATCTCTTAAAATTTGGGGAATTCTTAATCTCGTTGCTCTTTTCCAGTTGAAATTCCCAGGAAAAAGTGCTGGTAAGGAAAATATTTGAAAAAGGATCATGTAACCTCTCATTTTTCCCTTAAGGCAAAAAACACTTGGACTGAAGATAGAGTTACTAGGTACCGAATCAATGATATCCTGGCAGTAAATAGGGCTCATGTAATATAGTACATCATGAACAGTGGCACTCAAAGTAGTTCGCAAGCTCCGCACACCCTCCAAGGTAATTTTTTCAACTGTTGCTTCACCTTGCAGTTTCAAACTTCTCCTCCACTACACAGTCAAAGCATAATTTCAGTTACTAGAGGTATTTATACAAAAACTAATACCTTGAAGCCAAAGTGAGAAATAAATAAGAAGGCAATGAACAGTATTCAACAGAAAGTACAGAACTAAATCATGAATTTCTCAATCTCCAGAAACTGATTTATTAAGTCAAATATATACTAATCCCAGAAAAATGAGATAAATGAAGCACTGAATGGAAGTTTTAGAAGCTTACAAGTCTAACACACCATTTTATAACAGAAGAAGAAACTAAAAAGCTGAAATGTTTAGAATCAAAATGTACCCATACACAGAAAAACACTTGATACTTAACGATGCCTCAATAATTCCTCAGACCAAGAAATAAATTAACTCAAAAAGATAATTTTATACAGTAAAACTTGCAGTTCAAAAACCTAGAACAGGAAACTGTGTACGCAATACTCCAGAACCACTAGAAGGTTGTTGGTAATACTCTACTATGTGTTTTCAAAGAAGTTGTAATGGTGGTGGTGGCAGCGGCATCTCCATCGCATAATATAACTCAACAGGTGGAGTGTTGTCTTCTGCATGTACATTCGAGTATGTCTCACCGAGAGATTTTCTTATTCTTGTTGAGAGCCATCATAGCCTTGGGCAGGCCCTCCTTTCCTATTAGGTAGTACATTGGATCTCAACTTCCACGCAGAAAACTCAGGGGCCGGGAAGGGATCAGGTGCCTAACTCATTCTTTACCACCTTTGGACAAAGGTGCCATTGTTAGCAAATGACAAGCATCCTAGATACATGTGGCTTCAAGTTTACAGGGGGTTACCTCCTTTTTGGGATATTTTCGTTGAAGGCTTTTATTCACCGCCAACTTCCTTGTCCTTTGTTGTGCACACTAGTGGTGACCTGTATCTTAACCTCAATTTTAAAATTACCTATTATTCCTCAATGGGTGATGTCATTCTTCTGTGCAATTCGATTCCCTACATTGGCACCCACAAGTCACCCATACATGATCTTGAGTATGAGGTTTGCCTTCTGGATTTATATTTGGAAGAGTTTGGTTCATGGAGTACCTCAGCTGATGAAAATCTACAGTTGGGTTACTCACATGGTCTTTATATCCTAAATGAGCTATCTAGTTTCCCTAAAGAGAACTGTAGTAAGATCTTCATATATAATAATATAAAAAATGCCAAATAATAACAAGTGTATGCAAAATATAATGAAGATCACACAACACAAGATATTTGTTGGCCAAGATGCCCTAATATGTAATAAATTTATAAATAGAATTATGCCCTTTAGGGAAACACCATACAATACTCCTTAGATAAGGAATAAGTCCACGAGATCTCCCAATATGGAATAACTCCACAAGATATACCAATATGAGAATGCCATTTCAAGGGGACAATCTCCGATATACTTCTAATGAATAGAAGACTCTCCACTTGATATCCTTCATATTGATATTCCTCCCCTTTATATAGACCACTATTACTAATAATGGATGTGTACACCCCTAATCCCAATATAAGTTGACTCAGTATCCATTATAAATTCTACAAGTTACTTATTTGACCCAATATATTAAACCAATATAGCTAAGGGGGGTGTGTGCCACATGTCGACATCTCTATCAACCCATATACATCATAATAATATATCCCTAGATACATAACATGTCATCCCTCCTTAACATGTTTTGTCCCCGAAACATATGAAGAAACCAAATAATGAGTGATCCTAAAATCATGACACACTTGTCCCCATGCTCGATCATCCAACCACCCATATGTGATCTTGGTGGGTGATAGCTTTCTTAACCTGATTCCCAAATCTGCTACGCTACTTTGATTCCATCAATGACCATAGTTGTTCCTCCTTGGCTTTCATGTATAGCCATAGTGATTACTCCTATGATTCCATGTTCTATATTTGTTGCTCCTTTCATTCCATGTATAGCCATAGTGGTTGTTCTTCAAATTCTCTGTAAATTCGTAGTATTTGTTGCTATGATGCTCCCTGGCAGGCCTCCATGATTGTTTCCTCTCATGATGATGTGGGTATCTGCATGCCTCAACCTTAGTATCATTTATTGATATTTTGACCTTCTCAACCTTTGCTTCTGCTTTTTCTGCCTCTTCCACCTTTTGTTTTGTTAGTGCCTTTCTCCCTTGAGTAGATTAAGTGTTCATTTCTACTTGCATTTTTTCTTCATATTCTTCTTGTTCTTCTGAATCTGCATGCTCTACCTTGACCTTTCTTTGTTCCTCACTAAGTTTGATATCCTGCAAAGTGTCCTCCTTTCTCTTGTACCAAAGCTTCTTGAACTTCTTTTGCACATTATATTGATTGTTCCCAAAGTATTTAACCAAGGATACCCCAGAACAATATCCAAAGCATCAAAATCTGATTACAAAACATATTTTTCCATAGTGAGCTTCAAATATTCAAAAACCTGAATCTTCTTACCATCTACTTGAGCTTCTTTGATATTCTTTAATTGAACTTGTAGATGTTGAGCCACATCAATGTTGAAGTTATGCTTGTTAGAGTTTGTGGACACAATGACCTTCCTTTGAATGATCAAATCTTCAAAAACTTGAATCTTCTTACCATCTACTTGAGCTTCCTTGATATTCTTTAATTGAACCTATAGATGTTGAGCCACATCAATGTTGAAGTTATGCTTGTTGTTAGAGTTTCTGGACACAGTGAACTTCCTTTGAATACATCTATGAAATTAAAATATTGAAGCTTCATTCTTTGGAGATAAATTGTTTGAGCCCTTATCCTCCACCTCTTCATCACCATCATCATTGTTTTTTATTCCGCTACTTCTACATCAACCTCGTTTTCTACCTCCTCATCCTTGTCAATATTTTCATCCCCATTATCATTATTCTCTCTCCTCATCATTATTATTTTCTTCCTCTTCTTTTTATTTTGTGTTGCATCTCTCTAAGAAAACTTGTTCCATTTCTTCCCAAAAAAAAAATCTTATTTTCTTCCATCCATAGAAACCCACCACCTTCTCACTTCACCAATAAGTACATCATAAATGTGGAATTGCCATTTCTCATATCCATAATATGCCTTTTTAAATTGGAGGATCCACTCTCTAGCAATAATATCATTCTCTACAGGGTACTATTTGAATGAACAATGTTCAGAAGTGAGCTCTGCTAGGGTTTGATGAAAGTTTCTCTCAGGTTTTGAAGTTTCATCCTTAGTCTATTCAAATCTTGTAAAGAATCAAGATCAAATGATAGATCCATCAATGAATAACCAGTTTGGGGGATTCATCCCCCTAAGAAACCCTCACTCCGGCAAATGTTGGTTGATACAATCAAAACGGCATCAGAGAAGAAAATCAATGCAATAATGGCCGCAACAGGGAAGAAAAAAGATTCAGAAGAATAATCTAGGTCCAAAAGGTCATGCATGCAAGCCTCTAAGGAGAATCTGGTAGCCATGCTTTATCTAGGAGAAATAAAAAAGAATATAATAAATTTGCATAGTAAGACCCTGATATACAAATTTTTAGGAGTGCAACTCTCTCTAGAAGAACTGTATACATGGACAAGAAAAGTTTGGAAAATGAATAGAGAGTTCAAACTGAGAACTTATGCAACAGGGTATTCCAGAGGCATATTTTCAAATGATTTAGATCGTGATAGTCTTTGGGTGAGTCCTTATTTTTCCAGAAATGTGGAGCTTTTCATGAAACATTGGCACACTACATTCAAGCTAACGGAGGAGCTACCAACAATAGCATCAGTCTGGATACGTATGTATGCCCTACCACAAGAATTTTGGTCAAGGTATGTCTTCAAAACTATAGCTAATATTTTAGGTAAATCTGTGTAAACATCAAAGCCGTATCATGGAAAAAGCCTCTCTAATTATGCTAGAATTTGTGTTGAATTAGATTTAATTAAGCCTCTACCTAAAAGCATAATGCTAATAGCAATGAAAATGGAATGGATCCAAGATTTGGATTATGAAAGCATCCCCTTTAAATGCAGACATTGCCATGAATATGAGCACCTCATCAGGGATTGTCCCATGGTACAAAAAGTAAGGGATCAACAAAACACATCGAAAATGGCTGAAAAAAGATGTTGAAGGATTCAAGAAACCAAAAAAGAAGTATATAGCTAGAAACAAGACCAATAATACAACCCAAGGAAGCCCTCGAAAAATCTAGAAAGGACCCAGACCAGCCAAAACTATTTTAAGGGAAACAGAGACTATTCCAAAAACACAACATAAAACAAAAAAGAATGTCATGGAAAAATAAGATTTAATGGAAGATTGTGGGTTCAAGGAAGACCTGAAAAGTCTCCTTCAGTTCCCTATCAAGGAAATCTCAAAACATCAGGATAAAGTTGATGGTAAGAAACGGCAAGACAAAAAGAATAACATAGAGCACAACAGAAAATGAGAACATTAGGCTAGTCAAGAGGAAGAAGAAGACCCAGATTCTGATCTTAAAGAGAATAAGAAAGAAAAATCTCAAACTCCAATCAGAATGTAAAAGAAGATTTCAGGTCCAAACCAATAGGAAGACCAAACAAAAAGAAGAAAAGACACAAGATAACAATAGAAGATGTAGTAGCAAGTAACCAGAAACAAGTAGATACTCTCTCGGCGAGCACCGAGCGAAGCAAACCTACTCAATGAAGATTGTCTCCTGGAATATAAGGCGTCTTAATGCGCTAAAGAAAAAAAGAGTAGTGAAGCATCTTATTACTTATAGTAAATCAAATATCCTCATGCTTCAAGAAACCAAGATTGAGATTCTCTTAGCTCACATTAAGGGTTTCTCTAGTAGTTTAAATAAGGAGTTGTTTGGAAGCAATGCAATAGGATCAGTACGAGGAATAATTATTCTTTGGAATCCTCTCACAATCAAATTGGAAAATCTCATAATAGAGAGCGAACAACTCTCATGCAAAGTGATTAGCCTCAATTCCATTATCAACTTTAATATGGTCAATATTTATGGCTCACAAAACCAAGGAGAGAAAAAAGTTTGGAAGTAGATAGGATTGAAAATGGGCATTGTTCCAAACTCTACATGGATTGTTGGAGGGGACTTTAATGCCAGGTTAGATGCTTCAGAAAAGCGAGGAAGACCGAAGAATCTTAGTAACCTTAATTTTCATAGATTCATAGATGTGATAGAGGCTCTTGGATGTCAAACCCTCTAGAGAGTGGTTTACCTAGAGTAATAGGAGAAAAGGTAACGACCTTATTATGGAAAGGTTAAACAAATTCCTTGCTTCGAAGAACTAGTTGACCGACAATTACCTTCTATACTCAAAAGTCCTAAAGCTTGTTGCATCATATCACTGGCCTATAGCTTAATGGATAGATGATGATACCCGACCTAAGAAATCCCCTTTCAAAATTGAAAAAATGTGTATGGAACACCTAGAGTTTGAGGCTCTGGTTATCAAGCATTGGACTACTAACATAAGGTATGGTAGGAAAATGTTTCAATTCTCTCAAAAATTGAAAAGTCTCAAAGTAGTGTTAAAAGCTTGGAATTAGGAATCTTTTAAGAACAACTTTGAGAAAATTAATTTGGAAGCTAGAAGTAAAAGTATCCAATAGCTAAAGATGGAAGGAATAAATAATGAAAACCTTCTTGAGGAAGAAGTTGCCTCTAAGTTGGAAGAGATCGTCAAGGAGGAGGAAATCTATCGGAGGCAGAAAATCAGGCATCAAATGGCTCAAAGAGGGAGATAGGAATACTAAATTATTCCCCCAGTCCTGCAAAATAAGGAGGCAACACAGCTTTATGAGGAAGCTAGACACAAAAGAAGGTTTGGTAGTTGAGGACCTGCAAGAAATCAAAGAGGTTCTGGTAGACTTCTGGAAAGTCATCCTCAACAAAGAACATAGTTTAGGCAGAGAAGAATAGGAAACCTTCCTTAATCATATCCCTCATTTGGTCACCAACTAGGTCAATGATTTATTGATGGCAGATATTTCCTTAGAAGAAGTCAAAGTAGCCCTTTTTAACATGACAAGGGATAGATCTCTGGAGCCAGATGACTTCTCGGCTTTATTTTTTCAACATTGGTGGGAGATCCTTGGTGAAGATCTCAGAGAGGTTGTTAACGAGTCTCAAAATTCCAAGGCTATGTTAAAAGTTTTCAATGCTACCTTCTGGCCCTTATCCCTAAGAAATCTAATTCAAAATCCCCAAAGGATTTTAGGCATATCTCTCTCTGTAATACCATATAAAAAATCATCTCTAAAATTATTGCTAACAAGCTTCATATAATCCTCCCATCACTGATCTTTGAGGAGCATGGTGGGTTTGTCAAAAGAAGACAAATTTCAAATGGTATCATCCTATCCCACGAGATCACATTCTCTGTAATATCCCTAATTGGAATATTATTTGATAATTTGGATTCCTCAGAATTCCTTTTAGAATAATATTTTATAAATGTAACTTGTACTAAGAATAATATTTAAAATAAAAAATATAATTGTATTAATATTAAAATATAAATCCTCAAGGGATTTTGTCCTTGGGATATAATGATTACAAGGGTTTTCGTCCTTGCAATAAAATTACACGATTAAGGGATTCAGTCCTTAAAAATGGTTGTAAAGCATAATGCTTGTACATGTTATATATTTTTAATACATGATTGAATGAATACCTTCCATACCAACAAATGACTATAAATACTTCATCACCTTCCATCGAAAGACGTGTCTCTTCCAAATGTCTTTTCCCAAGGGAGCCGATGTCCCAAAGGGTGGTGTCCCTTAGTGTTTAGGTGGGTTGGCCTACCTATATAAGTTTTATTTTTTATTAAATGTGGCGCTCCCCTCAAGAGGGAAGATTCTAATTGTTACGCCCTCCTTAATGGCTATGCCCTTGTCTTATGCTTGGAAAGGGATATTACAATCCTCCCTTCCCAAAATTGCTTGTCCTCAAGCAATTGTAAGCCCTCATGCCCCAGTACCATGTCCAAGAGATAAAACATGTAGTTCTCCAAAAGCCTTGATCCAGTCCCTGGCAAATGAGAGATCTCTTGCCAAAACAAACTCAGGCTTCTAATGTACTTTGGCTGATCCAAAATTCCTACATCTATCTTCATGTCATGGACTTTCAAGGGTCCACTCTTGTTGTCCCAATCATTTGTATTGTTGTACCTTTGTCTTTTCTTTTTGACTTTATCTGTCTAATGCATGCATGAAACCCTTTCATCATCTACTTCCTTCATGTAGTTGGTTGTTCTGAAATTTCCATCAAGCTGAACATTAGTAAAATCATCTGGGAATTTGGCTTGCACCACCAATTTCTCTTCACAATCTTGCACCTCAGATTTTTCTTCATTCTTTGGTTCATTCTCCATGATTTCTTTTTCTTTCTTTGGAGATTCTGCTGCATCTAATACTTTTCGTGGTTTTTCATCTAGCAACATATCTTTGTGCCCCTCAATTGTCACAAATAGTTTCAATTTCTCTGAACATTGAGCAACAATACTTTTAGCTAGTGTATGTGCCACTGGTTATGATCCCTGTTCAATACCAGCCATTAGTACGGATAACAAATCTTGTGAAATATCATCACTCTCGTTCAGGACCAAAGTCATAATGGACTGCATTGACGCTATTACATTTTCCGTATGATTTTTATGGATAGTAGCAAAGAAATATTCAAACATGTGAAGAATCAGATCATCACATCCTAGATCTAACATTGGCAAACCAAATCTGATTTTTGTCATAATGTCAATGATTGTGACCCTCTTAGCAACAGAACTTGTGATGTCATCTAGACCCTCTAAAACATTCCACCATTAGCTGAAATATTTCCTTCATGGTGTTGTCAATGTATGGCGATTCTGGTGTTTTTATCCTTGTAATTTCACTAATACAAGTGATAACCACAAGTCTCACATCTGAATCTGGGTATTTCAACAGCTTGAACTCAGCAAGATGAGTTACCAAAGGGAGTTTAACAAGAGTGATGAAACTTATATGATCTTATTTAGAAAAAACATTTCTTGATTTTGACATAGCTTGGCTCTTCCTCTGTGTCAATATTTACCTTCTCATATTCAAGGGATCCTCTAAGATTTCCTTGAATCTTTTGCTTGATGTACTAATAATGCTAGTCAAACATCTCTTCCAAAGAAATGAAACCTTTTGGATCTTGTTCCCTTTGAGATTTATGGTTTTTTCATTTGGTATTTTATCCTTTGCATCAGGGATTTGTAGAGTCTATTCCTCCCTATCTTCTTGAGAAGAAGATTCTTTATAGGTAGTAGAGCTTCCATAGCCCAAAACATAGACTTAGAATCTAATTGCCTTACCAAGGACAAACAATCAGCCACTTCCTCCAAAACGTTGAGCAAAACATTTATTTGAATAATGTGGATGCTCAAGTTCTTTTCCCAATCTACAAAGCTTTGTTTTCAAATCATATTTTGTTATTAACTCTATGATTCATAGACTATGCATCAAATCCAAAATCCATTTTCACAAGTTGGCAGGAACAATTGCTTTGATACCACTGTAATATCCCTAATCGGAATATTATTTGATAATTTGGATTCCTCTAAATTCTTTTTAAAATAATATTTTATAAATGTAACTTGTACTAAGAATAATATTTAAAATAAAAAATATAATTGTATTAATAATAAAATATAAATCCTCAAGAGATTTTGTCCTTGGGATATAATGATTACAAGGATTTTCGTCCTTGCAATCAAATTACACGATTAAGGGATTTTGTCCTTAAAAGTGGTTGTAAAGCATAATGCTTGTACATGGTTATAGATTTTTAATACATGATTAAATGAATTCTTTCCATACCAACGAATGACTATAAATACTTCATCACCTTCCATCGAAAGACGTGTCTCTTCCAAATGTCTTTTCCTAAGGGAGCCGATGTCCCAAAGGGTGGCGTCCCTTAGTGTTTAGGTGGGTCGGCCTGCCTATATAAGTTTTATTTTTTATTAAATGTGGCGCTCCCCTCAAGAGGGGTGATTCTAATTGTTGCACCCTCCTTAATGGCTATGCCCTTGGCTTATGCTTGGAAAGGGATATTACATTCTTTAAGTACTTCAAAAAGGAAAGGAATGCTTATCAAGTTGGATATATCTAAGGCATATAATGGAATCAACTGAGACATTCTAGATGGTATATTGCAGAGCTTCGATTTCAGAGACAAATTGAGAACTTGGATCAAAAGTTGTTATGTTACCCCTTCATGCTTTGTGCTTGTCAATGGTTCTCTGAAAGGCTTTTTTTCTTCCTTTAGAGGCTTACAAAAAGGGGACCCCCTTTCACCTTACATTTATATTCTTATGGTTGAGGCTCTTTGCAGAAGATTCAAAGCTTTGAATGATTGTTCCAAAATTAAAGGTATCTAAGTGACCTCATTAGGTATGACCCACACT
This sequence comes from Torreya grandis, assembly GCA_037957365.1. NCBI lineage: Eukaryota > Viridiplantae > Streptophyta > Pinopsida > Cupressales > Taxaceae > Torreya > Torreya grandis. The sequence goes on from JARHVA010000844.1 coordinate 3,837,945, forward strand.
CATCAGCAATTTGTGGATGACACTGTGCTCTTTGCCTCCCCATCCTTTCAATAAATCTAGGAGATTAGAGATATTCTAGTAAGCTATGAGAAAGCCTCAGAACAAATAATTAACAGAAGCAAGTCAAAGGTGATCTTCCTTAATATTAGCCCTAAACACTAGAATTTTCTCTACAAAATCTTGGGTATGGAGAAAGCCACCCTCCCGGAAAGTTATCTTGGATTTTCTCTATTTGATGGAATAGGGAAACAACATATGTGGAACAGCTTAGTTGGTAAAATTAAAAGTAAGCTCAATAGTTGGAAAGGTAAGCTCTTGTCCTCAATAGGCAAATTAACTCTTATCAAAGTCGTCCTACAAGCCATGCTTGTATCTTAGCTTTCTCTAATGGCTGCACCTAAAGGAATCGTCAAGCAAATTGAAAAAACTCTTGAAACGTTTTTATGGCAAGGAATAGGTGAGAATTTCAAATTCCCCCTAGTAGCTTGGAAAACGGTTTGCAAGCCGACTTGCCTAGGAGGTGGAGGCATAACAAATATCAAAATGATAATATAGCACTTATTGCTAAAATAATTTGGAGACTTGGCATAAGTACATCTGAACATTGGAGCAATATTTTAAGGGAGAAGTATCTTAATAGTGGAAATCCTAAAATAATCTTCACTACAAAAGACTTGCCTCAAGGATCGAAAATTTGGAATAGCATTAGGGAGGCAAGGGATTTATTACTTAAATAGATGTTCAAAAAAATGTAAAATGGAAAAACTATAGACTTCTAGGAAGATTCATGGATTTGCGAACACCCACTTCAAATGGAGGAGAAATTTGGAAGAATTACCATGGAAAGCAAAGATTTTTGGGGACACAAGATCAAGGACTACTGGGTGAAAAGTATCTCACAGGTATTTATTACTAGAATTAGGAAGATATTCCAAAATCGGGATGGCTCCCAAAATGAGGCTCACACAAAACTAGATAATATCCTTCAAGGCTTATGTATTCCTTGGAATCCTAATAGTAATATTCTTCTCTAGAACTTTAAAGATTCAGGTCAAAGGGGATATAATCCACAAATTGCCAACTCTCATGCTAACACTGAGGATTTTCATTGGGAGAAGGTATGGACATCTAAATTACGACCAAAAGACAGTTTTTCTATGGTTAGCTATTCATGGAAAGATTTTAACAGAGGACCATCTTAAGAATAAAGGGTACTTAAATGCCACAAGATGTCTATGTGTTTTAATAGCACAGAAGAGGTGAATCCCCTGCTCTTAAACTGTGATTATGCATCTAACCTCTAGTATGATTGCCTAAATTCTTTCAACATTAGTCGGGTGTTAAGTCCCTCTCAACTCAGTGTCAAGCATAGGAATGTGGTACTAATTTGAACCTCCTTAAAGATCTATAAAACATGGCTCCTAGTATTATCATCTGGAAAGTGTGGTTAGAGAGAAATGCAAGAATTTTGGATGAGCACCATGTACACAGAACTTAGGTGCAACTCTGAAGAGAAATCAAAAGGCCTATAATTAATTCTCTTTCCATCTCGGAAAGGCAGAAGAATAAATAGGTTAATCCAAGTGAGTTGAATATTCTTCGTAATTGGTCCCCCCTGAGTAGACATTATGATAATATGAAAACATCAAACAAAAGGATTAAGAAAGCAAAAAGACACAATTTTGGTTGGAAGCTTCCACCAAAGGGTTAGTATAAGTTTAATTTTGATGAAGCTTTTTATCAAACCTAGAAGAATCGGGAGCAAGAGCAATCGTAAGAAATGATAAAGGGGAAGTAGAGGCTTTCAAGACTCTTTACACAGGTAACAACACTAATAATATAGCAAAGGCAAAAGGGCTAATTCTGGGACTAAAAATGGCTATCGAAAAAAAGATTAATAAGCTAATTGTTGAGGAAGACTCACTTATCCTGATCAGAGCGATGCAAGAGAAAAAAATCTAGAACTAGCGGCTTCAGAGTCTCATTCAAGAAGATATGAACCTCCTAAACCGGTTGAAATAAACAAGCATCAAGCATGCATACAAAGAAGGTAATAGGGTTGCAGATTGGGTGGCAAATTTGTGTGTGAACTCAAATGCAAAAGCCATGACTAGAAGAATGGAAGATATCATGCAAGACTCGAGCTCTCACAGGTTAAAAAACATTATTTTTAAAGAGTGTGAGGAGAAATAATCAATTTAACAAGTGTGTTAATTGGCAAGAAGACTTAATCTTTTTAAGAACTGTTATCAAATAGAAAGTGCATGCATCATACCTGCAAGTTCATTTTAGAAAGTATGTTTAGTATGTAAACCTGCATGCAAATTCCATGAACATGCTAAAAGAATGCATGTTCTTTTTAGAAAGCACGCATAGGTTAGTTTTTCAAAGAGATTAGAAAGTTAGTTTATTATAAAAGCTAGCTTCTTGGTGTATTAGTAAGTTGTTATTTTGGTAATTCTTGAAATCAATAAAAAAAATTAATTATCAAAAAATATATATATCAATCTCTACATAATACTATGGTAACTCCATTATCCACAACTCAAAAAAAATTGGGGTTTCAAGAGAACTTGCATTCATGAAATCTCCTTTCCTACCCCAAATCTGAGAATAAAAACATGTAAACACATAGATCTGACTATTTCCTTTGCAATGCAAAAATTAGCACTTAATTTTCTTACCCAAAATGAAAGATGTGAATATTTTCCATGGTCGCACCTTGAAAAATTGACGGATCTGCAAATTTGAAACCACAATTCAGAATGACACAACTTCCTCAATACTGCTCATAATCTTTAGTGTGACCACTTCTTGGAAAACCCTTGAAAAATATCGTTTTGATGGTGTAAGATTCATCCCAATTAAAAAATCAGGAAGGAACAACAATCCAACACTGAAACAATCACTAAACAGCCAAGAACCATTGAAGATAACATGAACCAAGCCTCAAACTTGCTCTCTTGCAATGTGAATCCAATTCCAAGACTCTTCTGATGTCCTTTGCCTTCCACCAGGTCTATATTTATGCTCTCTACATTAGGAATACGCTAAGAAACTCAAACAAATAGACAATGATAAGAAGAAATGTTAATAACCATTCATCTTCGGCCTTTTTGTATGGTGGCAAAATTGTTGGTTAACGCAAACCGGCGGTTATGCAAACACCGAGGTGGTTTCACATCCGTCACTTACAAACACTAACTGTTCCACAACCGCAACCTGCATATAACAACAATTCCGCCACCTATAGCAAACCAATTAATATTAAAAGCAAAAAAACACTGACCTCATCCCTTTGAAGATGTATGATTCACCCACACACTAACTCTATCATTCCAACATATCCAATTTGATGTTTTATGCATGAAGTGTCATACGATAACATCTTAAAAGCATGAATTACATCCAAATGGGTATAGTAGAAACATCTAATATAAATGACTAGTACATTAGGATCCAAGAACTCAGTGAGGAAATGTTTTCCCCGCATCTTATTTAGAAAACCATTTGGCCTTTCCCGGTCACTGATCCTTTAACCCAATCAACCAATGATCTTGCACTCCCCTTCGTGTTGTCATTTCCTTCTATATCACAACATCCTCTTCCAATTCCTACTGACTATCATCAGCAAGGTCTTCGATTGAAGGGCGCAACAACCCTTCATCTAAATTATCTAACCTAGAAGGCTCAAAGAGACCTAAGTTCTCAACATTAACAACTAAATTAACCTTCACATAAAGAGGCAAATTAAATCTAAAAGTATTCTTGCCCACTTGTTCTAAAATTTCAAATGGACCATAACTATGAGGCTTAAGTGTCTTAATCTTACTACTCAAGTACAACCATACCTTGTCTTCAACAAGGCAACTATTCTCAGTCCTATGTTGATCATGCTTTCCTCTGTACTTGGCTTTTGTCTCCTTCAACTTCTCTTGCACATGGACGTGAATTTGTTGAATCTTCTCAATGAATCTCTCAGCTTTGTGGACCTCCAAATCCACTTTCACATTGCCTTTGCATGGTTGTCTCAAAACAACAGCAAATGCAAATGGAGGTAAGTAGCTTAAACAAGTTTCAAAAAGAGTTTTGCTAACAGAAGCATGAACTGCCCTGTTATAAGAATGTTGAATATACACCAGATTTTTATTCCAAGACTTAGGATGCTTCTTATTGTACCCTAGTAAGAGTTTTACCAATGTTCCAATCACAACTTCAGTCTACCATTGGTTTGTGGATGGAAAGCGATAGACCATTTCAACTTGGTATTTGTATTCTCCTTCAATGTAGACGAAAATTTGCCAACAAATCTTGAGTCCCAATCTGAAACAATATAACTAGTGTAATATCCCTAATTAAATCACTTGAAATCAAAACATTACGAAAATTGCCTATAAAGAGGAGCAACCATTCTTGAATATTCTCATTTACAATTGCTTGAGGACAAGCAATTTGAAGAAGGGAGGTATGTAATATCCCCAATTAAATCGCTAGAAATCACAACATTAAGGAAATCGCCCATAAAGAGGAGTGACCGTTTTAGAGCATCCCAACTTACAATTGCTTGAGGACAAGCAATTTTGGGAAGGGAGGACTGTAATGTCCATTTTTAAAAATATAGAAAGTGCAAAGGATTAAGTCATCCCTCATGAATGGGGCACCACAATGACGGAACAACACCCAAAGCAAGTCGGCCCATGTGAGGTTTCAAGGGACGCCACTCCTTGAAAAGTCACACCATTTGGGAAAAGCCATTTGAGGGGTATTTATGACGAGCAGTTCGAGGAGAAAGAGCATGATTAGATTTTATTCAATAAATATTCATATTTGGGCAGCAACGTCGATAATGCATTTGAAGACGAAAACCCTTGAAATCTATTGTGGTAACTTCATTTAGGAGTTACACTTGTGCTTCACTTTGATTATTTAACTATTCTTATTTGGAATATTTGTCTAAGATAGAAATCAAGAATTTAGTATTTGAAATTAGAAATTTGTTATATTTGATTTATTTTTATAAGTTCATAAAAAATTAATGAAAATATCAATGATATAGTTTCCAATAAATAGGATTAAGGAAAAATCCAAATTTAAGTATTCCGATCCCATTTGGGATATTACAACTAGGCAAACCAAAAATAACCCGCAGATTAGCAACAAACAAATCCACTGCATTTGAACTTTTTAGGGTCTTCTTACAAGGAGTAAAAATACACGTTTTACTAAACCAAGTTCACATGCACAAAAAGATATTCATGCCCCTTCTTTGACATAGGCAACCTACCTACAAAATCCATGAAAATGTTTTTCCATGGCCTAAAAGGAATAGGGAATGGCACATACAAACCCAACTTTCTATTACTAGGCTTGCTTGTACTACATAACCCACATCCTCTTATGAACTCGGCAAAATCACATTTCATAATAGGCCAATAAACATACCTCTACAAATGTGCAACAATCTTTCTAACACCAAAATGTCTTGCAAGTTTTGAAGTATGTGCTTCTCTCATTTGTTGAACTCTTTCTTCCACAGGCATACACAGCTTACCCAACTTGTATAGCAACCCATCTTGAAGGTAATAATCCTCATTGAGCTCAAAACCTGCACCTTGGGACCTCTTTGCTTTAATAAATCACTCCCTGAAATATGCATCATGCTCATATCAAGGAGCTCAAATCCTACACCTTGGGACCTCTTTGCTTTAATAAATCACTCTCTGAAATCTGCACCATGCTCATATCCCTCTGCATAAGACACACACATAAAAGGCTCAAGAAGAGTTATGGTGCCCATGGTTAAAAGCAAAGAAAGTCAAGATAATATATCAGCTACTTTGTTAGTCACACCTTTATTGTATTTGATAATTAAATGAAATTGTTGGAAAAAACCCATCCACTTAGTGTATAGCTTGTTGAAGTTTGGTTTGAGCTTGCAAATATTTAGGTATTTGAGAGGTCAGTGATCCATGTGGACAATAATTTCTCTACCTATAAGATAGTGCTTCCATTTCTTGACTACTTGAAAAAGATCATACAGTTCTTTACTATATGTATAATAATTCAGAATTGCATCATGAAATAACTATAAATGGTAATGGAAGGGGTTACATCCTTGTAGTAGGACAGCCCCCATAGCATAGTGATTAGCATAAGTTTCTACCTCAAAGGGCAGTTGCAAGTTAAGCAAAGCTAATACCCGAGCATGGTTAATCTTGTGTTTAAACATATCAAATGCATCTTTTTACTTCTTACCCCAAATAAAATTCTCACCACTTGTTGTCATGGCATGCAAAGGTGCAACTATGGAAGAGAAATCCCTGATGAACTTCCTCAAATACTAAACTACACTAACAAAGCTCCTTGTTTCAGTCACATTAGAAGGCTTTGGTCAATTCAAGATGGCCTCTATCTTTGTCGGCTCAATCCTCAATTCCCAATCTCCAACCACATGCCCTAAGAAAACAAGTGATTGTTAAACAAACTTGCATTTCTTCTCATGCAATAAAAACTTGTTCTCCTTCAACACTTGCAAAACTTGTTTTAATTGATCAATATGCTCGTCAAAAGTTTTGCTGAAAATAAGAATATCAATCAAATACACAAAGACAAAGGAATCAATAAATGGACTCATTATCTCATTCATCAACCGCATGAAAGTAGCAGGTGCATTGGATAACCCAAAAGGCAAACCCAACCATCCATACAACCCTTGTATCTTGAATTTTGTTTTCCAAATGTCATATTCTTTAATTCTCATTAGTGATTGCCGGATTTCAAATCAAGCTTAGTAAAATATTTGGTGTAATGTACCCTTTGTACTAAATCAAGATATGTGGAACCCACAAACCCAATCCTATACTTCTCAAAGGGGGAGGAGTGAATGCTAGAGAAGTATATACCAGTAAGGATTGGTTGCATTCGTCCTTGATATTTTTATGAGTTTTGAACTATTTCATATATTTTTAGAGCATTTCCTAAATTTTAGGAGATCGATTGGAGGCAAGACCCTCACCATTAATCTTTTCTCTTGGACGACTTACCCTAAGGGAGCATCTTTACTGTTGACATTGTCCATGCCTTTGAATATTTTTAAGAGTACGTGTCCGTTATAAGTGCCCTAAGGAAAACTTGTTCCTATTTCTTAGGGGTTTTTTGAGGGCTACGAGAATAAGACCATGTCATGCAGCATAATGTTGGATACCAGTGTGTCAATTGTTCATAGCGCTTTATCTCAGGGCTTTTTGGCAAGTAGTTCTCAAGTTATGGTTCATATATTGATGAGGTCAAGTTTTATTGATTACTTGGGCGTTTTAATGTTATTACACTAGCTTCATGTTATGTGGTACTTGATTATTAAGTGATATTAGTGTCATATTAAATAAAAACAATCTTTATTATTTGACACTAAGGCTAGGCGACTAGGGTTAGGAGCATGTCGATGAATAAATAGAGGCTTTCCAACCTTGAGAGGATCAATCTATGCTCATTTCACATATTTTCAAACCAAGAGTGGGAGGCTACAACAAGCAGAGCTTATCTCTAGATTCCATGACGAAAACCTTTGGATCTGGAGATCAAACGACTAAACCCCTCTGGTTTCTTGTGGGCAATCTCATCCAAAGATTGCATTGGACTAAAAGCATTCTTTTTTTAAATATGATTTGTGTGGCAGTTGGAACATCACTATACAACAGCATCAATTCTAATTTGGGAAAGAACTTCCACCAGGGGCTTGCTTTCTAGTTAGTTGCACACCATTATCATTTCTCTATTGATGTATTCCAACAGTTTTTTATCAATAAAATACAGCTCCAATGTTATTATTAGCATTTGCTTATGCAGTACATTGTTCTTTTCTTCCTGGTATCATTCTAATTTTAAAAAAATAAAAAAAATAGATAGAGGTCACAACAATGGTATCGAGCCGATTTCTTGCTAGCTTGTGTACCATGGACAAACACAAGAGAACTCCGACAGATGAGGAAAAGGTCTATTTCAGAATACCTTGATAGTGATTTAGAGGGGTCAAGAAGGAATGACAAACATAATAACACAAATGTTACAACTTCAAAGTAACTTGCCCAATGCCATTCCTTTGCAAAATCTAGACCCTACTAATACATTTCAAAGAGAGGGAAGCTCAACTCCACATAACCGACCAATAGTTAGTCAAACGGGTCCCATTCTAAAATCCATTAAGCCCATGCTTATACAAAGGAATGAAGGATCAGATTCTGAGATGGTTACTTCAAAGGAGTTAGATGTACTCTTTATGGAGTATCAATGAAAATCTGAAGACTTCAAGGCAATGATAACTTTTGTCAATTTCCTAGAAAATGTTTAGGAAGATGTATCAAGGAGGTAGAGCCCATGGAAATGAATAAACTTAATGCTCCTACTTTCGATGGCAGCAACAAAATATCTACTCAAGCATGGTTGCAAAAGTTATAGACATACTTTACCCTCAGCCCTATGGTGGAAGAGGATGCCATATAGTTCGTTACATTGCATTTGGAAAGTGTTGCCCATCACTGGTTGAACCACAATTTGGTTACTCAGGGACACAGCCTTGTACAAATATTTGATGACTTCAGCCTAAGGTAGTCGGACTGCTTTGAGCAAAAGGATGAGGAGTACTTCAAGACACTTGCTAGAATCAAACAATAAACTTCAATGGAGTCATATGTTGTTGAATTTCAAAGAGTTGTGGTCATGGTATCCGATGTATCAGAAAGGAGAATTACTTTCCTCTTTATCGAGGGTTTATTTGAGCCCCTCAAAGGTGTAGTCAAGGCCTTTGCACCCTCATCACTACAGGATGTTATTAAAGAGGGCATTGACACTTGAGCCTTTTATGCTTAGGTACAAATTTTCATCTCAACCAAGAGCACCTACTACCAGGCAGCAGAAAAGGATTTTTCAGCAAGGCAGCAAGTTTAATTCATATCCTCAGTGAGCTACACCTCCACCCACTACCCCTCTACGGCTAAAAATATTGATGAACAAACTAGAAATGAACTACGAAGAAAAAAGTTGTGTTTTACATGCAAGGAGCATTGGGATCCGGTTCATAGATGCCTTGGCAAGGGCCAAGTCCATTACATTGAGGTAGTATTTGATGAGGAGAAGGCTAGTTATGAAACTGATGAATCAGAACGACAACATGCAACAAAGGCGCAGATTGTTGAGCATGAGCCCAAGCAACTGGTGGAGGATAATACCGACACTAGCAGAGGTACGCTTGCAACTCCTTCAAGAGCACCACGATCATTCATTCATATTTTGTGGAGAGTTATCTGAACAACAAATTATTGTGCTCATTGATAGTGACGCCACCCACAATTTTATTGATGAGGACCTTGTGGGCAAGGGGAGATTGAACGTTGAGGACTTCTCGGGGATCAATGTGTCTGCCACCGACAATTTCACTATCTCATGCATCAAGGTAATTTGGTAGTGCAAGTTATATTTGGGTGATTATACTATAGGTGACGACTTCTATGTCATTGGGTTGGGGGAAGGACATATAGTTCTGGGTATACAGTGGTTGCATTCCCTTGGGGAATTTACCCAAAATTATCAGTCTGTCGAGCCGAAGTTCAAGTCACAGAAGAGAGACATGGTACTTAAGGGCATACATGATGACTCACAAGTAGTTATAGCCAAGAATATCGAAAGAATCTTCTATAAGGGACAAGCTTCATGGGCTGCCAGTTGCTTGGTGATGAAGGTATGCCTATACTACCTTCAGATAAGCACCACACTTATCATGTTGACATTTAGACTATCTTAGACAAGCATAGTGTTTTGTTTGGTGATATGCCTACAAGTTTGCCACCAAATAAGAGATTCTAACACATCATAGATATGGAGTCCAGCTCTAAGCCCATCATGATCACCCCCTATTACCATCCACGTAAATATAAAGAAGAAATATAGAAGGATGGTACAATGAGAATGTGCATAGATTACCGGGCCTTGAACAAGAAAACAATCAAGAATAGGGGACCTATTACCATGATTGATGAGTTTATCGATGAGTTGCATAGAGCCTTCTATTTTTGGAAAACTGACTTGAGGTCTAGCCATCACTAGATTCATGTACGTGAGGAGGGCGTGCACAAGATAGCCTTCACATGTCATAATGGACACTATGAGTTCATGGTCATGCCATTTGGGCTAAGGAATGCACTAGCCACTTTCCAATCAGCCATGAACTAGGTATTCAATGCTAAGATGAGGGAATTTATGTTGGTATTCTTTGATGATGTCTTGATCTATAAGATAAGATAAGATATATTAAATGTCCAACAAATGACCACAAAGGTCAATGGGACTGCAAAAATACAACTGGGACAACAACACAACCGGAGAGCTAAAAAGAGTCTCTGAAGAACAAAAGATAAACCAAAATACAAGCCCAGGGGAAAAGGTACAAGAATAACAGTCCCAGTAGGAAGGAACAGTCCCAAACTCGCCCTCGAAAATGGAGGGGGAGAAGGGAGATACAAATCCTAGAAGAAGAGAAAGATCAAGCAGCCAAAAGGACCGCAATACTCATCTCACAATCGAGGCCGACTGGAAGAAGCTGGTAATGAACTGGCTGCCTGAACTCGTTGTGGTCCTAGAGCATTGAGTCCGCATGCAAGTGTTTTGACGAGAGTGTCTGACAGGTATGGAGGGTTGTCGAGTGCTCATCTGTGCATACCCAAGAGAGTGGAGGAGCTGAGTGGCCGTTCTCAGGGAACCCCTGACTTTGGGGCAAGGGTCAGGACTAGTACCACGTTGTCTCTTAGAGCCTCTATCTATTGGGATCCATGTGAATAATGACATAATCAGTTGTGTGGTCGACGATGTGGAGGGTGGTCGTAACACCTCCCTACGGAGACTCAGTGCTTCATGTAGGTAAAGCGCTAGGCACCTCTGGTCATAATATCTGAAGAAGGTAGTAAAATCTGAATGGTCTTTGAATAAGCAATGGAATCTCCCTTTGATCTCGTAGTAGATGGTGCAACAAAAAATGAAGTGTTCCCCCGTCTCCACCCCCTGGAGAGCAGAGCTGGCAGATGCTATCTGAGCAGGGTAACTGGTGGTCAGTTTCGACCCGGAGCCTGTGTGATCCAACTCTAAATTGGCCCAATGCAATACAGATGGACTGTGTCCAATGGCACGCAATGTACTGGGGACAAATGATCAGACCATCACGGATCTCAAGGAAGTGCTCTGCGTAAAAGGCCATCTTGGGTCTTAGCCCTCCCTGCGGTAAAAGCCAGGTGATCTGAATAAACTGTTTGTAAATATCTTCCTTGACAGATTTGTTCAGCACCTGTTTGCCCGAGAGGTGTGGGGGGCCTCCAAAGAATACCTATAAGGAGGGAGCCGGTCTACCTGGATGCCCACTGAAACCAAAAGTCTCAAAACCCCAGAGTACCAGCACCGAGAGCGACGTGGATGGTTGGAAGAGGCAATGGCTTTTGAGGAGCAGTAGGCCAAATAAGGATATCGGTTCCTCCCTGTAGATGAATCTGCGAAACCTCTGATGCGATAAGGGAAAGAAGTCAAGTTGAACACCACTTCCAATCTGAAAGGCTTGGCACCGAACTCTGCTATGATGATGTTATGAGGAACAGTTTCCTTGCACCTGATAAGACCCCTGAGTAACAGAATTTGAACTCTCTCCACAGCAATCCAGTCTGATTCCAGTAAAGGTCCCCACACCTCAGAACCATAGAGAACGGTCGGTCGAACTAGGGAGTCAACAAGAGACATCTTGGAAGAGATGTCCTGGAAGTGGTGGCTGAACCACCGTCTTTCCAAGATGGCTAGAGATCCATACCCCTTGTTGATCTTGGGCTGGAGACCCTGACGCATGCTGAAGCGAGGTCCACAGAAAATCACTCCTAGGTAGGTGTAGGAATTGACGATCTCGAGCTCATCCCCCCAGAAGTAGAAATGGAAATCAGAGATTTTGAGATTGTTGAAGATCATGACTTTGGTTTTCCCCAAATTGATCTTCAAGTGTTTGTTCTCACAAAAAAGGGCAAGGGCATCCAGTTGTCGTTGCAACCCATCTAGCAACGAGGCTAGAAGAACAATGTCATCTGCAAACAAGAGGATAGAAATAAGGGCCTGGTGAAGCAAGCAACCATCTCCCTCTTGAATGTGGTCATGGAGAAAGGATTCTAGCTCGTCAATATAGATCCCGAATAGGGTGGGAGATAGCGAGCAACCCTGTTTAACCCCGATGGTGCTCCTAATGAAGTTGGAAAGTCCTCTAACTGAACGAAGCCAGCCAAGGATCTCCTCGTAGAGATGTGTGATAGCTATGAGCAGAGTATTCGAGATACCGATGTTCCTGAGTCTCTGGAAGAGTAAATCCCTCGGAACTGAGTCGAAACCTTTTTGAAAATCCACAAAGCAACAAAAGACTTTGGACGACCGATGGCGAGCTTCTTCAATGATGGCCCTGAGAATGAAGATATGATCAATAGTCTGATAGTCTACACGAAACCCTGCCTGTCCCTTGGCTCGCAACCGTTTGTGCTCGAGATCCCAGGAGAGCTACCTATGAAGTGCTATGGCATAGAGCTTCGCAAACGTGTGGCCCACCATGATAGCACTGTAATTGTTGGGATCTGAAGTGGGACCCGATTTATGGATAGGGTGAATAATATGATGGGACTAGGTCTACAAAAACCCAATACATACTACCTGATTCAAAAGATCAGCCAAGTAGCAGCTCAAGGTACTCTGACCCTGTTTGAAAAGTTCTGCCTAGAACCCCTCATCTGCGACTTTACTGTTGTTCATTGCCCAAATAGCTTCCCCGATCCCTGAGTAGCTGAAGATGTGGCATGAAGGGGGTGAGGCCAATACAAGAATCTGGGGCTGGCCAGGAATGTCATAGAGGTTGGAGGTTTGGGTAAACATGGAGCTGGGGTCAAGGTCTTGGGGCAAAGGAGGATGGTGGGGGAGGATGGTGTGCCATAAGCACTTAGGAGAGTGGATAAGAGATGTGCGAAGTTCCCACCTCCGTCATGAGATGTACTGGCGTTTTTTGTGATGAAGGAAACGATGGTAGGAGGTCTTCAGAGAGTGGTAGGAGGGGTGGGCGTGTGTGAAGGCGAGGCGAAGCTAGCAGTGGAAGTCTTTGCACTCACTATCGTACCATTTATTCATATGATATGTTTTAGTACTGTGGGATGAGATGGTGGAGTGGGGAAACGAATTAAGTGTTGCAGCTTGGATAGCGGAGGAAAGGAGGGTAAACTTGGTACCAGAGTCGTAATGGATATGAATTGAGAGAAGGGTGGAAGGAGTTGACGGAGGTAAGAAGAAAAGGTTTTGGGGTCACCCTCCTCGAAGTTTGTGATAACACGGGTGGGGGAACGGAGGTGGGGAAGAGTGGGAGGGGGATTGGCAAGTAAACGAAAAGAGAGGATAGCATGGTCAGCAAGTGGGATGGAGGAAATGGTTAGGTCATGGATGATAGGAATCATACTGGAAGTGGACAGAACATAATCAACCACACTAGCTCCACCCCCGTGAGGCAAGCAAGTAAAGGAGCCGAATTTGGGAAAACAGGGAATTCCGTTAAGGTTCACCAACTCATGCGATTCTCCCAACTGCAGTAGTAAAACCTAAGAGGACCACTTGAGACACTTAGATACAACCCTCGAGTTATTGCAGCAACAGTTATGCTTTGCAAAAGAATTCAAGTGTGAATTTGGGGTTACAGAGATCCTATATCTGGGCCACATCATTAGCGCTCAAGGTGTTCAGGTGGATCAGTAAATGATCCATGCTATTCAAGGTTGGTCAACCCCTACTACATTGACCCATTTGAGAGGCTTCTTAGGCGTATGGAGTTACTTTCGGAGTTACTAGAATGACAAAGAAATGAGCCTTCATATGGAGTGATAAGCTCACGCAAGTGATGTGCTCATGCCCTATGCTTGCCATTCCAAATTTCTCACTACCATTTGTTGAAGAGTGTCATGCTTCAAGTCAAGGGATTGGAGTTGTGTTGATGCAAAAAGGTCAAGCCATAGTGTTTGAGAGCAGAAAGTTAAATGGTGAGGGCATTCTCTATTTATGACAAGGAAATGCTTGCCATTATATATGTTTTGGCTAAGTTCAAACAATACTTAATTTTTGGCAAATTTGTGGTGAGAACAAAGCACAATAATTTGAAATTCTTCCTTGGCCAACATGATTTATATGATCGGCAGCAAAAGTGGGTAAGTAAGCTTCAAGCTTATAATTTTGACACTGAGTACGTGAAGGGCAAGAGGAATGTGGTTGTTGATGCTCTTTCCCGTATGCCTACTTTCTACGCCATTTCTTCAATTGTTGCTGATTGGAAGGCTTTTATCACGACCTAATATGACAAGAATGCCTTTGGTACTAGTGTGTTAGATGGGAATGGGAAGGATGATAGGTATGTTTTGGCAGATGGCATTACATTGTATATATACAAAATATTCCTTGTACCTAAGTCCAAAATGAAGGATAAAATTACGAGGACTTTGCATGATGCACCCCTAGCTAGTCGTTTGGCCTTCTACAAAACTTATAGGGCACCGAGCTAGAGGTTTTTCTACAAGGGCCTCAAGGAGGATGTTCTTAAGCATGTTAGAGAGTGCATTACTTGCCAACAGAATAAAGCAAAGCACACTTCCCTAGCAGGTTTACTACAGCTCTTTCCCATCCCAAGCCAAAAATGGGAAACTATAACCATCAATTTTATCCTAGGTCTTCCTAAAGTGAATGGAAAGGACTACCTTTTTGTTGTAGTGGACTAGTTAACTAAGTATGCCTATTTCTTTGTCATCCCTACTGAGTTCAAAGCACCACAAGTGGCTGACCTATTTTTCAGAGAGGTATCCCATCTACATCGCTTGCCCAAGACCATTGTTAATGACAGGGACAAAATATTACTCAACACTTTTTGGCAGAAGTTATTTCGTTTAACTAGCACCAAGCTCAATCCTAGTACCAGCTATCACCCCCAGACGGATGGGCAAACGGAAATAGTTAATAAGTGGACCAAAGATTACTCAAGGAACTATGTCATAGATGTTGACGCAGTGGATCGCACCCTGGGCAAGAGGCCAAGCTCCCGCCTTCCACAAGTCAAAACGGAAACTCCCCTCTCGCCTGTGGGACCGGCGAAGCTGGAGGGGAGAGTTTCTAGATAAGGGCTAGCTCCCTTTGATGTATCTTTTAGGCCCTGGATTCCTACTGCTAACAAATAAATGAAAAAAAAAGGGGGGGGGGGGGGGTGAAAAGGGAGAAAGATGCTGAAACAGAACCTAAACCTAAAAATAAAAAAAGGGTGATACACTAAAAATGATGACCCGCCCAGCCCGAATATACACTTTTCACCAAGAAGAAGCGTCCATACACTTCATCTGATGTGGGAAACTCTTCTGTATCAGTGAGTCAGGGGTCCGTAGAGATACAGGGAGGAAGAAACTACCAGAGGCGTCCTCAGACACACTTATGGCAGCCTATTCACAAGCACCTACACTCCTCTAGGGACACTTCTGGCAAACCTGCAAAAGAGAAACTCACAATGCACAGGACATGCTGAAATCACCCTGTGAAAGCACAAGGAAAATGACTTAACACAAAACAAAGGCATAGACACATACAAAAGTGCAAGCTCAAATAGAGGTAAAAATGCTAAGCCCTAATTCAAGTTAAAATCTAGCAGAGTTCTACCTTACAAGCTCGAGAGATTTTTGGGCAGAGCTTTGCCTTAAGGCTGAGAGATTGATCCTTCTCAAATGAGAAGTTTTACAATATATAGAAAACCGGAGAACTTGGCGCTTCTTTTACAAGTTGGCCCATGTGCGCTGAGAGCATTGGAAAGAGGAAGTCATTGTTGCTGATGTCATTCTTGTAGAACAGGCCTACTGGAACCATGTTGTGTAATCGCCGATCTTGACTTTGGCGTTCAAGCATTAATGTGAAAGCATGGGCCGCGCCTCTTTTTTGCAAACAGACTGCTCTTTCCAGATATTCACGCGGTTTGTCCCCTTGTAAATACAAAATGGAGAAGACAAGCCGCGCCGTTTACTATGTGCGTCGTTTGATGACCACCTGGCAATAACTCGCCTCTCCTCGCCACTTGGACTCCTTTGTCTTTTCCTGCATTTTGTCTTCTTCCTTGCTTTGTCTCTTTCTGGCTCCTTCAGCGCCTCGAGGCTATCTTTTGGCGGGTCGCTGCGTTCCTTGGGCTCCTCTTTAAGGCTTTTCAAAATCAATGGCTATTTGACGAGCCTTGAAATTGACGTTCGCGCACCCGTCACTGCGTTTGAATACCCAACGGCTAGTTTGTTGTGCTTGATTTTGACGTCCTCGGGCCCGTCACCCCTTGGACTTTCTTCGGCTTTCTTACTTCGGCCTTTTCTGCAGACTTCTTTCTTTGCACCTTCCCGAAGGGAAGGTGACCCTTCGGCTTTTGGAAAGCGTCCTTCATTTTGGCCGAGAGTCTCCCGCAAGGGCCCCTGCCCTTCGGGCTCCTTCGGCGGCCTATTTTCTTCGGAACCTTTCCCGTGGACTTTTTTCCGCGGACTTTTTCTCGCAGACAAAAAGTCCGCAAAAAATGTTTCTGCCACTTTGATTTCTTTAGGGTTTTCTTCCTTCCGAATTTCTTCGGACTTTTTGTCCGAAGGAATTCCTTCGAACAAAAAGTCCAAAAGAATTCGTTCAATGCCTTAGTCTTTTGCGAGATTTTTGTTTGCAGTCTTTCCGAATTCCTTCGGACTTTTTGTCCGAAGGAATTATGCCTTTGCCTTTCGACTGCCTTAAACAAAATTCCGAAAGAACTTACCTTTGTGGCTTTCTTTGTGGCCTCTTTGAAGTGCTCTCTGCCCTCTGCAAGGGCACTTGTCCTTCGGGAGATTCTCTTTAACTTTTTGATTGAACCGCTCCTTCAAACCAACCGTTGAACCGAAGCGTTGAACCAACCCGGCCGAACCAAGTCGTTGAAACGACCGAGTGAACTGAGTAATTAAACCATCTAATTGAACCGAAGCATTGAACCAAGGCATTGAACCAAAGCATTGAACCGGTTCAGTGGTTCAATGGTTCAAAGATGCTAACCTTGTGAATTTCTTCAGACAAGAGTCCGAAGAAGCTTTGTAAAACCTTGCACTCTTTGACTGGTTCTTCATGCGCCGAAAGACTCGCCTGTAGAGTCCGTAGAAATGGAGTCCGTAGAAACTTCACCTGCAGAGTCCGTAGAAATAGACCTGCAGTGTCCGTAGAAATCCTCTAGACTTGTGCAAAATCAAAAAATGAATTGGCTCAGAACAGCAGGAAAAGAAGGGGACCAATTTTTGCCCTGTTGGGCAAAATATGGTCAACGACCAAAAGACAATGTGGATTGAGTGGTTGCACCTTGAAGAACATTGTTATAATACCACTTACCACATGTCCATTGCAATGATACCATATAAGGCACTATATGGATATGGTGCATCTACCTTCATTGATTTGGTGTTCACTAACACCCGTGTACCGTGTTGTTCCCAAAATTGTTAATGCAAATTTTGGTCATGAGTTGGAATGTCTCGATCTTCGTGCCCAATAATCAATTAGAAAGTCAAGAGTTTGAAATTTTGGTAGAAAAATGCAAATTTGCCTAAGTATGAAAAGAAATGAAGAATGCATTCAAAGCGTGTTTTCGCATCTTGCATGGCGCAAACGCCGAGTATCCCGACCTTCAAGCCATGCCAAACATGCAAACGTGTCGGGCGTGTCTCGCGTTCCCCAATGACCCAGTTTGCATGTTGCAAACGGACGTGACCGGCCAACCAGCCCCCGCAAATGTGTCTTTGCGAGTAGGCCCACCTGCGTGACCGAGCATAGGCGAAGGCATCATGGCCTGCCCACGTGTCAACGAAAGCATCACATCCGGCCCGTCAACCCTCCCAGGCACGTGCACGACACCTAGTGGCCAACTATTACACATTGAGCCGTCCAAGGCCCTATAAGTAATAATTTGGGATTCATTTTGTTCATTTCTCTCCATGCATTTTGCTCAGAGGTTGAATATCCTTCCCCTATTCTCTCTCTGTTGCCGAAGCGTTGTTCATTATTTTCCAAAAAAGCTTATAGTATCCTTTCAACCGGTTACCCTATTCATAGAACTTTGTTCGGAGATTATTTCACCAATTTCAAGAGCTTGCCATATGACCATTGCTCCCCACTTATTTCAACCAATCTAGCATTTCCTACTCCCGAATATGCTCAAACCCCTTGCCCTCGTCTATGAAACCGCTTTCACGTCCTTGCAACCTACCAAGATGACATTCAAGTATATGGGGTATGAGCCATTGCTGGTATTGGATAGCAACATCCCTAAGATTGTTAATTCACAAATTGGACATGTGGGCTTGAAGGAATTTTCACCACAAGCTAAACTCAATAACCCAAGCACATTGGCCACTCGCCTTGCAGAGAGTGGTCTTCCCCAAGAAGCAAGTTTCCCAACCTCAATCCAATGTTCTGATATAGTGTTCGCTTGTGCGAAACACTATGACCCATCAACCTGTGAAATCAAATCCAATAGTGGAGCTCTTGTGTTCAAGGTTGATGGTATAGCAATGGGTATGGCAATGAGGAATTAAGTGCCTAAAGACATCGTTAGCATAAGCATTGTCAAAGGACAGAAATATTGGGACAAAGATATAGCCAAGTGCTTGACTATTATGAATAACTGAGGGCTGAAGAATAAAGAGTCTCAAAATTGCCTAAGAATTTCCACATGGTAGATTTTCAAGAGGAGCTCTCAAATATGATTACTCTCCAAAATTGTAACAAAGACACCATGAGTTTCAACTCCTGGATGTTCATGCCAATGAGCGTCATCTTCCTCCACAAACAATTTATTGACTGGGGAGAAATGATCAATGACTCCATACACCTTCAGTTGCTAAATCTACAATCAACAAAAGAATTCATGACCTCTTACCTTGTGTATTCCTTGGCATCTCAAATGATCTATCCAGGTCTTTCACAACATGGGATCATCACCCCAGTCACTCAAGCCTATAAGTGCTTTCCCCAGCTAACTCCGAGAAAAAACAATAAACACTTAACAAGGGTGAATGACGCATTCACGATGAGGGTGGTGCAATCTCCTGATGAAGATTGGGGCAAAATAATTTCAGATGAAGCAGCGACCCTGATCAACCAATATGGCAGCTATTATCTTCAATACCAAAAATTCACCTACATCAGGGTCGATGGTTTTGAAGGCTATCCATTGAAGCTCCCATGACTAGCAAATGATAAGATCATATTGATAGAGCTATACAAACAATTGGGTGCAATACATAAAATGATGCAGAGACAGACATGTCTTGGGTGTCCCATTCCCTATTTCATTAAGGCAATTGACATGCAAAATAGCAAACGATGCTCAAAACAATGAATCAGCCATCTCCCAATTCACTCTTCGATCGTATGCCAGTAGGACT
Organism: Torreya grandis; assembly: GCA_037957365.1. Lineage (NCBI taxonomy): Eukaryota > Viridiplantae > Streptophyta > Pinopsida > Cupressales > Taxaceae > Torreya > Torreya grandis. Next base: position 3,857,441 of record JARHVA010000844.1, read on the forward strand.
TTTGTGGACACAAAGAGATGTAAAAAGATGTCTTGGTATCAATTCAAACTATGAACATGTACCTCACTTGGAGGACTACTAGGCAGATTGCTCAGACGAATACGAAGTAGTTCAGAGAGACTAGAGCCAAATGACCGTGGATCAAATAAAAGCCTTCACAGAAGAATGGGTCCCTAACGGCATGGTTGATGACATGATCGAACTCATTGACCCCCAATACACAACTAGGGTTGCAGTTGCTCCTTTGCCTACCATAAATTGCTCAGTAAGAGAGCTAGCAAATGTGCAAGGACGAACCCGAAGAGTTTGGGCATGAACTAAGAAGTGGTTTGATACGAACCTGGACAAAATGACTGGAGCAGGGAGCTCCAAAAAGAGAAAGGTTTCAATGCCTCTGAAGCAGGCTTTTGCACCAACTCCAAAGAAGAGCAGCACTAGCATGACGACTAAAACACTTAGCTCTTTGAGTTCTGAAGATGGTGATGACGAAGACCCTGCACAAGGGAAACAGCTAGGAAAACCCTATGAAGAAAGTCTTGCAATTGGCAGGAAGAAGGTAGCAAGGAAATTTGTAATGATACAATCCTCACCTGCTCCCCTTGGCGATCCCTCTTTTCTTATCACCAATACAACACAACATGCAACTTCAAAAGAAGTTGATGTGGTCCTCCCTTCATCCCCTTCAGTCTCTCCAAGTGTTCCTCCTCTCCCTGAAGCTACTCCCCCAAAGTCGCGCACACCTCCTCCAATTGGAACTCAAATGACTCCTAGTACTATATCATTCCAATGGATGCAACCAATGCTCAACAAAAGATAGAGGGTGGTGGAATCAAATCTCCCTAATTTTAACGTGGCAACTGATCTCCTCAAGGCTCCTCCCAAGAAGGCAAAAACTACTTCTAGATTATTTGTTGAAATTGCAAAACCCAATGTGGAGAAGGATGTCACAGAGATGACCGTGAGTGACGATACTCTAAAGAGAATATCAGTTGGCAAGGCAACCAAGGAGAGTGCCATTCATAACTGTGTGAGACCATGGAAAGGATAATCAAAAGGCCGGAGCAAGATGAGCTCACCAAAGAGCAACTTCAAGAACAGATAAATCAGTTGGCAGGGTACATCAACTACCTTCTCAACCCAGTTGACACACCCACATCACCTCAGATTGACGTTCCTACTCGAGTGCCAAGCATAAGCAAGGAAGCCATCACCACAATCAGCAAATAGAATTCATATGGCAAGACACTGGAGGCTTGGGTGGACAAAGCGCTGATAAGTGGGATAAAATACATCGAGGAGGTGATGAAATTGTTCACAACAATTAACAAAGATTTCATTGACATAAATCAACAAATTAAAGCTTACACAAGCGAGCTAAATATATGGAAGACCGTAAAAGAAGATGTTCATGAAATGATCAAAGTTGATACAGATGTAATGGTCAAAGCTAGAATCTTTGAGAAATGAGAAGATGAGTCCTCTTGTAAATGGTATGAATGTACTCTCCAAAAAATTGAGGTCCTGAAACAGAAATAACAAAGTTACAAGAGAATAGTATCGCAAAGGAAAAGCAGAATATGATCTCTTCTAACCTAGATGAGATTCATTGCAACCTGTTCCGAGAAGATACAATCACCTTGCATACTATGGATGAAGTAAAAGAAGAATTCTTCAAAGAAAGCTCTTTCAGTACAGCTCCCATGTCTGTAATTAGTGAGATCCATGTCTCAATTGAAGAAATGCGTAACCAATTGACTGAACCGACGGAGATTTTGAATGCAATGTTACTAGTTTATGAGAGATGCATCATACGGTGTAAGCACGTAGTAGTCCCAAAAGGGCATGATGCTACTTAAGCAGTGAAGAAGGTCAGAAAATTCAAGATTGCCTAAGATAAAGAATGAGCTAACAGTTCTTCAGCGGCACCAGGTTCTTCAATACTAGCTTCAACACCAGAGAAGACTCCCTGGTAGAGTCTGCAAATTTTATTTTCTATTTTCGTCTAATTTCTATTTCAAAAAAAACATATTTTCCTTTTAGTAAATTTGAAAATTGTAAAAGATAGAATAGGACGAAAAATAGAATGCCAAGAGCTATTTTGAATATGAAGGGCCAGCCCATTCCCTCTTGTTATAAATACAAGAAATGACTATTGTGAAGGGGCTTTTTGATGTGTCCCCAGTTTGTGAATCTTGAAGAGGAGGAAGGAGGAAACTTTGTGCTCTTTCTTTTGTCCATGAACGAAGAAAATAACTGAACTTTGTGTCTTGTTTTCTTTAATAAGTATGTATTTTTCTTATGTTTATGCATAACTCATCGTTCCAAGCACCAATTGCATTTGATCTCCTAAAGTAACTTGTTCTCTTTCAATTTTCTCATCACATGGTTGAATAAAATCTGTGTTTGTTTGTTCTCTCGTGGCTGTGCTCACTTTCCCACTTTCCCCATTTTCCTTTTCCAGTCAAATGTCTCCACCTCCCCATTCAACTTGTAAATATTGTACATACTCTAGGTTAGTTTTTATTGTTTTCAATAAAGGGAACCTCCCCTCATAATAGAGGAGAGACTTTTCATCTCCTATACTATTGCGAAATTCAGATTTGTCCCAACATACCAAATATTTCATCAACATACCGGTAGCTACTGACTTTGTCGAACGTAACAAAGACATTCTAAGGTCAATTGGAGACCATTTGCAGCAAGCACAAAACAGCAAAAACTTTATGTAGAGTGGCACTGTATTGAGAGATCATTTGAGTTTGGAGATATTATTTTTCAACGCCTAAAGCCTTATAGGCAAACCTCCATGAAATGAAGCGGGGCTGAAAAGCTCAAACCTCACTTCTATGGACTATACAAAGTATCGAGGAGAATTGGAGAGGTGACCTATGAGTTGGAGTTGCTAGCAGAAAATCAAATTCATAATGTTTTGCATGTGTCTTGCGTAAAAAAGGCGCTTGAACAACATGTGACATCAGTGGACTTGCCACCCCTGGATGATGAGGGGGAACTTGTACCGATTCCAAATGCCATTATTGACAAATGGGAGAAGAGATTGAAGATCAAGACCATCATAGAGTAATTGTTCCATTGGAGAAGCCTACCCACAAAGGATGCTACTTAGGAGGGGTCAGAGATACTTGAATATCTAGCGTTGCAAAGCTTGTGGGCAAGCAATTTTGGAAATGGCGGACTTGTAATGTCCCTTTTGTACTTAGCCACTATGTGTGGGACCCACAAGCCCATTTCTATACTTCTCAATGGGCCAAGAGTGATTGCTATAGAAGTATATATTGGCGAGGATTAGTTTCATTCATTTGTCCCTGGTAATTTTATAAGTTTTGAACTATTTCCTATAGTTTAGGGGCATTTTCTAAATTTTAGGTCAGTTGGAAGCAAGACCCTCACCATTAATCTCCTCGTGGGGGATTTACCCTAAGAGGGCTTTTTTACTATTGACATTGTTCATCCTTTTGGATATTATTAATTGTATGTGTCCAATAAGTGTTTTATGGAAAATGTGTTCCTACTTCTTAGGGGCTTTTGGAGGGCTACGGCGATAGGTCCATGTCATGCAATGTATCTATGGATATGGGTGTAAGTCAATTGTTCATAAGGCTTTTTATAGGGTCTTTATGGCCCGTAGTTCTCAAGCTATGATTGATTCATTGATGAGAAGTCAAAGTTTATTGACTACTTGGGCATTTTATTGATATTACCCTAGTGCCATGTTATGTGATACTTGATTATTAAGTGATATTAGTGTCATATCAAATAAAAATCATCTTTATTACTTGACATTAAGGCTAGGTGCCTAGGGTTGGGAGCATGTCAATAAATAAAAAGAGTCTGGGCAACTTTGAGAGTATCAATATATGCTCATTTCACATATTTTCAGCCCTAGATTGGACGGCTACAGCAGGTAGAGCTCATCTATAGATTCAGGGACAAAAACCCAAATATCAAAAGACGAAACCCTTCTGGATTCTTGTGGGCAATCTCATCCAAAGATTGCATGGAACTGAAAGCATTTTTTTTTTAATTAGCAATCTAATTTGAGGGGCAACTAGAACAACATTATACAATAGCATTAATTCTGATTCAAGAAAGATCTTCCCCCGGGTGCTTGATTTCTGATTAATTGCACAATATTATTATTTCTATGTTAATATATTCCAACAGATTTTTATCAATAAAATACAACTCAAGTGTTATTATTAGGTTTTACTTTGTTTATGTTGTACATTGTTCTGTTCTTCTTGGCATCATTATGATTAAAATTAAAAAAATTTAAAAAAAAATAGAGGTCATAACACTTGGCATTCTAAAGTTGATCAAGAAGATCATCAATATTTGGAAGGGGGTACCTACTCTTGAAGGTTATTTTTTTAAGTTCTCTATAATCAACACACATTCTCCATGAATCATCTTTCTAGGTACTAAAACAATAGGAGAACCACATGGATAAGTACAAGGACGGATTGAACCTTGGTTAATTAAAGACTGTAATTATTGTCTTACCTCATTGGCATCCTTCAAGGACTGCCTATACAACCCGAGATCTAGAATTGGACTGTATGGTAGCAATTGACTTTTGTACTCAATAGGCCTTACCAGTGGCAACCCCATGGCCTCATGGAAAACATCATTTAACTGTTGCACCAATTCTCCCATATGCTTCTACTCCTTATTAGTAAACATGTTATAGGAAGTTTTATGCACGAACACGTTTTTATCTTGAATCTCTCTCAAAAGAAGCAAAGCAAACTTCCAACTTGCATTAATAAGCTTTTTAGCTTGAGAGGCACTAATCGAAGCCATTTTAGAATCAACTTTGTACGCTGAAATGATGTACCTCTTGCCATCCTTCACCAAACGGTATTGGTTGGCTCTATTCATATATATAGCATCACAGATATATAAGTAAGGGCTGCGAAACACCACACTAGACACATCAAGAGGCATGACATCCACTATAACTTCTTCAATGAAATGTGCATTAATACCAAACTAAACTTTACATTGCTTGGTCACCTTGATGTCTAAACCTTTCTTCACCCAACCCAAAGAATATGGGCATGGATGATTCTAAGTCTCCCAATTTGTCTACTAACTCTATGCTTATCAAATTTGCTTGTGAAAAAGTATCAAAAAGAGCATCCACTTTTGTTTTCTTCATTTGAATTTTAATATCAAAAAGCCTAGAAAGTTCACTCTCTTGAGCACTCCTACTACCCAAACATACTTCTCTATCGATGTAAGTACAACAAAAAGTGTCGTCCACATCAAAGCTACAACCAATGTTCTCATCTTGGAGGTCATAGCCTTCTTCTTGTTGTTCTTGAACGGATGCAATTCCAAATGTAGCTTCCAACATTGATCCTCAGAATGACTATCAACATCACATTACCTTTCCCATTCTGCTTCAAACCATCTTGTTGCTAGGAAGTGTTTTGAGAGGTAGATGGAGCCTTCTTCTTGTCCATCTCTAAGAAGTGAGCTTGAGAACAAGCCTCATCTGCATTTGTAGGCTTGGCCAAGAGGACGGTCTCTTCAAATGTCTAAGAAGTCCACTAACATACTTCATCAAGATGTCACGGTCCGCTATATCTTTGCCCATTTGGACAACCTTCTTGCAGAACTCACTTGTGTACTCCTGTATGCTTTGGCCTTGCTTTTGCATGATATATTGCCAATAAATGGACCTCTCTTCCTCATAATAAATAGGATAAAAGTGTTTCTTGATTAGCATTTTAAAATCATCCCACTTAGTGATAGGAGGAAGCTTCTTAACAGACAAAGCATGAACATAACTATCAAACCAAGTTAAAGCATGATTGGTTAATTTTAACCTTGTAAAAGAAATTTGTTGGCTCTCATTAATCTAATCCAAACTTAAATATACCTCAAGCTGAGCTAGTCATTAGTCTAGCTTCTCCACATTCACATCTTCGTCATACAACTAAATCTCTATCTTTGCCTCAGCGTTGAATGGACATGGCACTAGGTTCGCATGGGGCTGCTCTTCTACTTTCCCTTGCTCAAAAGCGTCCTCTTTGTTTGCTTTCAGTGACTGTAGAAACACCAAGCTTCTCCATGAGAATCCCCATGATGGACTCCAACCAGTCAAGCTTGCTCATAGAAAGAGAGATGCTAGCCACTTCTTCAAGCTTCTGAAATTGCTCTTTTGTTGTACAGGCATCTTCTACATCAGCATGGGCCATTCTTCTATCTCTTGCTTCCACTTCCTTCTGGAAATGTCTTATTCTAAAGGAACTAGGATACTTTTACCACTAGCACTACTTGCTCTAGTGACAGGCAAAAACTGCAATGTAGTCGCAAACAATACCACACAAAAGATTGATTCTAAATCAGCTCTTATACCAATCTAATTCATAAACCAAGTGGATATTCCACACTAAGCTTCACCAACACAGATCTTATACTCTTAACAAGTGATTGAATACAAAATTGTTTTAGATTGGTTTGCTTGTAAAAACTGAGCTATGAAGTGTTGGAAATGAAGGTACAAAATTATGAACCTAAGAATGAAGCATAGTTTAGCACAAAGACACAAGAATTATCCTGGAGAAACCTAGTGTGGGAAAAACTTTAATGCGTAAAGCATTTGCACTCCCCTTTCCACTATGTGATTCAAAAAATGTACAAGTTATTCTCAAAACTTGGCCTTCGTGGACAGAGCTTTCACTACTCCCTATCCAAAGCTTGCACACAAGATTGCTTTGCACCTTTCAAACACTTCTCAAGACAAACCAATGCTGAAACAATCACTATACATCCAAGAACAACTAAAGATAGCATGAACCAAGACTCAAACTTGCTATCTTGTAATGTGAATCCAATTCCAAGACTCTTTTGATGTCCTCTGCGTTCCACAAGGTCTATATTTATGCCCTCTACATCACGAATTCACCAAGAAGCTCAAACGAACAGACAATGAGAAGAAGAAACATTTGCAACAGTTCATCTTCGAGCTTTTTGTATGGTGGCAAAACTATTGGTTAATGCAAATCGGGGGTTATACAAGCATCGAGGCAATTTCGCATCCGTCACCTGCAAACATTGACGGTTATGCAACCGCAACCTACATATAGTGGTGGCTTCACTATCTTTAGCAAACCCTTTAATTTTAAGAGCAGAAAAAAACTAATTTCATCACTATGAAGATGCCCAGTTCTCCCTCGCCCCCCCCCACACTGACTTTGCCACTACAACATATCTAATTTGTTGTTTTATACATGAAGTGTCGTACAATAGTGTCTTACAAGCATTAATTACATACAATTAGGTATAATGGAAACATCTAGTATACATGACTAGTACATTAGGATTCAAGGTTCAAAAATGTTTCTTATGTCTGCGCCACATGAGCTCCTTGATGTTGTCCCTCATTCCCCAAAGACTTTTTGGTGTCTCGAGGAAACTCCCCCATTGGAAAATGACCCCACACACCCATATTTTATGTCAATTCTCTTTGTGATATTTAATTTCAAGCTATCGTCCAAGCCTCCTCTCCTCCTCCATATCTTTTATTCTCTCTAGGTGACATTAGAAGAGCTATTTTAAACTTACGTAATTGTTGACCATTTTTTGGTCATTTAGAGTTAAAAATGGGCACCCCTCTTTTGTGCAAAAGTCTTCAATCCATGTTTTGGCTAAAATCATTCATCAAGGTTCCCTATCAGACCTGTTCCATAAAAAAAACAAGTGTTACCTCATTTTGCTTAGCCAAGTGCATTTTGGGTTTGTCAAGCGCAGTTACTTCACCTACAGCGGTGCATTTCGGGTTTTACAAACAACTTAACTTATGAAATTTTCATAAGCTAAGTCACTTGCAAAACCCGATTTGGTCCTATAGTGTTATTCAAAGTTTGCAAGCATCTTTACTTATAAAGGTTTATAAGTAAAGTCACTTGAAAAACCCGATTTGATCTTGATAGACCAAATCGGGTTTTCCAAGTGTCTTTACTTATTTGTCTTATCAGCTGAAGTCGATGTGAAACCCAAAGTAGAAGCTCCTGGGAAGTCCGAAATGGTCTATCAAGAAGGAATCAGGTTTTCAAAGTGCTTTTACTTGAAAGCTTCATGAGTTGTTTAAGTTGAAGAACACGGTTTGGTCTAGCATGCTCGCCAAGGGAACGAATTTCTTCGGAGGACACCAAGCAAAGGAAGTGGACTTTCACTTTTTCGAAGGACAATTGAAGAAAGCCCGAAGGGCACTTTTAGATGAAAGAAACCCTTGCGGAGGGCACCTGGGCAGGAAAAGAAACCATTGCAATTTCCCCGAAGGGTAATTCGGGAAGCCAAGTGTCCTTGCAAAGGGCACCAAGAGGAAGTGAAGAACGAAGACAAAAGGCCCGAAGGGCACGTGCCCTTCGGAAAAAGAAGCAATCAAAAGAAAGAATTCCTTCGGACATTTTGTTCGAAGGAAAGCGCGGCAAAAAGCCCAAAACAAAGGAGTAAAGACCGTCGAGAACCCAAAGGCCCGATAAGTCAAAGACAAGCCAAGAAGAAGCCAAGGCAAAGGAGAAGGCAAGGAAGAGACAAAACACAGGCAAAATAAAGAGCGGAAAAAGACAAAGCGCAGAACAGTTCCAGCAGCCAACAAGGTCAAAAGGCAAAATCAATGACCACTCAGACCAAGACAAGTGGCATAGACAACTCAACAAGGAGAATTAATACATTTGGTGAAAATATTTACCGAAAACCAATAAAATAGATTGGTTTTTGAACGATAGAGGGGCAGCCCGTGTTTTCATGCCAAGTCGTTAATGCACAACCCGTTGCGTCCAGCGATTAAAGAGAGCACAGTCAATCACAACAACTTGAAATGGCTTTCTCAGTTGCTGGGAATGAGTTTCCCATGCTTTTGCAGCCCAAAGACAGCAGAAGCGACAGTTTGGATAGTCTACAGCACGGTCTCAACACGCAGTTTGAAGAATACGACAGTCTCAAGCATGGGTCTCCATTCCTAATGATTTGTCAGCATCTTGTTTCCAGCTCCCTATATATTTGTAACTTCTCATTTTGACAAAAAAACTCTCAGCTTGTATGGCAAAGCCCAACAGGAATTTACCTTGAATCAAGACATAAGCATTTTACCTCCATTTGGGTTCACACTTTTGCATATGTCTATGGTTTTGATCTTGTGTCAAGTCATTTTCTTTCATGATTTCACAGTTTGAATCCAGCATATCTAGTGTATTGTGAGCTCTTTCTTGCAGGTCAACAAGAAGTGTCCATAGCAGAGTATAGGCACATGTGAACAGGCTGCCATAGTGCGTCTTAGAACACCTCTAGTAGTTCTTCCTTCCTGTATCTCCATAGGGCCCCTTGTTGAAATACTGATGCAAGAGAGTTTCTCATCTTGAATGATAGTGTATGTCAGCTTGTCTTGGTGTAAAGTGTATGTCAAAGCTGAGCAAACCAACCATTTTGGTGCATCACTGCTTTAGTTTAGGTTTCGATTCCCAGAAATTCTCTCTATTTTCATCCCCCCATTGTTAGCAGTAGGAAATCCAGGGCCTCAAGGTGCATCAAGGGGAGCTAGCCCCCAATCTAGAGATTCATCCGTCACGTTTGCCACCCACAGCAAGAGGTATGTCTCCATTGTGTCGCATTGATGAAGAGAGCTGAGCCTCCCTTCACAGGGTGCAATCCACCGCATCAATAGTAATAGCAAAGTACCATATTTTAATGGCCCTCGATCTAAGTTTATCAAATATAGTGTGGATTACTTGACTTTCCTATGGAAAAGCCTAATAATGAGATTGTTTGCTTGGAGTTTCACCCCTCTTGGTCGCAACACATCATCCATCCCATTCATGAGTCGGGGAGAATTCAAACCAAAATGACTAGAAAATTGTTGTGTTGGCATAAATTTGACAAACTTTATACCATGGTGTTGGGCTTGATTCTTTGTGTACTTGAAGCCATAGTTACCAAAATCGCAAAAAAATCACGATTAAACTTTAATTGCCCCAAAAAACGCTTTTTTCGTCAAATAAATTGTGGCTAATTCCTAGTCAACCCTTGCAGGTGTCAAAATCGTTGACCTTGGCGATTAAAACATGAAAATTTCAATTTAAATGCAAAAAAAATCGTGATTTAAATGCAATTAAGTCACGATTTAATTGCAATTTATCACGATTAAACTTTAATTGCCCCAAAAAATGCTTTTTCGTCAAATAAACTGTGGCTAATTCCTAGTCAACCCTTGTAGGTATCAAAATCGTTGACCTTGGCAATTAAAAAGTGGAAATTTTGATTTAAATGCGAAAAAATCGTGATTTAAACGCAATTAAATCATGATTTAATTGTGATTTAAACACCTAGGGTTAAGTACGATTAGGGTTAAGGTTTTAAGTTTTTCGATTTTTTCCCTATTAATCACGATTTTTTTAAAAACACTTACACTTTTGAAAAAATGATTTTTTCCTCGTACGATTAATGCTACTATGCTTGAAGCATAGTAATCTCAAAGCGAGGGGAGAAGCAAGTTTTAGAGATACTTCCAAAACAATGACCACCGTTTTAGTCTTCGAGATATTATTTATGTAGCATGTGATTGGTTTATAATACATTTTTGTTGTTTTCTAATATTTAGAAAGGCTTTTGAATTTATTCCACAATGCACTTTTCCAGATATTTTGTGCTACTTGTATATCAAATGCCTACATTACCACCAACAAGGGGCTCTATCAGATAGTTTTTTTCCAATATCAAACTACACTCTCTGACTTTGTTAAGAGTACTACTGGAGTCATACATGGGCATCCTCTTGGTTAGCATTCTTTGGTATTTACATAGATGAAACTGAAAACTTTCTTCAGCGGCATAGTCATCTTGATGATGGTTGTAGAATACATCATGTTTTAATCGCTATGCGGTTTTTGTTGACGATGTTGACCTCGTATTTCACTATCCAGACGCCTTGTGGAAATAGCAAGATGCCTCTCCACACTTTTGCAAGCTTCGCCAACTACTAGTTAGCCTTAGTGAAACTAGTGTCACAATCTTAGATACTTCCAAGTATGCTCTTTCCAAGATTCAATTCTCATATTAAAAAAATCCTAAGGAGATCATGCCAACATATACTTATTTGGGTGTTTAGTTTATTGACATTTCTTTCTCTGAATTTTGCCTCTTAGTCAGGCCTTTGAAATAGATATGCCGTGTTTTCTGCCTTAGAACATTAATGCTTTCTCAAAGATGTGCATTTTCAATATGCAGTTTTTATGGGTCAGCGGTTTGGGGCAGTAAATTGGAATTTTATAACTGAACTCATATTCAGAGGGATCTGACTATCATGCTTAAACATGTGATCTTTAACAAAATCCAATATTCCTTGTATGTCTAAGAATTCTTTAATATCCTTTTTTATTAAAGGAGATGAGGTTCTGGATTGTAGTAAATCCTTCGCATAAGACCCCTTCATGGACCTTATTTGTTGCCATATCTTGTGAAATACATATGCTTGGGAAAAATAAATAAATTTTTGGTTTTCTTTGGTAATTGGGTTGATAATTCTATTTTGAAAAATTCCTCCATGCATTTCCTGAGTTATGTTTGTTTCCCAAACATTTTTTCTTGAGAGCATCTTCAAGGCAGTTTTCTATATTCATAAACTTATATCCAGAGATGATTCAGGCCTCGTGTTGTGATAAATGCCCATCTTGGCACATTGTTCTTTAAAGAGGGATGCCACTTGCATTAGGTGTTGATATTGTCTAGACCAGCTTGTTTGCTCAATATATCAACAACTCTATTGATCGGACTGCTCCGTCCAAAAAATTCTAGAATGACCCTCCTCAACTTCTTTCCCTGAAGAATGTGATCAATCGACCTGTCAAAGGGGACATCTACCAACAGTACATCCAGGCCACATAGACACCCTACAGCCCGAAGATGGCCTTTCTATGCGGAAAAATTCTTACAGATTGTAGATGTCATCATCAATTGCACCATCTCCAAAATAATTGGTCACATAGAATTAGGATTTCCTTTCACTGGCTGAGGGTGTGTTCCCACAAAACATGATTTGAATGAAACCACCATACTCCACATGGTAATAAGAATCGTCGCCTCTAGTCTCTCCAAGAAGTGGAGGATAAGGAACACTTACTTCCTTTCTACTACAAGATACTGGTTAAGTATCATTGCCTATATAGAGACACATGGGGTTCTCTATCCACATTCTTCTGTTGTCTTGATCAAAGGTGTCTAACCCTATTCGTTCAAGTGGTTGTCATGTTTAGACATAGGACTTTAAAAGGGACACCTCCTTTAAAACCATCTCAGACTTTGGTGTTAAGTACCCTTTGGGTATTATCAATTCACACACACATGGCGACAAGTTAGTGAGAGGTTGTGCATCTTTGTGTTTTGCTAGGAAGGCACCACATCCCTATCACTCAATCTACATATCAAAGATTCGATTGATTTAAACATTGATGGCCATATACCTCTCCTTTTCCACAAGACCAAAAACGGTGATAGACACACAGCATGAGATTTTTTAGTGCCTCTAGACGTTCATCTTCCTTGGGTGTCAGGAAAGGTCCTACAGGAATGGGCTGCTTCTTCCTAGACTTGTCAATCTTATTCCCCTTAGCCCTATAAATTGCCTTGCGGACATTAACAAAATTCTGTATTATTTATTTCATGGTGGCGGATTATGATCTTGTAGACTATTTAGCTCTGAGCATTGCAACAGACGTGACAGCATTGGTTTCCAACTTTGGTCTCAAGCTTTGATCTTCATAAGTTGCTTATTTCCTCAAACGGTCTTTTCCTCACCTGGCTATTTGTAGTACTACCAAGCTCATATGGTTTAGGTTTACCCACTTCAGGTTATGTTTGCATTGTCACTGTGTTTAGTTACTTTTCAGGTACTATCATATTTTACCCATTACTTTTCTATTACTATTGGATGTATTTTCGAGTCCCATTCACCTACTTTGGTCATGTGTGACCATTAATATAATTTCATAATTTCTTTTGAAAAACTTTAACAAAAACAACTTTCTATAGTACTAATACACAAGTACTTCAATTTCCCATTCAATGACTAAATCAGAGAAATTTCTTGGTTCAAGAAACAGAAAATGCTTCCACGCTCACTTCATTGCTTATCGTTAGGGAAATGAATCTCAAAACTATAGAGCTTTCTATCTTGAAGTTCATCTAATCTAAGAACCAAACAATGTTTAAGTATAATTGCTGATCAAAAACTTGAACACTGCTCCATCAAAACCTTATTGGTGAAAGTGATCAAGAATATGACAAATAAAGAGCAATATAAAATGAATATACTCATGATAATCACCAAAATTGTTTTGTATAGAACATTACTTCCATGCTTGTCAAGAACACTACTTCCACATGAATTTGCATTTCCATTAGAGAATTAGTTACCACCAAACAACATATACTAAGGAACTACAAACATTGTGCATTTTGAAGGTGCAAAGACTGTTAAGACTCAACTTACATCGTCTCTGAATGGGAACAGTATGGTTCTTATCCATAAGCGTATACCGACAAAAATAAATTATATAAAACTCAGTGATAAAAATACAGTTTACTCTGAAACCATGAGGTGAAGAAAACCACTTAAAAAGTTAGCAAGACAAATAACTTCAAAGATGGACAGGCGTGCATTGCTAGTTTTATTTCTACCCCAAAAGGTTTGTCAGCCTGGGGTGTTGGGATAGGTTCCTAGTGCATATATTGTGGAGCACGCAAAAGAGGTGCCAATAGTAGAGATTATATATGAAGATGTGATCCAATACAATTCAACCTTAAAAATAGAATAAATTGTTTGCAGTTTTAATAGTGTTAGGCCATCCACTTCTACTTTTTATCAATGGATACATTTGAAATGGAAAAAACAATGTGCTCTTTCTCATTGCTCCAAAGAATTTTTTGTTGTTCATTTTTTTCATATAGACATGTATAAAAGAGTCTTTATAGATGTTCCTTGGTTTTAGCGAACTGTGGGGTTGTTCATCACCCCATGGTTTCCATAATTTGATCCAAATTTTCTCTCAGTTACCAAAATGTCAGTCTAGATTCAGCTACACAATTTGCCTCTACATTTCTACTATGCTTTATAAGTGATAGTAAACTCCTTGGGCACCTACATCAAAATTGATGTTGATAGAACTTTGGCAGGGTTGTGCACATATGCTCGCATATGCCTGGAGATATATCTTAGCAAGGGCCTAGTAGGTAAAGTATTGTATAGATTTTCCCTCTTAGCCCCCAACACTCTCCTATGGACATTATATGGATATATGAAAGTGTCTCTCCTAGTATTAGCCCTATGTGGTGGATGGTGATATCCTAATTTCTTCGTCAACTCCAAGCTTTGCTATAGATATATGAAAGTGGTGTTTTCAGCCTTGGTCTCCAGCTCCATCTTTAGTCTTCATTAGCTCCTTGTTTCCTTGAAGGGTCTTTACCTCTCACATTGATATTTGTACTCATAATTGGATCAAATGGTTTGGATTTACCCAGTTTGGGTTTATCCCCTCTAGTTATGTTTACCATGTTTTGGCATTTTGGTGTTAAAGTACCTTTTCAATTTGTTAGGTATCTTCTCACCTAGTACACTTCTACAATAACTTGGGGTACTTTTGAGTCCATTGATCTATCTTGGTCATTTATAAACATTAATATAAAATCTCTACATCTTTCTTGCTATCAATCCATTCTCAATGAAAGATCTTGAGGATCACAAATTATCAATGAATAAATTATGATGATAAATATAGCATGTACTTCAGAAACACAAAGTGAATGAACATCGCTTGGAGATTGAGGAAGGCAAATTATTTAAAAGATGGAAACTCGCTATGATTGCATTCATTACGAAATATATTGCCGACTATGAATTACACCACCCCAAAATGTTTGTCCATGTTTAAATAGATATTCCATACAGATAAGGTTGTAAAATGTTTCAATGCTCAACTTTGGATTGGTTTTGATTATCCCTAGTCTTTCTCTTAAAAAAGACTCCTAGGTGGCCTTCTTGTCCATGTTCAACATGTGGATTTTGCATGATCTATTCTTGATTTCGGTCTTTCAATTATAGAAAACACAAATTTCTCCAATGATTGAGATTCCATGCTTTCAGCAAGCAACAATCAACCCTTGCATTGATATGTTGCACTAGTTTAGGATTCATCAAACTATCTAAAACTTCCAAGCTAACCTCAACATTTAACAAACCCTAATGTACTGGCATATCACTTGAACAAATGTTCAAGAGGTCAATCAAAATACATAAGAGACTACCGAAAACCATGCATTTAGAAGACATTGAATATTAGCACAAACCATAATAGAACACATATACCTCGTCACTAAAACCCTAACTTAAAGCATATAAACTAACCAATTGCACAAGATAATTCAACATAGTTCTTTATATTCATTCACAACTCATTCCATACATGTATAAGATCTTGTAGACACCTAAATTTGGTACAAAATCATTTTTCATCACGTCTTTTCCCCGTTTTGTCACACTTGATCCACTTGTGTATATTTGGCTAATTTTTCACACTTCCTACCCCACACTAAACTCTCTCCAACCTTTGGGCCCTCTAGATGTCTTCAGCATTCAACCATTTTCAGCTTTGAGCCTTATTTATCTATTTCATAAGTTGCTTGCCCTCGCTTTGGACATTTGTTTCTCCAAGGATAGAATTGGCAGTTACAGGTGAACCGCCATACTCATGAAAGTTGGATCCAAAAGGATATTTTCTAGAAAGACCTAGAAGATTTCATGGATCTTTATAATATACCTATATAATATTTTCCTTCGGATCATCTGTGTGCTTGATATTCTTCATATCTTGACCTTTGTCCATCTTTACGCAGCTACCTTGCTTGCTTGATCTACACGCACCTACCTTGTTGGATTGATTTGCGTAACATTATGCATGATGTGCAGATGTCTTGTATTCCCTCCCTTACTCCTACACACTATACACCTTGTCCATACTTCCATGTAACCTACACATACTTCATATGCTTAGACAAAACACCATATCCTTTAGTCTAGAGTGCATCCTAGGGGTCAACATTCCCCTATACTAAATATATTATTTGTCCTCAAACAAACGTTTACTTTGATTCTTCTCCATCAATCTTGCTTTCTTTTGCTGCCAAAATGTTGGGAATCTAGTGCATTAAATCATTTTCAAACTTGTCCCCTTGTGGTTTAGTTGCATCTACTTTCTTCTTCATTTCAGGTGCAATTTCAATTAGATTTTCCAACAAAGTCAAATCATCTGAATTTCCATTGTACTTTGAGCTCATCCCTTGAAACTCCTACCTATAATTTTTATACACCTCACTTCCATTATCTTCTTCATCTATGGTCTATTTTATAAAATATCTCAAATAGGTTCTCCAATTCTCTGTGTTTTTAATCCATGGTTACTTTGAAAGCCTTGGCTTCATTGAACCATTGTCAACATATACTCTTATCCTTTTTTGTATTAATGCATGCTAATAAACCCTTGGGTTTCACTTCATCCTCCTTTAACCTCTCACTGATAAATGTTTGAGTTCCCCCAAAAGTTTTCAAGAGTTTGTTTTCTAATTTCACCTTTTTCTTCAATGAGTTGATTACAACCTTCAACTCTTCAGCCTCGTCCTCCCAAGTGATCTTTGTATCCACGATCTTCTAAGCGCAGATTTCCTCTTCATTTTACCCACTTGGCTGACTAGATGTTATTAATAAACTCAACATCTTCTTTATTGTTATTCCCAATTGGTATGACAGCTCCATTCCACTAACATTTGTTCCTCCCCAAATGTCTAGACTTTCGTTTTCTATGAGCTCAACAAAGCTTTTCATGCAAGTTTCCAACTTCAATACTTACTTTATAGACTTGGCTAATTTCTAATTAGCTTGTGCCTCGTAATAAATGCCATGCACACACATTTTTGCTGCCATCCTCATCAATGCTAATGCCCTTTGCTCTGTGGTAAAATTTCGCACATTGCATACTATTTTGCTCTCTAGTGACTCTAAGCTAGTGTTTACTTCATGTAGTTGTGTCTCTTGCTGCCTCCATGGGGACTTCAAACTTTTGTTGCCTTGTTTAAATCATCTAACAATCTTTTCGATATTATATGCCCCGCCTTCGAAATGTACTCTACATGTTTCCCATGATATTGTAGTATCAACTGACAATGAACTTAGACTAAATCAATTGTTTTATGGACTATCTTTTGTCTTCCACATCACTTTTCTTCCCTTCTTCACTCTTCTTTTCTTCCCCTTCATGGACCTTGTGTTGGATTGTTCTCTAGTGGAACCTTATTTCTTGAGCTAGGACTCCCTTCATTCCTTTCTTAAATTGGCTCTTCTTACCTCCCCCATGTGAATCTTCTTTCCCTTCATGTTTTTCTTCTTCTTCCTCCTCCAAGATCCCATCCAAAACTATAGTTTCAATACAAATGTTTGTCTTGGGGATTTTGACCAGGCTATTTGTAAAGATTCGTTTCCACTTCTTACTTGCCTTTGGTCCTTGTGTTTCTTTTGACTCCACTTGACTTTGTGTCTTTTCAGTTGTTGGCCATTCTTGATTTGATGTTGGTACCCCACCTTCACCTTGTCTTGCACTTTTACCCAAGTCTCCACCAACTACTGCATGTGGCTCACCTTCGCCTTGTCCAACAACACTTTGCTTTGGACTCTTTCTCTTTCGTTCACTTTGTACTAGGGACTTGTACCCACTCTTGTTTCTTTCTTCATCTGAGGATGACTCCAAACACAACTTTTCTAGTGCTTTAATTTTTTGTTTATTTTTCCCCTATCTAGCCTTCTTGTCATCCTCTTGCTTCCTTCTACGTTCTTCCTCCAACCTTCTTATAGCAATGCCTTCATTAATTTTTATTTCACTTTGTACTCTTGTTGGTTTCCTTGAAATATTTCTCAATCCTAGACTCTTTAAAGGCATACTGATACTGCCCTTCAATGGTTTCATGTTCATGCTCATTGTGCAATCTTTTTTTACACCATTACAAATAGTGTTGGATCTATCTTTGTTGATTCATCCTCTGACTCTTCATCCTCTAGGTATGTGTTTCCTCCCAACCGATCATACTTCCTTAGTTGCACAAAGATATCCTTGTCAATTGCATTTATATCCAATGTTTCCCATGGTATATTCTTGATCCGATCTAGCGTAACCTCCATATAGCACGCACTTACCATATATAGTAACTTTCTCCATTCGGTCCACTTCCCATACTAGTCTACAATCTTTACCAATGTGTACCGAGTCGTCACGTAAAACTCCACATGTTCACATTAAGCTTGCTATTGTGCGCGACAACCTCTAATCATTGTCAAATGTTGCTTTGATGGTTTCATACCATCCCTTCATTTGATTCATGTAGGAAGGTGTCAATTGGTTTCACATTTATATCCTTTATATGTCTCATGTCGGGATGCAAACTTTGGCAACACTGAAAATGATCTTCCAGCCGGTACTCCAACTTCCTCAATCAAAATCAAAGTAAGGATCATAACCCAACAAAATATTCCTTTGCGCAAATGTGCTTCCTCAACTGCAAAATCTACTTCCACTGCTATGTACCATAAATAAATAATACTTTACACTATTCATTCCTACCTGATAGACTATGTAGACAATTTCTTTTGAAGCCATGGTCCATCATGCCATGGGGGTTAATTTTGTGTTGATCAAATGAACATTTGTCCTTACCACGGAGTTGACGAACCCTTTCAACAACAATTTGTAACCCCTCTTCACGGCTAGTTCCCTTTTTATCTCTGTAGATTCATTCATCTTCAACATATCTATGAGCATGTTTTTTCCTTAAATAGCGAGTCATGCTACCTCATTAATTCGCAAGTGACTTATCTTAATCCTCCCCACAAAAGGGATTCACCCCTCATGGGTGCGCGACAATGGCCACTCAACCAACTCATCCAGTTTTCTAAAGCACTGTAACTTGTTTAGCCCTAACACTCCTACGTTTGCTAAACAATTTGTACCAGCAATTCCTTTCAACAACTTCTTCAAGTTTGTCTCCTATACATTTGTGTAATTACTCCTATGGTTAAAATACGCCACTACGCAGGTTCTTGAGCATGTTACTAGATGCTCACCATACTTTATTTGGGTACTTCATAAAATCAACTATCACCAAGACTTTCTTCTTTCCTAGAGTTGTTTTCTTCACAAGTTTTCTTTGACGGTGCACACGAAGATACCCTACCCTTGGTTTGTTCTTTCTTTGGCACTTCATGTTCTTCACTTCCACTTTCCAATAGATATTCTCATAAAACGTGTGTTCCGCTATCTTATTCCTCTTCTTCTTCTTGCACCACCTTCTGCTTTCCCATCTCTCAAAACCTATACCACCTTGCAAACCAAAACCTTCTATCCCTAATAACTTGCAACTTCCAAATTCTCCTCTTTCTACCCTATTCCACAAATCAAACCATCTTTAGACACTTCACCCTTTGTCTTTCAAGGCTCATCCATCCTCAATCTGTTCTACAACTAGTTTCATGTAAAACTCCCTTCAAAAGCCCTAAATTGCTTTTGCAATTGCCAAAACCACCTTACTTTTCTCTTGTGGCTCTTTGCTCTTCACAAACAGACGCTCCTCTTCAAAATCTCAAATTTCAAATAATACTTTACTATGCACTTGACCTCCTTTCATAGCCCTTAATGCATTTTATTCCTTAGCTTAGTTTTCTTCCACCCAACTCTCAATGTTAATATTTTTGTTTTTACATTTCCACACCATTTTGATTTCTTCCTTAAAAATTTAAAATTTTAACAATTTGGGCGTACATCCTTCTTATGTGCATTATACCTATGCACACCTTTTTACTTTTTCCTACATAATGGTTCCTCCTGCTTTTGCACTCTCTCTCAAATTTAAGTAAATCTTTCACATTTTGCCTTCACGCATAGATTTTTAATTTTATCTTGTCAAACAACCCAACTTAACTCTTCCCCCATCAAATATGCACCAAGTCCTCTTGCATATTCTTCATTTTGTTGATTGTATTGACTTGTTCTAACCTTTTAGATTGCCAAATTGAAGCAAAGCTCTCTTATTAACAAGAAATAAATTGTGTGGAATATCCACTTGAGAGTACTTTGGCAACTAGCATGAGTATCCCAAGAGATACCCCATTCGACTGGCCTAATTGGGCTTACAGGGTTGTCTGTGTTTATTAACATAAAAAAAATGCGTGTTAATAAAACCAAACTACATAAAGCATAAAATATTTTTGTGATGCAATTTTCTCATGGCCAATGGCCTTATGGCGTATTCCTCCTTATGCAATCACTCGAAGTAAGGCTTTAGCCTACTTCCATTAAAATAGACTCAAAGGAACTCCCTATCCAACTTGCGCAACTTGCATGCATCGGTTGATACTATGGATGATATACAATCCCATCTATCTAATATGAAATTTGCCGAAATGCCTTGCATAACATGAATCATATGGAAGAACTTGTGCACCTATGTGCAAAGTCTTATTGTTTATATGCTTATCATGCCATATTTTATGTTTGTTCTTTTGCACCCCTTGGCTCCACCTAGCAAATAATCTCTTTTCATCTAGCTTAGTTAGCTCTGTGAGCCTCTCTTGTATATACTCCCAATCTCCAAGATTTCCCACACATGCACTATGCAACAATGGAACTAAAAACTCAACCGGTAACATCACCTCTTTGCCATACACCAACTGGAATGGCGTGTATATGCTCAACTACTTGTATGTGATTCTATATGCCCATAAATCTTTCGATATTGTAAGTTCCCAATCATAGTAGCACTAATTGTTTTTTCAAAAGTGTAAGTGTTTTTCAAACAATCGTGATTAATCAGGGAAAAATCAAAAAAACTTAAAACCGCCGAAAAAATATGGAAATAAGAGAAAAAACTAGTCTTTTTATAATTTAAAGGCATTTCCATTGCATAAAGATACATATTAAGCATTTCAATTGCATAGACAATAGATAAATATTATGAGAGGAAGATAAATAAGATTGTACACCATCAAAATCAGTGATCATTTTCGAAACATTCGGAAATTGGATCGATCTCGTCAAGGTCAATCAACAGATCTACAGTTTAATGTTTACTTCAATATTTAATAACTATTCACAAACATGGTTTAAAGTTTAAGGTCATATATTGTAATTACCCCAAAACAACCTTCTTTACAATTTCTTCCATGTCACTGATGAGAATCGTGGTTCTTTACAATTTCTTTCTCTAATTTTTTTTTCGCGGTTTACTGTTTTGGTGTGTATTTACAAGTCAAGTGATCCAAGTTTAATAGAAAATAAATAAATAAATAAACATGGATATGTCATGTAGGGATGTGAAGAGTCACACCACCACGTTTTATAAGTGGCACACTTCGCAAGAAGCTGTATAAGTGTCTTTTTCTCACTTCTTTGGTTAAGAAAACTGCCCGTTTCTGAACAACCTACCATTTCTTCAGTTATGTCAGCTTCCTAAGACTTATAAGGACACATGGGACCTATACATTAAAAATTTAAGACGTCTCTTGTATAATAACACACTATTATTTGAAAGTTCACAAAATTACAATAGTATAGGTAGTTGATTTGTATTTACATGGTGGGTAATGTGAAAACTATAAACTCTTCATGTTACATTTACAACTAGAAAATATATTAAATTTTTAAAACATGTATCTGCAGTTAAAATATATAGATATTTACAACAAAACCTAAAATCGATCTCCCCTATACGCAAGGTACTTACTGCATTCCATGTGATCAAATTTCATTCTAACATTTTGTCAAACAATTTGTCCACATCCTCAATACTCCCACATTTGACATACATATGTACAAGGGCGCAAGGCACATGGACATCAAACTGAAGTTGAAGCCCACTTCTTAACATGCATCTGTGTATCTCATTGCCTAAGAAACATTGAAAAAATCATTTCAATATGTTTTGTGATCAAGGCGTGGAGTGTAGCAGGAAGGAAAGTGCTTGTTGGTCATTCTTCTGAGCTACGAAGAAATCAAAATGGGAATCATAGGCGAAATCGCGATTTAATCAAGTTTTATATGGATATAAATCACAATTTTCAAAAAATCATGATTTGCATCAATTTCTTGGCGATATTTTTCCCATTTTTCAACGACTTTTATTGTTTTTCAACGATTTAATGATGGTAATGCTTTGACCAAGCAAAAACTACAATTTTTGAAGGGAATAAAGTGTTTTTTATGATACCTGAAGAGTACTCACGATTAATAGCGAGTTGTGAATGTCACACTTTTGCACGTAGTCCTTAGTATCTTTATGTAAATTTGGCCACCAAAGCCCTGACAAGAGAATCTTACACATTGTGGCTTCTCCCGCATGTCTTTAAATTCCTTCATGACACACACTACACTTGTGCGGTCGTGTTCCATTACACATCTGCACATAAATTCATCTCTCACCAATTTGTACATCTCACTTTCAATGCACTGATAAGGCACAACCTTGAGTGCAAGTTGTTTATTCTACTTGACAACCCAATCCCTTGGAGCAAACCCTAATGACAAAAAATGTTATTCTTCCATCTCCTCTAGAACACATTGAATCTAGTATACTTGCGCATCACAGATTTTGTCCTCAACAAAATGCATAGCTTCAATAGTCTTTGTGTGTGATAAGTGATCTGCTACCGCATTTAGTCTTCTAGGCTTCACAACACCTAAAAACTAAAACTCTTGGAACAAAACAATCCACCGACAAATGTGCCCATGTAAAACAACGTTGATAACAAGATACTTCAATGATTTATGGTCAGTGAGAAATACAAATGATGTTACTAAAAGATATTGCCTAAATTTTGTAATGCGTGTACAACATTGCCAATGCTTCTCTATAGTTTTCTAATTCATTTCAGTCTTTGAAGACTTCTTGCTTGCAGAGTAAATAGGGTGATCAATCTTCCCCACTAGGGTGCGCAAACATAGCTCCAACAGTTGTAGTGGAACCATCATATACATGAAAAGGTATTTTCCATTCCAAAAACTGAAGGATTGGTGCACTTGCAAGCTTTCCTTTCAAAATCCCATATGACCCCTGATGCCTATCAATCCATATAAACAGATCATCTTTTTGTAACTCCTCTAAAGGCCCAACACCCTACGCATAGTTCCAAATGAACTTGCAGGAGTATCCACAGTAACCCAAAAATGAACGTACATCTTTCTGATTGCGCAAAGATTCCAACTACAAAATAATGGCTATCTTAACCAAGCCAAGTACCATGTCCTCTTTACAAATTACATGTCCCAACAACATTCCAAATGGCACTGCAAACAGACATTTATTCAATTTAATGAAATCTGCAGTTGTTTACACCTTTCAAATATTAGGTGCAAATTCTCATACTGATCTTTCACAATTCCATAGACAATCCAATTATCAAGGTATACTTGAAGGAACTAGTGAATACAATCCCAAAATGCCACCACAACAAAACACAAAAATATTGTCGATGCATACTTTATTCCAAAAGGCACAACATTATACATAAAAAAACCCATTCCGTAGCAAATGTGGTCTTTGCTTCGTCTTCGTCCGGAATTTGAACCTGATGGTAACCTAAATACCCATTGGTAAATGTATAAATGTCTCTACAACCTACCCCTTCTAATAATTCCTCTATAAAAGGGTGGGAAATGGATCATGCATGCATGCGTCATTCATTATCCTATAATCCACATATACTCTAATCCACCCATCCTTCTTGATACTTATCAACATTGGACTTACCCAGTTTGATTCTTTTAATAGATAAATCACTTCTACTTGTAGCATATTATCAATTTCTTCCTTGACATGCACGCATAAACTTGGATTCATTATGTATGGCCTTTTCTTTACGGGCGTTACTCCTTCATGAATTTTTTTAGCCTTTTTTCCCATGGATTTGTGAACTCCATTCATTTCACTATAATTCTTAGGGAATAAATCTCTAAATTCCTTAATTCACTTGACTATGCGCATTAATTCTACATCAATTCAGTAGTCTCCAATTGTGGCTATTTGTGGTTTTTCTGCTCTAATATTTACCTCTTTCGCACACAGAGGTTAATTATAGTATTTTTCTCTGTCAACCTAGGCATTTTTCACTTTCCTTTCCCTAGTGGATGTTTCCACATTGATATGATTTTCATCTTATTTTGTCTCGTTGTTTTCTTCAATTTTGCAAATTTCCTTCAACTTATCTGTCTTTTCAACCTTTTCAAACTCTTTCATGTATCTTTCATTTACCCTACGGGTCACATCTGCTCATTCATCAGATAACTCGTTAATGGTGTATCCATCCTAACCATTCTTTCTTGGATTGTATCCTCCATTTACGCTTCATTAAAAAAAAGGTCTCTTCCATTACTTTCAAAGGCTATTCCAACTCTGGCTTAGTTGCATGAAATCTAAAAGTCCACATAAAGTCGTCTTTGATTGCTTCACAATCTATTCTCTCTAGGGTTTCACTAAGAATTTACCATGCATGTGCACAAGTTTTTAAAGTGCCACAAAGCACATGTACCTACAGCCAAATGGGAAGCACAAATATACTTAAGGTCCAAATTTCTTCACAAGCTCTTGTTCACCAAGCATTGTATCTCTTGCATAAGCTGGCAAACCTTTCTTGACATTACTTCTCTCAAATCTTGTGCAAAGGCCATGTGTTTCCCACCATCGCTATGTTGTGTTGTGCAATGTGTGAACAACGAATGGTACTCACACTACCTCTTTTGGTAAGCGAGTTTCCAAGCCCTGTACATATACTGTCATACACGTGGACCCATCATACTTAGAGAGCTTGTCCAACCTTCCTCTACTTATCCAAAATGATCGTTTCAGATCCTATGACACAAGCAGAACCCATTTCATAGTTGTGACCTGCATTGGTCTAGTTTTGATCCTCAACGCATTGCATCTAACCAACCCATGTCCAACTGAATTTGTGTTGTTCCTCCGAACGCATGCGCACTGTATGCCATTTATCTCATAAGCGTCTTGGACCCATCTTTCACATGCCACACTGGTGGTCTCTAAAAATGATGCTCCACTCTTCCAACTCAATCTCCCATCATCATGTGGATCTAAATACCCCTTCCCTTGCATAGTGATATTGCAAATGTGTTTATCTCCTCATCAATATGAACACTCTAAACATATGCAAGTCATATTCATTATCCAAGAGAGTCAACCATTTTCCACCCATTTTCAATGCTCATATAGCGTTGCTTAAAGCACATATCTTCTTGGTTGTTATACCACAAGGGTCTTCCAAGCAATCTTGGAAAGTTGTCAGGTTTTGCTAGCTCTATCACTTCAAAGTCCGTACTAAACTTTGTTCCTATGATGTCCAACACTGCAATCTTCAAGACTCCAAGAGGTTTAGAATGAGTCTTGTTTGCCATAAAAAACATATTTAAGGATACAACCTAGGATTACCCATATTTTTCCACACATACTTTGTCAAAATGTTGACTACTTTGCCAGTATCCACCAAGATATTACTCAACACCCACTTAATGATATTTGCATCAAAGGTTAGTTTTTGGTTATACCCAACATTCTTTGTGCTCCTAATCTCCTTTGTGTGTTCTCTAATGTGCTCTAGTACCTCACCTGTACTACGCATAAGCCACAGCTTCAATAGAGGTAAACTACCCTAATTCTTTGGCAAGGAAAAGTTTCAAACAACTCTCACTTCTTTCATACATGGGTCTTTCTTTTGGCTTTCCCTGATCTTGGCATCCATCTCCGACATGGTTCAAACTTCACATTGGAAATTCTCTATCATTTATTTAGCTTGACCCAAGGTCAATTTTTCAAATGTCGCATCAGGGTAATGTGCACTCATCACCTCTAGACTATGAACAACCTTTTTTTGTTGTTGACTGGGCTATCTCCTTCCCTGAGTTTCTATGCCACTCCTTTTAGTGATATTCACATGAGGACCCAAATTTCCCCTCTACTCTTGCTTTTTCTAGGCCCCCTTCTCATTCTTTGTCATAATTCTCGTCATCTCTATGCCTTTTTGTGCTTTGACCCTTTATAGGACCTTTTGGCACAAATTTGGACACTCGTTCGTCTTGTGTCCTTCCCCACAATGCACATAGGCCGAAAACTTAGACATTGTCTTTGATAATTGTCAATTGCTCCACAGTTGAAACAAGACCCTTGGAAACGACCTCCTCCAACTCGTCTACCTCCTCGACAACCAAATGATCTTCCCCACAATGCACATAAGCCGAAAACTTAGACATTGTCTTTGATAATTGTCTATTGCTCCAGAATTGAAACAAGACCCTTGGAAACGACCTCCTCCAACTCGTCTACCTCCTCGACAACCAAATGATCTTCCACAGTTATAACCTCCTAGGTTTTGATTACAACCTCATTGATTTTGATTATACCATCCTTGATTACGTTATTGATTCTGTTTCTGGTAATTTTGTGTAGGAGTCATGGTTGTTTATTTCAAGCCTAGATCCCTTGCTTCATGCATCTCATCAATCACCCTACAATCCACGGTGTTATGCATTTTACAATCACTAATCTTATACCAACATGTTACCTTAGTTTGTCTTGTGCACTGAAGCAATGTTCAAACTTTAATTTCATGTTCTTCAAGCCACACTTCACAACACATGTTGACAGCTCACGCTCTCTTCATAGTACAATCACTCTTTGAGTGCCCTTTGTGTCACAATCAGTACACCACAAGCCTTTTTGTTTGTCTTGTGCAGTAGTTGTAGCTAACTTTCATAGTTGTGTAGCCATATTCGAAATCTATGCTCCCAAAAACAAATGAATGCCTATATCAAAACCCATTGCTACTTCCATCCTTGAACTCATGCAAATCTATGAAAGGATTCATCACTAAATGCCTTTAGAATGGTGGTAACAATCCACCCACAAACCATTTTGCATGTTGCAATGGATGGATATTATAATATATCTTTGAAAGAAATGTCTTAAAACATGCGTCGGATGCAGACACATTTTCAGACACATCTTGCTTAATCTCCTTGAGCGCAAAGATACTTCGTTGCTCAAATTCTAGAATATGAAACTACTTTAAGAATGCAGACTTTACCACATTCAAGACAACCACTACCTAGTTAGGATTAAACTTCATGTCCCAGGTATGCACATCATCCCATAATGACGTTGCAAACTTACTTGATTTTCTTTCTAGAGTTATAAATCCCTAATGCAGATAGGAATAAAGGGACCAAGTGAATGGTTGTGTTACTCCCCAACAGGTGTTACATTCTCTCTCTCTTAAGGACACATACAGATGCAAGAACTCAGAAATGGAAACTAAACACTTTACTGAATGATTCAACAGTGTTACAGAGATTCATACACACACATGCCTTCCCCAATTCACCATGAATGAGGCATACAATACATCCAGTGACCAGCTTACATAAACATACATCACCCTAGTAGGCTCTTGGCTTTACCTCTATCTCTTTCTGAGCTAACCTAAATTCTCTCTTTACCCTTCTCTTCTCTAGAGTTGGAATTCCTTTTCCCAACTTGCTTGATTGATTTCAACTGACTTCCAACTCTTTCCCAAAACCGATATGAATCTTTCCTCCCTGACATATACATCCTGCAAGACTCTTTAAACTCCCTATATCTTGGAAAATGATTGACACATCATGCTTTCGTGTTCTGGGTAGTTACTTTAACCATGCCTTCACCACAAGTGAAATCACCTGTTACTGAAGACCAACGATTATGTAACCGCCAATTAATTTAGGTGGTTTAGTAACTGCCACCTCATTAAGCGGCGATATTGTCAACATCCCAAAGGGGTCATTTGAGCCCTAGGAGATGCTTGAAACTGTCTCTTCATCCATTTTCTGACATCTCAAACTCTTGACGATTTTCTCTATAGTGTTGTCAATCTTCTTCTACACGCAACGTCATCACCATAGCCGACAAGTCACACAACACAAACAAATGTGCACAAGTGCGCACGAGAACCCAATCCCATGTTTCTGGTTGATGCAAGATTGTTCGACATCACTCCCTTTTCTCTCTAGGCAATTTGATACTTGGGAACATGTTTGGAGGCATCTTCTACACCCATGTACTTTGGCAACTTCATAGACATCTCATAGAAGATGTTTTGCTAAGCTATTTGTTAGAGTGGTGCTTGCACACTAGATCTAGGACATAATACCTATTTGTTCGCTTGTTCCCCCTCCACCAGTTATTCATAGACTCGTGCCTCCTTGCGCAACAAATGTAGGGTTTACAATTGGAACCGTGTTACTAACCAACGAACTTGTAGTCCCTCCTATTGGTCCTCCCAAACTCATTCTTGCCAACTGATTCGCTCAACTCACTAGCTTGCAATCATTGTGCAACATTATCCTTACCACCTTCCAACTCCTCTTCCACATAAGGTGTAGCTTGACTAATTACACAATTTTCACTTTCTCCCTTGAGAAATTCCTAAATTCATTCCAACTACACCTCCTTCAACACTTTGTTTTGAAATACCAATATGTGCATCGATTTCAGCTTCAAGTAGATCCAGAATTGGGTCTTCCACTGGTCTTGTGCATTCCACTTCCTCCTCCAATGGAATCCATTCATATCCTTCTCCTGGTTCCTCTTCACTTAGGGATTCTCCTTTGCATACCTCACCTTTCTCACTAGGGCGCATTTATCCTTTTCGTGAACCAATCAAGTGCCTTCCATGTACTTTTCATGTCTTCATAACATACATCTGACTCGATCCCCCTTTCTTCCTAAGGTCCTTTGTAGCTATTTCCTTTTCTACCTTCACCGAACTTATGCAACCTCTTTTCCATTTCATCTGGGAACTTCGTTCCTTTAGATATATCATTTTCCACTTCCTCATCTACAACCTTCAACTCTCCTCCAACCTACCATACACCTAGCCCATGTGCAAAATGATTTAGTCTTCCATCTTTAGCCCTTCAATTCCTCAATCGACTAAATACATTTTGATCCAAAGAGAAATTAGAGCAATAAAAATCGCCAAGGCTTGTGCAAGAACTGGAACTCCACCTCCTCTAGGTAGGTATATCTTGATAGTGATAACTTCAACACACAGCTATTCAATGCACCTTTCCACCACACGTCCACTACATATATCCAGACTTCGTCACTTCCTTTCAGCTTCCTAACGGCCTTTTGACCATGCCCATCACCATCCAAGATTCTTGCTTTGTCATGCAACATACACAACTAGCTATGCATGAAAATGTTTAGGATACTCCACATAGAAAACTTCATACGGATTGCTATATAACTCACTCCATAACCACGTCTTATGCTTCAAAAATCCACAACTACGTGCTTCCTTATCAAATTCCAATGCTTTTGTCTCAAACCACGCCTCCACGTGTTCCTACATGATGTGTTCCGGAATATACACCGTTGGTCTCCATCATCTAAGCATATAGGGTCCTGACAACAGAACCATAATGTTGCACTAGTTTAGGATCCCACAAACTACCTAAAACAACCAAGCTAACCTCAACACTTAACAAACCCTAATGTATTGGCATATCACTTAAACATAAATTCAAGAGCTCACCCAAAGAACACAAGAGATGATAAATGCCTATTCGCGCAGGTCCGCGCATTCTTCCTAAGGATTTCGAGCTCCCTACCTTTGCAGCATCTCATGAAACGCACAATACCACAGTACCTTAACACACTAGCGCATCACTTTGTGGACTATATCACACCCTCCTAGAGTCATGCAACGTCTTTTGAACTCCACACACAAGGCATTGTCCCTCAACACTAGAACCACTTGTATATCCTCACGATACCTCTATGCACTACCACAACGCAATGCAACATACCACACAAATCCCTAGTGTCGTACAAGTCCACCAACACTCAACAGCCACATGGAAACTTCTTGTTGCCACAAGATATGCCAAGGGGTAATTCCCAATCTACACCATGTCAAAGACACTGTCAACATAATGCGACACTAGAAAACCAACTATCACACTTGTAGGAAGGTGAACCATGATCCAAGTAGAAAATGAACCATTTTGTAACCACTCCCTTTTGTAGCTACCTTCTCATAAAGACATGTAATGTAACCATCCGACCCCTAAGGGATTGGGATCACATCCAAATAGTAAATTGTTAGCATGCCTTGAGTATTTAGCATCTCATATGCATTTGTAACTCGCATCCAGCCTAGAAAAATCAATAGGAAGTGATTTCCCCATACTAATCAAGGGAGCCTACATTCCTAGCTTTACTAAAAATTGTACACATAGGTACTTTTCCCTATTCTTCACATTGAATAGAAGTTGCATCATTCTAAAAATACTTTTGCATTTGAATGTGTTTGGGTTTAATGTTATTATAGTTTTTCTTTGAGCATTTTATAACCTGTAGCCTATTGTCAAGTACAGGGTTATCCACCAAATTGGGAACCTCGGCCTCTTGGTTTTGATCATTGGTATCAAAGCAAGAGCTATCATATGCCTATAAACATGCGAGTGCAATGCAAGAAAGGACTATCAATGGGTTTTGTTTCAAAGTACCTAGACAAATGTTGTAGCAAGAGCAATATTGTTGTTGCCCAGAAAACATTCACTGAGTGTAATGTCCCCTTCTCAAGCATGATCTTTCCAGTGACCGTTGGCCTATTCTTGAGACCCATAGGCTATTCGGAAGGTAAAATTAGGGTTTCTTGTTTTGAAGGATGCTCTTGCTTGAGGTCGGTGGATTCAATGGCGGATTCTTTCTAGGTTTTCAGAGAGCTTCGCAGTGATATGTTCTTTTTGGTATTTTGAGCATCTTCCGGTAGTAAATTCCATTTCCGGCAGTGGTCCGGTTGGTTTCGGCACGGTTGGCTTTCCATGTCAATTTGATCTGTTGGCTTACTCAACTTTGGGCTTTGGGGGCACAAATGAAGAGATAAGTCGAATTATTTTAATTAAGTCATGTTTTAATGTTATATTTTAACATTGACTTTCCCCTTGGCCTAGCTACTTCACTTTAAGTTGTTTTAAAAAGATGTTCTTTATGGGGTGGGCACCTCATTGAAAGAATTAATTATAATTCTTATCGAATATTTAATCCAAGCTTGAGTTGGACGCCACCTATTGGAGGATAGGGTTTCTAGAAGGGTCAAACAGAAATTATAAAAGGAAGCCATTGGTCCTCACTTGGATCATCTTGAACTACAGGAATGTTATGCTGCCGGATTGGCTTGGGATTGCTTCGAGGAATGAAAGCCTCCTAGCTTGGCATTGCTTCTCACTTGAAAGATAGCGACTAGCAGTGAGATAGTGTAGTTTGATTGTTTTGTATGTAGGATTTGTGCATTGTATTCAGTGTGTGTTTTATAGATTGGGTTATGAGAAATTTAGGACTGTCATATTCATTACAGCAGGCTGTGTTTTGTTCATAAGTAAAAAAAGACAAAATTTCATTGCGGGTATTGGTTATATCTCTCTGTTGGTAATGGGCGCCCCTCTTCTGTAAATTGTAGATTTTTTAATGACTGCTGTGATTTTTAAAGGCAAATCGCCCCTCTTGCTGGACTGTACTACCTATGTGTGCATTGGGCTGCGTGCAATAATTATATAGAAACTTTTGGGTCTATTTGGTGTTCCAATATTGGGCGCCTTCATCATTAAGGCCTTTTGCTTTTCGTTTCACGTCAATAGGATGAATTGGGTGAGAGATTTGTCCATTTTAGTGTGATCTCAGGGTGCTGGTTTTACATTTAAAGGTGCAAATCAGAACATACCAAAAACGTGAATCTGTGTTTTTTGAGGAAAGAAAGCAGTCTTGGTGTGTTCCATTAAGCAAGGAGAATTCTCTATTTAAATGCTTGTTGAATAGTTCTAATTCTATGCTCTTGGCAGGGGAATTCTTGATCATATTGTAAGCTGGCAGCAGTTCTTTAATCTTGCTTAATCATGATTTGTAACGCTGATCTTATATTCTGAAACTGCATTGTAATACTTTACATCTCCGTCATATGGTAGCTTCCACTCCCTTTCGGGTTGGAAAGCACATTCTTAACGTTGAGTATTTCAGCATTCTTGTTTATTTCCCTTCAGAGGATTGTAATTCATAGCGCTCCGCCATATGGTCGCCTCACTCCATACTGGATTGGGTAGCACATACTTGGTGTTGAGTTTATTGTAAGCATTGTAATTCTTAGTACTCCACCATATGGTCGCCTCACTCCATACTGGACTGGGTAACACATACTTGGTGTTGAGTTTCTTTCAGTACTTGTAGTAGTAGAAGATCCTCTGACCATATGCTCGCCATCATCAGCGCCATTCTTGGTTAGAGTTCCTTCCAGCTCTATTTCTACATTCAGATCCTCTGACCAATGCTCACACATTGGCCTCCTCGGAATCCTGGTGTACATTCTGGTTAGAGTTGCTTCAGTTATCATTTTCGTTTAAGGCTAATCCTAACGACTGTGTATTGCTCTGCTGATTGTAATTGAAAGTTTGAAAAAAATTGGCTAGGAATATTTCATTGAGGCATCCCTAGACGTCCAAAAGCTCATTCAAGACACCCTTGAGGAACAATGCAATGAACTCTTTGGCCGGTTCCATGAATTCATGGTACAACTTGGTCCACAATTCACTCCTTCCACACGGCTTGCACATCTATCGTTTCAATAGAAAAGCCCTTTCAAAGAGAGTCAATCTCGACATTTCAATGTTCGAAGGTAAAATCAATGTCATAGCATTCGATAGTTAGATTCGACAGCTAGAGACCTGCTTGTTAGTTAATCACTTCACTAACATGAAGAAGACCACATTCACAATGTTGAAGATGTCCATTTTAGTGTCCTACTATTGGGAAACCTTCAGCTAGCACCAGGAGAAAGACTTGGAGCCTATTAAGACAAGGAAGTCACTTTTTAATGCCATAAAGGATGAGTATCACCCTCTTAAGCACTATAAGGATGAATACATCAGGTTCCAGCAGTTGCGCTAGTGTAAGGAAAAGTCGGTTAAGTTAAAGACTACACCAACGAGTTCCATGACTGCATTGTGTGTCTACTAGAGGACTTCACAAAGCAACCTAAAGTGCTGAAGTACATCAACGGTCTCTCACCTTATATTCACGCAAATATGGAGTTCTTTACTTCCGACATGTTGGGGCAAGCTTACCGCAATGCCGCCAAGATCAAAGCCAAGGCAAAGATGAAGCAAAAGTTTTCCTCTTCATCATGTGCCATGCACAAGAACCACCCCACACATAACACACCATCTAATCCTAACACATAAGAACATGTTTTGCAAGGGAGAGCATCCTAATAAGGCCGTGCAACCCCAAAAGACTCCAATGGCTTCTATGCCAGACAAAGGCATAAAGAACCAAGGTGACAAGTGGTGTGGTGAATGTCGCATACAGCAATCCTTGATTGTGCAGTCTACATTGGGTCCCACACAAGTGGATGACATTGATCCAAATGCTACTAGTTTGGGCCCCAACACCACTACCATAGACAACTCTAAGGAACGATAATGATTTTTTACAATGAATAGAAGTTGCACAATTTTGCAAAACTTTCACATTCAAATGTGTTTTGGTTTACTGTTGTTATAGTTTTCCTTTGTGCATTCTATAACACGTAGCTTGCTACCAAGTACAGGGCTATCAACCGCACCAACATCTTAGGCCCCTAGAAGACAATGAAGATTTGCAAAACCATAAACATAATAGATATACTTCATCATTCAAACCCTAAATTAAAGCACAAACACTAACCAATTACACGATGATTCAACACAGTTCTTTATATTCATTCACAACTCGTTACATAGATGTATCAAATACATACATCATAGTTACAAAACTATTACAAGCTTTCTGAGCTTCTACACGTGCAAAATATTGGCAGACTTTACATTCAAAATACCCTTGCTCATTAATTACATCAAAACGTGTAAGTTTTTATGAATGTCCAAATGAGAGGACGGCATTGCTATGTATAGTATTTTGCCATTGATATACTCATGAGACCCAGATCCAGATGAATATCTTCTAGAAAGACCTAGAAGATTCCATTTTGACAATATACTTATATAATATTCTCCTTTTGATCATCCACGTGCTTGATCTTCATGTCTTGAAATTTGTTCATCTACGTGCAACTACCTTGTTTACTCGGTTAGCACAGCAATCAGCATGATGTGTGGATGAACTGTATTCTCTCCCTTTCCCCTGTGTTTTTTAAACCTTGCGCATACTTCCATATAACCTGTACATAATTCCATATAACCTGTGCATACTTCTTGTACTTGGCCAAAATACCAAATCCTTTAGTCTAGTACACATTCTATGGGTCAACATGATAACTTCCAACAACATTGCCAACCTCTCATTCACATAACAAGGTTGCTTAATTCAGGTTTTCCAACCTGGGTTACTTCTGCTGAGGGGTTTCAACTGCTGATTACTCATAAAGTGAAATAAGTTGTCTCTTGTAAAACCCGAAGACTTCTCCTTCCAAAAAACCCGAAGTCTTCTGTTGTGTAAAACCCAAAGTCTTGTTTGAGCACCCACCCTCTCACACTTAGGCAAAATTTTGGTATGTAGGCCAAAAAATGGCCAACAGTAACCACCCGGTTACTCACGAGTAACCGACGGTTACTCATCGGTTAAAAAAAAATTATTTTTTCCTATTGCCGACGGTTTCAAGTGGCGAGTATTCGCCACCGGGAATTCCCGACAAGTAACCGACCAAGCAACAGTTACTCACCGGTTATTTCATCTATGGTTAGACCCATACAAACAATAATATATTACAAACTATATTTGTAATATATTAGACTAACCAAATAACATAATCGTAAGTACTGCTTATTAACCATACGATAACCTGACAACTAATTTACCCAATGTAAATTATAATCCTCAACATTCCCCCCATTAGTATTTACATGGAGAAAAAGCACATCATGTGAACTGAAAACATAATCGTATGCCAACGCATATTTCTAAGTTTGCATATTGTTCTCTAAATCTTATTGTCTGGATCTTGTTGCACATGATCACCTACATACGAGAACTTATCTCGCTTTCAGTTCCAGTTGAACATATTCACCAGCCAACCATCTTCCAACGAAGTACGACAATTAGAGGATCTCTGCAGTCAGAAAATTTCTACAGTCAACTTACCTCCCATACAATTGTTTACATATTCAATGATATCTACATTCTCCTATTCTCCAACTTAGCAAGGGAAGGTTACAATATTTTATTTTTGCACACAACACAAACAACTGAAAAATCAAAAGGGCCACCAAAACAAAATGCGACCTCGTCGTTAGTGATTGACAAGAGGTGTTTTTTAGCCTCCTTCCTCCGATGCCTCCAACCTCCATTATATAGCTCAAATAGCTAAATTAGTGAAGAGAATTCCTCCCCCCATAGTCTTGACATACCTTTTACAAAATGAACGTTGTTTAAACCAATAATGCATCCATGTATAATTGAGACAAGTTTTTTTATTTTATTTTCCAACACTTTTTGCAATATAGACTTGACAACAAAAGTTTTTTTTTTAACTGGACCCTATTGAATTTTTCAAAAAAAAAAAAAAAAAAACAACGGCTAGTTATAACAAAATAAAATATTGACTATGATTTTTGCCAACATAAACTAGACGTACAAGTGCACGTGGAAGGAATATGAAGAGGCATATGACATATAGGGAGGATTTGATGGAGTCATGTTGTACGTCTTAGCGTGAGGAAACGTATGGCAAAAACTATGACCTTTCTAAATTTCCCTTCAATTGTATTGGCACTCTGCTGATCAAAGGGTTAGGATGGAAATTCCTCTTTGGAGCCACGGAACTGCCTTTGCCCTCCAATCACTTCTCAGGCCAGAAATACTTACCTAGCCATGGAATGTTACGCCCTTGTATCACCAAAGTGTTCAGTATTTGGCTACAAAGCATATGCATCAATAAACACATGGATACCTAAGTTCCAATGATCAAAATGCAAAATCAATGGAAGTTTATGGTAGCAGATCTTTCCAAATGAAACAATGGCTTGTTAGAAATAATGTCATTGATGTCAAAGGAGGTCTATCATCACGGTATCTTTATTGAAGACAAAGAGGAATAAATGGGTTGGCCGATCATGATTAGAATAATTAATGTCATAAGAAAAATTACTATCACAATGAATGAGAAAGGGTTGGCCAACTACAAAGGGATTATTAAAAACATTTATTATATTCTAGTTTGCATATTTGAATGGTCATCGACCCATGAGAAAGTTATAAGAGAGAATTCATTTATTATATATTTTATTCTTAATAAGCGTCATTTTTTAAGGAGACATCTCCCTTGGAGAAGTCATCTTCCTTGGGAGAAATTGCACCCCCTCAATGAAGAGGCATTTGAAGTGGTATAAAAGGAGATAAGGTGAGAGTTAAAAGGACAAGAAATGCAACGAAAAATCATTCGAATTATAGCAGATCTAGAGAAGATTTAGAGCAGATTTAGAGAAGAAATATATGTGAAAGATTTGCAAGCAGATTTTATGAAAAAGATATAAGTGTGGAGCAATGAAGTGAATAGAATATACATAGAGAACATTCAAAGAGAAGAAGGTGATCAATGAGAGATAATAAATGTGGAATCAAGTGGAGCAAATGGAAATGTAAGAAGATCATTCAAGGAGATATATATGTGAAAAGAAAAAATAGATATTTTATCAAGCACAGATTTTGTGAAGAAATTTACTTGAGTATCATTCATTGAAAGAGTAAATTCAAGAAGGCAAAATACTTTGTTTATTTCAGAGGTTGGTGTCTCATATCAAAAAGATTGGTGTCTCTTGCTAAGTTGATGCTTAGCGGTGGGGATTGGTGTCTCCAATAGGTTGGTGCCTAAAAAATCTTTGTATGGTGGGAATTGGTGTCTCCAATAGGTTGGTGCTTACAATTTTTGTAAGAGAATTTTATATTGTGGTTTTATTCTCAGAAAGGGTTTCCACGTAAATCGTCTCTTAATTGTGTTATCTTATGTGAATGGTGTTGTTGTGGTTATAAAGTTTTATTAAGTAAAATATTAACTTATACTAATTCACCCCCCTCGCAGTATAAATGTGTGCTTAACATGGCCAACCCCCTTTCTCATAATATATGCACTTCCTTTACAGATTGTCTCAACCTTCAGATGGGCGCTATAGATCTATCAATAACCACAAACTCGTATCCAAAGACTTACAAATGTGACCTGCGGAGGATCAACACAGCAATATTTCTTCCATGCAACTTTCTAAAAACACCTAAAATTCTATGTTGAAAATACAAACTTTCAACAGCACTAGACTTGCATCTATAGGGGCGCCCAAAAGAAATAGTGGCTTCGCCCCTCACAAATCTTCACAAGCCCATACCTGCTCTGATACCAATTATTGATCTTATATAAGCTTTATGCAAATATTTAATTCATGCAAAGATTCAATGGAGCCGAACACAATACTCAAAGATATATTAAACACAGTCATATTTTTATACTCCACTCCTTGCATACCCGTAGGTATAGATACCAATATATAGGCAAACCATAGCCTATGAATAGGGAGTCAACAACCCATGATTCTCTCTTAAAATCGTGTGGTTGTTAGACCCATAAAAACAATAATATATTACAAATTATATTTGTAATATATTAGACTAACCAAATAACATAACCGTAAGTACTAATTATTTATCATACGGTAAATACCCTGACAACTAATGTACCCAATATAAATACTAATCCTCAACAAATTTTACATTTGTCAATTTATAGACAAATTTATATCTATATTCATATTTGTCTAGAGGGGAACAAGGCTTTGTGCAACTTAAAACTAAATTGATAAGCGTACCACATTCAATGTGATATTTTCATAAATAATATGCACTTAAATAACAATAAAGGGTATATGAAGAGATAAAAATTTCATTGCTATCCTCCATTATTCCCAACGCTTGACTTCAACTCGTAACAATTTTATTTTATACTATGGACCCTAAGATTATGGTTGTAATTTTCCCAAAGCATCATCGCATTATTATGATAAGTCTTCAGCCATGAAATGATTAATTATGTTTTTCTATAGCATGACATTGGAACATTAAAGTTATTTGTATTGAAAATGATGAAGAATGTTTGAGTTTCGAACATCTTTACATAGTATTTGTGGTCATTCTGAATTAGTCCATTTTTTACTTCCATTAATGTCATCATAGAACCTATCATATCCTCTTTTCGAAATATTTAATTATGGAAATAATTTAATAATAATAATTTAAGTTGTTTAAAGTCACTTTATTCTATAACATGAAAAAAAGACACTTATGTATTATTATTATAAAGGGGGCGAAAAGTAATATTTATTAAGTGTGCCAAAAAGATAATAGTTATTTAAAAGTGTTTTAAAGCGCTTTTAGGGTTTTTGGAATGAAAAATGTAATTATAAAAAGAGGAGTTGGACTCAAAAGTTATGATTCATTATTCATTATTCACGATTGAAATCAAAAACCCTTTTTCTAGAGCTTGAGATTTTGGTTCAACTTCTACATCTGAGGACGAAAATATTTTGATGGATTCAAGCATGAGGACGAAATCCCTCTATCCTTCTAAGGTGATTCGTCCAAGAATCATTGTTGTGCTTCAAATCATGACCAAAATTCCAGTTTCAGTGTGTGAGCCTGTTAAGGGTTAGAAATATTTGCCAACAGCTGCACTAGGGTTTGAAGAGGAACAAATCGCTAATTTTGGAGATTTTTATGCTATGATACCTGGCCATACAGCTTGTACTGCAGAAAACTGTTGCACTACAGATCAGAGAAGGGTGCAAGGATTTTGGAGAGAAATAAACGCAGATCGCTGCCCTTGGAAGTCAATGCCACCCTCCAACAGGTCACCATTTCAGCTATAGCCACACCACACCCTTAGATTGACTGATTTACCTTGTCTTCATGGTTTAAAAGTTGGTATTTATTATTGAATTCAATATTTACAAGTTTTTACAATTAGGATTTGATTATTTGTGGATTTCTATAGCTAGAGTTGTAATAAATTTGTAATCAGCGTATTGAATAAATGTTTCAGTTGGATATTATCAGTTTTGTGTATTTTCAGTTGCATGTTATTATCTAGGGTTTGTTTCAACGTATGTATTCAAAAATAAAAAATTAGAATTCACAATTTTTCCAAAAAGGGATATTACGGTGGTTTACAGCAAGGATTTGATTATTTGTGGATTTTTACAGCTAGAGTTTGTTGTAATAAATTTGTAATCAACTTATTGAATAAATGTTTCAATTGGGTATTATCAATTCTACATATTTCAATTGCATGTTATTATCTAGGGTTTGTTCCAAATTTGTTTCAGCTTGTGTATTCATAAAAATAAAAAATAAAATCAAAATTCCAAATTTTTCCATAAAGGGATATTACAATGGTATAAGAGTTGCAATCTGGCCAGCCTATGAATCATGAGGACAATGCAAGAATCTATGTTAGAGATGTTGTGAAATATCCCTTTTAGGGCTGAAATTAAATCAAAGGGGTTTCCCAACAAACCCTAACAACAAATATTGCAATTTCTAATTTTCTATCAAACCCTAAGCAAAGAAAAATTAAGAATTATGCAAGTGCAAATTTAGGGTACCAAAATCAATATTTTATTATTTGAAATTTCAAACACTTGCCAAAATTCAGATAAAATACAGCCATGTAAATATCATCAATCTGAATTTTTGAGCCCAATAGGTAACTAGAAAACATCATAAAATTGCAGAATAAATTTGCAATGCTCCAACTGAAACTTTGGGTACAAACATCTCCACAAAATGCCAAAATCGACCCCCAAACAAGGTGACCCAGCTTTCAAAAGCTGGTTGCAGCCCTAAGGTACCCCGCACAGCCCTAGCAATTAATTTGCTGCCTCAACAATGACCATTTGCAGGCCTCCAAACAACTCATTGCCCTTGATGTAACCTTCAAACCACAGTCGCTCCCCTAGAGTGAAGTTGCCATCCTCTAAGATGTTATTCCTTGCTACCACTAGCTAGAATTGATGAATATTCTACCCTAAATAGATAGAAATGCTGCCAAATCAAATTTAATGAAGCTCAATGCAACCCCTGAATGAGGATGCCCTAGTTGAATGTAAGGGCTTTTGTCCTTACTCCAACTTCCATTGAAGAGTTTCGTCCTTAATGGTTAAGTTAAGCATTTTCGTGCTTAAATTTACTAATTCATTTATCAAAAATAACATGAACCTCTCCACAAGATCCCCCCTTTTCCTTTAAAACCTTTCTCCATAGGGGTGCGTCCAAAAGGGAGGGAAAACAATTCAAATATTAATCACTTGAGTGTCCATGACCCTCAAATGTCCCCTTCTCAAGTGAAAATCACAAAGTACCATTTTCAAAATATA
Source organism: Torreya grandis (assembly GCA_037957365.1). Classification (NCBI taxonomy): domain Eukaryota; kingdom Viridiplantae; phylum Streptophyta; class Pinopsida; order Cupressales; family Taxaceae; genus Torreya; species Torreya grandis. Next base: position 3,898,006 of record JARHVA010000844.1, read on the forward strand.
AAAAGAACATCTCTTATAATCCACTTAAGTGGATTGAGTGCCCATGACCCTCAAAGGGTCCCAACTTAAGTGAATTTTATAACAATAAAATGTTTTTTCACAAGTGTTCTTAAGAACCCAAATGTTTCCCTTCTTTTCCAATTTTTTCTTAGCCCTTGAGAACCAATAAAGGCTAAGGGTTTTCAATAGTGCCATGATCAAAAAGCGGGACATGACATGTTGCAATCTATGCAAGAATAGCAGAAAGATTTAAAGGCATGGATAGAAATAAAGAAGATGAAAAATTCAAAATCTAAGCCTAAAAAACCTATAGAGGAGTAAAAAGAATTCAACATGTAAATCAAAGGTAAAGAGATCTTATCTGAAAAGGAACCAAAGAATGTGGTTGAAAAGAAACTAAACACATTGTAGATAAGTGCAGAGGATGTCATGAGGACCCAAAAAATGTGTGAGGAATCGCTAAGAAGAGCTAAGAAAGCTAAGTTGATAGCCACTCAAGCAAAACAACACCTAAAGAAAATTACGGAAAAGAATTCTCCAATTGTAATGGTGGACCATGAAGAAAAATCAAATTTTCAAGAATTTGAAGAGGATTTTTGGTTAATGCCAAATTTCCAAGTCTTCCATATAGTAGGGTTGCTGCAAATTTCTTTAAGGCATTGAAAGAAGATAAGCTTTTGGATCATTTTTATGACAGCTCAGAAATTGGAAGGAATGTTTCAAATCAAAAAGTTTATGAAGTGGAGTTCCATGAAGACCTTGTTAAGAGGCATGCACATGAGAAAAGGACCTCACTGAATACTAATGTTGGTTTTTAGTTTTCTAAAATTTTCAGATCAGCAACTAATGATAAGCAATTTGACAATATCCAAGGTCATTGCTCAAGGTATAACAACAATAATAGTGGCAGAAAAATGATATTTTGGCAAGAATCTTGTTATCATGGGAAGTGTAAAATGGTAAAAGCCCCTACTCTCAGCAAAGAGTACATAAATCCTTTTATTCAAGGTTGTCTATGTAAAAGAATATGGGATCTAGGTAATATTTTGAAACACTAGATACTGAAGTTTGAGATGGATGCAAAGTTATCTCCTAGTTCAAGTTCTTCAACTTCTGATAATATCTAAGTGGCGGAGTAAAATCCAACTACATCACAAGAAAGATTGAGGATTGGGAATTGCAAATTCCCAAGATTGATTTGGGATCTAGTTATCACAGAGATGAACAATTGGGGATTCTGAGTAGTCGAGCTTGCAATTGCTTGAAAACAAGTAATTTTGGGAAGGGCAGACTATCATAACCCCTTTTAGAAATATTTAATTATAAAAATAATTTAAGAATAATATTTTAAGCTGTCCAAAGTCATTTTATTCTATAACATGAAAAAAAAACACTTAAGTATTATTATTATAAAGAGAGCCAAAAGTAATATTTATTAAATGGGCCAAAAAGGTAATAATTATTTTAAAAGTGTTTAAAATGTTTTTAAAATTTTTGGAATGAAAAGTGAAATTATAAAAAGAGTTGGACTCAAAAATTATGATTTATTATTCATTATTCACGATTGAAATCAAAAACCCTTTTTCCAGAGCTTGAGATTTTGGTTCAACTTTTGCATCTGAGGACGAAAACCCTCCAGTGTATTCAAGCTTGAGAACAGAACTCTCTATCCTTTTGAAGTGATTCCTTCAAGGAATCATTATTGTGTATCAAATCAAGACCAAAATTTCAGTTTCAGTGTGTGTGACCCTGCTAAGGGTTAGAAATATTTCCCAACAGTTGCACTAGGGTTTGAAGAGCAAAAGAGGCACAAATCGCTAATTTTTGAGATTTTTATGCTATTGTACCTGGTTATACTGCAGAAGACTTTTACACTACAAATCAAAGAAGAGTGTGGGCGGTTTGAGGAGAAATAAAGGCAAATCACTGCCCTTGGAAGTCAGTGCCACCCTCCAGTAGGCCACCACTTCAGCTACAGCCACACCACCCTCACAATGACTGTTGTACCTTGTCTTCATGGTCAAAAATTTGATATTTATTGTTGAATTCAGGATTGATGAACTTTTACAGTTAAGATTTGATTATTTGTGGATTTCTACACCTAGGGTTTGTTGTAACAAATTTTTAAGCTTATTGAATAAATGTTCCAATTGGGTATTATCAATTCCGCATATTTTCAGTTGCATGTTATTATCTTGGGTTTGTTTCAGATTTGTCTCCACTTGTGTATTCAAAAAAATAAAAAACAAAATCAGAATTCAGATTTTTCAAGAAAGGGATATTACAAAACCTTAGATACTGTTCTAAGGAAGCGCGACGACTAGGAGAACTTTTTTTTATTTGGAGGCCGAATAATTTTCCCCCTTACAATGGACAAGGGTTTTTTTGTAATTTTAGATTACCACTAGACTGATACACCTAGGAGGAAAGTAATCATATCATTGATTATATCTATCTTATCATTTGATGATAAATTATCGTATAATTATCTTATTTTAGATTCTATGGATGATGATCATCAATGAGTACCGTGTTGTGGTGGTAACATGAAAAATTGCCATGAACAATTTTATGATTTATTATGGTAGAGAACTTCATTGAGAACTGTGTGATGACACATAATACCTTAAAATCTTACACATTGTGTTTTGAGGGGTGAAGTTTGGAACCTATCCCTCTCAGAAGTACTATAATTTGTCAATTGCTTTTATAAGCACACGGCTTGTCTTGCCATAACATGTACGTCCATGTCTTGGGGCCATAACATTAGAGTTGACTTTTTAAGGATGGGGAAAATGCTGGAAAAGTACCAAAGTACCATGCTTGATCATGTTGCTCCCAAGTTCAATGCTATTGAAACAACACTAAACTTCTCATACTTGACGCCTTATACAGATCTGTGATTTTCATCTACAGCATATATTTCATTATGCGAATCTTCACATGCACTGCTACATTCTACATTCATTGCATATCATGTTCCACATTCTCGCCATGCTACTACCAAAACCATATGATTCCCACAATACAATAGTATGCAAAGAATATGTTGATCTTTAACGTTATGAGAAAATGAATTCAATTACTGTTTGCTGATGGGAACAATTGTGATGCTTATCTTCATGCATCCAGCTCATTTCTTATGCCTTCTTAAGTGTTTGAGATAGTGAATTAGTTGCAGGAAATAGAAGTAAGCAACAATGAATCAAACACATAAGGAAATGAAAGATAGACATGAAATGTGACCCAAGAGAAACCCAATATGGTAAAACTCCATAAGAGTGAAGCCATGCTTCCTCATCTCCACTATCTTCATTGCAGTTTTACAAGCTTACAACTTTCTTGAGTCATTCGAGGACACCAACACCAATCAACAACATCCTTACACTTGTAAATGCTCTCTACAATCTTATGTGGATCACTTGTTTCCTCAACAAACTCAAATATTGTCCTCAGCTATCTCACCTGTGTAGTCTCACAATTCAGTCTACACCATGTATCTGAAAAATTAGATGAATTGCCTCCAATTCATTCCACTCACTGCCTTCCTTGAACCTCAATGGGTTAATTTATACAGTTACACATCCATTATCGGGAATCTAGAGAGACTATATCTATGCCATTTACTCTTCCCGTGTGTTGCACTATGGCGAAACCACAGCTCAAAACAGGGCAAAACTACCCCGGCAATTGCAAAACCACCCCCAAGCAAACCAGCAGTTGCAAAACCACCACATAAAGTTGCAAAACTGCTGCTTTAAGCAACCAAAAAGTTACATAACCACACAGTCATGCAACTTGTGGAGGCCATAATTTTGCATAAGGACTAAAAAATAGCTGCCGTTTTTCTAAAGTGCCATTTTGAGAGGAATCCAAATATGTCATCTAAAACCACTTTGGATGTTTTCCCCATAATATTTTTGCCTCTGCACGATATCTTTATTAGGTGATAAACTATCACAACCACTTCCTAAATAATATTAACAATCGATTAAATCAACCATCGGATTTTGATGACGCACATGATCCAATTTTGAATCAATGCTCCTAAATCAGAAATTGAAGAAGTCCATCAGGGGGTGTTCTAATGGTAAATCGGTGCCTTTGTATGTGGGCGACCCAAGTTCAAATCTCAATGTGTTAAGGAAGCCCACCCCAATGGACTCCATGTTAATGGGACACCGCACTAAAGCAATTTAATTTGTGGGCATAGGTATTGCTTAAATTCACATGCTTAGTATGGTGCCCTGCCTAAGTTGGGTTGAGGCTTGGTGATGTCCCCAAGTACCCTTAGCAAAAAAAAAAAAAATAACAAACACTAGATAACCACCTCCCTCATGATCATTTTTTCTCCGAAACCAAATACCCCACTCAACCTCCTAGTGAGTTTGGCCTCTGGGGGATGATTGTGGGAAATCCACACTCTTGGTTTGTGAAAGGATGTAGTTGATACAAGTACCGAATCAAATTTCACCTTTTTGGGGAGATATATGCGGAAGCCAACATCTAAGCCTTCTAACCTGTGGATGCAACTTTTCTTGTATTTAGGTTCAACCTTTTTCTTCAAGGAAGTAGCGAAAGCGATAGACCTCAAACAAGTTTTCAAGAGCCACTTTCGTGGCCTTACAAGCTGTGAAATTGGTCTTTTTCTATAAAGACTCACAGCAGCCTTGTTTATTCAAGATGAAGTGGGAGCCATCTTCAAAGTAGTTACAAGTGTCAACTACCAAGAGACTTTGTCAGTGTGGTATTCCTCCTCAAGTCAAGATTAAGGGGGGGATATTAGTGCATATTTTCACTTTAGTTTAATTCCTCCTAGTCAGATTACTTGATTCTAGGCTTGTATTTATCATACCCATGATACTGTAATATCCCTTTCTAGATATTTTATAAACTCTAAAATTTACCATGAATTCTTTCCAATACTGAACATCAATCAAATACTAAACAACCCACATGCAATATTGATATTGAAAACCTACTTGAAACTTCAGTGGAATCTTTATTATATTGAGATGAAAGCATACAAAATACTGGTAATAAAGAAACAAGATAATAATTTTGCACATGCAATACATAAATTCCAAATCTGATAACAACCCAACTGTAATATTTTATCAATGTGATGTCTACACTTTTAATACTAAAGAATACATATAAATAGAGCAGAAAATTCACCACAGCAAACACTTGTCAAACTCCAAATAAAATCACCATGCACAAAACAATCACTCTAGTACAACAGTGATTCACCAAGGACAAGGTACCGCAGTCTAGGGAAATAGATTGTAGGGCTGCAAAGAGGAATGGTGCTAAGCTAGAGGGTGGTATGATGGCACTGAATGTTGTCTAGAACCCCACACAACAGACTGGAAATTATTTCAAACCCTCACGAGGGTTAGAAAATGATGGAAAATCTTCAATCACACTGAAACTGAAATTTAATCTCGATTTGCAAGCACAATTATGGATGGAATCACCTCAATGGATTAGAGAGTTTTGGTCCTCCTAACCTGTATATCAAAGGGTTTTCATTCTTAGATGAAAAGATTGAACACAATGGCTCAAGCTCTGGATTACGGTTTGATTGTCAAAGATGAATAATGTCTCTTTTGAGCCCACTCCTTTTATAACTTTTTTTTTCCAATTTTACCTTAAAATTATTTAAAAATAATTTTAATAAAATATCACTTTTCATCCACTTAATAATTATTGTTTTTTGGCCCTCTTTAATTATAAAAATATATAAGTGATCTTTTTATATTATAAAATAAAAGTGACTTAGAACAATTTAAAGTATTATTATTAATTTATTTCCCTAACTTTATCCCTTAGCCTATGTTGAATAAGAAATAGGCTACGGGTCTTCTGATTGGCTTAATTCCAAAAATGGGACATGACAGAGACACCAATTTATGTGGTGTTCCTTGGGTAATGTATTAAGGTACACCATTTATGTGCCTTGAGTTCCACAATGGAAGGTCCTACCTTATGGCATGATACAATGAACCTAGCCCACCTTTTGTATAATAAGTTTGGCATGAGGTGAAGTCACCCTAAGGATAAGAATTCACATTGTATAGATAGATCTAGATATTTCCCTATCTCTCAATTACTATCCATTGTGCTAAATTGATAATTGGTAGAGTCTTCATATCTTGCTCTATGTATTTGCTATAGCATTGCATGTTATTGTGGATGCTTATGTGTTGAATGCTATATTTTATAATGGACTAGAGTATATATTGACCTTGTCTCAACAATTTTAGAACGCATTAAGCAGATCTTCTAGGGATATATTATATGTTCCAACAAGTAGATCTTGTCCATGTAATTCAAACTTCCACACAATTACAACAAGATCAGTACATTGACATTATAAATCATTTATATAGGTCTTAAACAAAAAATTTACCTGGCAAGGAATGATGAGAACTCTTTGAGTGTTGCGCTGATAGGGTGTTAAATGCTGCTCAGCAAGGCTTGCTACTATGTGTCGGAAAGTGGCAACATCATCCACCAGATTGGCCTTCTCTAGCCTCTGACCAATGCCATGAACCATGAATACCAAGTGCCGCACAGGCACCTATAAGAAAGATTACCAGTTTGACATGGAACAATCGAAATTGCCAAGACTTTAGAAATATATAGAACAAATTCCGTAAAAATCATAGTCAATACACTGTACAAAGGCAATCTCAACTGGAATGAATCCTTAAATAACCAACCTGTGAACAATAGTCATCCATTTCTTCCTCCCTCTGTTGACGTAATTCATCCTAAAATTCGAACATACAATATAAAAAATCAACACTATTGAACCATTCACATTATCATAAGTTCTTTATTCTACTGACCATATAACAAAAAGGAAGCCAATTAGAACTACAAAATGTCAAGAATCACTTGTACTGGAAAAGGGAATGGATAAAGCACAGTATATGCTAAACAAGATACCACACAACTTTATTGGAAAAAAAACAATCCTGGGCAAACAAAACTTAGATCAAACTCAGTGGAAACTAAATAAAAAATTTACAAGATTTGGAAGAGAAAATATCTTAACAAAGAAAGCATTAAATTTAAATGTGAACACATCAGCTAATGCAGCTGTTGAGTTATCATAATTGAGAACAGGAATTCATACAACTTCTCCGACCCAGATCTAGCACTACAGGATCTATGGCATATAGATTTATTGATTCTGAAACAAAAAATGGAAACGCCACGAAAATGTTCTGCAAATGCCCAGAAATAAAGGACATACCTGGAAATGTCCCGGAAACAACCATTATGGAATGGTTTTCAAATATTTCCCAACATTTCCAGCTAATTCCAAGACATTACCAGCCATTCCCCAGGAATTTATAGGGTTTTTAATCTTTTTATGCACCAAATTTGAGTATATTATCCATCCACCCACCAATCTACCCATCCATCCATCCAGCCAGATCATTTTTTATTTCTTGTGTACGGACAATTCCACTTGATCATAAAGATATATTGGAAGAGAAGCAGAACAAAATGATGGTTAAACAAATAGTCTAGGAGAGAAACTAACCATTTTTATAAAACATTTATCTCTCGCTGTATTTGTGTTTGAATTCTTCATGATACGAGATTTTTGATGCCCTGTATCTAATCAACACACTTGTAAATAAGTTATCATAGTGAACCACTCAGTGCATTCCCATGGTCATTCAAATTATCTATTAAGATGATTGTGATAGATGTCAGTCTTTCTCACTAAGCGTGTGCAGAGAGAATATATGGATGCTATTACCTAAATATGAAGGAAATGCAATTGCCAGTATATAAGAATCTGATTTGCTTCTGATCTCATCCCCTATTTTTCCATTAGGAACCTAATTTTGTTGCTGATTTTTCAGTTATTTGATTTTTTATATTTTTTCACAAATTTGCATCTTTGATACATTTATCTGGAAACAATTGTGTTCTATCTTCCTTTTCTTATCCATACACGAAGGAAATATATCTTGTTCTTACCCTCTGAACCCGAGCACAAAAAATATGTACATTCCTCAAAACATTAAGGAAATGCAAATATAAATTTTTAAGAGTTTGAATTTCTTCTGATCTCGAGCAATGTTTTTCTATTTTCCATCAAAAAAAAGATCTCACTGGTTTCTTCAGCTATTACATTTTTTAGATTCTTTTCACAGGTTCACAGTTTTTATACATTTATCTAGAAATAGCTGTGCTCATCAGCTATCACCTGATACTTCCCACTCTACAGACTTGTACAATCTTCTTCTGTGTTTCAGGTTGAGGTGAGGAGGCCATGGCCTCCTAAACTTCTTCCCCTCTTTATATCAAATCAGTCATGACACCATACAGTCCTCAACCATCCGGAGATGAATTACTAAATTTTTCCCATCAACAGTTTTTGGCCTCACAAGGCCAGGCACCCCACTTGACCATGAGGAGCTAAAAATATGCCCTCCCATGGTCTAACGCTGAGATAACGGTTGTGAAGCCCAACTTTCCAGCCAGAAAGGCTTATGTTTGTTGCTTCAAATTAAAAGTCTTCCCCATGCCCATTACTCCATGCATGAAATGGAGCAGAGATTATGGCACCTCAAGTTTTCACCTGTCAATTTATGGGGGAATTTGTATGTTCCAAAGCTTAGAAAAAATGGGTACACCTGAATTGGAAGCCGAAGGGATTTACAGATATTTTATTGATGCCAAGGGGTATTTTGTGGCTATCTTCTCTTCTAAATTTGAAAAAGAGAATTTCCAAGGACGACCATGTTCTACAATAAATCTCATTTATTCATGGAACCATTGAATCCTATATTTGATCTAAAATATGAATTTCCTAGCACCATTTCAGTCTGGAAATAATTGCAGTGAAAGGAAAATTAAGGAAAATTGAAAATGTGATTAATCAGTATAGCCCGTGTGACTGTCTAATCAAGATTTAAGGCAGATTTTAAAGCCTAGCCAGACAAGACTGTCATTCCAACTGAAGTTAAGCAACAAAGTTCCAATAGCCCAAAATATGATAGTAATCACAGTCCTCAGCAACCAAATCCTGCTCCTCGGCAACCAAATCCTGCTCCTAAGGAGATCAGACTACAACCTCAACAATCACCGGTTTCTAAAGCAAAATATGCAACAGAGGGAATGGAACAACAATAAAGAAGGCCAATTCAGATAAAGGCAAACGCTCCCAAGAACAATAAGTTAAGTCGACTGATTTCCAATCTTTTTGACATTGTAGGCTCTGTGGTACAGTCTTTCAAGGATTCTATCAGAAACAACTCAGTTGTCTCTCAGAAGAAATGCCTGATCATCAATACAAGCATCAAGAGGCAGCACCAATTGTGCATCGTGAGACTACAATGGAGCATCAGAAGAAAATTATGAAGTTCAATGCTCAAGGTTGAAAAATAAAAGCGTCCTCTAGATCCAATGCACTAATATTATCAAGTAAGATGCTAGTGAAAAGATCAAAATCTCTTATTCAGGAATCGACAAAAAATTCAACATTGAAGATCATCAATCTTCTCATCCCATACATCAAAGTGATCTCAGTCTTCAGAAGGGTCTGGAACCACTTATTTCATATAATCATCCATGAAATTTGTTTCTTGAAATGTTAAAGGGATTGAAGCCCAGAATAAATGATGTTTTCTTAAACAAATGATTAAATCAAATGGCATTGATATGATACTGTTACAAGAAACCAAACTGAAGAGTGAAGATTTATTCAAATTGTACATCTCCTCTGCAAGTGCACAAAATATTGTTGCCATGAATTCTAATGGGTAGTCAGGTGAAGTTATGATTCACTGTAACCCCATAAAATTCAGTTTTAAGAATTCCATTGGCCATTTTTTGGAATTATTTTCTGAATTTTACTCATATGAGAATGTCAAAGTATTTCATAATATTAATGTTTATATTCCCCCGTATGGTTTTCAAGGAACATGCCATAGCAGATATGCAAACATGGGTCTTTTCAGTCAATCTCAACCATGTCAGTTTTGGTAGAAACGCTAAGATTATTACGAGTGCTGCAAAAAGAAAAAAGGACATCCTTTTAGTTTAAATCTTGCCAATTATTTTCAAAACTTTATTACTGATGGCAGCCTTATAAATGTGGATTTTACACTAAGAAGGTTTAGTTACTGCAATCGGAAAGGTCTACATATATGGCAAGACAAATTCATAAATTTCTAATTTCAGAAGGAATTTCAACATTATCAGATCATTCTCCCATACAAATCAATATTATTTTTGCCACTGACCATAAATTCTCCACATTTAAATATGAGAATATGTGGCATCAGCACCCACGTCTCATATAAAATATCCAGTTTTGGCGGGTTAGGTCTTTCCATCTACAAATTGGTTGCTAAACTGAGATTTCTGAAACAGAAATTTAAGAGTTAGAATATAAATGTCTCTGGAAACATATTCCATCAGATGAAGGGTTCCACATCCAAATTCAAACAACTGCAAACACAAATTCAAGACATTCACTGCAATGCGTAAATGAAAATTCTGGAAGAAATGTCGATTAGTCATCTATCAAACCCTCAAAAGAAAGAGTATATGTACTAGCGCGTCCCATTTGGATCAAGGATGGTCATGCTAACACCATTTTTCATATATCATTTATAAATTGAAAATAATGTTTGACACTTACTGATGGTAGCTAAGTCAATACTCCTAATGAAATCAATCGTGCCAGAACTCAGTACTTTTAGCAGCAACTCACAGAGTCAGCAGAAAATATAGACCCAGCAATAGCTCTAGTCCTCCATCTTTGTATCTATTTATGAAAATGTTGGTCGTCCTTTCCATTCTGTGTGAAGATTGAGGAAAGATGACCCATTATTTCCCTATCTCTTCATTTTAATTTGTCATAGTTTGGCTCACTTGTTGGCAATATTACAAACCAAACACAAAAAGAAATGAAGCAAGTACACGAGAAAAATTGAAAGAGATAAATACTTCTTGGATGCATTATTAAAAGAGCAACCATTAGTTTATAGGAAAGAAACAACATAAATCCTAATACTTGGGTGACACAAACATAAATCCTAATACTTGGGTGACACAAACCCTAACCCTAAAACGATTTTGGTGAACATTACATCATGTTTATATTATTTGATAGTCAAAAAGTGACTTTAGTACTAAGACTAGTATGAACATTACTACTTTATGTTACAAACTCTTAACATCCTCCCTTAATGGTCATTCTAGAAAATAAACAAAGTTTATCTCTGTTTGTTTCTAAATCAACTGACCTATATGATTTATGGTGGTCACTCTACCTTGCAAACATCAACTTCTTGAATTTTCACCCAGTTTTGTTTGATTTTCATCGGGAACCCATGCATATACAACTGAACCAAAAACATTGAGATGGCTTACTTTAAGCATCCAGACCATGCTTCTTTTGGAGTTTTTTTGTAAACTACTTTTGTTGGAGACCGATTGATCAGATACACTGATGTGTGTACTACTTCTGCCCAATATGTATTAGGAACAAACTTGTTCTCTAACATACACCTTGCCATCTCCATAACAATACAATTCCACCTCTCTACCACTCCATTTTGTTGTGGAGGGTAGAGTTTGGTGTATTGCCTCTAAATGCCCCCTTGGATACAAAAATCAAAGAAATATCAAAAGCAAAATTCACCTTCATTATTTGATCTAAGGATTTTGATACTCTTTCCTAATTATTTCTCTACTTCCTTGAACTTTTTTAACTCATCAAATGAATCTGATATTTGTTTTAAAAAATACACCCACGTTTTTCTTGAAAAGTCATCTACAAATAGCAAAAACTACCTGGCACCAAAAATTAATGCCATCTTCATATGCCCAGAGATGCCAACATGGATCAACTGAAGCCTGAAGGACTTCCTTAGCTCTCCAAGCTAGTCCTTCATCAAACAAAACTTTGCGTTGCTTCCCAGCATGACATGTGCCACAAACACCTCACTGATTTTGAATCTTTGAAGGCCATCCACCTCACTTTTATTAGCATGGAAAGAAAGATATTTCAAATTTAAGTGCCTGTACCCTTGATGCCAAAATGTGTTGTTGTCTTGACTACTCTTGGCCATCAAAGCATGCTTTTTTTCCTCCCTTGTATTAGTCAATCTGAAAATCCCATGTTCCTAAATACCAAAACCATCTTCCTTCTGACCTTATCAATAATGTAACATTTATAATTTCTGAAAATCACGTTCAAATTAGGATTTTCGTTCACAATCTCACTAGCTAAAGTTAGATTCTTTTCCAAACTAGGATCATAGAAGCCATTCATGAAGAGCAGCTTTTTACCTCTCAATGTAAACTGCACATTTCCTTTGCCTTCAACCTTTTATTCCTCTCCACCAAAAATCTTAAGAGTTCAAAGCAAATGTATCTACTACAAAGCGAAGACAACAATCTCTCAAGTTCATGAAAATGCTAGGTGGCAACAGAATTTATACACCATGCAATCGTTTTCACACAATCTCAATTATCTCTAGCCATTAAAACATACAAATCGTCTTCTTTATGTGTTGCAATATTGGCCTACTTCTAAGGCCCTTGGTTATTTTTTTCATCTCATAACAGTTTTCTAAATAATTTTCTTTTATGACCTAGTTTTCCACAATTGAAGCACTTATAGTGATCCATGCGCAACTCCCGCACCACGTACACTTCTCCTTTGTGCCCTTGTGCAACGCACACACCTCTCACCTTGGAGTTCAATTCATAGTCCCATGCAACACTCTCGCACTCGCACTTGTCTGTAGTCATACGTAGCACACTCACACTTGCTCGCAATCCTGCACAGCACACTCGTACTTTTTCACAATCCCCTACACCTTACTTGCTCTTGCCCGCAATCCTACGCACTTCTCCTTCGTACCAAGCTTGTCATCGCTTGTGCATGCCTACACTTGCCTACCTCCAATGCATCCACATATCAGCTTGCTCCAAACACGTGGCTTGTCAAGTGGCACTTCTCACCCTGGAACCTATCAATTATCCAGTTGAACAGGTAGCCACCACATACCTAGAAGCTCAACCGTTGCTCAACAAGACAAAACAACTTGTAACTAACAACAATTGTAACTACTTCTTGTATATCTATAAATATGTAACATATGCATCCAGCCAAGGGTCGATGCCACACACAATCATTGTGATAGATAGCATGCTCTGTGTATCTACTCTATCATACACTAGTTGTAAGCATTTGTACATCTTTGTATTCTTTCCCTATTATATCTCATTGAATAGAAGTTGCATTTCTGTGAGTATCAAACTTACGCTCCATTGAATGTGTGTTGAATGTTCTAACCGAATTCTTTTCAGTGCATTCACTCTTTATAACTATGAGTTATCCCTAACAAGTAGTTGTCCTCCACACACTTGGTCCTAGGCCCCTGTAGCACAAATTATTGACTTTTTCTTGAAGAGCAATGGTCTCCATTATGTCCATGTGTAGTTGTGGAAACTACACTTGAAGTTGCGAGTTGCACCACTTAGCTTGATCAACATATTGCCCAACTTTGACCACTTTGAAAATTTGATGTGTGCCATGGCAGGGGCGTGTCTGTCACTTCGATGATTTGGTCCTTATTTGTTGGGCACAAGCATTCAAGAGCAAGATCAGAAGGTGTTGTGTCACTACTAGCTCAACAAGTGGAGGAACTTAAGGTTGGAGAAGCTCCATGTTGAAAACTGGGTGCATGCCCAAGTACAGAGATAGATCAAGAACGAAGGCAATCTCACCAGCTGCATGCAAAATAATGTAAGGACCATAGTTTAGAGGCTTGATCTTCCAGTGTGGAGCTTTGAAACACTCCTAAAGGTGCAACCAGACTTTATCGCCAACTCAGACTGCATGAGGTGTGCGATGTGCATCATGGAATTCCTTGTACTTTGCTTGGGTGCAAGAAAGGATCTACTCAACCTGATGATGAACAGATTGTATATGGTGCAAAAACTTCTTGGCTTTGTCCACTTCATGTTCCTATGCAAGCGACTCAATGTTGGCTAGTGCACGGTAGATCTCTGGAGGTGTTGTAGGCTCGAACCCAAGACATGTCTAGAATGGACTATGCCCCATAGAGTCATGAAGGGCTTTGTTGTAGGCATGTTAAATGTACAAAGAGTTTTCATCCCAAATGCAAGCATGTGCACGGTTGTACATCGCAAGAGATGAACAAGTGTTTGATTGACAACTTTTGTTTGCCTGTCTGTCTATGGATGAAATGTCGTTGACCTGTCCAACTGCATACCCATCAAGTCCCACAATACTTGCCAAAAATGACTTACAAAGTGCGGATCTCGATCAAAGAGAATGGATGTTGGGAGTCCAAAGTGAAACCAAACATGGTTGAATATGGCTTGCGCAGTACCACCTACATCAATGTCTTTCTTGCAAATGACCATGATAGCCATCTTTGAAAACCTATCCACTACATCAAGTTAGCGTTTTGTTGTAGGCAACCCAGTCATGAAATCCATGCTGATAGATTCCAATGGTCTGGATGGAACAGGTAGAGATGCGTTAAGTCCTAATTTCCTATTTGTGGGCTTGGTGATGCAACAAGAAATGCATGACTTGGTGTGGCACTCCACATCCGTGCACATGTGTGGCCTATATAAGTGCAATTGCAATGCGGCTAGAGTCTTTGTCACGCCGAAGTGTCTCGAGGTCTTATCATAGTGTGTTTCCTAGATGAGTTGTTGGCAAGGCACACCACCAGGAACACAGAGGTGTCCGAACTTGCAGAGAAATTGGTCGGACAAGTAGAACTCCCGAACTTGTTTACCTTGCATGAGGCTAGTGTAAGTTTCTGCGATGCCCTAATCAATTGAGTAGAGGGATACCCAATCTGCAAAGTTGTAACTACACGTGTCTAACATTGTGATGAGCGCATGAATTGGTGGTCCGTTGAGGCAACATTTTGCCTTATTATACTTCCCTTTCTTGTGCTTGATCACTAGATGGAACTACTATAGGTAAGTCATCCATTTCATGTGGTGTGTGTTCTCCAGCTCGCTTTGGGTTTGTAGGAACTAAAATGGCTTATGATCAAAATGAACAACTCTCTCCTTCCCCAAGATATAGTGACACCATTGCTTAATTGCTTGCACAATAGCATACAACTCTTTTTCATAGTTGGAGTATCTTTGCATTGTGTCACTGAATGTTTCTAAATGGTACACGACCAAATGTCCATGTTGCATGAGTATTGTGCCAAGTGCATAGTCAGATGCATCGGTGTGAAGCTCGAAGGAATGTTTAATGTTAGGAAGGGTGAGCACAGGCGCTGCGCAGAGGCATTGTTTCAGAACCTCAAAAGCGCGTTGTTGCGCAAGAGTCCAATCAAATTTGGCTTTCACGCGTGTTATTTGGTTGAGGGGCCAAGAGATGTGCGAGAAACCAAGGATGAATCTGCGGTAAAAGTTTGTAAGTCCAAGAAAACTCCTTAATTATGTGAGATTGCATGGAGTAGACCAATCCTAAATCACTTTGATCTTATCTGGATCTACATGAAATCCTATGCGATCAATGATGTAGCCAAGGTACTGGATTTGCACAACGCCAAATGTACACTTTGCTAAGTTGTCTTGCAACTTGTGTTGACGCAAGGTGTCTAAGATGTGTGCAATACACAATTCTTACTGAAGATGAGAATGTCATTCAAGTAGACAATGACAAAGAAGTTAAGGAATGGCCTAAGTAGATCCTCCATCAAGCGCATGAAGGTTGTTGGTGCATTGGTTAGGCCAAAAGGCATGACCAGCCATTTGTGCAATCCTTCCTATGTCTTGAAGGTTGTCTTCCAGACGTCTTTAGGATGGATTGGACCCTGATGGTAACCTAACTTCAAGTCAATCTTGGTGAAGCATTGTACACCTCTAAACTCGTCCAAGAGGTCATCAATGCACAGTAGTGGATATTGATTCTTCGCCATGATTTTGTTAAGTGGGTGATAGTCTATGTAGAGTCGCCAACACCCATCTTGGGTGCAAGGACTATTGGACTCTTGCAAGGAGAAGAGCTAGGCCTGATCTTGCCATGATCAATGAGCTCTAGTAGTTGGCATAGGATTTCATCATTCTCCCAAACTAATCTACGATACAAAGGACTGTTTAAAAAAAGGGGATCTAGGATCCAAATCGATGTGGTGCTTTACTGTGCAATGTGTTGGAAGTCCTTCAAACTCTATGAAGACTTCATTGTGCTACTTGAATAACTTGTCGAGCTACTGTTGTTGCGATGTTGATTGCAAAGTACGTGTTCCCAAAGCTTGCTTGTCTCACACACGGTGTATCAGGACAGACCATGAGTAACACGAACTTCTGCACGTGTGAAACGAATTTCTGGCATTGCTTGGCAGAGACCAAGGTGACTTTGGTCGTGGGCGCTGACTCAAAGAGGTTGAAGAAGCGATCTTGCACGCAAACAATCCATCGTTGTGGCTTGGCTTGATATGTAGCTTCACGATCATCCAAATACGGCCTTCCTAGCAAGATTTCGCAGACCTCCAAAGCTATGTTGTTTGGATACAAGTACAGGTACAGGTACGACTCGAGTATGTGGGTACACCATTTTTCAAAAACCTTGATTGGTATATGTCATGGGTACGTCTGTATATATATATATATTAAAAATACATATATATATAAACAATGCATATTACTCATTTTTTTAGTAAAACACTTGAAAATACATAGTGTTTGTTCATTCATTGCTTCAAAATGTTCAAAGTAGACATTGCAAATACATTCAAAATTCAAATCTAGAATAAATCATGATTCGTCTACATTCAGATTGTCTTCATATTCATAATTATGAATGTCATTCCCATTAGCTCCACATGGACCACTTGGACCACTCGAACAACTCCCACTAGCTCCACTCTCCACCCCTCGTGTAGAATTCTCTTGATTGTCAACGACATCATCAACACCAAGCAATGAAAGTTGGGCAAATGTAGATGTGGAGGCTTCCAAGTTTGTATTATCTAGAAGGATATCCCAAAGTTTGTTAGGCCCTCGCATATAGTCCTCATAGTTGTGTGAAAAGAAACGCAAATTGGAATGCACAAATACCAAATCTTAAACCTTCTTGGATGCCAACTTGTTTCTTTTAGCAAAATGGATAAATCCATATGTACTCCAATTATGCTCTGTTGAAAAATTACTAGCCACGTGTCACAAAAAAAAATTGTTAATTGTTAGAATTTTTTAATTTAAAATTTGTAACAATGTAAAAAAAATGTCAATAACTTATAAATTTTTTTATTTAATTCAAATTGAATACCTATGAGAGAATTTTGATAGTGATAGGTCGTAGTTACTTGGCATCATGGCCATGTGCATACCACCACTTGATTGGAGACAAGCTGGATTTGTCAAAAAGAGCCTCAATTTCTTCCATGCTACCCTCTGAAGCTACATACATACCCAATTCATTGCGGATCGCACTAGCTACAAATGGATCAAAAAAAAGCCTTCTAAATGCTTGTCGAGTTCCATTTGCAACATCTACATCATTGTAAGGTGATTGCCTATTAGGTAGCCAAAGTATTTCATTACTATAATATTTTGGATTGAGAGCATAAGCAAGGAGATGTAATTGGGTGATCATTTTATTCCACCTCTTCATGACCAAAGACTTGATTTTATTATAAAATGTTTCTTTTGAGTCTTGCTCTTTCTTTTGTATGATCTCTCTCATACTTTCAAGCATGGAGTCAATCCCATCATAAATCTCTCCCATGCAAGTTGCATTTGTATCTATAAATTGAATTATAGATAGATTAGGCTCTGTAAAATTGAGCACATATTCAATCTTAGTCCACCAGTTATCATCAAGGATCCATGCTTTGATCTTATTGATTTTTTTGATGCCGGTGGTGCTTGCTTGCCTCCACACACTTCAAACATTCTTAATCACCATACTGCTCAGTGCTTCTTTTACCTTCACAAGTCATCTCAAGACGAGTGTGTGAGAGGCAAATCTAGTCTCAGCAATCTACAAAAAGAAAATAAGACTTATAAGTTTGATTGTCCAAACGTTAATAAACAACTAGAATTAATTATTAGAAAGTTAGAACTTCAAAAGTAAGAACTTCAACAGCAAGAATTTGTTCTCGAATCTCTTACTTGCAACAACTCCAACTTTGAGAATTTCTTGAAGATGGCCTGAGAGGTGTGATGATTTGTGACAAATGTTTGAATGTCATTGGCCTCTACATAAACTTGCTCTATCCATTGGATTTTGTCAATTTTTTACAGCATCAAGTTGAGGGAGTGGACAACACAAAGTGTCCAAAATATGTGCTCGTATCTACCCTCTACAACAACCCAGTTGCTATGCGATTCTTTGCATTGTCCGTGATGACTAGGACAACATGTTGAGGGCCCACAGACTCAATAGCCTCTATCAAAACATTTGCAATAAACTGAGCATCTTTCACTTCGCCCTCACAATCCACTGCCTAAAGGAACATTGCCCTTTTAGGGCATACTGCAACAACATTGATCAAAGGCCTATTTCGAGCATTTTTCCATCCATCTGAGACAATGGACACTCAAAAATCCTTTCACGAATCTTTAATTAGTTGCAAAGAAGTGTGAATATGTTCTACTTCTTTGGCCAAGAGTGTGGTGCGAACCTTCTCATAATTAAGGCCTTTGTAATCTTGTGGAGTTTCATTGACTGCTTTCAACATTTGTTCCCAATAAGGCGACCTCAAAACATTGAAGGGCAGCCCACATGCATAAATGCATCTAGCAACCAACTCATCAGCAATGTCCCTCTACACGGCATTGAATGTTTTTTCTAATGGTCCTTTTGGTTTTTTTCGTGAAGTGGCATCTGCGTCATCATCCGAGGGTATTGCAATTGAATGAGCTCGAGTTTGACTGTCAATGAAAGGATGACTTGCAGCTGGAGGTGTCATGGGTGGTCTTCTTGATTTGCCTCTTTGGAGAGGTATTTTTTCAAAATGGCTTCTTAAAGCAACTGTTGCATCCGCTTGTTCTTGCTCTTTCAAGTACTCCACCATTTTTGACTTGAGAATTTTGTCACACTTTTTGATTTCCAAAGGCTCATACCAAGTACTTGTATGTGATATGACAATCATTGCATACCCACACACGAGTCCCACCACCAACAATGATCTCAAGTATCATCACATGTTTCCAAAGAGGGGAAGCAGGTTCATATTTCACTTGAAGTGAGGTTTCATTCCGATTTGCTTCGTCATGCCCTCCCTCTGAAGTTGAACTGGATGCCATAGTGATCATAAGTGTCAAATTAGAACCAAGCAAAAAAAAAATTATAATTATACAATATAAATTTTAATTTTTTTAAACTTTACGTAAAACTAAAAATTAAAATTAGAATTAATAACTATATTTCTGATTCTCAAGATCGCATTACGCATAATGTGCGAGAGAAGAGCATATGTAGAAGTTAGGGTTAGATAAAGAAAGTATTCATTTGAATTTTTTATTTTTTAACTTTCAATTTTAATATTTATGAAAAAATTAAAAAAGTAAATTTAATGTGGGTAACTTTGTTTCTGATTCTCAAGATCGCATTACGCGCGAGAGAAGAGCATACGCAGAAGTTAAGGACTTGGATTAAAACACTAGACATAAAATTTAATGTTGGAAAATTGGAAATGTGACAACAAAGTTAAAATTATGTCTTTGAAATTCTAAATTAATTTATTAAAAATTTTAAATGAAGTATGTTGTAGCAAATGAAATGGAAAATAAAAAAATAAAAAAACATGAAAGAACTGAAAAATACCTATTCAAAGTTCAAACAATGGTTGTCTTCACAATTTGAAATTCCTCCTTGCAAAGTGTCAATGGCTGCCTACACAAACGATTGTTGATTTCTCCTTGCAATCTCCAGTCGCCACAACCCCACCAGAGACGTCCAAAACAGTGCTGAAAACATCATGGACATTTATGGCATTGTTTCGAACATCTCCGAGACGTCTCCAAGCATGCCCAGGACATCCCCGTACTGGAGGCATGCCCAGGCAAGAGTCGTGGGGGTGGGCATTTCCTACAACATAGCTCCAAAGGTGCAATGTCACAAGTGACAGTGTCCTCCATAGGCTTGACTTTGTATTGAAAGGTGCATTGTTGTCAAACCTGTACGTCCTTCCCCTATTGGAACCACCCCAACAAGTGTGTCTTGGGATGCACAGTAGTGGTAAGGCCAAGACACTAAGTTGGGCTTGTGTAATGATGTTCTTCTGACTACCCTTGTCGATGATGACATATAGAGGTTGATCCTTCACCTAGAACTTGGTGTAAACGAGGTGATCAAGCTCCTCAAAGGTGTCTATCCTAGTGGTGTCGGTGCTTAGACAAGTAGCATCTGGATCAGTGTCATCCATTGGTGTGGGACATAATGTCGACTGGACATTCAAGGATTGTTGCATGCGACATTTGGAGTCATCATGGGGGTGCGAGCTATGACATGGCACCACTTGTCACCAGAGTTCTTGCCTTTGTCTGAAGCAGAAGGCATAGCAGCCTTCGAGTTCTATGCAGTCTTCTTGGGCTGCTTTCCTATGCGATAAGTGTTCTACTTCTGCACAAAATGTTGCGATGAGGAATTGTGTGCAGGTTGACTCTTGTGCATGGCATTGGATGAAGAGATGAGACACTGCTTCATCTTTTCCTTGGCTTCGGTCTTGGTGGCGTTGCGATAAGCTTGCCTTAGAGTGTAAGAAGTCAAGAATTCCATCTTTGCACGGATATGAGGTGAGAGTTTGTTGATGTACTTCAGCACCTTATGTTGTTCACTCAAGTTCTCTCACAGGCACATAGAGTAGTCATGGAATGCATTGGTGTAGTCTTCCACTGACTGCTCCTTGCGCTGGCCCAATTGTTGGAACTTGATGTATTCATCCTCAAAGTGTCGGGGAGAGTAGTTCTTCTCCTTCAGCACATCGATAAAAGTCTTCCAAGACTTGCTTGGAATGCACTCTTGTGCACACTACGTGTTGAAGTTCTCCCACCAGTTAACCACAGGTATGGACATCTTCAACACTGCAAAGGTGATCTTCTCAATGTCAACGAAACGATTGACTAAGAAGCACGCCTTGAGCTATCGAATCCAGGAATCCAATGATTTGGCATCAATTTTGCCTTCAAACAGAGGAATGTCAAGATTGAGTTGTACTTTGAAGGGGGTTTGTTGTTGAAACCGTTGTTGAGAAAACTATGGAGGACAATCGGAAGGTTGTCAAGTTGAGTTGCATCATCAACTCGCGGAATTGGCCAAAAAGTCCTCCAGTGCATCAGCAATGAGCCTTTCAACATTTGGGGCGATCTTGGGTTGTTTCTAGGCATTAGCCATCTTACTTTTGCTATGGCATTCCTCTGGGTAGTCTGAAACAGAATCGACTAATATACCTTCTTTCTCTTGTTGTGCTCGTGTATTTACAGGCATAGAAAAGATACCAATGAGCTATGATTTGATACCAATGATCCACACACATGGGGCTACGACTAGGGGCAAGGGGGACAACTGAGTGTTAGGGATAACTCACAGTTATAGATAGCGAATGCACGCAGAAGAATTCAAATAAAACATTCAACACACATTCAATGGAGCGGAAGTCTGATACTTGCACAACTTCTATTCAATGAGAGTGAATGGGGAAAGAATACAAAGATGTACAAATGCTTACAACCAATGTATGACAGAGTAGATACACAGAGGATGCTACCTATCACGATGATTGTGTGTGGCATTGACCCTTGGTCAGATGCATATGTTACATATTTATACATGTAATACAAGAAGCATTTACAACTGTTGTCAGTTACAAAGAAGACGGTTGCAAGTCGTTTCGTCTTCCTTGCTGAGCGTTGGTTGAGCTTTGTGGCGGCTAACTGCCCAACTGGATAACTGACAGGTTCCACGCTAAGAAGCATCACTTGGCAAGCCACGCGTTTGGAACAAGTTGATACATGGATGCACTAGAGTAAGGCAGGGGTAGGCATGCACAAGCAATGATAGCCTTGGCGCGAAGGAGAAGCATGCAGGACTGCAAGCAAGTGCAATTAAGGCGCACAAGACTGCGAACAAGTACGAGTGTGTTGCGCAAGGACTGCGAGAAAGTGTGAGTGTGTTGCGCAAGATTGCGAGTTGAACTCCAAGGTGAGAGGTGTGCACACTGCGCACATGTATTGAGGAGAAGTGTACGCAGCGCAGGAGCTAGGCAAAAATCATGAAGGTTTTTTTCTTCTGATTACCTAAATCCTCTATCTTGTTGCTGCCCTCTTTGTTTCTGCCATGTTTTTGCTTAACAAACTTGCCTTTGCCATTGAAATTTGCTCCCAAAGCCATCTCTGAACCCTCAGTCCCACTACCACTACCAAACTATTTTTTCCCCCCGTCTTGATACAATAGTTTAGTGCTCAACTCTTCAAATTTCAGGCCAACAATAACAATGATATTTAGGGTTCCAATAAAATGCTCAAATGAAGCCGGTAAACTATTCAAAGTGATTACCACAATAAGTTATTCTTCCATCTTCCGCCCAATGGCACTGAACTGTTCTCTAATATCTTTTATTTTCACTGAATGACCTTGTAAAGACTCACTTTCATCCATTTAAATAGAAAAGGTATATTCTTGAGAAAGAAGACCCTATCTTTGTTGTCTTATTTTGATGTGGGGTTTGAGCTTGATTACTCTCTTTATGAATGCACCACTTTACCATCACAACATAGCCCTTGGGTTATGATTTTTCAGTATTAATCTAGAGAAATAGGCATATTTTTTGCACCATATCTACTATCTAATTGGATCAATGTCAAATTTCAATGCAATTAAAAATCTACAATATATTAAGAATTGTGCATACCTGAGGGCAAGAACAAAGACCATCTGGTCAATAGCAAATCTTATATACAACCATAAGGCCGAAATCCATCACCCACATCAAACATTAAGCATACCAATATATCCTGATCTTATAGGGGTATATCGCACACAAAAATGTCAATCTTCAATGCAATTAAAAAATCTCTAAAAATTTAAGGATTATGCATGCCTGACTACAGGAAATAAGACCACTTGGTCGATAGAAAATCTTATATACAACCTTGAGACCAAAATCCATAAGCCAAATCAAACATTCAGCATACAAATATATCTTAATCTTACATGGGTATTTCACACACAAAAATGTCAAATTTAAATGCACTGAAAAAATTTCTAAAAATATTGCGGATTATGCATGCTGGACTACAAGAACAAAGAGCATGTGGTCAATAGAAAATCTTACATATAACCTTAAGACAGAAATACATTAGCCACCTCAAACATTCAGAAAACCAATACATCCTGCTCTTTACAGGGTTATTTCACACCAAAATCTTATTGAAGCATTTGCATCTTACCAACCTGTGTGGGTTGTGGTGAGCCCGATGGAGCAAAACCCCGTCTCAGCTTAATTCCAGTTCCTCTAACACCAATTACAAGCAATATACCGGATGAATCTACACCAAGCCATGCCTCCCAATTATCATCTTCTCCAGTGAAAAGCGCATGCAAACCCTGCATGCATATCATCAACTATATCTCAACGCATGCAAGACATTAAGACAAATTATAAAAACATTCTATGCCCCTCATATGAAAGCTTCAGCCCTGAACAAGCACTACAAACCTCAGTAGCACCTTGTAAATCAACCCGGGCAGCAAATTGGCCTGATGGCTGAAATGTACGACGGTGCCATACCTGCAGACATCAACATGGATACCAACATGAATTAGCATTATTACCACACAATCAATATATGTATAAAGAAATATATTGCCTGTATAGAAGGAAAAACTACAGCTCTATTATGTCCTGCTAGCAGAGATACATGTGCATCTTTTTGCAGGGAAGAAGCAGGCACTTTTCAATTATATACAGGAAGCCGTCAAAACTGTGCTATGGATGATGATAAAAACAATTAGAAGAAATTATGAGTATTTTCCAAATTGCAACATCTAATTTCAGATAAAAAGGATTTTCCCTGCAGTTTCCTTGCATCAAAAATAGGTTGACAGACCTAAACTTCAGTTTGACAGATAATGCATATTAGGAGCAGCTCACCAACGTAAGGGAGATGCTAAGTACAATCCCTCACTATTTGATACTGGGTGGGTGATATGAATAATCAATCCAACATGGAGGTAGATATAAAGAAACTCGGTATAGTAAAATCAAAATCAAGACACAAAATAAAATCAAAAAAGTCAATGCTTATACAATACTGACAAAGTTATAGTGCAAGGAATAGAGAGCATGGATAAGGGTGTCTTGGATAAGGAGCATAAAGGTAACAGGGTGTCAGATAAGGAACATAAAGAGAACAGAGAGTATTAGCAGTCAAATAGGAAAAAACTCTCAAAATATGGGAAACAATTCAAAATGAGACGGAATTATGCATGACCCCACAAAAAAATCCACATGCAGGAGAGGAACTCTTGATTAGATGTCAAATAGGAACAGCTAAGTAAGAATAGACAAAAAAAGGTCATTACAAGAAAGCTTCAAAATCAACATCAAGTCAATGATTTCAATAGAACAATCTTGAGGAAAACAAATCCCAGCTTTAACATGCTTAGAAAATATGGAAGGATCCTAATAAACAGTGCAGCATCCATCCAAGATTGAATGCACATTTCAACTGGCACAATATTCATGCATTCTAAATACTCTTTGATCAAGATGAGAAATTAATTTCATACCAATTGAATCCGTATCAACATGTGCGTAATCAGGCCGCACACTCGCGCAAACACAAATATATCAGACTGTAAACAAAAAATTTGATGCTGCTGATGGAAGAACACTACTTCAAAATATGGCAGGGTTAATCACAAGCCTATTAGTTTAATTGAATGCCATCTTAGTGATAATTAGGATGGCCTATTCACAATCATTAATGAGGATGTGGGTGGTGTGTAATTCCATTGGCGGCTTGATTTGGCCTAAAGCCAACTTATCTTTTTATTCTCACCAATTCTCAAGATTTCTCCACCTTTCTCTCCATGTATTCTATTTCTTATGCTCTGCCATGGCGCTGAATGGTTCGGGCAGGGGCTGCCGCAGTAGATGTTTGGCATCAATGGGTGGTGAAGCTTCTTTAAAGGGTGCAGTTTCAGATTGCCACTCAAGGCACTACTTTAATGTTGATTCCAAGGAAACCCTAGCCCTTATCAATTATCTGCTTGGTCTTTCTGGTTTGGATGACTTGATAGTTTGGCACTCCAGAAGCACTACCATTTCTCAATTTTCTGCAGGGCTTTCTTCTCTTGTTTCTGATGTAGGCCTGCGCAAGCGGATTCTCTGTCAAGTGATTAAACGTGGTCTTGGCTCAGTGGTTGATGATGGGGCTTCTAACCCTCTTAGTTTTTCTTCTCCTTCCTCTCCCACTTCCGCCCCTACACATGCACTTGTCAGTCCCTCTTTTGGGAGTTTCCCTCCATATTTTTTACCACATTATACAGCCCTTTAGAATTGTGTGGGACAGTTGACGATTGGGCCCTTGGACTCCCTTTCCCGCTCCTCCCCTTAGCCCGAGACCTATCATATTCTGGTTTGTGTTCCTCCCTACCCTCCTCATAAAGGCTCTTCCATCCCCTTCCCCTCTGATACTACTATTATGGGCAAGGCTTCCCCAAAGCATGAGATTCTTAATATTGTTGTTACGCACACTTCTTATGTTGTTGCTCCTCATCAAGTGATCATTGTCTGGGTGTGGTTCTGCACATGCTTTCTCGCTCTGTTGAGATGACATCAGTTGGACTGAATCTGAGCAGGACAAGCTTGATATGTAAATTAAATTGTTTAGGGCCTTACCCTTTTTGTGGATGAACTCAAGATGCTTGGATTGGACAACACCACCATCGAGAAGACGCTTATGATTTAGGAAATTAAAGCTGCCAAACCCAAGGGGCCTATGAAGGGCTCTATCTTCTCTGATGGCAGCTCTGTTCCCAGGTTTGATCTGTTGATTTTCATTGTATGGCAACTCGTGGGTTTGTTTTTGTTTACTTTTGATCCTCTCTCAGTTGGGCCCCTACTGCCCATTTGTAGTTTTGTATTTCTCGTCTTCCACTTGGGCCATTGTCGCCCTTTTGACATGCTTCAAAGGCTTTGCTTGTTTAATGTTTAACCCCTCCTTTCTCTTTGCATGAGGGATTCATTAATATATCCCCCATTTAAAAATTAGAATAAAGCACTGCTTCAAAAGATGGAACATAGGTATTTAAAAGTATTCATTCATTCAACTAGATGAAGTGGAATAAGAGGTTGAGCAAAACAAGCAGATTAAGGGGTTTGGGGGGTGTTAGGATGGAACGAAAGCAGAAGAGGTGCACATAAATGGAAGTAGCAAGGCAGCAAACAAGCGCAGCAAGAATCCAAACACAGATCAAGGAACCAAGAAGAAGACAATGGAAAAACCAGATTCAAAAAAAATAGCCCTAATCAAGGAGTGCAAGTCGGAATTCGAGATCAAAATCAATCATGAAAGTCTAAAGAAGCTAATCAAAACCGAAACACAGCTGGTTAGAGAAGCTTTCAGCCTTGAGTAGGTATGCAATAATGGTCCAGAAATAAAGGCTGTAGCAGACAAAACCCTAGAACCGTCGGAACTCCAAAATGTTGATGCCGTAGATGTCCAAAGCAGTCAGTCCCATAAATTTCAAAAAATGGAGAATCATGTGCCGAAGGGTGAGCAACTGGTGTGAGATTTCTCAATATTGAAAGACATTGATATTCAAATATCAAAAGAAATATCAATAATTCCAGTCCCTGACAAAAAATTGGATCAGCTCACTCAATATTACTTTGATAAAGCTCTGATAAGCAAATTTATAGTGTCTTCGCCATGCATGGAGACTCTGAAGCAATGGACAGATGAACAATGGCATTTTTGTGCTCGGCCAAAGCTAATATTTCGGGTCACCTTCCAAAAAGCAAAACATAAATAGAAAGTCTTTACGAAAGACCCCTGGTTTTTTAAAAATGCAAGATTGTATTTGTACACTGGACCTCCCTCTTAAATCCAGCAGAATAACTGATCAGGGAAGCATCATTAGGGATCCAACTATACAAAGTTCCACCTGAATACTATAATAGAGTTCCCCAGTGCATCGCCGAAAAATTGGCAGGTTTGTCTGTCAAAAGCAACTAAGAACAAGGAGATATCAACCTATGCTAGAATTTGTGTTATGAACAATCTGGTCAAGCCAATCCCAGAAGCAGTATAAATATCCTCAGCAACGCAGAATCTGGATTATGAATGCTTTCCCTTTAGATATTATTCTTGTAATGAAAATGGGCATATCAAGAAAACTTACCCCAGTCTGGTTGAAAAATGAATAAGCCCCAACCGCAACCCCACCTCCCCCGACAAGTCTGGTTGAAAAATGAATAAGCCCCAGCCCCAACCCCAATCCCACCCTGCCCCGCCCCCTGCTGTTGGCAGGACTAATACAGGGAGATCCAGGAGAGTATAGATACCAAAGACCCCCACTGCGGCAAGAAAAGTTGCTTTTACATGAAGAAATCAGTACCAGTTCTTCATTAAATGGAACTATGTCCAAGAAATCTTGCCTGATAAGAGGAAAAAGGATGGGGAAAGGCAAGACAGTGCCCCTCAAGAAGACAGGGGAGAGGAAACAGATAAAATAGGGGACATAACCAATCATCAGGAAGCAAAAAGGTCACTCCAGATTAGGTTCATCTCAGGAGAACCGAAAGGGACAAAAGAGGATGGGGGTCATTAAGAATCTGACTGCCTAAGGGGAAATAACATGAACAGGATTCAAACCTAGAGGATAGAGGACAAAGCCAGGGTTAGGAGACTACCATTTTCGAAGAAAAGGAGAATGTGAAATCCCAATCCTAACAGAACCATCATTGGATTGACAAAAAATCAGGTAAATAAAAGTCAAGAAGAGGACAGCCACAAAAAAACTACACAGACACCCAACCCGTTTCATGGGATCCCCAGGGGGTAAAATCCCAAAAGAGAGGAATATTTGGAAAATGGGAAGCAGCTTAAACTTACTGATCTTATGATGTGTGGAAGGGACAAACCTTCCACCAATGAGACATGAGCCTCCTAAGCTGGAATGTCAAAGGCTTAAACACCTCTTCAAAATGCCGCTTATTAAAGCAGTCGATTGAGGAGCAAAAACCAAACTTAGTTTTGCTCCAAGAAACCAAGACCAATGAACAACAATTCAAATCTGTAGTCTCGAGGATTTTTTAGAAAAATGAGTGGCTTCCAGAGACAGCAAATGATTCAATGGGAGGTATAGCAATTCTATGGAACCCAACACACTTCTCAGGTAAATTATTATCAAAATCTGGGCACTATATTAATATTTATGTTAAAGACCTGAAAGGGAAAATGCATTTTTTACTGTCCACTATCTACGGCCATACAGAATATAAATAGTGGAAGGAAGAAGTTGTGCTAGGAGAAACAGGAAAAATTCAGATGAAATAGAGATGGAATTAATTGGGTACTTGGAGGAACTTCAATGATATCCTAAAGGCCTCAAAAAAGAATGGCTCAGTCCAAATCTTACAGACAATGATTGACTTCAGCGAACTCTGCCAGAAAGCAGCTTTAACGGACTTGGAACCCCAACCATCAGGCTTCAAGTGGAATCATAGATGACATGGGGACCATCTCATTCTGGAAAGGTTGTACAGCTTCCTAATAAAAAGTTCATGTGTTCAACAAAAACCCTCCATTTTGCAAGCTCAGATAACAGGCCCTTCACTGTAAAGATGGAGAAGGAGAAAATATCCCAGGGAATTCCATTTAAGTTTGAGTTCGTGTGGTTACAGGACCCATCATTCAAAGTCAACCTGAAAATATTATGGGATACAAAGTTCAAAGATTCCAAATACCAGGCCCCTGCCCCCTCTATTATATAGGTATAGAAGTAGGTGGAATTTCTTATCTACATTTTGGGGGGTTGGGGACTGCGCATAATGAATGCCCCAATCAAATGGAAGCTCTATACTACATGGAATCTGGATGCTCTGCTCTGATCAGAATACATGGGCTCTGGTGGACCAGATGGCCTATATTTAATATTTCTCAAATGGAAGGATGCTCTGCCTATATAGACCGGATGCTCTGCCAGAAACTATATACAGACTATAAGTTGATGCTCTGCTCATAATATAGCTAAACCCATTATCTCTATTTAACCCCTCGGGGTAAACTCAAAAGCTTAAGGCAGATTAAAAAAGGGTAAAAGAATGGAACAAAACCAAATTTGGAAATATATTCCAGATGTAGATAATAGAATTAGAACTCCAAAAACTGCAGCAAACCCTCTCAAGGAGAATGGAATGAGTTGGCAAACATGGAAAATATGCCTAATAAGTAATAATAGAACAACCATATGCCTAATAATACAATGGAATATGTGGTTGGAAAGGAATAGAAGAATATTCAAAGATGCCAAACTAACTAAAGAAATGATTTGGAATAAGGCAGAAACAATACTATCTGAGCTTATCAATTGAAAAAATATAGACAAGGTGAATAGCGAGGAAGCAGGATTCGGTAGCTACTGGAAATTGATCTCCTGCCAGCAATTCAACTCCCCCCTCCTTGATGAAGGGATTAGTATAAAAATAAAAGAGAAAGGCAGCAGCAAACTCTATGGGCTCCACCTAATGAGTGACGCATAAAGCTAATTTCGATGGATCTGCAAAAGGAAATCCTAGCCCTGTATGCCATGGTAGTGTCTTCTAGGATGCCTACTGCCAAGCCTGAATTATATGCTCTGTAGATATAGGAAATGCCACTAATAAATGCACTCCAACAAAAGTAGTACACGAGAAAACTCCAGAAGAACCATGGTTTGGATAAAAACCTAAAGTAAGTCATCTCAAAGTTTTCGGTTCAGTAGTATATGCATGGCTTCCTGATGAAAAAACAAACCAAACTAGATAAAAATGCAAGAAGTTGATGTTCACAAGGTATGGTGACCACCATTAAGCATATAGGTTAGTTGATTTGAAAACTAACAAAGGGTGCTTTAGTCAGGATGTCATAGTTCATGAGAATAAAAGGCCGTTCCAGATAAAGGAATGAGCAAAAATCAAATCAGAAAATTGTAGCAAATCCAGGTGATACGACTGAGTGTGAGACCAGATGGATGGGGATAGTCAGCACGAGGAGAAGGAAGCCCCTGCATATGAATCCCAAGAAAATTTCAGCCAAGATGCATCTGCAAGTTCCTCAAATCAACAAGACAGCAGAGTTGATTTGAAGGGTAAGGAACCAAAGAAGATACAAAAATGGTGGTACAGCACCTACAGTGAAGTTCGGGAAGATGAGCTCCCTTTAATGAAAGAGGAAGGAAGACCAAAAAGAGGTAAGACATTTGATATGGTGAATTTGATGGCCAACATTCAACATTCTTTTGAACCTTCGGTATACGAAGAGGCCAAAAGGACAACCAGAATAGGAGAAGGCTATGCAAGCTAAACATGAAACTTTAATCAAAAACCAAACATGGGTTCTAGAAGGGCTACCTGTTGAAAAGAAAGCAGTTGGCTGCAAATGGGCATATAAGATTAAGTATAAAGCAAATGGCACAATCGAGAAACATAAAGCAGGGCTGCTCGCAAAGGGATTTGCACAAAAGGAAGGGAGTGTTTGAAGAGACATTTTCTCCTATTGAAAAAATGAAAACAACCCAATTAGTTCTAGCCATGTAAACAAAGTTTGGCTGGAAAGTACTACAAATGTACATGAAGTGTCCCTTCCTCAATGGAGATGTAAAGGAAGAAGTATACATATACCAACAGCAGGGATTTCAGGTTCCAAGGAAGGAAAATATGGTGCGCAGATTGAAGAAAGTTGTTTATGGGCTAAAGCAAACTCCCAGGGCATGATACATCAAAAGTTAAAACTGACAAGAATTTGGGAGAAC
Organism: Torreya grandis; assembly: GCA_037957365.1. Classification (NCBI taxonomy): domain Eukaryota; kingdom Viridiplantae; phylum Streptophyta; class Pinopsida; order Cupressales; family Taxaceae; genus Torreya; species Torreya grandis. Next base: position 3,929,030 of record JARHVA010000844.1, read on the forward strand.
ATGGATTCAAAAGAAGTCCTTTTGATCCCAATCTCTACATCAAAAGTGAGAATGGTGGCGTGGTGATTCTAGTGGTGTATGATGATGACATCATCAGCACAGATAGTGAGGTCGGAGCTATTGAAAAAGTAAAATTAAATTTATGTTCCGCTTTGACACAACAAACCTAGGCCTCCTACATTACTACTTAGGTGTAGAAGTTTGGCAAACTAATAAACATATTTTTGCTTCTCAAACAAAATATGAAACAAGTTTGTTAGACAGGCTCAAAATGATTAATTTTAATATCTCATCAGCACCTAGGGAGACGGCTGAAACTTTTGGCCAAGACTGACTCAAAAGTAGTAAATGAATCGGTCTACAGATAACTAGTTGGCAGCTTCATCTATCTTACAACCACTAGGGCTGACTTAAGCTCTGCAATCATCTATATCTCCTGATTTAGGGCAACTTCAAAAAAAGAACACTGGATAGCAGCAAAGAAGGTGATAAGATATGTGAAGGGAACATTAGACTTTGGCATTCTTTATGGTAAGAACAAGGAGCTTCATTTGTGTGGCTTTTCAGACTTGGACTAGGCATGATCCATGGATGACAGGAAGTCTACAAAAGGTTATGTGTTCAGTCTAAGAAGATGGACAGTTTCTTGGATCAGCAAGAAATAACATGTGGTTTCACTTTCCTCTACAAAACCAGAATATAGAGCAGCAATCAAAGGAGCACGTGAAGTAGTTTGGATTTGAAAAGTGCTTACAGATTTGCAAGTTGATCAGACTACACCTACGGTGCAGTTTTGTGATAACCAGGAAGTTCTCAAGATGACAAAGAATCCCATCTTTCATGAGTGAACAAAACATGTTGACATACATTGTCACTTCATTCAATAACTCTGTAAAGTCCCCTTCCTAGGCGACACATGGATGTGCAGTGGTTGGCCTATTATTTGGGTTCCCGTAGGTCAGCAAAGTGGTTAGGGGACCTATCTAGGCGCGGTGGAGCTTGGCAGGAAGCTTTACAAGCCATTCCAGACAGTTTGCGACAGTTTCCTATTTTTTAGGAAGGGTCCCTATTTTTTAGGGTTTGACTGGGAGTTGACCAAGAGGCATCAGGGGACCCCCAAGAGCATTTTGGGAGATTCGGTCACAGTTCCTATTTTTTAGGAGGTATCCCTATTTTTTAGGAGGGCACTGTCAGTTAGCCTGCCACATGGCGACCTCACCTTTATGGCACGAGCAGCATCAATTTCAGTTCCAAATGGCCAGGTGACGAAAATGGAATAAATGGAATAAAATAAGGTGATTTTTAATGTCACTTTATAATAATAAAGTATTAAAAGGACCTCCACCTAGTTGACATAAGGTTGTGTTAAAAAGGTGTCCCTTTTAATAATGATGTTGGATCCTCAACTTGGGTGCCCAACTTAGGAGTCTTCATGAATAAAAGAATCTTTTGAAGATTCTTTTTTTTTATGCCTTTTGAACCCTAAAAGTGGGCGCCCCACTTGGGAGTTTCATAAAGTGAATTTGGATTCACTTTTTGGTCATTCTTTTGGCATTTTTTATTGAATCTTTTAGCAGATCTGAAATTTGAGGAAGAATTGCAGCAGCATTCAGTCCTTTGGGAACAGAAACTCTCAAGGATTATGGTGGATTGGATGACAACCCAATTCATCTTTGTGGAGGGCCTACTCTGGGTCTTCGTTTGGGCATTATTGAACAAATTTTAAGTGACTATATTGCAGATCTGAGCTTGCAGCAGTGCTATATCAGCAATATCCTTCAGATCCTTCACATTCAGTTGCATGTAGAGCCTCTCCCAGGGCAATACTACCATTTGTATGCAATTTGCTTTGCAAATCCAGTTTCTACAATGAATATAATATGCAAATCTGATAGGTATGTGACTAAATCTCTTAGTTGGTGTTTTGTTGTTTATTAATTGCTTTCAGTTCCCCTTTGTATTGGATCTTAGTTGCATGTACATCTTTTGCCATCTTTGGCAAAAAACTACACATTTCAAGAAAACAAAAAAAACCATTCTGCATCTTCTATCTAGTTTATAAGATCACAATAAACAAAAAAAATCATAAAACAATCAAAAGAAAAGAAAACAATTTATCTTTCAGCAGCAGTTTTGAGTTAGAACCAGCAGGGTTCTTACAAACTCGTGGAAGGTGGAAAAGTTGAGCTGCAATATTCTCCAACCCAAGACTAGACTGCAAACATTCTCACCAAGTGTCTTGGCACAAATAAATTTGTAAAATTTAGAGATGAACTTAGCGTATTTTCTGTTAGGAAAATATTAGTTAGTGCTTACATTTGTAAGTAACTAAATGTAATGTGTGAGAAATTATATAATTGTAGGAGATAATATTGTATATGTTGTGAGTTATAACAACTCACGTATAGAGGGATTCTAAGGTTGTTAGGAGAGATATTATAGGAATGATTTGGGGGGATTGAGATAATACATATCTCCTAGTCTTTAGGAGATCATCAAACTATTTATATGTACTCCCGTTCATTAAATAAATTAAGTTTTATTGTGTCTTAATTTTTATCAAAGCTCTACCAAAAAATTGGTACCCGAGCGTTGTCTGGTTATCTACATAATGGAAGTCTAAATCGATTTGCAAGAGGCATTCATTGTTATTTGCCCCTATGAATGAATAATGTTGATTTTGTGAAGAGTTGATATTTTAGCAGAAATTAAGATTATTTAGAGAATTTTGTTGAGAGCATATTAGCACTTGTTAAGGTAGTTTCAGTGATACTAAGGAAGCTTTGTTAGGGAGTTCACCGTGTGTCTTATGGCCTTGCAGTCTGATCGCCCACGACCTGTTGCTCTATCTCTACCAAATATGAGCATTTATTTCCGACAGATCAGATCTGCCTCGCATTCATTCTTGGCATTCACGTGCTTTCATATCTGTCAGTGTTGTTCAACCTTGTTGCAGTTCTGTGCATGCATTTGTTCTGCCACGTTTCATGCAGTGATTGGTCCATTAGTCATTGCAGTTTTGCAGTCTTTGTCAAAGACGTGCATTTTCCATCGTGGATATTCCCTTCATGCATTGACCATAGTTACTGATTCACTTGGTTCATGCAAACCCACCAGGCTCAGATCTGTTCAATAAAGAAATACAGATTCTTTATATGGCATCCATGCCGTATGTGTTCATGACGAGGAGTGTCAATTCGTCTTTCATCATGTTCGTACCCAAACCTTCCTTTATCACCATGCTTCTGTGCTATCAAAGTCTGCCAAACTCACATTTCTCCTTCACGTGCATTTCTTGCACACGTTGAAATCTTCACTGACATACTGTCACATCTCCTTTTTTGTCAAGATTAATTAGTTTTTTTGTGTCTTTTCATTTGTTTGTCTTTTTGTTCAAATGTAAAGGTGTGTAAGTGTCAGTGCATTTAGGTTTTATTTATTTTTGCTTTTTCTAGTTTGTTTATATTTTTTTTTTAAGATGGACATAACATTAAGGTTTAAAATGTTATGGTTCATTTTAGTTTTTTTAGAAAGTAGACTGTCATTTAGTTTATTATTTAGGCTTATTTGTATTTAGTTTTGTGCTTATTAGAAAATTATATTTTTTTACATATAGTTGTCGATTTACAAGTTTTTAAGTTGTTTTTGTGGGGTGTTTGTAATATTTTTCGATAATATTTTTGTCTATAAGTTAATTGTTTTGACTAGTGTCAGCAGTCTAGTTGTCAATGTCTATAAAATATGTATTTTGTCAATTGTTAAAATGTCAATAACAGATGCATTATCGGGCGAAACCGACGTCATGCCATGCAGGGGGGCGGATGGGCGGGTTCATAAAAATACATGCATCTGAGCCTTAAAAGTCCAATTTGTTGAGTGAGTAGCATCCAAATGGAGGTCAGAGGCAACAAAGGAAGGAGGCCTTATAGCGACCTCTCATCAACCGCTAACCACGAGACCGCACATTGCATTAGTGGCATCAGTGTCTGCGCCAAATCGGCTAAAGCCGAGGGTAGCTTCCTTTAGCAATGGCAGTTGCCTATGTTGTTTGTGATCAAGTGACAGTGATCATCGACAAAGACAAGGACAACTTAGTCGTCAAATATTTTATTTTTCATATTATGTTGTGTGGTGTGGTAAAATAAATTCCCTATTATGTTAACATCTGTGAAAGACTCATATTGTAAAAGAAGCTCACTTTTTGAGGGCAAAAAAAGATTTCAAGGTAAACTCAACATGGATTGTTCTAGAGTTTGTGAATCTTAGTAATTCAAAATTCGGTTCAAGAAAGTGGTCCGGGACCCAAGGAATTCGACTTGAAAACTACACCTAATGGAGTTGTACCTAGTCTAAAGAAAAAATTTAGAGAGAAGCTTCTACGGAGTGTGATTCTTTCCCTATGTTAGCAATAAGGGGGGGAATGTTAGAAAAATATTAGTTAATGCTTACATTTTTGACTAAATGTAATATGTGTGAGAAATTATATAATTGTGGGAGATAATATTGTATGTGTGTTGTGAGTTATAACAAATTGTGTAAAAGGATTCTAAGGTTGTTAAGAGAGATATTCTAGGAATGATTTGGGGGGATCGAGATAATACATATCTCCTAATCTTTAGGAGATCATCAAACTATTTATATCTACTCCCTCTCATTCATTGAATAAATTGAGTGAGTTCTATTGTGTGTTAATTTTTATCAAAGCTCTACCAAAAATAATATTTTCTAGAATGAAGGGAGGATGTTAGATTTCGTGGCATAAAGTTATAATGGTCATGCTACTCTTCATGATAGGCTTAGTAATAAAGTCATTTTATGACTTTAGTTTGCCTTATCAAATAATATAAACATGACTTAATGTTCGCAAAAGTCATTTTAGTGTTACGGTTTGTGTCAACCAAGTATTAGGATTTATGTTGTTGCTTTCCTATGAAGTGATGGTTGCTCTTTAAATAATGCATCCAAAAAGTATTTCTCTCTTTCAAGTTTTCTCTTTTGTGCTTGCTTCATTTCTTTGTGTGTTCGGTTTTCATAATAGTAACAGCAAGCTTTTATTTAACATCTGCATTTAATTTCCATCAAGAAAATTTGTAGAGGAACTTACAGATCATGTGTTATTAGAATAGCAAGTTCCTTGTGGCTTGAAGAGTGTTTTGCTTCAAGTAGAAGCAGCAAGCTTTTATTTAAGATCTGCATTTAATTTCCAACAATTAAATTTGAAGAGGAAATTACAGTTTATGTAGTATTAGAGTATTCAGCTAACAAAATGTGATTGTGTGTAATGGAAAGATTGTAAGCCAATTGTCTGACAAGGTGTTGTAGACTTTTGTGGTTGCATAGAGCAGCCATGACTTAAGTCTCTGAGCAGAAGGCTTGAGGAGCTCCACGCTTGAAATATGCAAGTACAAGAGGAAAACAAAGAATTGAGAAAGATTGTGCAGCACTTGGAAATGGATAATCAAGAGTTGAAAAATACATGCACTTGCCATAGAGATTTTCTCATTGCCATCATGGAGGAATTGCGACAACAGTTGGTTCGAAAAAAGGGGTTATTGGCAGAACTCCAAGATGGTGGTGAAAGAATGAAAAGGAGAGAAGAGTCTACCCAACAAAGGTCTTGCCAAGAGTGGCCAAAGAATTCTCAATTCCAATGCAGTTAAGGAAGGACCACAACGTCCAGGCCTAGGAATTTGATGGTAGCAAAATGGAGGTTCAAGAGTTCTCTAGTACATCCCAAGTAAGGGTAGCTGCTATGGAGAACGGTACCAAGCAATCTCTACATCAAAATCAGCCCAAAGAAAGTCACTGCATTCCTGACATAATTTTTATAAAGCCTCAAGATGACTGTAGGGAGTCACTAAAGTGTGGACAGCAAACAAAACAAGAAGAGGGAAGCAAGTCTCCACCTCAAGAGACCAAGGAAGAATTTCCAAAAAGAGAGCAGCCTTCAAGCCGTGAAGGAGGAGAAGATAGTGTGCATCACTACTCCATCCACATGATGCAAATGCAAAGAAAAAATGGGAAGACTACACTCCTCCAACTTCACCACTTCGAAGTCCACAGCTAGGCAGAAATAAGCATCTAAGCAGCCCAAGAAGGTATGCACAAGATAAGTCTTCCATTATTTGTTTCCATTGTAGAAAGGCCATGTAGCCCAAGAATCTGGATATCTAAGTCCTTGCACCTTTTGTGGAAAAAGTAATCATTGAATGGCCATATGTCAGAAGAAACAATCCACCACTAAGGAGCCCAAGCTCTTTAGGAAAAGCCAGAAAGGAAGAATCCACTCTTCAAGCAAATAGGAATAGAAGATAACATGCCACTTGATATGAGCATGTGCAAGTCTAATGATATTTGTAGTCATTGCAAGGTTAGTCGGCATTCGGATGCAAAGTGTTGGAAACTTCATCCACATCTTATCCTAAAGAATGCCAAAAGCAAGCATGCGCAGCCACAAGCAAAGGGGAAAGAAGAGCCTACAAAAACACAAACATCAAGAATGGTAGAACAGTCCTCACTTGCAGCTCCATCACCAATGCAATGACCAAGTTGTGGTAAGGAAATGTCCTCTGATTCTTGGATTAAGTATTTGCATAATTTGCAAAGAAGCAGCTTGTAAGAAGTTGAGTTTCATTCACATGTATAAGCTGCACTCACATTGAGTAGCACTCCAAAAGTATCTTCAAAATTGTTTTATGTTTCTATTTGGTGGTAGGGCAAGTAGGGAACTAACTCCACTTATACAGGGGTATTCCACTCAGCAAGGGTGAGTATGGAGCAGCAAGTCCACTTGGGAAATACAAGGATGGGCCGCAAAAGACATCAAAAAGTTGTACCAATTTCAGTTGTTGTCTTTTTCATGATGATATGCAAATCATACATGGTTTCTCATCACTTGTTGTGGCACATGTACATAGCAAGGAAGGTGGAAGAGAAGTACTCTGAGAGAGAAAACACTCCAATAAAGAAGTTGGGAATGGACTTCTAGTAATGAGAAGTATTCAAATGCAAGCATCATAATAGTGTATACCATGAAAAAGCTTATCTAGGGGCAGCTATCAAGGGTAAAGCAAGGATGTTAGTAGCTCAGATAAGGACAGAATCACATCATCTTAGATTTGAAACCGGCAAATAGATTATACCCAAGGAGGAGTGGGAAAGGAGAACTTGTCTTTTCTACAATCAAGGGGTAGTAGAGACGAAATGGCACTTCATCATGGAGTGCTCAGCCTACAATGATATCCGTATTCAATACGAACATAACTTGAAAGTGGATAACTTAAATGAGTTATTCGAAGAAACAAGACTTAAGAAGATTGCAGGTTTTGTACTCAAGATTCACAACAGGAGATCTGATATTGAAAAGAGTCTGAAATCAGCTTAGAACCTTTGCTTTTGGTCCCATAGACTCTTCAGTCTCGTGGACGTCATTAAAATCTTCCATTTCATTTCACCAAGTTAGCTTGCACTTCTCCATTGTTACATCATGCATGTTCTTCATGATAAAGAGTTGATGTCATGTCCCCTTTTCGAACCCGTAGGCTAAGGAATAAAGTTAAGAAAATAAATTAACGATAATACTTTAAGTTGTCATAAATCACTTTTATTTTATAACATGAAAAGGACACTTATGTATTATTATTATTTATCAAGAGGGCCAAAAGAAATTATCATTAAGTGGATGAAAAGTGATATTTTATTAAAAGTATTTTTAAATACTTTTAGGGTGGAATTGGAAAAGAGAAATTGGGCTAAAAAGAGTCATTATTCATTATTCATTTTTGACAATCAAACCCTAATCTAGAACTTGAGTCATTGTGTTTAATCTTTCCATATGAGGACGAAAACCCTATGATATATTGTTGTGGAGGACGAAAACCCTCTAACCCATTTAGGTGATTCCATCCAAGAATCGTAATTGTGCTTGCAAATCAGGATTAAATTCTAGTTTCGGTGTGATTATGGATTACCATCATTTTTCAGCCCTTGTGAGGGTTTGAAATAATTTCAAGACTATTGTGTTGGGGTTTAGGTGGATGTTTGTTCTTAAAACCCTCAGTAGTTGATGTTCCATTGATTGCGCTGTCGTATCCCTGCATGACTATTTGGAGAGTGTTCACCCCATATCCATGCTTGGTGTCGATCAAAATTGAGGACTGTTGTACGCCCTCCTTGCTACCTTTGATGTTGGGCGTTCTCCTTGTTGCCTCCTTGTGCCCACCGTGGACATTCTAGCAAGCATCACACTCCAAAAAGCACTGTTGTACATCTACAAAAGCATATTTCAACTTGTCGTACCAGTTGGGGACTATTGCACCTTGTTTCCAAGTTGTTGGACATTGATTGGTATTTATTGTTGAATTTATTCATTTGTTGTGGGATTTTTGCAATAAAGGTTTGCTGCAATCAATTTTGAATTTATAATTAGCTCCTTGAATTCATATTACAGTTGAGTTGTTATCAGATTTGGAATTTTTTGCATGTTGTTTAAGATTTATTTCAGCCTGCTTAAATTCAGAAAATTACAAAAAAATTCAGAAAAGAGAAATATCATAAAAGGGATATTACAGTGGTATCAGAGCATTGATTCTGCCACCCTACAGAGGAAATTAATATTTTGATTTCATATGCAACCCAATCAAAGAGAAATCAAGAATTATCAAAGAGAAAAAAAAGTGCTCAGTCACCAGAGAAAGAAACAAAGGTCATGGGGGATAGCAAACAAAGAGCTCTTCCGACAAATGAAATGAGTTATTTGCAAGAAATAATCGATCGGGGTCAGAGATATTTGGAAAGACCAATCCAAATAACATTGAGAGAATCCATGGCAGGGTTGGTACAAGCTTTTCAAAATGTTAATCAGAATAACGCAAATCAAGGAAAGGAAACTCGTCAACTAATGAGCGAGCCTCAATCAATACCCCTTCCAACTCTTTCTAAATAAAATTTCTGCAAAAAAACACCCAAAAGAGGTAGAGCCCCAACATCACATAGGTAATGATTTTGCAGCGTTTCATGTAGAATATGAAGGACTTAGCCTTAGTACAGCAAGCATTGACTTTCCGAGAGTTTTGTGATCTAAGAATGAAGAATAGTATAGGGAGGGGAAAGAGAACTCAGCAAGAACAACCCCGGCAAGATCACCATTCCTACTTATGACGGATCAAATAAGTGCTCTGCCAGGTCCAGGTTATAGAAATTGGATACATACTTGTCTCTCAATCCTATGTATGAGGAAGAATCCATCAAATTCGTCACACTTCATTTGGAGCGAGTGACACAAGTGGTGGTACCATGATATGGTCACTCAAGGACACAGTTCTATCTCTACTTTGGAATAATTTAGCCAAAGATTGACAGAAAGGTTTGATAAGAAAGATCCAGAGGTCCATTTCAGGGAGTTGGCCCAAACTCAAACAGGAAGGATAGGTGGATAGCTACATTGTTGAATTCCAGAGGCTATCCATGATGGTATTGAATGTAACTGAAAGAAGACTTGTCTTATTTGTTGAAGGATTGGCTAAACCACTCAAGGGTTTGGTAAAAGTTTTTGACCCTTTGTCTCTTCAGGAAGCAATTAAAAGAGCACTGAACTTGGAATTATCAGCTCCAAAGGGTAAATTTCTCCATGTAGGACATCAAAGGACAACACCTTTGGGGCAGCCAAGGACAACACCTTATGGGCAATAAAAAGAAGCCATTCCAGCAAGGAGGGTTTCAACAAAAAGCGCTGCCAAAAGTGAGTATATAGATGGAAACAAGGAATGAGCTCAAAAGAAAAAAGCTATGCTTCACTTGCAAGGATCCATGGGAACCCGACGACAGATGTCTTGGGCGCAGACAAGTACACTAGATTGAGATTACATCCAATGGTGAATTGGAATCAGAGGAAGCTGAACTGAAAATTAGAACCCATAAACCAAAACATATAAAAAAGGCAAAGGTAGATACTTTAGAAGGCACGCTTGCCACATTATTTGGTGCTCCTAGATATCATCCTTTTAGAGTTCAAGGAGTTTTCCAAGGTCAAAACATCACAATGTCAATTAACAGTGGGGCAACCTACAATTTTATCGATGAAGGATTGGTAATCATGATGGATTTGAAAACAAAGAATTTCAAGGGCTTCAATGTGACTGTAGTTGATGGCTTCACCCTTCCACGTACCAAGAGAATTCAACAATTTATCTTAATTTGGGGAGACATAAAGTGATGAATTCTATGTTGTAGGCATAGGAGAGACAGATGTGATACTTGGCATACAATGGTTACATTCTTTGAGAGAATTCACTCAAAATTATCAGAGTATGGAGTTGAAGTTTAAATCAAATGGGATAGAGGTTGTGCTTCAAGGCATCACCAATGGAGCTCTTAAAGTGGTCATGGCTAAGAGGATGGAGAGAGCTTTTTGTAGAGGGCAAGTAGCTTGGGCAGCCCATTGTTTGGTTAATACTACAGCTTCATCGATAGATAAGAAATCCTCCCACGAGTACATTCAGTCTATTTTAGACAAGCATGGCACAGTGTTCAATGGTATACCTCCAAGATTGCCACTAGATAGAGGATTTCAGCACATAATTGAGTTGGAACCAGGTTTTAAACCTGTAATCATTACTCCTTATCGCCATCCAAGAGCATTCAAAGAGGAAATTGAGAAGGCAATCAAATAATTATTGGAGATGGGACATATTCGGCCTAGTTCTAGTCCCTTTACTTCTTTTGTTGTCCTAGTGAAGAAGGATGGTACCACGAGGATATGTATTGATTATCGGGCTTTAAACAAGAAGACAATCAAAAATAGGTATCCAATACCCAAGATCAATGAGTTGATTGATGAATTGCATGGAGTTGTATATTTTTTTAAAATTGATTTTAAAATCCAGCTATCATCAAATTTGGGTAAGAGATAAAGATGTCCAAAAAGCAACCTTTCGGTGTCACTTTGGGCATTTTGAATTTTTTGTTATGCTTTTTGGTTTGACAAATGCTCCAACTATTTTCCAATCATGCATGAACCACATTTTCAGTAAGCACTTGAGGAAGTTTGTTTTGATATTTTGACGTATAGTAAGACATGCAAAGAGCCCCTGAGACACCTGAATACAGTGCTGAAAATTTTGAAGCAGTAGTCTCTTTTCGCTAAGGAGTCTAAGTCTGAGTTTGGCATGACTGAAGTTTTGTACATTGGCCATGTTATCAATGCCCAAGGAGTCTAGGTGCACCAACAAAAGATCCAAGCCGTATTGGATTGGCCTCCTACCACAATGTCACAGCTGAGGGGATTCTTCAGTCTTTGAAGTTCTTACAGGTGGTTCGTTAAAAGATTTTCACAATTGATTGTTCCATTGACTAATTTAACAAAGAAGGGAGCATTCAACTGGTCCAAATCAGCTCAAACAACGGTTGACAAACTCAAAAAGGTAATGAGTTCATGTTGAGTATTAGTTGTTTCAAATTTTTCTATTCCATTTGTGTTAGTGTGATGCATCGGAAGAAGGGATTGGGGCAATTTTGATGCAAAAGGGACATCTCATAGCCCTTGAGAGTCAGAAACTCAAAGATACAAAACGTGGATTCTCCATATATGACAAAGAGATGTTGGCCATCATGCATGCATTAGCGAAATTCAAGCAGTATTTGGTTTGTGGCAGATTTGTGGTCAAGACAAATCACAACAGTTTGAAGTTTTTTCTCAACTAGAGGGACTTGAATGATAGGCAGCAAAAATGGGTGAGTAAACGTCAAGCCTATAACTTTGACATAAAGTATGTTATAGGAAAAAGCAATGTTGTAGTTGATACTTCGTCTAGAGAACCATTTCTATGCTCCGTGTCTGAAATCTCTATTGACTGGAAGGTTATTGTAATAGCAGAGTATGCAAAGAATGTTTTCACTAATGATATCCTTGAAGGCAAAGTAAAAGATGACAGGTATAAAGTGATTGATGATCGCATCCTTTACAAAGATAAAATGTATCTTGTTCCTGAATTAAAAGTGAAGAATAAAGTCTTGAGAGTTGTACATGATACACCTTTCGCTGGTCACCCAAAGTATTTCAAGACTTATAAGCAAATAATGGATAGATTTTTCTGAAGAAGACTCAAGGGAGAGGTCCTCCAATACATTAGAGAGTGTATTACTTGCCAGCAGAACAATGCAGAATAGGTATCTCCATCAAGTTTGTTGCAGCCCTTACCAATTCCAAATCAAAAATGGAAGAGCATTTCTATGGATTTTATCACAGATCTTATAAAAATTCAGGGTAAGAGTTGTATATATGTGGTAGTGGATAGACTTACTAAATATGCTCACTTCTTTGTTATTCCAACTAAGTTTAAGACACAAGTTGTTGATTTGTTTTTCAGATAAGTATTTAAGCTTCATGGATTGCCTAAGAACACAGTAAGTGACAGAGATAGCGGGTTCCTTAATTTATTTTGACAGGAACTCTTTTATTTGACAAGAATCGAGTTGACTCCTAGTACCAATTACCACCCTCAAACACATGGGCAAACAGAGATTGTTAATAAGTGGATTAAGGGATATTTGAGGAGCTATTTAGCAGGACAGGAAACAACTTGAATCAAATGGCTCTATATGGGGGAGCATTGCTACAACACCTCACATCATATGTCCATTGGTATGACTCATTTCAAGGCTTTGTATGGTTATGATGCTCTTTCTTTTATAGATTTGATTATTGTAGACTGTAGAGTGTCAAGGGCAAGAGACTTGGTTGCACAAAGTCAAGAAATATTGGAGTCACTCAAAGAAAACCTCTAACGAACACAAAATCAACAGAAGTTTTATGTAGACCAGCACCGTATGGAGAGAACTTTTAAAGTTGGAGACATGGTTTTCTTAAGGTTTCAGCTCTATAGACAATCTTCTCTCAAGAAAAATGAAGCCGAAAAGCTCAAGCCTCACCTCTATGGCCCTTAAAGGATTAAGCTGAGAATTGGAGAGGTTGCTTATGAGCTTCCATTTCAAAATTAAAACAAAATTCATAATGTATTTCATGTTTTGTGCCTCAAAAAGGCACTAGGTCAGCACATCATTCCTTCAACTGAGTTATCACCTTTAGATGATGAAGGTAAATTGATCTGAGTTCCAGAAGCTATTATTGATATCAAAGAAAAGAAATTGAGGAACAAGAGCATAACAGAGTATTTGATGCGTTGGAAAGATCTTCCAACAGAAGATGCTACATGAGACGTTGTAGAGATCCTTGAGCATCATCATCTACAATTGCTTGATGGCAAGCAATTCTAGGAAGGGTGAACTGTCATGTCCCCCTTTTCGAAATTAAGCCAGCCAGAAGACCCGTAGCCTATTCCTTATTTCCCGGGCTAAGGGATAAAATTAGAGAAATAAATTAATGATAATACTTTAAGTTGTCCTAGTCACTTTTATATCATAACATGAAAAGTACACTTATGTATTATTATTATTTATCAAGAGGGCAAAAAGTAATTATCATTAAGTGGATGAAAAGTGATATTTTATTAAAAGTTATTTTAAATACTTTTAGGGTGGAATTGAAAAAGAGAAATTATAAAAAGAGAAGTTGGGCTAAAAAAAGCCATTATTTATCATTCATCTTTGACAATCAAACCCTAATCTAAAGCTTGAACCATTGTGTTCAAAATTTTCATATGAGGACGAAAACCCTCTGATATATTGGTGTGAAGGACAAAAACCTTCTAACCCATTGAGGTGATTCCATCCAGAAATTGTAATTGTGCTTGCAAATCAAGAATAAATTTCAATTTTAGTGTGACTGAGGATTACCATCATTTTCGGGCCTTTGTGAGGGTTTGAAATAATTTCAAGACTAATGCGTTGGGGTTTAGGTGGATGTTTGTTGTTCTTGAAACCCTCATTAGATGATGTTCCCTTGATTGGGTTTTCATACACCTGCATGGCTATTTGGAGGGTGATCTCCCCATATCTCTGCTTGGCATCGATCTGAATTGAGGACTGCTATATGCCCTCCTTGCTGCCTTTGTTGTTGGGCATTCTCTTTGCTGCCTCCTTGTGCCCACCATGGACATTCCAGCCAACATCACACTCCAACAGGGACTGCCATACATCTACAACAGTATATTCCAGCCTGTCATACTAGTTGGGGACTGTTGCACCTTGTTTCTGGACATCGATTGGTATTTATTGTTGAGTTTAATCATTTGTTGTAGGATTTTTGCAGTGTTTGTTGTAATCAGTTTTGAATTTATACTCAGCTCCTTGAATAAATATTACAGTTAGATTGTTATCAGATTTGGAGTTTCAATTTGCATGTTGTTATTTAGGATTTATTTCAGCGTGCTTAAATTCAGAAAATTACAAAAAAAATCAGAATAGGGAAAAATCATAAAAGTAATATTACAATTGAAACATGTTTTTCTCTCACAAGTTTTAGCAAGTTGTGGGCATCACAATGATTCCAGCATATGGGCATATGAGCTTAATGTCAGTATCACATAGTTATTGTAGCATGCATTTTAGCATACCAATGATTGAAACATAGATGTGTAGGTCTGATTTCACCATCACAAAGTAGTTGTAGCATGCACATGAGCATGACAATGATGTAGAAGACTGTTTTCCACATAAATGCAGCATGTCTATGTAAATGGATGATATTGGTGTGACATGAAAATATGTTGTATCAATATGTTCCACTATGGCAATGGGTGGTAGTAGGGAGAATAAGTCAAATTTGCACAGAGCAGCCATTGTAGCATATTAATTAATATCACAAGGAGGCTGTAGCATGTATGTAAGATCATATTGATTTCAGCTATAATAAATGTAGTTGTGACAACTCACTCTTAGCTTACCCTCAATGGGGAAGGCGAGAAGCAAAAGGAAAAAGAGCAGCTCGTCACTCTTTCCATTGCAAGGGAGGAAGATGCAAGCATAGCCCCATCCTCATGGAAAAGCCATGAATGCAAGCAAGGTATAAAATTCATTTAAAAAAAACTTCAAGAGGTCAATGCGACTTCAAAATCAGACTTATTTTTTTAAAGGAAACAGAATGGAACAACAGACTCCAAAGAGAGAAATCAAATTCAATCTCCATGAGGAAGAGGATAGGCCACCACTATTTACTTGAGGAGGAAGGGGCAACTTCGGCATCATATTGGTGCGAGAACATGTTTTAAGCTTGATTTGCTTTCTTTCATGAGGATGTAATAAATCCTTACAAGATTTTATGTTAGAAGAGGAAGTGGAGCATTACTACCTTCCTTTGAAGACTTTTCTTTGGGATAAACAAGGGCAGTGAGAAGGGGGCATTTTAATACAAAAGATCAAGAAACCACAAGAAGGCCACCAAGAATCCTGGCAGGATGGGATCAAGGCCGAGCACCATCACACATAAAGGCTTACCAAGGAGAAAGAGGGAGAGATACTTCCACATCTCATGTGACGCTAAGCTTTTGTGGGACCAAAAGCTTCTAAGAAAGGGATGTATGATTCATATGCGATTAAAAAAACACACTCATAAAGTCCATCAAGAAGGCATTTTTCTAACTCAAATAGGGAAATTGTCAGTACATGGACAAGACTGCTAGGGGCAGTTCTGCTCTGAAAACTAGTGGTTGCATAATTGTCGGCGACAATCTTGTACAAATCAGCAGTAGCTTAATTGTCACCGACGATCGTGCAATTGTCACTAAAGGTTATCCATTGCAGACAGGAGGTCCTGCCCGAATGCAACACATTGTCTCTTCAACTTCTTGACGATTGGGGGTCCTTTGGTGTGCTAAGCAACACCTCCAGCACTTGTATACATAAGAGACAATGGGCATGGGATAAGCAGGAGTGTAGGAATAAGTGGGATGGATAAGTTTAGCAACAGAAAACTAAAAGAAATAATCAGCAGGATAATGTTGGTTTTTATACTCCATTGAGCTCTTTGTATGATGCCAACAAGCAGCAAAAGGAAGAAGAAGAGCTAACAGAGATTAAAATTTTTTGGAGGTTAGGATTTTATGTTTTTTTGCACACATGTACCAAACTGTGATAAATAAACACACCTATGCAAATTTTCGGTATCTTACACAAGCGCCTAAATAGAGCAACACCATTCAAGTTTTTATATATTTGTTGTTTCCGCAGTGCATCATAATCAAATGTGACGTTATTTGGGAATATTTAAGTTGATGACATTTTAAGCTATAGACCTAATCAAGAACAGGTATGTGAAACTTACTCGACTGCGGTATGCAAATTCAAGCTGCTCTGCAAAATCTTCTCTCAGAGGCAACCATTCTGATTTAGGACCTCCTTTGCGAGCAAACCAGTGACCACGCAGGACACGTCTATTTTCCCCACGCCAATAAACAGGAAAGCAATGCCTCTTGGATATATCAACCTGTCTCAGACATAATCCCCACATGGGTAGAGTCCATCAGTATTAATGAGGGATTGTCAGCTCTGTGCAAAAGAACATGCAAGGAAGTATCTTTATGCATACATGAACATCTTAGAAACATTCCTTGACAAAACGAATGCAATGCAAAATAAGACCACATTCACCCGTCTAAGTCTGTAAGACAATTTTTTGAACAAAAATACACACATACGAAATCAAAGAAAATATCCAGTGTGTGGAAATATTAAATGCTTGGGTGTTTAATTATTTATATGTTGTAAAACCATTAAACATTTTAGCAATATATTAAAAAGGACCTGATTGCATGTATTGAATTTAAATTTAACTTCTAAGGATTTCCTACCTCTTGTTGTAAATGGAGTTATCTATATAAGAAGCTCCGATCTTTAATTTTAATCACTCATCATAATGATGGGCCACAAAGAGTGGCCTGAAAAGTCGGCTTATAAAAAAAATTCTATGTAATTTTCCTCTAATCTTGTTATCTCAACTATTATGGATTGCGGATATTTGAATTCCTCAAAAAACTATTATTGAGCAAATATTTAATATCATATACACCAAACAATACAAGTTTCTAAGACAATGTTATAATAGCTCCCAAACCACCGTCAAGATCTAATTTTGGACTCCTATCATCTAAAGTATCAATAAGGAAATCAATAACCTCCCAAGCCATGATAAATACGTTGGCTCTATAAAAGGAATAGGCAAAAGGCTAGTAATTGATGACACTTCTACGGAAATCCTTACCTCCCAAGCCATGATAAATACTTTGGTTTTGGGAGCAAAAGATGAAACCTTGAAAATTCATCTTTCATAGACCAAGAAGGCCTTAAGATTTGATTAACCCAAGAGTTTCATACACACACTGAAGAGAATACCTTCAAAACATCTATCTCTCAACCAGAAGAGCAATGTGACAGTCAAATTCAGGTTGGGAGTTTGAACCACTCAGCTGAGGAACAGACATCAAAATAAAAAACTAGGCGAGCAGGCCCACACCCATAGATTGGTAAGAACTTAGATGAGAAGAATGCTTGATAAAATCTCTTGGAAAAAGGAAAATCCTGCAATCCTTGAGAATTTTGCAACCACCTTGCAGAACTAGCCCCAAAAGTGAAATAGAGCCTGGAAGCTTAAGATGCATCTTAAACAATACTATCATACGATCACAACAAGAGTGTGATCCTTCAAGGTTTCAAGTTCTGAAGTTTAGTAATTGTGAACCTGAAGGCATGAGATAAATGAAATACTGATGGCAATGAGTGTGGAAAACTACGTTTTTGTTATGACAGTGGTCCACAGCACTAAGATACTCTCAAAACAACATACAAGATATTCAATATCTTGATTTCTTATATATCCACTTCATCTTCAATTACCATGTATATTAAAAAGACTCGTGCTAAATACTACTGTTTTTCAACAGACTTAGTCGCCTTGCTACTAGCATTGAAAAAATATGAAGAACTGAGAGGCATGGTTCACTTCATCCAGGATTTGACTCAATATATGAGAAGCATTCTCTATAAGTGATCCAATAATAGGTAAGAACTCATCTCGTCATATCCTCCTTGCAGTCTTAAGAATACTCTTTCTGTAAGCAACCTCATGATCAGTTCAGAGTCCAGACACAGTTCATCATCCACCAATGGAACAACCATGGACAGTGACATAGCACTTCAAGTAATGTAATTAGTTGCTTGTTCCAATCCTTAGATGTTAGGAGAGGAGAATGATAGCCTGTTGTTGATACTTCAACACATGCCTCGAGTTTTGTGATGGAGCATTGTCTGATGGATCAAAGGTTCTCTACATCAATATCTGCAGTGGCCAATGGATGCCTGAAACCCCATAAAACAAGATTGAATGGAAGAATAATGTGATCAATCTCATGGGTTTATGAGAACCGTGCGATAACTTTTATCTAAAAGTTGCTACCTCTTTGAGAAACAAAGTTAAGGACCATTACTCAAGATAGAAGTACAAATACGGTATCCATGACAAGAAAACTAAATCCCCCCTAAATTGCATAATAAAGCATAATCACAAGAATTGGCTCAGAATAAATAAGACTCAGCTCAGACTCGCATGTCCAGCAACGTAAGTGATGCAGGCAAGCCAAGCCAGTTTGTTGAGCACGACTTGAGGCAGACTTTTCATGATCCAACAACGTTATTGGGTATGTAAACCCAAAACTAAAAAAAGCACACTTAATTTTGCTTCTGTTTTGGTCCGAATCGGGCCAGTCAAATAAAGAGAAAAGCAATGACATCCAAAATAAAGACCTCTCAGCACTGAGAACTCCTCAATAGAAGCAGCAATAGCTTTCAACCCATAACACTGAAAAAGTCAAGGAAAAGAAACCGTCATGCTGAAATCTGTTATTTGAATCCAGGTATAACAGAGTTGGCAGGTATTATGTACAAGTTCAGCACATGCCAAACTGTCCTAGCATGCCCAAAAAGAACTGAACCCATCCCAACAAGACCCTTTAGCTTCCATGACGTGGCAGAAGAAGTAGTGACACCTCACCCAAACAGTTCATTCTCTCTTTGCATGGAGTGTCAAAGGAACTGTAGCAGGTACAAACCACAAAAATCATCCCAT
This sequence comes from Torreya grandis, assembly GCA_037957365.1. Lineage (NCBI taxonomy): Eukaryota > Viridiplantae > Streptophyta > Pinopsida > Cupressales > Taxaceae > Torreya > Torreya grandis. The sequence goes on from JARHVA010000844.1 coordinate 3,948,042, forward strand.
CAACTCCATGAAGCATGCAATCCTTTTTGGTTGAAAGATTTTACAGTGATCCAAAATTTATTGAAATGCATCCTACATGAAACAGTTGAGAAAGTCAACACTAAGTTCAAAACAGTTATGAGCAATATAACACTATAGAAATGTTCCTTCAGTCAGCGGATTACAATGCAACAAGAAGACCCATGTCAGTCATACACCCAAAGCTTTGCCCTTCTAGGAGAGAGTAAACTACGCATAACAGTTCAGATTCAAGAATACTGAGATAATAAGCAATGTTCCATACCTCATAGAGCCCTCCTTTCACAGGTACTCCTACTAGTTCTTCGGGATCACCATAGATTTCTCCTGAACTATGTGCTGAATCTAAGGCACATTCTAACTTCTGTCCTGATGTACTGCTCAAATTTGGTTCAGTGATGTGTGAAGTAGTTGATTCTCTCCCGCTTCCACCTGGACCCTCACTACATTCTGCATACTCTTTCCACCAGGCAGAGAGACATTCCTCCTCTCTCTGCAAGTTTCAAGCAAAAAACAGATCAGAATGAATAAAAAAATTAACTCTAGATTAAAGTATCAATAGCACAAAACTTCATATGCAAAATATGGTATGCCAATCGTTAGTATTTAAAACACATCTTAATAGCAAACAAATCTAGTTTTCTTTGTTCTGCTTTTAGAAACTATTAATGACCATGGAATCCAAGCAAATATACTATGTTTGGTTGTGATGTAAACCTAACATATATTAGTAAAATAATAAAGCACGTGACTCAAGAGCACACACATGTTGATGTATTTAACAAACATAGCAAGCATGTATCATATAGAATGATCAGTTTATCAATTATTGTTTAATATATATTCATTTATGGATTTACATAAGGTTGTTGTCTTACAGATGGTATCAATCAGTCAGCAAGTGGAAAGTTGTCTGCAATTTATCTTGTAAATATTTCCATTGTGTCTTAATTAATTATTTGGGATGCTTCGTATGTATGTTTTTATGTCTTGGTTATCCTATAAATAAATCAGTATTCCACTACCACTCCAATCCACTTACATTATTATTTCTTCATTTCAATACTCATTCTCCTCGTTACTACATTTTGATCTGTTGCTATATGTATATCCGTATTATGGTGTACACAGTTTCTGTCCACTACCATTTCATTTGCATTAGCTTCATTGCCTCCCCATGTCTTCATCCATTTCAGATTTGTTTGCACCTCTGTTGTCCTGCACACCATTTGTCATTCTGTTTTTTAATAAACCATCTGCACTTCTCCATACACCAATGTTTGCATCCCAACCACTTGCATTTGTTTTCATTTACAATAACAGTAGCTGCATCTTTTTCCTGCTATAATAAAGTCCTGTTTGTCTCTCTCTGCAGATTCACCTCATACCAGTATTTCAGTTTGTTTGTTTTTTCCCCCTCCGTGTTTTCTTTTTTTAATTTGACGAGTTATTCCTGTACATGTTACTTCCCGTTCAGAAAGGATTATCATATTTGTTTTGTTGTTAATTCACATACATCTTTTTTTTGACTGATCACATTTTTCTGTTTCTTCATGTAGCTGCATCGTTCATTTGATTTTTATTCATATATCCCATCAGCTTCTTCATAGTCTTCAACCAGCGCCTTCCTTCACCACCTTATTTGCCTTCTCAACAAGTTGTACCATCGAGTTTTTAATAAATTTATGAAAGGTGTTTTTCCTATGATAATAGAAAATTTAAAAAGGCTACTTTATACATGTATTAATATTCTATTGCATAACAATATAAATTATAGGTGAAATTCATGGAGCAACGAGAAAACAAAAAAGTAGCTACCCGAAAAGTTTTACTAGTATCCTGGCATTACTAAAGGGACTCTTCATACGACTGCGATCCATATATTATACTGAAAAGAGAAATAGTACAGACTATTCACAAAAAAATAGGCGGTATGAGAGCATGCCACATCACAGCCACACTAGGCACAAAAGATGCCTAGGAACAAAACAGACCAAAGCTGTCTATAACAAGAAGAAGAGAATTACATCAAGAAACTAAGCAGCCATTGCAAAAGGGCCAGAGGTAAGGGGATCCTTATCATCAGGATTTCCCCAGCCAACATTAGGTAGGTCTTCCCCATAGGAGTGGGCTCCCAACTGTCATTGGCATTGTTCAGCTCTCCTTCCACAATGTCAAGCTCTGCCCAACTAGGTGAAATGGCCAAGGCCTTATGAGTGAACTTGTTGGCACAAGGCGGCAGAGCCCATCCATCCTGGGGTGTGACAAGTAATTCATCTTAAAAGAATGTCAGATTCATGATACGACCCTTGAGCTCAGGACCTAGAGCCTTCAAATTAACAAAATATTATGGAAAAGGTTCTATTCGACCAGAAGCATAGATCCATAAAGTCGAGAAGGTCCTTCAACAAAAATATCAAAATTTAAGACCATTGGTTCATTTGCATCTCAATTCTTAGAAGGTGCTGCATGTCAACGATACAGATTTTAGTTGGTAAAAACAAATCAGGTCAACTAGCAGCAATTTTCATTAAATTTTCAAATTTATTTTCAAAATATCTAGAACAATTTACCATTCTCCTCAGAGGAACTGTATTTGAAGGAAAATTTGGAAGAATCATGGGCACCTTATCAACCCTTTGAGGCAGATGACGAAACCATCATTCAATGCAAACAGCAGTTTCAAAACAACCAGTCTGCATTAAATGGCAGTTTCATAACTGCCAGTCTACAATAACCAGCAGTTTTGCCCACGGAGGCAGAACAGGTCAAGTAAGCGCCCAATATCAGAAAACGTGACATATGGGTTGTTTTCCAAGAATAAAGGAATTGGAAGAATCATTGCAGATTGTCAGGACAGTCAGGTGAGATTCGGATCAGTTTGCAAGAGTTAGGAATAGTTAGATCCCATAGACGGGGAAAAAGAAGACATTTTGGATCACAACTGAGAGGGGAGAGTAACAAGTCCATGGAGAGACTGAACTTATTGTACATCTTCTTCATGTGTATTTCATTTAGCTAGACAAGTGTGAGTGTCAAATCTCTATAACACTATCTTTGGAAATCAATAAAGAATGTGTGTTTCGTTTCCAAATCTGAGTTATTGTGTTTGAAGCGTGTCAATATGAAAGTGAGTGAGTCTAGGCTAGGGAGTGAGGAAGGCATTAATTTGGCCCCCTCATTCCCATCTACATCAATTGGTATCAGAGCAAGGTTGTGTCTTGCTTAGTGTGTGTGTGAGGCTCTAGTTGAATCAATTGCAGGTTGTGTAAGAGCCTTGCATTGTTATTGTTGAGAGTTGTGAGGAGTAGAAATGGCACATAAAGGAGCACCACGTGGAAGGGGAGGATAAGCTCCAAGGGTTTCAGACTTGGTAGAGATGTTAAGAGGAATCTAAACTAGATTGGAAGCTATGGAGACTGCACCACATAAAGGAACTATTGTAGCAGATTTGAGTGATGATGAAAGAGGAGCCCAAAAGGTTGAGATTGAAGCTCTGGTTGATGAACCAGAGGAAATATTGTTTAAGGCCATTGCCAAGATGGAAGGCAAGCCTAAGTTGGACACCCCTAGCTACTCAGGCAGTTTGTGCCCTAAGGATCTCATTGATTGGATCACAAAGTTGAAAATATATTTTGACTATATGAAAATGGAGACTCTCAAGAAGCTGAAGTTTTCTTGCACTAAGTCGAAGGGACATGCATCCTTGTAGTCAGATCATGTGCAGTTGGAAAGGGTTAGAAGAGACAAAGACAAAATCAAGACTTGGGATAGAATAGTTGCCAAGTTGAAAGGTATGTTTTAACCTTTTGATTATCAGCTAAGTTTATTTAATAAATTGCAAAATTTGAAGAAAAGAGAGATCAATGTAAAGGATACACAAAGGAGTATTATAAGCTCACCATTCAAGCTCGTCATGTTAAAAACAATGAAGAGAAGATCTCAAGGTATGTGACTGGTCTTCATATTTCCATACAACATGAGTTTGGAATGTTCAAGCTTAGGTCGATAGAAGAATCGAAGAATCCTATCAATGTGCCTTGAAGGCAAAAGAGAAGTTGTTAAGGAGAGAACAAAATACTGCAAGAGGTAGAGGAAGAGGTCAAGCAAACACTAGAAGAGGATAGCATACTTATGAACAAGAAGCTTGCACTTATCAAAATCAAAATCATGCCCCAAGAGGAAGAGGATGTCCTTCAAGAGGAAGAGAGAGAGGATTCATGGGTATGTGCTTGGACTATGGAGATGTAGGGCATAGAACCTTTGAATACCCAAAAGCATTACAAAACAGCAGTAGAAGGACTAAAGTTAGCAATCAGATTGCACAAATAGATGAGGGAAGTGTTGCATCCACAAATCTCATGGAGGACCCAGAACATGGAGAAGCTCTCATGATGAAGAGATTGTTGATAAAACCAGCCAAGGAGAATGAACATGTACAAAGAACGAATCTTTTCCAAACCATTTACAAATCTTGAGGTATGCGTTGTAAGGTTATTGTTGATAATGGCAGCACATATAACTTGGTATCTTATGGGATGGTAGAGAAGCTTGGGCTGAAAAGAATAGTATGCCCCAATCCTTATAAAGTGTTTTGGTTACAAAAAGGACATCAAATTTTAGAAAATAAACAATGTATGATTGTTTTTCAGATTGGATCATATAAGGATGGAGTTTTGTATGACATTATGCCCATTGATGTATGCCATGTGTTGTTGGGTAGACCATGGAAATTTAATAGAAAGGTCGTCCATGAAAGTAGAGTTAATACCTTCACACTTGTGAAAGAATGATGTATATTTTGAAAGGTTGTGCCCATTGAAGGACAATGGAGAAGAAGTGGACAGCAGTTTTAAGGTTTTCTTAGATTTTGGAAAACAGTTTTTGAAGGAGAAAAAGAAAGAGTACAAATGTTTTGCTTTCATTCCCAAACCCAAGCAAGTTGGAATAGCGGATAAGGTGAGTGAAATTTCACATGTAGTGCTGAATTTGTTGAATGAATATGCTGAGATTGTTACAAAGGATTTATCGGATGGATTGTCACCTATGAGGAGCATTAGCGATCACATTGATTTGGTTCTTGGATTTAGTTAGCCAAACAAGGCAGCATATAGGTTGACACCTATGGAGAATGAAGAAGTGAAGAGAGAAGGACAAGAGCTGCTAGAGAAAGGTTTGATAAGAGAAAGCTTGAGCCCATGTGCAGTTCCAGTAGTCTTGTATAAAGCTTGAGAGTAGCTTTGGACCTTGGTTGTATAAAGCTTTCTAGTACCAATCTTATTGAGAGACCGCACATCTATCTAGAGGTTAAACCAGAGTTCAACACAATGGAATAAGTTGTGAATAAAACTTAAGGTGTGAAGTAACTATAGTGTTTCTAATCCTAATCTAGTATCGCTATGGTGAAGTTCATGCTTTTGCCCATAGTTCGCATACTCGTACTCGGAGAGTACTCGCCCAGCTCCCTAAAAGTTTACTCGACGATTATTCGACGATTCGCCATTATTCGACAAAAAAAAAATACTCAAATTTATTAAAAAAACTTAAATTTTATAGAAATACCAGAAATTTGCAAAGGTTGTTGAAGTATGAACAAATCCATATTATCCATATTATAGAGATTACATATGCCAGAAACCAGAAACTATCCATATGTAATTTGCAAAGGAAACTTTATGCCATTATAGAAAATTAGAAATTACAAAATTGCATGATCAAGATCCATGCAAACACAATTATAAAACTATGAGTATGAATTGTCAGTGTCAAGTGGCAACAACAAACTGATACATATACAAGAATCTACAGTTTTCTCTTCCCTACTCTAGTGAAAACTAAGGGACACTGAGTGAGTCTAGTCCTCCAACTCAGCTGCCCCTCCTCCCTCTGGCTAGAATGTTGCGTCTGTGGCTCCATCTCTACCTCATCTTCGACATCTACAGGGATATCATCCAATCCAATATCTCCTCCTACTGCAGCTGCACCCTCCATAGCTTGCCTCTCAAAATCAACAATCTCGTCCTCAATGAACATGGGGGCCTCCTCATCCTGTGCAGTCCAATCACCATAGGGATCGATCTCATCTAAATCAATAGGATCCTGTGATGTGTTCTCGACCTTTCTTGTGCAAAGCCAGAGATTGTATTGCACAAAAACCAAGAAATTGAGACGTTGATGACTCAACTTGTTGCACTTCTTCGTGTGAATGGTGTCAAACAAACTCCAATTGCGCTCACATCCAGAAGCACTACAAGGTTGAGATAAAATGCAGAGGGCTAGCCTTTGAAGATTTGGGGTATTTCCACCCCAATCTTCTCACCATGACCATGTACACAAGATATTCAAAAGTTTGTCAGTAATTAATCATTGTAAATTTGTAACTTGTAAGGTACAAGTAAATACTTCATTTTATATTACCTGGTACTTGTGTGGTTCTCCCTCGGATAGCTAGTGCCGAAGAAAAGAGCCTCCCCCTAGCCTACTTGTAGTTCTACAACTCTGAAATAATGAGATCTCTTGTCTCAATGTCAGATGTCATACTCTCAATGCATGTTGAGAGGCCCTCCATAACTTCCCCATTAGCATCTATGAAGTCATCAGAGTAGAAAATTTTGGGGTTAAGATAGTACCCCGCTGCATGGATGGGTTGATGGACTTGATTGTTCCACCTCCGATCAATCAACTCCCAAATGGGATCAAATCTGACACTATCCCCCCTATAATAGTTTTGGATGCCCTCTTTGGCCCTATCCATGGCCTCATAAATGTAACCCATTGGGTTTTGCTCTCCATCCACCAAGCGCAAAACCCTCACCAAAGGCTCCGACACCTATAAAGTTACAAAAAAATTAAAATTAAAAAATTACAATTAAATTAAATACTTTAAAAATTGAAAATAAAGGAATTGATTTGAAATTGAAATTTGAAGTTACTTTGATGATCTTTGTAGCTCTCTCCACAAAGTCCTCATTAAAAATTGCCTTTGAGACTTTGATTTCGTCAGCGTTCTTTAAATATGTTGAGTCCACCCATGCTTGGCACACAAACATTTGCTTCAAAACTATCAATAAACTGCAAATACTTTGCAACGTAAGGAAGTTAGTTGAAACCCTTGTGACCCTGCTCGCACAAGCTCTTTCCCCTTGGTGTGTTCTCTCATCACGCTGAGAACCCAAGGGTGATTATAAATATATTTTGTGATGTCTCTGGCCTCCTCTACAACCGGTCTCACCCAACCAATTTTGCCTATCTTCCAAGAGAACGTCAAGACAATTGGCCGCGCAAGATGTCTGAAAGAGTGATGGACGTCTATCCTTGAGAAGTCTCCCAGCCGCCACATATGTTGTTGCATTGTCAATGATAACTTGAACAACATTCTCGATGCCCACCTCTAAAACAACCTCCTCGAGCATCAAGCTCAAAGTTTCTGCATTTTTTATCTTACTATATACATCAATGGATTTCAAAAAAAACATCTCACCAGTTGAAGCCTCCAAAAAATTGATGAGGGTGCGGTTCTTTCCATCAGTCCATCCATCGGAAAGAATGGTGCATCCGAACTTTCGCCACAACCTCTTGTGATCTTCCACAATTACTTTCGCATCTTTAACTGCATTCTTGAGCAATTTTCCACTCAAGTCTATTGGAGAGGGTGTCTTGTACCATTTCCCTGCAACTGTCAATGTTGTCACCAAATATTTTTAATACAGACTCTTTGCCACATTGAAAGAAAGGTTGTTGAAGTACCAAAAATTTGCACATGCCTTATCTGCTTTCGCGTGCACCTCTTTGTTCCAACCTGTACGTTGCAGCAAAGGTTATGCCCCAAGTATGTTTCTAGGCAGAAAAAAATTGTGTACCTAACTCAAACTTGATAAGGTGGATGTGTCTCGCTTGCATGGACCACGACTAAAGCCCACAATTTCTTTCATAGTTGCCTCAATTGCCTCTACTGATGTGGGACCAATGGCTGCTGTTAATGCTGCCTTGCATCTTTGCCCTCTCTAATTTCTTCTCGTCTAGCAATGCAAGCTCTACAATCATCTCTTTTTTCCTCTTTTGTTACAGTGGAACAAGACACAACATCACGTGAAAGAATGCATGCAAGATGGTACTTGAAGCAACTGATGCCTCCACCAATCTTTTTAGAGCAAAACAAACAATTTGTAGTCGATTGAGACGTTCCAACCCATATGACATACTTCTAAGCAGCGGTACATGCATTAAGGGGAGGTGGATGGCTACCAATGATTGATTCTGATCCTGATGTAGATGCAGACCCAGATGCCATTGTATGTTAAGTCTAATGGTAAATCTCCTAACAAATTCTATGTAATTTACTTGTGAACATATTATCATGATTATGTAATTTTTTTAATGTTGTTTTGATTCTGATCCTCATGCAGATGCAGACCCAGATGCCATTGTATGTTAAGTCTAATGGTAAATCTGCAGCATGTTCAAGAATCAAAACAACATTAAAAAAATCACATAATCATGATAATATGTTCACAAGTAAATTACATAGAATTTGTTAGGAGATGAAGTTAATATTTAGATTTGGTTGGGTGTAAAACTAAAAAATTAGATTTTTGGCATTCCAATGTAAGGATCCCTTGTGAATTATAAAATCTATAAAATTATAAATCTATTGAATTATAAATCTATAAAATCTATAAAGTCTATAAAATTATAAATCTATAAAATCATAAATCTAGGGTAATAAGTAAATAACAAATAGTTGTTGCCAAGAGTCTAAAAAGTTTCATGTATCTTACACTTATTTACCCGGTTATCTAAATTCTAAAGTCTAAACTTCATTTTTTGTTTTAAAATGCATCTTATATTACTTTACAGAAGAAATACATTACATAAATCTAAGTTCTAACAACAGGGATACAAGGAAAGTCTGTCAAATTTAATATTAAATAGGAAAGTTTGTTCCTAAATTTTTTAATATTTTCTAGTGTATTTAGGAACAGACTTTCCTATTTAATAGGAACTATAAACGAAGAAAACCTTAGTTCTATATTACTTCTATGTTTAAACTAAAACAACACCCTAAAATAACATAGCTATTAGCCTATTATTGAGGATATAAAATTCCCGAATCGAATATCAATAGACAACTCCAAGCAGTACTATACCATAGTCACACAGTGACACTGTGACACAGTCTACTAACTTACTAAGTATGACTCTAATGGGAGATCAAATTTCAATAATCCAATGCAAAATTGCAATGATGTAGACTCAAGATAATAAATAGAACTTAGAAGAAATGAAATGTTTAACTTCATGCAACATGATATGTTTAACTTCCAATAAATAGAACTTAGAAGAAATGAAATAAAAAATTAACTAACCTGGAAAGTTTGCTCAAAACATCTCCTTCCAATTTGATCCAAAAGCTCCAGAGAGACTCCAAACACTGTGTGATTCCAATGTGTGGAGGTGTATGATTTTATAAGACAAATTTATGTGTTTTCCCCACGTTTTTGCAGTGTTTTGGACGCTTCTGGAAGGTTCTATAGCATTCTGACGCATTTTGACTGGGTTTTGACTGGGTACTCGACTATCAGCCGAGTAATGTGCGAGTGCTCACCGAGGGTCGAGTATTGGCAGGGCTAGCGAGTCTGCACGATTTCAAGTAGCGAATACTCGTTTGGGGTTTTGTTCGGCGAGTAATCACCGAGTATATAATCTAGGCTTTTGCCTTTTAAGAGTTTAAATTTCAAAACAAAATCTAACTGGAATTTTGAGGGATCTTAAACCAGGGCCACTAACCTTTCACCTTTTCTTTAGTCTTGCTATATTGTGGTTAATCAAGGTTACATCAAAGGAGAAGAAATTTAGAACGATTGCGCACATTCATTCTTCTTAACAAAGACAAATATCTAAACTTCTTTTGCTGACGAAGGATCCCAAAAAGTTTCAAACCTCAAAGATCAACAAAACCATATTCGTCGAAGGTTTCCACATTCGACCAGAAGTGTCATTTTCGGCAGTAGCTAAAAGTGGTCAACCCTTTTAGTGGCTAGCCAAAAGTGATCATCAAAAAACACAGTGTGCTTCTTGGGAGATCTTTTGTATCAATCTAGAGTCTATTCTTAGCATCGTCAGTTATTTCTAGAACTTAGGTAAGTCATATTCAAGGATGCATCTCTCCTAGGTTGTTTGGGTACAGGTACGGATATGGGGACGTCTCGAGTACACAAGTACGTCATTTTTCAAAAACCTTGATTTGGATACGTCATGGGTACGTCTGTATATATATATATATATTGTATATTGCTCATTTTTTTAGTAAAACACTTGAAACTACATAGTATGAAAATATTTGTCTATAAATGATAAAACACTTAAAAATATATAATATTCATTCATTACTTCAAAGACAAGATGTACATTCAAATCTAGAATAAATCATCTCGATTGCCCACAAAATCATGAATGCCACTCCCATTATTTTTCAACTTTATCATTTACTCTGACACTTTCTCTCACAAGGGCTCATCGGTGCATTGAATCTCATGAGTACATGCCTTAAGGGGTGCACAGGGAATGGGGTGGGATCGGCTTGTGGCACTTTGCGAGAGATATTCTCATACTATTCTATCACGCATACATCCCTTCATGCAGCCTTCATACCTCCTATGATGTCTCCTTGAAATCTTGGAACATTGAAATATGGCTAAGTCTGAAACCCTGGAATCTGAGTAACTCTGAAATATGATAGGATCCTCCAAAACCTAGAATTTGCATTATAACTCCTAGCGGTCCGAAACCCCTCTCAAACATCCTGAAAGTATATAAATAAAATATAACTTAAAGTATAAGAAACTAGATGTCCATATCTAAATGTAAACTTATACCTAAATGTTTATTTTATTTATATACTGTTGGGTTCAGACTGGATTTACATTTAGGGTTGCTTAGTTTTTAGGGTTTTTTTAAAGATTTTTTGAGTTTGTTTTTTTAAAGTTTTTCGCCATTTTCTGCTGGAATCCCTCGAGCACGCCCGGAGATGTCCAGGGCACTCCCAGATGCATCCCGGAGGTGTCCGTGGCCATGCCAGACATTTCCGGTACGGCCACGGATGACTCCGAGAGTACCCGAGACGTCCCCGTGCCAGAGGCGTCTCCAAACAAGGGGCGCCGAGGGAGAGGGCATACCTCTGCAACGTAGCATCTCTCTTCACCATTTCTTTCCATTTATCCTTTCAATTTACTAATTGACTCATGGCATAATGGCATTGCTTTGCGGCTTATGTCATCTTCAACAATAGCTTTAGCATCATCTCAAGCACATGGACTCTAAAGTCCTAACTCCTCTTCATTGATGTTGCCAACTCTAACAGTGTCAATATTGTTTTGTGCAACTCCACATTGGCACTAGCAGAAGTGGACAAACTAATGATTGGTTATGAAGCGGTTATACCTAACTATTGTTACAGTCCAACCAAGACTTCATTTTCTTCACTTGTAAATTAATGTACACTTCCATTATTTGTATATTAATGGCGGGATAACAACTGTAGTGTACATGAAGATTACAGCTTAAACACATGTAGATACCTGGAAAAGCCTCATGGAAGCTTTCAAATCAACCTATTACATTGTTGGAAGCTATGATGACTAGCACATCAAGTTCTCACAATTACATCAAGGTTGTGATCGATTTGCTCAAGAATACACAGACATCTTTCATAATTTGGTTTCAAAACTGAATGTTCAGGAATCTAAACAAAATCTTCTTTTGAAGTATAAGTCAGGGTTGAGACTATATATCCAATCTAATATGGATTTCCTCTAGATCACCTCCATTGGAGAAGCCTGCAGCTTTTCTTGCAAGTTTGAAGCAAAATTTTAGCACTAGTCTACGAAAGAAGATTCCAAGACTCAAGACAAGGCGTAGTGCGCAGTCTAGGAATTCCAAATATGGTATCAAGGAAAATCCTAAACAAGTAAATGGCCCTTCGTACCATCCTCAAAAGAAGAATACGTTGCCAAATGATTTGAACAAGTAGCCCAAGAGTGGCAAGTCACTCCAATGAAGAGCGTCACGCTATGAAAATTCTACTTGCACAACTTGAAGCAACGAGTACTAACATTGTGGCATTGGGCAAAGGTAAGTAGATCATGGACTCTCAACCTAGTGCCATGGTAGGTACCACAAACATCGCTTCTTCCTCCAACACAAAATCAGAGGAAGCAAAGAGATTGTTCCATTCTTAAATGTGGATCAATGGTCAACCCATACACTTCATCATTGATAATGGAAGTCAGAAAAACCTGATTTCTACTGAAACAGTTCGCAGATTGAACTTGCCATTGACACCTCACCCACAACCATACTCCAATAGATGATTCACTGCAGGCTCTGAGAAACACGTCACTCAACAATGTCCCCTAATGTAAAAAATCAAGCCTTTTCAAGATGCAATCCTTCATGATGTCACACCATTAGAGGTATGTGATGCTACTTGGTCAACCATATCTTTACCATCAAGATGCAATCTATAAAGCAAATCCTAGAAATGTTGTCATAAATATTGGTGATATGAGATACCGCATACTAGAAGTAGTTCCTAAGCTTTCACTCATCAACACAACAAGATAATCAATTCTAGTAAGAAGTTTGTACTCTTGAAGGTGAGACTTAAACGTAAGAACATGCTTGTGGCACCAAATTATATCGTAGTTCCTTCAATAGTCACGCATTAATTGAACATACTGAAAGAATACAAGGATATATTTTAGTCACCTAAAGAAGTGCCTACACACTGCACAGTAAAACACCCTATTGATTTGATACCAAGACTACGTCTATCTAATGCTTCTTTACATCGTAGTTCAATTCTAGAGAATGAATAGATCCAGTGGCAGATCCATGAACTAATGGATAAAGGACACATCAGGCCCAACCTATCACCTTGCAGCAGCCCTATTGTGCTCGCGCCAAACAAGGATGGCACGTGGAGGTTGCACATCGATTACAAAGCTCTCAACAAGATCATAGTGAATAACCGCTATCCTCTTCCAAGAATATAGGATCTACTAGACCAACTCTGCAGTGCTAAGTTCTTCACCAAAATTGATCTTAAGGTTGGCTATCATCAAATTCCTATTGAACCTACAATAATATATAAAACATCCTTCAAAGCAAAGGAAGGTTTGTATGAGTGGTTGGTTATTGCCTTCAATGTACCTAATGCACCTCCAAAATTCATGCACATAATGAATGACATCCTCCGGCCTTTCACCACTTCATTTGTTGTAGTCTACCTTGATGAGATCATAATTTTCAGCAAAACATGGGATGAACATTTGCACCATATGCAACAAATGCTTCACACTTTGCAGCAGCATAGTGTTTTAAAGCATCAAATATTACTCCAAGGAACAAAAGGTTACATCACTTGAGCATAAAGCAAGAAAATCAAAGATTTACATCATCTGAATATAATGTTAACAACTAGCATCTCTCTCTACATAGGCAAGGAACGAAAGCACCTAAGCTTGCACACCTGTAATGTCCCCAAATGGGATGATTTCACACAAAAGGGGCTTTCCCTTAAATCCCGAAATTCTGAAAATGAAATCAGCAAACCCTAGTTTGCAATAAATACTCAAAAACCCTTGAAAATGCCCTAGAAACCCTAAGCGCTACAATGCTAAGGTTTTGTTGACAATTTCTAGCCAATATTTTATCCCAAATTTATCCAAATACTTGCAAAAATGATCATAAAATTAATTTGCATAAAATAAGTACCTTTTTGCCAAATTGTTGATGCTCAAATGCCACTTTATGATGGCTGTAAAAATCTAATTTTTCCCCAAAAATATAGCTATTGTTCTGAATATTTTTTGCTTCATACCCTCGCCAAAATTTATCACAACTACCCAAAAAATACCAAAAAATTCCACTGAACCTCCTAAAACATAAAAATGACCAAAAAGTGCCCTCCAAGCCAATCGCCCAAGTCATTAAGTGTAGGAAAATTAGCAAAAAATTAGAAGAGCAAAATCTTGTCTTTCGCAAATGAAAAAGACTTCAAACCTTGTCACAAATAATTAAATAATAATCTGAAAATTATTATTTAATTTCCTAGCAATTTAGGGCTTCAAACCTTCCACGAAACTCCTCCAAAATCTCACGTCAACATGCAGAAAAATAGCAATTAAATTCAGAATATTTAATTTGCATAGACCCAAAAGGGGCCTCCAAACCCTCAATCCAAGTCTCCAAGGTAGTTCGCTCTACTTGCAAAAATAAGAAAAATATTAATCAGAATTAATATGCAAAAATGAGTCTCAAAAACCTCACACAAACTCCGCAAGCAAATCCCCCCATTTCTAGAGCAAGAACAAGATCTCCTTAGCAAAGGTGGTGTCAAATGACACCTTTTGTAGATTGATCAACACCAAAATAGCGAACTCCTGTGCATACATCCCAATAGTTTCTTCAAACATGAAGAACAATAATCAAAATTCAGCATGTCCTCCATTGTAGTCTTCACCTTGTATTTGTATCTTCCAAATGGAGGCGAACCACCTTGGGAAGATAAAATACATCATAAGTCTTGGCTTGCCCTGTTTAGAATATATTTTTTTTCCTTGTTTTAACTCCTATGCCAACATTCTCTTTTTTGAATATTAATTAGTTGCCTCAATAAAATAGTAATTAAAATTACTTTGAAACAAATAAATTAATAATTAATTCATTCAAGCATTTTAGTGGTAAAAACCACTTTTAACAAATACTCTATTAAGTCATAATTGTCTTATAAGAACAAATGATAAAAATCACTATTTTCGGCAACTAATAATTAACTAATAAAATATAATTCTCAAAAAAGATTCATTTAGTCTATGGGGAAGTAGATTAAAGGTCTTCAATACCTACTTAATCATGATGTAGAAATGGAGACATCACACTCCTCTCTTCCCAAAATTGTTTGCCCTCAAGCAATTGCAAATTTAGATGCATTAAAATTTCTTCTTTTTCCCAAGTGGCATCCTCAAGTGGCAAATCCTTCCATCTAATCAAATACTCATTGATGTTATGATTCCTTAGTTTCTTTTCACAAATCTCAATCATTGACTCTAGAATCAATATTATTTTGCCTTCCTCATCTAATGGGGGCAGCTCCAAAGAAACAGTAGTATGTTGTCCAAGAACTCTTTTGAGACAAGAAACATGAAACACATTATGAATCAAGCTCTAGTTCATATGCCACTTCTCCCACGTTGTCTCTTACCTTATAAAGCCCATAAAATCATGATTTCAATTTTTTCGAACCACTTTGTTTGAGGTAAGATTGCCTATAGGGTTACAATCTTTAAAAAACCCAATCTCCTAACTCAAAAGACCTTTATGTTGATCTGCATATAGTTTCTATTGATTTTGGGCATGTTGTAGGTTCTCTTTTAGTGCTCTCACGATGTCATAACTTTGTTGTACCAAGTCCTTTGCCCCAAGCACTCTACTATCTGTCATCACCAAATCAATTGAGGAAAAAGCATCATAACCATAAAGTGCCTTATAAGGAGTCATACTTATAGACATGTGGAAGGTTGTGTTGTAACAATGCTCGGCCATATGTAACCATTTTATCCATGTTGACTGCTGCCCCGAAACATAGTTCCACAAATATCATTCCAACCGTTTATTCACAATTTCTATTTGTCCATCGATTTGTGGATGATAATTGTAATGTCCCCTTCTCAAACCTGATCTCACAGTGACCGTTGGCCTAGTTCTGGAAACTCGTAAGCTATTCGAAAGGTGCAAATTAGGGTTTCTTATTTTTTAGGATGTCCTTGCTCGGAGTTTTGCTGGCAGATTCTTTCTGGGTTTTTCGAGAGCTTCGCAGGGATATGTTTGTTTCGGCTTTCTAAGCATTTCCAGGAATTTACTATTTTTAGTAAATTCTATTTTTGGCAGCTAGCAGGTTTGTCTCAAGGAATTAACTTTCCCTTTCAATTGACTCATTCAGTTTCGGCTTCAAAATGCGGTCTTGGAGAAATAAGTTATTTCACTTAAAAATAACATTATATTTTAACGTTATGACCTTGGCCTAGTCACATAACTTAATGTTATTTTAAAAAAAGGTGGACTTGAAGGGGGGGCACCATCATTGCATGGAAAAGGTCGCCACTTTTGGAGATAATGCTTCAAGGGAGGCCAACTGAAGCCTATAAAAGAAAGCATTGGGTTTTCATTTCATCATCTTGGTCTACTACATGTTTATGCTACCGCTTTGGCTCTGGAATTGCTTCGGGGAATGAAGGCCTCCTAGCTAGGGCATCACTTCATGCTTGCAAGACAGCATCTAGTGGTGATTCAGTCTTTGATATTTGTATTTAGTTGTGTATTGATCCCAGTTATTTCATTGTTAGTTTATTTGGTATATTAGTGTTTTCAGTTATTGTATTCTGTATAAGGCAGATCTATGTTTTTATTCATAAATCAGAAAATACAAAAAAAAAGGTTCTGGGTATTAGTTCAATATTTTGGCTAGGCTTAGGCGCCCCTATCCTCAAATTTATAGAATTTTTAAAGCTTGCAATTAATTTCTAGAGCAAATCGCCCTATTCAGCTGGGACGCCCCTTTGGGCTGCATTGGAATCCGTGTAACAATTCTTGGACGCAGATTGGGTCTGATTTTTATGCTAAATTGGGCGCCATCTTAAGGAAGAGACTTTGCAACAGAAATCAGCAAGATTGAACAAGTTTTTAGTGAGTTATGAACATCTGAAGAATTTCATAGGTTGCTGGTTTTTCTTCTTTCTAAGAGCAAAATTGTATTCAAAACTGAAATTATTATATTGCTCTTGAATCTTTCATTGTTGGGCATGACTATCCATGATATGAATAATATTCTATGATGTAATGCTAATCTTTCTACTTCTGACGACATTGGCATACAGATCCTTCTTATTTTGTAAAGCTGACAGTAGAACTGGCAGCCATTCTTTACTTGTTCAAATCTGATTACAAAAGTTCAGTTTCTAATAAATTTATTGTATTAGTTTATAGCTCCGCCCTATGGTAGCTACTCTCCCTATTGGGATTAGCAAGCACATTTTGGGTGTAGAGCTCCGCCCTATGGTAGCTACTTTTCTTTCTGGGGTTAGCAAGCACATGCTGGGTGTGGAGTAGTTTCATTCTTCAGTATTTCCCATTAAAGCATTGTTAGTAATTTCACTCCGTCATATGGTCGCCCCTTACTCCGCTTGGATTGGGAAGCACATACTTGACGTAGAGTTCCTGTGTTTTGTAATTTACTCCGTCTTATGGTCGCCCCTTACTCCGCCTTGGATTGGGTAGCACATACTAGACGTCGAGTTCCATTTCTAGCATTTAGAGTTGTTTCAGTACGTTTGGGTTTATCTTCTAACCTTAATGGTATTTACTTGTAATGTTGAAATCCAATAACTAAAAATTTCAAAAAAATTGGCTCGGGATATTTAAATAACTGGTGCCAGGTGTGAGCTCAGTACCTGTCAATTTAAAGAGTTTTTGCCAAAATATAATCATGAATCTGTTATCCCTATCACTAACAATGTTTTTGGGCAGCCCATGCAACTTCAATACTTCTTCAAAAAACACATCAGCAATCATAAGAGCATTGTACTTAACTGAAAGTGGATAAAAATGAGCAAATTTCGTAAGTCTATCAACCACAACATATAAACAATTTTTACCATGAACCATGGGCAATCCGGTAATGAAATCCATAGAGATGCTCCTATTTTTGTGAAGGAATGGGAAGGGGCTGCAAGAGACCTGCTAGAAATTCATGCTCACTTTTATTCTTTTGGCATACAAAACATTCCCGGATGTACTTGAGAACCTCCTTCTTTAAGTCCTTCCAATAGAACCTTTCCCTCACAAGTTTGTAGGTGTTAAAGTACCCTTGATGGCCAACCAAAGGAGTGTCATGGGCAGCTCTTAAAATCATGTGTTTTACCTTGGATTCGGATACCAAATGAACCCTTTATTTGTAAAGTATAAGGCCATCCAAAATTCTGAATCTATCATTAACAATCACCTCCTCAAGCAAATTGTTAGTAAACTGATTTTTAGTATATTCCAACGTAATTAACTCTTTCCAATCTGCTGTTATAAAAGACATAAAACATATTTTTGCATCTTCTTGTAAAGCCTTATTGAACATAGAAGCAATTTAAGGTGATCCTTTGACCATAAATTGAAGTGTTACCTCTTTATCACCCACCTTGAATTTGAGCATTAAGCTTTGATAATTGAGAGTAAATTCCTCCAATGAATGCAACCATTGGACCCCAAGAACAAGATCCATATCTCCAATGTCAATTACATAGAAATCATCACATACCTCATGCTCCCCTAAAGCAATGGAAAGCTTGGTGATTGTTTTGGTACGAAGAAGAGAAAATCCATCCGCTATGGTTACTTTGAAACCCTTGAAGTCTTCTACAATCAAATCAAGCTTAGCTACCAAATTTTTGCCAATGAAATTGAGAGTAGCACCACCATCAATTAAGATGGTTACCTTGTGCTCCTTTAAAGTCCCTCCTACTCTGAAAGGATAGTATTTTGGTAATCATGAAAGACGAGCAAGAGTGCTGCCCATATCTTGTGCATCATCTTCATGCACATGCTCATCAACTACATTGTCATCATGCCCGTCATTAGTATCAATAATATCAAAATTTGAATCATTATCAATTACCTCAATGTAGTATACATGTCATTTGCCCATGCAATGGTGGCCTTTGGTCCATGGATTTTTGCAAGTGAAACATAGGCCTTGCCTTCTTAATTTATCTCTATCATCCTTCATATTGCTGCTAAAGAGCAGCGATCTATGAGATGACACATATGGTGTATAAGGCTTTCTTTGTGGCTCATTGGGTGGTGCTTTAGGCTGCCCACCTTGTGCTCTTTGCTGCCCACTAAAATCAATCTTTGGCTGCCCAGTATTTTCCCCTTTGGGCAGCGAATAAGTGGCTGCCCTTTTGGCCCTTCAAAACCCCTATATGCTGAACATTATAAATTCAAAGCCTTAGTGATAGCATCTTGTAAAGAAAGAGGGTTAAAAGCCTTAATCATACCTTTCAAAGACTCAATTAAACCCTCAACAAATAAAACAATCAACCTTTTCTCACTAATATCGGGTACCATAACTGAAACTTTTTGAAAATGAGCAACATACCTTTCAACATCATGAACTTGTTTGAGTTGTGCTAACTCACAAAAATGTATTTCCGGAATTTTTCTATCAAACCTCTCCATGATTCTTTTGCCAAACTCCTCCATAGTAGTAATAGATCCGTAGCCTTGTGTGATTGGGGCATGAAACCACCACTCATGAGCAATACCCTCCAAGTGTAGAGTGACGAATTTTAGATCCTCATCCTCAAACATGGGGTTAAGTGACAAATACGTTTCCAACTTCCGTGACAAAGATCTCATCAGGAAGTTTATCAGTACCATCAAAAATGGTAAGGGAAATCTTACCCAACTTTTGTTGCAAATCTCTACGAGGTTGCATATTAGAATCCTTTGGCTTGGATCCTTCATCACACAATAATCCCAAAAAATTAATTGAGCTTGTGTGGCAAAGCTGAGGGCTATATACTCTTTTTGGCGAATCTTCAAATTATCCTCCCTTGGTGTCCTCATCTCTATTACTGGTTCTTTCTGCAGAAAAGTGGCCTTGAAAAATTTATGATGGGGGTTAATAGAAACCCTCTCATTATCACTTGAATTTCCTTCTCCATTGAAGGGGTGGTCTTTGCTCGGAGTTGTAATATCCTTCAACAAGGCTGCAATTTGTACTCACAAAGTTTGTTGAAGATCTTTTTGGCTTTCTTTGATCAAACTTTATAAAAACTTAACCTGATCTGTAGAAAACTCATTAGGCTCTTAATCCCTCATAGTCTTTTTCCTCTCTTGATAAAATAAGATCTCTTTACCTGTTTGCATCCAACAATCAACTCATAGGTAGACAAGATCGGTGCTTTGATACCTCTGTAATGTCCTCAAATGGGACGATTTCATACAAAGTGTTTTCCCTTAAATTCTGAAATTCTGAAAATGAAATCAGCAAACCCTAATTTGCAATAAATACTCAAAAACACTTGAATATGCCTTAGAAACCCTAGGCGCTACAATGCTAAAGTTTTGTAGACAATTTCCAGCCAATATTTTATCCCAAATTTATTCAAATACTTGCAAAAATGATCAAAAAATTAATTGCATGAAATAAGTACCTTTTTGCCAAATTGTTGATGCTCAAATGCCACTTTATGATGGCTGTAAAAATCTGATTTTTTCTCAAAAATACAGCTATTGTTCTGAATATTTTCTGCATCAAACCCTCGCTAAAATTTATCACAACTGCGCAAAAAATACCAGAAAATTCCACCGAACCTCCTAGGACATAAAAATGACTAAAAAGTGCCCTCCAAGCCAATCGCCCAAGTCGTCAAGTGTAGGAAAATTAGCAGAAAATTAGGAGAGCAAAATCTTGTCTTTTGCAAATGAAAAAGACTTCAAAACCTGTCACAAATAATTAAATAATAATCTGAAAATTATTATTTAATTTCCTATCAATTTAGGGCTTCAAAATTTCCACGAAACTCCTCCAAAATCTCATGACAACATGCAAAAAATAGCAAATAAATTCAAAATATTTAATTTTCATAATTAGACCCAAAAGGGGCCTCCAAACCCTCAATCCAAGTCTCCAAGGTAGTTCACTTCACTTGCAAAAATAGGGCAAATATTAATGAAAATTAATATGCAAGAAATGAGTCTCAAACCCCTCACAAAAACCTTACACGAACTCTTCAAGCAAATCGCTCCACTTCTAGGGCAAGAACAAGGTCTCCTTAGCAAAGGTAGTGTCAAAAGACACATTTTGTAGATTGATCAACACCAAAACAGCGAACTCTTGGGCATGTATTCCAGTAGTTTCTTCAAACATGAAGAACAATTATCAAAATTCAGCGTGTCTTCCATTGTAGTCTTCAACTTGTATTTGTATTTTCTAAAGGGGGGCAAACCACGTTGGGAAGATAAAATACATCATAAGCCTTTGCTTGCCCTTTTTAAAATATCTTTTTCTTTCTTTGTTTTAGCTCCCATGCCAACATTCTCTTTTTCGAATATTAATTAGTTGCCGTAATAAAATAGTAATTAAAATTACTTTAAAGCAAATAAATTAATAATTAATTCATTTAAGCACTTTAATGTTAAAAAATCATTTTTAACAAATATTCTATTAATTAATTAATAATTGTCTTATAAGAAATGATAAAAATCACTATTTTCGACAATTAATAATTAACTAATAAAATATAATTCCCCAAAAAGATTCTTTTAGTCTATGGGGAAATAGACTAAAGATCTTCAATACCTGCTTAATCAAAATCACTATTTTTGGCAATTAATAATTAACTAATAAAATATAATTCCCCAAAAAGATTCCTTTAATCTATGGGAAAATAGACTAAAGATCTTCAATACCTGCTTAACCATAATGTGGAAATGGGGACATCACAACCCCAGTGGGCAAAGAGTTCATATCTCTTTGAAACCACTCAAACTTAGCTTGTACAATCATCAAAGCCAACTCTTGTCTAGAAAGCCTCAACTTCCCCATACAAAGAGGGAAGGTGTTGTTCTGAAAGATGGCTTGGCATCTTATCCTCCAAAGAAAGTTGATTGCTGCCAACCATGTTGTGTGCCATAAACCCTTGCAGTTGTCTCTAACCATCCAAGAACCCCTATGCTAAAATAGAGACATGTTCAATTGCCCAACAAAAGATACACTATATGGGATACATTGTAGATGCACAAGGAGTTCATGTGGACCCGACCAAGATCTGCATCATTCAAGAATGGCCTATACCAAATAATCTCACTAAACTTCGCAACTTCTTGGGGTTAGCAAATTGCTACAAGAGATTTGTACTTGGTTTTTCTCATGTAACTTGCTCTGTGGATCAAGTTACCAAAGATAGCGCCAAAGCAAGTTTCATCTGGTCAACCACACAACAAAAAGCATTTGGAGAACTAAAATACAGACTCTATTTCGTGCCAATACTTGCATTACCTAATTTTCAGCAACCGTTTGAGATCGGAGACTAATGCATCTGATTATGCACTTGCAATAGTCCTCGCTCAACATGGTCACCCAACTGCTTACCATAATGAAACATTCATTGCACCATTAAAAAACAATCCCACATATAAAAATGAACTTTATGCCACTGTCCAGGCTTGTAAGTAGTGGAAACATTACATTATGAGAAAGGAGACTGTGATCCACACATATCGCAAGCCGCATCAATCCTTGCAAACTCAAAACAAGTTGCAGCAAGAGCGGCATCCGAGATAGTCTTCTTATCTTCAATGATTCCCTTTGAACATCAAGCATAAGATAAGATAAGATAAGATAAAATTAATATATTAATGTCCAACAAGTGACCACAAAAGTAGGTCAATGGGACTGCAAAGCCCACAGAAGGCAGGGACAAAGCACAAAAGCCAAAACACTTCTGAGAAGAGAAGTGCCAATCCAAGAACTGATTGTTTGAGTCGACCTCCAGTTCAAGCTCTCCTCACTTTGCTTGACACTAGTGGACATGAAACAAAAATTTGGTCAAAATTGTATTCATCTAACACAAACTTTGCAAAAACCTATTTGAAGTTGCATTGCGGTGAATTCAATTTCAAATTTCTACTCGCAAGATGGACTTCTCTATCATTTTGGGCACTTGTGTGTACCGCACAAGGCAGACAGACAAACTAATATGGGAAGCTCATTTCAGCAAGGTTGCAAGACACATTAGAATTAAAAAGAACCTTATGATGTTGCAGAAGTATTTCTTTTGGCCACACCTCAAGTCAAGATTTGTCAAATACATTAGATCTTGTACTACATGTGCAATTGCCAAACTAGTCAAAAAGAATCAAGGTATGTAACACCTTTGTTGGTTACAACGAAACCGTGGGGATCCGGTTCCATGAACTTTTTGTCAAAGTACCCTACTATTTAGCATGGTCATGATTGTGTTTATGTAGTAGGTGATATATTCTAAAAGATGGCAATTCTTGCACCTTGTAAAAAATCAATCTCAGCTTTAGAAATAGCTCAACTATCTTTTCAACATGTCTAGATCTACTTGGGAACACCAAAAACTATCATCTCTAATAGGGATACAAGATTCTTGAGCAATTCTTGGAAAGCACTTTGGTCTTTGTTGGACACAAAGTTGGATAAGTCCCTTTAAAATATCCTTAAAACACTCTAGAATGTTGGCAATTGAATTTTATGTGATCTCAAGCTGAGATAGAGCCACAAAATCCCTAAATTAGAGTTTATTCAATAACTTTAATTTCAATTGTCAAAAAAATCCTAATCCTCAAACTTACGGACAAACAGAAGTGTTAAACAAGGTGATCATGTATCATCTAATATGTACAATTCAAAAAAGTAGTGCATATGGGATGAAATCCTTCCATCCATTCACAACTACAACAGAGCTCTATAGAGATCTACCATGCACAACCCTTTTCAGATCGGCTTGGGTTTCCAACCTTTGCCACCCATTAATGTAACTTCTCCTCTACCACCATCATCAACAATAGCAACTCCTTCAACTCAAATGGAAGTTGACAAAGTTGTTAAATTCATTGAGCACATTCAACAGCAAGTGCAGATCATTCTGCAAAAATCAAATGCCAAGTACAAGCAGTGCCATGATCAACACTGAACACCGCACACCTGTCAAGTTGGTGATCGAGTATGGCTTCATTTGCAAAAGTAAAGATTGACAAGACAGTACCACAAGCTTCATCCATTTTGGTACAAGTCCTACACCATCACCAAACACGTAGGAGATAATGATTTCGAGCTTAATTTCCCTTCCTACCTTTGTTTACATCCAGTCTTCAATGCAGAAATCTTACGCAATTATTTTCCACCCTTTGTTGGACACTTCAGATCAAATAATTGATGCCAAGGTCAAATGGAGATGTCAACAAGAGATCCCTCTCTTTTAGATAGTCAAAGAAACTGAAGTACCTTCCCAAGGAAAATGGTTTACAAAAGTGCAAGTTGGAAACTTCTTTCCACATCTTATTCCGCAACTACACATTATGCTGCATTGAAGGGTGACAACCTCCCAAAGAAAAAGGACCAGCCACCTTTGGTCCGAGTACCTTAAGAAAGTGGATAAAGAGTTGCCCAAGTCTCTATAAAGACAATGGTATCTCCTCCAGATCTCATAAAGTGAATAGAGAGTTGAAAAAACCTCTAGTCAGAATGATTATTGCACCATCCAAAAGCACTTTCAAAAGCTTTCCGACATGTGGTCATATTACAAAATCTGAGTTTGATTGAGAAATGGGAATATAAGTATTTCATGCAAAAGCACCCATAGTTGGCTAGTGCTGAGGGCAACCCTTTTCTAAAGGGGCGAGACATGTTACTCTCCTAGTTGTGCATGTCATATGTATGGGTGGGATATGTAGTAGCCTACATGTGGCATGCATGCCCTTTTGTCTTAATCAATTAGCATTTTCTAGATTAGGGTTTAAGGGGTTTCCCAAACCTAATTGAGCTATAAATATGTTATGATCCTAAATCTAGTAAACTGGTAATACACATAAAAAACTGCAGTAGAAATATAATTTTGTAATCTTACATTTTTGTCACCTTTTTTTTTTAATAAAAACTTAACTCTGAAATTTCAAGAAAAACACATCAAGTCTGAAATGACTCAAACGGAAATGTCTAATAACTCAAAATAGCATTTCTCAGCAAATAAAATGTCTAAGCTGTTTGCTAGCGGTGAGCTATGTTTCCTTTTTCAATGTAATTAAATGAAGAGCCTGCATGGAAATGCTGAGACACAAAAAACAGAAACACAAACAAGGTACAACAGCTTGTTTCTGAATTTTCAAATGTCTTTCAAGATCTACTTCACGGGCTGCCACTAGATAGGGAACAAGAACATATTATTGAGCTAGAACCAGAGGCCAAAGCAGTCATTGTTCGTACCTCCAGGCATCCAAAGTTATTCAAGGATGAAATAGAAAACAATAGTACAAGAACCATAAGACATGGGTCACATGGTGCCTACTCAATATCTTTACACTTCTCCAGTAGTGTTAATAAGGAAAAAGGATGGCTTCACATGTGTGCATTGATTACCCAGAATTAAACAAGAGGACCATCAAAAATATGTTCCCTATTCCACGTATAGATTAATTGTTTGTTGAGTTACATGGAGCAGTCGTGTTTACAAAACATGATTTGAGATTACGAATTTCTCAGATAAGGGTGAGAGAGTGTGACCAGATTAAGACAGGCTTCAGAACTAATCATAGCCACTATGATTTTCAGGTGATGTCTTTTGGGATAACAAATGCCCCAGCCACAATTCAAGGTAAAGATGAACCAAATCTTTAAGCATCATTTCAGGAAGTCTGTTCTTGTTTTTTTAAATGATATCCATGTTTATAGCAAAACTATGGGGAATCACTTGAACCGCTTGAGAATTGTCTTGGAACTTTTGAGGTTAAGCTCCTTAATTGCAAGGGAATCAAAGTGTGACTTTGCAAAGAGAGAGCTTGTGTACTTGGGACATATAATCAGTAAGGACAGAGTCACGGCTGATCTAGCTGAGATTCATACCATCCTTGATTGGCCTACTCCCAAGAATGTGACTCAATTGAAAGGATTCAATCGGCTGTGCAATTCTACAGAATGTTTTTCAAAATCCCAAACTACGGATCTTTTTTTGCCTACCAATCAAACTAAATTTTTCAAAAATGGTAGTTATAAATTTAAGGAATCATATAACGCCGAAGAAAGCATGCTTTTAGAGTCCTTGTTATATCAAATGCGATATGTGTGGTCCTGGCAAATTTAAGAATATTTACAAATCCCCAAACCCAAACATGTTGTGTGGTTGGAATATTTTTCAAACACCCCTTTTCCAGACCCTTGTTTCAAATTTCATGGAAAATGCTCCTTCCAGGTGATTCTTTTGTTGGCCAACAAGCTATTGTGTCTTGGCAAATGCTTGGAATTGAAAATGTTATTTGTCATGGGAGCATCGAAACTGCATTATATTTCACAATGAAGTTATAGGGATTCTTCTTGGACTGAGAAAGTTACAGTGATTGCCTACGTGTCTACAAATTTGTTGCCAATTTGAGAAATTGGTCGTCAGGCTAGGTCATCTTCCACAAATTATGGTATGCCCTGTACAAAGTCAGCTTAGTCCCACTAGAAGAATTCACGGGGCAATCACAACCACCCAAGGAGGATCAGAGAGGCCACAACAGCAACCCCTTGAAACTCCTAGCACCAAGATCATTGGTTGCACTTGCCCTCCCAGTCAGTAAGACCCAGTTTGCTATATATCGTCCATTTCCAGGGTCATTGTAGTTTAAGAGCTCATCATCTTGATTTTCCAAGTTTCCAATGTTGGAACTGGGGATTTTGTGGGGCCTGCACATACCAAAGAAAATGGATAGGAGGTACGGGGCCCCAATGCCAAGCCCCAAAGTGACAGTTAAGGATTTCATATCAAGCATGTTCAAGATCTACCACCATCAGCTTGGTTGGAGGTTGGCAAGCCTTAGTGGCAATGTGACTTCTTTTTGGACATCTATCATCTTGACCCACCCCCACAAAGGGAGCTATTTTGTTATCATTCCTCTATTTGGGGTTTTAAGAATTGTGTGGCAGTTGTTACATGCTTATGCTTGTTTTGGTAAAAGATATGATTTTCTGTCTTTATTTATTTTTCAATTGGCAGGACCATTGCATTTACGATTTTGTGATGTCTTTTTCATACCTAGTTCAATGTGATGTATGTATAGTGTTTGCTCATAACACCCGTGTCTTTTAAAATGTACATATTAATTTATTTCAAACAACTACTTCAAGCATCGTTTCAAAAAAATGAATCAAAATATTAAACATCGACATTCCTTGGCTACTTTGATGGCTCATTGTGAAGATGATATGTTTGGTTGAGTAAAAACCTGCTTTCCGTTATAGGGTTTTCTCATTTTGTTTTTTTTCCTCCGGGGTTTTGACACTTTAGGCAATTTCAACAATTTCCTAAAGTGGCAAAAACCCTTATAGGTTTTTCTCTTTTTTTTTTAGGGTCTTCTAGGGATTCTTCTTGGGCTAAGAAAGCTATAGTGATTGCCCATGTATCTACAAATTTGATTCCAAATTGAGAAATTGGCCATCAAGTTAGGTCATCTTCCACAACTTATGCCATGCCCTGTGCAAAGTCAGCTAACTCCCACTAGAGGACTGCACAAGGCAATCACAACCCGAGGATCAGATAAACCACATCACCAACCCCTTGAAACACTCAACAATGACATCCTTGGTCACACTTGCCCTCCTAGTCTGTAAAACCAGCTTGGCTAGGTACCGCCCACTTCCTTAGTCATCGTAGTTTAAGATCCCATCATCTTGATTTTCTAAGATTCTAACGTTGGAACTGGGAATTTTGTGGGGCCCACACATCCCAAAAAATGGATAGGAATTATGGGCGCCGGTCCTAAGCCCCAAAGTGACAGTGGAAGATTTCAAATCAAGCATGTTCAAGATCTGCCACCATCTGTTTGGTTAGAGGCTGGGAGGGCTTAGCGGCAATGTGGCTTCTTTTTGGACATCAATTGTCTTGACCCGCTTGCACAAAAGGGGCTATTTTGTCATCATTCCTCTTATTGGAGTTAGAAACATTGTGTGATTGTTTTTACATTTGTGGTAAAAGATTTTTTTTTTCTTTATCTTCTTTTCAATTGGCAGGACCATTGCATTTATGATTTTTTGATGTCTTTTTCACACCCAGTTCCATGTGATGTATGCAGACGTTTTGATCATACTGCCCATGTCTTTTAGAATGTATGTATTGGTTTATTTCAAACCATTATTTCAAGCATTATTTATAAAAAATGAATCAAAACACTAAACATCAACACCCCTTGGCTACTTTGATGGCTCATAGTGAAAATGATATATTTGGTTGAGTAAAAACATGTTCTCGGTTATAGATTTTTCTCATTTTGTTTTTTTTCCTCAGGGTTTTTGCCACTTTAGGTAATTTTGCCAATTTCCTAAAGTGGCAAAAGCCCTTACAGGTTTTTCTCATTTTGTTTTTTTTTTTTCCTTAGGGTCTTATAGGGATTCTTTGTAGTGACCCCAAATAGGGTCTCAAACAAAAATAAGTAATTTCCTTTAAACCCCCAAGTCAATCTGAAAATAAACTGTATGCTGCCCAAAAACCCAGCAAATCCTAACCACAATAATCTTCGCAAACCTTACAATAACACTTCACAATTGCTTTAATGAGTGACAAATATAAGCTATAATTGTGTACCTTGTTGTAGCATGAATGAAGGATGTAACTGCTGAAAATATATGCAATAATTCTAATATTTAAGCTCTGGTACAGCAGTCATATACTCTGCAAAACAGCCTTGAAACCCTTGGATGACCTTCCAATAATTAGGTCAAAAACCCTACAAATTGTCAAAACCTCCAAAGAGCAAAATTCAGCTAACAAAGACACTACAAACCCTCCACACGAGTTGCCCAACTCACGGAAAATAATATAAATATTTTTCTGACCTTTACTCTTTTCAAGTCTGCCCTCAATAATTTATTATTTTACCTCAGATCAATGAAACTTAGAAAATTCATAAGAATGAGGGCTCAAAATGAACAAAAAAATAGCAGCTATCCAATAAATAAAAAATCAGAATTTTCCATCTACGGAAGGTCCCCCAAATGATATCTCGAAGTTCTGAAAACCTTAGTTTTTCACCAAAAATTATGCAAATAATTTTCTAAATATCAAATCCTTGAAATAAACCCTCAACAATGCCTTCCAAGCCTTCAAACCAATTCGCCCCTCTTGGGAAAAAGATAGAAATAATTCTAAATATTTCCGAAGCATAAATCAGCCCAATAAACATGCAATCTCACCTCAAAGGCAATTCGCCCCACTAGCAAAAATACATAAAATTTACCTTAACCCTAGGAGAGGGTTTCCACCAATAACAAGGCCTTTCGAAGATCATCCCAAGCTCCCAAGCAAGTCGCCCAAGGAGAGAAATCAACAACTTCCCCTCACATGCAATTCACCACTCTTCAATGACCTCACGAACCCTCCAAGTATTTCATCCAACTCTTCTAAGCAATTCATCCACCTTAAGAACCTGCAAATTCGCATAGAGAGGCTTTCCAAGGTGTTCACACAATTTCCGAAAGGTGGTGTTGCAAAATACTATTATAGAGCAACTAGTAGAACTTGAAGGGTAACATTCTTCAAGCATCTACCTTCAACAACCAAGCTTGACATACTTGATTATCAAATCCAAATATCCAAATTCACATAATCTTCAAATGAATCCTCCTTCTCCTTAAATACCCTCCTCCAAGTGTAACGCTCCAAAATAGAAATAGAGGGTTAATTTAAAAAACAACTTAAGTCTTATAAGCCAAGACCCAAAACTCCCCCACTTAAGTGAAATATACATAAAGTAGTTTTTCTCAAAACATAACTCAAAAATAGAAATATAAAGTACCTTTTTCATTAGTAACTTTTCATAAGTGGTCCACCATGTCCCATAACCTTCTTCTACCCTTAGCCATCGGAAACAAGAATGGGTTAAGGGTCCCATCAAGATCTCAATCAAAAAATGGGGACATTACATTCTTCTTGCACTGAGAAAGTTACAATGATTGCCCATGTATCTATAAATTTGATTCCAGATTTAGAAATTGGCCATCAGGAAAGGTCATCTTCCACAACTTAAGGCATGCCCTATGCAAAGTCGATTGAATCCCACTAGAAGGCTGCACAAGGAAATCAAAACAACCCAAGTAGGATCAGGGAAGCCACATCAACAACCCCTTGAAACTCCCGACACAGAGGTCCTTGTTCGCACTTGCCCTCCCAGTCTGTACGACCAGCTTTGCTAGATACTGCCCACCTCCTCAGTCATTGTAGTTTAAGAGCCCATCATTTATATTTTCCATTATTCCAATATTGGAACTAGGAATTTTGTGGGGCCTACACATACCAAAGGAAATGGATAGGAGGTACAGGATGCCAATCCTAAGCCCCAAAGTGACAGTTGAGGATTTAATATCGAGCATGTTCAAGATCTGCCACCATTTGTTTGGTTAGAGGCTGGTAAGGCTTAGTGACAATCTGGGTTCTTTTTGGACATTTGTTGTCTTGACCCACCCCCACAAAGAGGGCTAATTTTTTTATCATACCTATGTTTGGACTTTGAAGCATTGTGCGGAAGTTGTTACGTGCTTGTGCTTGTTGTGGTAAAAGAGATGATTTTTTGTCTTTATCTAATTTTCATTTGGCAAGACCATTGCATTTATGATTTTTTGATGTCTTTTTCATACCCAGTTCCATGTGATGCATGCAATTGGTTTGCTCATACCACTCGTGTCTTTTAAAATGTACATATTTGTTTATTTCAAACCATTATTTCAAGCATAATTTTTTAAAAAATAATCAAAACATTAAACGTCAACACCCCTTGGCGATTTTGATGGCTCTAGTGAAAATAATGTTGGTTGAGCAAAAACATCTTTTAAATTATATATTTCCTCATTTTTATTTTATTTTCCTTAAGAATTTTTCAACTTTAAGCGATTTCGTCAATTTCTTTAGTTCTTTAATGTTTGTTTCAAATTTGTGTCAACCTAATGGGAGGCATTTCTAGCCGACAGAAATGTACGCAAAGTGAATCCCACTATTTGGAAAGCACTAATTGAAGAGGCAATTCCAGCCTAAATCTGCAATTCTTGAGAATCTTTAGTTCAATAACAAATTTACTTCTTAAGCATAGGATGGTGACAAAGCAAAGATTGATAGTCATCATAAACAGAAAATTAAAACAAAAAGTTGTGGGTGGTAAATCTGGAGTTACCATCCTTAAAGCAATTTGCAAGTAGCGTGCCTTATACTCACTAGACCTCATTATTAAGTTAAGAGTAAAAAACATTGAAACTTTTGATCCGTAAACTAGGTGGATATTTCACACTAAGCTTCACCAACATAGATCCTATACTCCTAACTTAATTGATGATTAATTGATGACTGTTCTAGACAGCTAAAACAGAGAGAAACAAGTGCCGGAAATGAAATGTGCAGAATCTTTAACATAAGAAGGAAGCATAAGATGAACTTAGAATTTGACCTAGAGAAATTGGGTGTGGGAAAAACTCTCGTGGGTGAAGCAAATGCACTTCCCTTAGACTATGAAATTCAAGAAAATGTACAAGTTACGGCCAATCATGGCCTTCATGGACGGGGTCTACACTACTGCACTATCCAAAGCGTGCACGCTCAACTGCTTTGCACTTTTCAGCTGCGTCACAGAGAACCAACACAACTAAAACAATCACTTACAGCTAGGAAACAATGAGACAACAAGAACAAGGACCCAAACTTGCAACTTGCAATGTGAATCCAGCTCCAAGACTTCTCCCTCACTTCTCTGATGTCCTCTAGC
Organism: Torreya grandis; assembly: GCA_037957365.1. Lineage (NCBI taxonomy): Eukaryota > Viridiplantae > Streptophyta > Pinopsida > Cupressales > Taxaceae > Torreya > Torreya grandis. Next base: position 3,979,638 of record JARHVA010000844.1, read on the forward strand.
TTCGACAGAGATTGTACTTATGAGCTCGCACCTTGGAACCCGCCAATGAACAAAAATGAGCCATCATGAGGAAGTGGGAACGTTTGCAACCATTCACATTCCCATATTTTGTATGGTGGCAAAACCACCACAGTATGCAGACCAGCAGTTACAAAACTGTTGGGGCGGTTATGCAATTATCCCTTGCGTAAACAAGTGGTTATGCAACCACCCCTACGTAATGGCAATTGCGTCATTTGTGACAAACGCCTTAGATTCAAGCACTGAAAGTTGCTGACTTTGCCATTCTGAAGATGTCCAGATCATCAACATAATGATTCTGCCAGTGCAACTTATCTATATTGATGTTTTAACATGAATTATCTCACATTAATGTCTTACAAGCATGAATTACATCAATTGGGCATAGTGGAAACATCTAGCAAGTATAGCTAGTACATTAGATCCACACACTGATTCTGCCAGTGCAACTTATCTATACTGATGTTTTAACATGAATTATCTCACATTAGTGTCTTACAAGCATGAATTACATCAATTGGGCATAGTGGAAACATCTAGCAAGTATAGCTAGTACATTAGATCCATATTTTGGATCGACCTTATTATAAAAAGCTACAACTATGCAAAATGAGTAAACATCTGGACCACTCCTAAACACCACTTTACCTAGAATATAAATATAATGCACCCCTTCTAGGGTATTTATGACTACACAATAGGCACTCAATTTATGATTGGGTAAAGAAACATTTGAATTTAAATCCAACCTAAAGTCATATAAATAGGTTTCAGCAGAAATAAAATGAGCAAGGGACTTCTATCTTGCAATGCTCACAGTCCACTGAAGGCAATCAAGAGTCTCAGATCTTATCAAGGATGGAGATCTGAAACTCAATCTAAGGATCAAGTTTAGTCAAAAAGGGTAACTTTCTATTGAAAATTAGAATAAAATAATTGATTCAATGGATTCTCAAGCTTCAAAAGATGGCGAAGATTCAATAATTCATCAAGCCATATATATGACAGCACACAACGATAGCTACTTTGTCTATATTGAATCATACTGTTCTATCAAAATAACTGGATATTAGCTACCTAATTCACCCAAATACCAGATGGAAAGGCATGAGATAAACCAGGCCTCTGATTCAGCAAATAAAATGAGAAAGTTTTAGTACAAATAGAAGAAATTAACAGTAAATATTCCATGTGTTTGTGTATATTGGAGTTGAACATATATGAAACATACACATGTCGTGCAGCTAACGCACATTCTCATTTTCTCTCTGAGGAAGGTGTAGTCTGCTTTCAAAAGAATATCCTAGCCATAAATTGTTTGACTATGGTATTGCAAAGGATATCAGTTTGGTTCTAATCAATAATTTGAACTTCACTTCTAGAGCTGGCTTCAGATCAAATGTTCAAGTAAAAAGCCAGGAAGTGCTTACAGACCTGTAGAAAAGAAGCCTCTAATGCCAAAGAGTCTCGCATGCTAAAACGAAAATATTCACCCTCTCCGACTATCTCTGTTGCAGGAACTGAGGCAGCTACTTCTGCAGCAGAAAAAATTGCTTTTGATTTACATTAAAATTTATGCATTGTACACACCATGAATGCTCAGAACACTCAAATCTAAAATTCATCTATACCGGTAAACACTGAAAATAGTCCCCCTCAGATTCTAGGATGTTAAAACTTTAAATACATTAGACCATCACAGTCATTTTAATGGGCTGGCCATTTTTTTTACTCGTTTCATGTAAAAGATAAATTTCTATTCTTAATAATAGCACAAAAAATAAAATTAGATTCAAGTCATACAACATTAGAAACAAATACGCATAGCCTCTACCAATTTTTTTTTGTGAGCTGATTCATTTTTTTCCCTCCTGTAGCTTCTATTACAATTTTCACATTACTTTTACCATGCATCAAAATTCTTTTCTTTTGACAGTACATGATACAGAAATAGGATAAGGATGCACATACAATAATAAATTTCAAAAAAAGGTTTTGTGCCTCAATATATGCATTCTAATTTCAAAAGCAATTATCTAGATAAGACTAAATGAGACACACGAGAATCAGAATCAGAAATGACTAAGGACAGTAGCAGCATGCTACCTTTATGAAATAAAGTTATAATATCAACAAAACAGAAACATGTAAAATTCAACACAAAGACTTTCTTCTATTGCATATCACTAAGTTGTTAATGCTTGGAATAAATAAACTAAATGCTTCAAAATAAAAATGAATAAAAACTGTTCAAAGTCTCCATATATGACTATAGAGTCTTCAAAACAAGCAGTCATTATCTCATGGATGCTGTCTAGCGTAAATGAAGACCATTAGTAACAAAGAAAACAATTTGCAAACTCCCAGATATTTTAGTATCGTAACACTATCAATTTAACAATTTGCAGGAGACATGGCATTCTATTGGGGCAAGATTAGAACAAGATTATACAAAAGATTTGGAGGTGACTAGATCATGCTTCAGAAATCATTTTGAAAACCATTGTGAATTATGTGTAAAGAATTAAACATGCTATTGGATAAACAAATCAAAATGAATAATCATTTGTTTTTAATTGGGTCAACACCCTGTCAAATGATAGAAAGGCAAAAACTTTCTCTAGTCTTCCTTAGCGCTTCCCTCAGAAAATCGCATAATGGAAGTTCTGGAAATGCTATGGGGCAATAAATAAATTGAACTGCTTTTATCAGATACAGATCAAAAGTTTCCAACCCATAAGGTTCAAACAAGTTTAACCATCAACAAAACACAATATACATAATTATGAGAGATCAACCAAATTGTACAAGAGAAAAGCATAAACCAAGTGACCTTTTGATATTTCTTCATGTCATTTATAGCAATCATCTTCTAGGTCCATCAAGACTTTGACATTTGAGTTGTACTCCATTGATTTGTATTTCCTTTGAATAAAAATATCATTTAAACAATGAAGTATTGTAGTGCCCCACCTTGCCTGAACTTCTTAATGCACCTGATTAGTGTGTTTTTAGCAGTGAACTTATTTGATTCTGTCTTCATACATGGATTAGGACTCATGTGTTTTGATTGACTTGGATATATGCTCATTTTATTGCATGAACATGTGATATATTGGATGTTAGAACTATGAATTTTATCAAGGGAATTGAATAGAATTACTTAGAAAATGTTAAAAGAGCATTTTGATTATTATGTTTTCATTTTATATTGTTATACCAATAGTTTACATACTCAGTGAGTACACGCCATTTTTTTGGTCCCACAAGCTTTTTTCACTTATACTCGCAAGTATAGGAAGTCGAGCTTCGGCGAGTTTTTCTCAGTACTTGACACGGCCCCCAACTTCTTGGCGAGTACTGAGCACGGACTCACCATGCAGTCAAAAAGCAATCAGATGGGAAAAAAGCAGAAAAAACACAGCTGTTTCTCCTTTTTGAGCACACACCCCCACAGTCTCATCGCACAACATTTGAACATCCTTTGAACAAATTGGTGGGAGTTTATAATGGATTTGTAGAGCAAATTTGAAGAATTTTGATTTTCAGGTTTTTTTTTTTTCTTTTTTTTCAAACATGTAATTTCTATCTAGAATATTAATATTAGATTTCTAAACATGTTTTACAAATTGACATGCATTCCATTCAATTCTATAATTTTTATTCATGATTTGTGATAGTTGTTTTGGCTTTTTCCTATACATAGAGTTTAGTTTTACAAATTTATGATTTAAGTTTTTTTTAAATGTCATTTTTTAATTATTTTGTATTTAAGCATGCTACAAGTTAACATACAATGGCACCAATGCCGCATCAGGTTCAACATTAGTGAGTAGAAGTCATTATGCTAGAATTCATACCACCACTTGAAAGTATGCCATAGTTGGACCATCCCAAGGGAGTGTGAATTGCACATTTTGCTCGAAGAAGGTTTATGGATGCATCATTCGCCTCAAGTACCATATCACATGTATTACTTGTCGCAACGTCACACCATGTCCCAATACCATGGAAGAGGCAAAACGAGAAATGAACGCAAAGCTTGCATTGTTGGATGAGAAGAAACTAGAGAGGGCAAGGGTACAAGTAGCCGTAGCAACAACCACTATTCACGAATCGGTAGCAAAAAGTGAAGTAGATATGGCAGAGATTGTGGACTCTCGTAGTGGTCCACGCATACGAGGCACATCCACCTCATCCAATTCGAGCAAAGGCCAATCACATAGCTTTTTTGTACCTAAAAAATACTTGGGGCACAACCTTCATTGCAAGATACAAAGAGGTACACAAGGAAGCCAATAAGACGTGAATTTATGGTACTACAACCTTCCCTTCAATGTGGCGAAAAGCCCATACTAAGAGTATTTGGTGATGGCATTGACAATTGCAAGGAAAGGGTACAAGGCACCCTCTCAAAGAGACTTGAGTGAGAGGTTGCTCCAAATTGTTGTTGAAGATGTAAAGTCAATTATAGAAGAACAAAAGAAGCAGTGGCAAAAGTTCGGATGCGTCATTCTTTCAGATGGGTGGACAAATGAAAAGAACTACAGCCTCATCAATTTTTTCGTAGCTTCAAATGGTGAGATGGTTTTATTGAAGTCAATTAATGCCTCTAATGAAGTAAAGAAGGCAAAAACTTTGAACCCAATGCTCGAGGAGGTTGTCTTAGAGGTGGGCATCGATAACATTGTGCAAGTTGTCACTTACAATACAGCAACATATGTAGCAGCTAGGAGACTGCTTAAGGAAAGGCATCCATCACTCTTTTGGACCCTTTGTGCGGCCCATTGCCTTGACTTTCTTTTAAAGGACATGCAAAATTGATTGGATGAAACCGGTTGTAGAAGATGCTAAAAACATAACCAAATACATTTATAACCACCCTTGAGTTCTCGTCTTGATGAGAGATAACACAATGGAAAAAGAGCTTGTACAAGTGGCTGTCACAAGGTTTGCAACTAACTTCCTAATGCTGCAAAGTGTTTGTAGTTTGTTGACATTGTTGAAGCAGATGTTTGTGAGTCAAGCATGGTTGGACTCAACATCTTCAAAGAAAGCTAATGGAGAGAAGATTGTAAAGACAATTTTTTAGACGTTTTTGTGAAGGGAGCTATAGAGATCATCAAGGTAACTTCAAATTTCAATTTAAATTTCAAGTCGATTCCTTTATTTCCAATTCTTTTAAGTATTTACTTTAATTGTAAGTTTGTAACTTTGATTTGTTTATAACTTTGTCAGTGTTGGAACCTTTGGTGAGGGTTTTGCACTTGGTGGATGGGGAGCAAAACCAAATGGGATACATTTATTAGGCCATGGGTAGGGCCAAAGAGGCCATCAAAAAAAAATACAGGGGGGATAGAAGTAGATTTGATCCCATTTGGGAGATAATTGATCGGAGATAGAACAACCCATTCATGCAGCAAGGTACTACCTCAATCCCAAGTTTTTCTACTCAAATGGCTTCATAGATGTTAAACCAATAAATGCTTATTTTGTTCCCTCCCAAAATTATTAAACCAATACAAGCAAGAGTCCACAACCTGCTAAAGAAGTTACAAATCTAACCGGCCCATGGTATGATTTACGCATGACATAGTTACCTAATGAACTGTAAGCCAACTTTGCGGCTGTACTTCTAACATGATAGACACATACAACTTTGCTAAACACAATACAATTTGCCAATATCAAGCCAAACATGAAATATATTGAAAATATGTTTTATCTCTCAAGAGTATTATTCTTCACTTTCACAATGCATGTTTCCAGCCAACTATGTACATTAAGATGAGCAACAATAACCGATCTATTGTATTACAATGATAGCACCAAATACAACAAGGATACAATAACCAAATAAGATCTGAAAGCCTTGGTTAAAACAATTGGTGATACAATGACACTAGAGCAAGGTATCTACAAGATTAGCCCAATGCCAAAGGTTCAAAGAACATAAAAGCAATTTACAATTTGTGAGTCCATTCTTCAAACAACTAGCTAATGTCATATAAGAAGGAAAAGAGGCATATTCAAAGCTACATTCAGAGGGTGGTCCACAACAGCAAGGCACTCAAAGTGGTTTATTCCCTGCATACTGTAATGATAGAGAAATGGATCAGCAAACGTTGGCATGTTACATACCATCAAGGTAAGCAACTAAAATTTTAAATTATAAATCAACCAAAGCAGGTTTTAGAAGATGCACAAAGAGCAAAGGGAGAAGTGTTTAGTGCAAACCTTTGTCAATGATTTAACCCCTTATGCTAAATATAGTTCAAGATGCCCTTTTTTTTTTTACAATATAGCTACTAGCCATACATTGGCCTATACAAGCCACATTCATATCATTTATTACAAAGGTATCAATCAGCTCATGCTGAGCTCTTGACCCAAATACTTCTAAAGGTCTTAATAGTTCCAATCACACTAGTGTACAAATATAACTCAGCTTTCAAATCAGTTAATGCAAGTAAGGAAGCCTCTAAACAACCAAGTATAACTCAACATGCATAGTTCTCATTTATCTACAGTCACCAAGCGAATTTCTAGATCAAACCAAAGCCTATAAGATACAAGGTCATTCCATTCCTTTATAAAACTCAAAGCATAAGAAATAGCATGTTCCAATGATCATAGGATCTTCTCAAATCATTAGATCAAATGGTTATAGCTATAAAGTTATTCCATCATGCAAGAAGGTACATCTCATCCAGTTTCTACAGCCAACTATATGACATAATTTAATGAGGAATTCATTACATCACGTGCAAAAATATAACTGTTCAATTAATTCAATTAATGCCTTCATTCCAGCCCACAGAAAACCACGCATGTCTAAGTGTCTACAGCCAAGGTCAACATCCAATACACACTAGGACTCAGCACAATGAAGGAATCATACGAGATATGCAAGTGATCCAAGATTAACATATGCAAGGACTACTAAATCCACCACACTCCATACATACCTTTACCTATGTTAGAATCTTCATTATATCTCAATGCAATAGACAATCTAATTCATACCTCCATTAGAATGTGTTTTCACAAATCATAATTGTACAAACAAGGAGCAAATTCAGCTTACAATGATCACTCTACAACAAGCAAGGAACACAATCATAACCAAGTGTAAATCAACATCACCCCATGACTTTTCAACACCTATCAAAATCTACATTGTACATTGTCATCCATAACAAAATGCCTAGGAGATGAGGGTATCCCAATGACCAAAGGATATCCACAAAATATCAACTCAATAATTCAACTAATAATTTCATGCATAAAAATACAGCTGTACTAATTGCTACAGCCAACAGAATAACATAACCAATCCAAGCGATTCTCTTCAATATTCAAGAAAACATAGCTACTCAAATTTGCCACAGTCAATACTTAACAAAATCAAACCAAGAATTCCCTTCAGCATAAAAGGAAACAAAGCTATCAAATTATTGCAGCCAAATGTCTTTGAAGTATTTTAACAAACAATTATAAGTCATTGAGGAATTTTGACAAACAATTTGCAGCCATAATTCATAGAGGCATTTTGACAAACAATTAGCAGCCATAAATCATTGAGGCATTTTAATAAACAATTTGCAGCCAGACATCTTTGAGGCATTTTATAAAACAATTTGCAGTCAAACAATTACCAATCACATGTGATCAATTTCCAGCCATATGCCATTGAGGCATTCAATCAATTACCAACATAGTCGTTGAAGCATTTTGACAAACAATTACCAGCATATGCCATTGCGGCATTTTAACAAACAATTTGCAGCCAAACATCTTTGAGGCATTTTATCAAACAATTATCAATCACATGTAATCAATTTCTAGCCATATGCCATTGAAGCATTCAAACAATTACCAACATATGTCATTAAAGCATTTTGACAAACAATTACCAAACACCAGCCAACAACCACCATAATGCACGACAGTGCATACCAGATACCATACGATAGGAAGAAACCCAATACAGTCAAGCTAACCCTAGGACATCCATGCATGATACATAAAATAAGTGTTTAGAAGCTTAACTAGAGGAAATAAGTAACGTGCCTGCAAATAGACCAAATTTATTTGCTTCTTGCAATCTCTTGCCTTAATTGCCAGAACTGAGCTCCACTCATCCATGGCTACCACCAAGCAACTCCATTTCACAAAAGGAAGATCAGTTTTAGTCCCAGGCAAAAGCATAAGGTTCTGAAGAAAGATATTCGAACTAGTATGAGGGACACAGATGAAGAGGAAGACAGAGGATATGCACAAAGCGGAGGTTGTCCAAGAGGGCAATAAGGATGAGAGTGCAGAAGTAGAGATAGAACTGGAGGAAGAGGAAGACAATATGGAGAAGAAAAATAAGACAACAACAACAACAAGAGCGACAAGGAAAAAGAAGAAGACCAGAAAGACGGGAAGACAAAGGATGAAGAAAAAGAAGAGGAATGGGAAGGCGATCAGCATGAGGAGAACGAGGATGAAGAGTGACCTACAAGGCCAGAGCATGTGGTGGATAACCCATCATCTTTGAATTCCTAGGGAGTTGTGCATTTTGAATACATATCAAAAGCAAGGCATACACAATTGTGGGCATGGTTAAATGCCCAATACTGGGATGGGAGATTTGATATCCCTACAATGCATTTGAGAGCAAGTATGTCGAATAGTTGAGTCTACATGGCATCTGATTTTTCAACAGAGCAGGCCAGTTTAAGATTTTTCCAAATGGCAGGGGAAGTTGCTCTCCGAGCAATTCATTTCGAGATCGAGCCAGTGAAGAGGAAGAAGGAGCTCACGAAGTTGAAATATTTTGCAAATAAACAAGTTGCAATGGAAACCAGTGTAAAGGGGTACATGGAATTGATTGAGAAAGAGTGACCCGATATATGGGGAGGAAAGGAATTTAGCACCTTAGAACTGTTGAAGCAACCTAAAGTAGCCATTACAAAGATATGTTTGCACTACTGAAAGCATTACAATCACCAAGCAGACAGATTAAGAAGAGTTGCGGAGGGAGTGTTGAGGATTCTAAGAAATTGTTTGAGGAAAAGGCGGAAGCATTGGCCAAGCACATCAACTATGTGCCAAGGATTTTTTTGAGAAGCTAGTCCATTTTAATAGCAGCAAGGATGACTCCGGATGAAAACAAATATGAGACAATGAAGAAGCGTGCATTGAAGGAGCACGACAAAGGCAAGAAACAAGAAAAACTCGCGCAAGCTAATTTGTTCAAGACAAATATGGACCAAAAGCGCAAGGATGTACAAAACATCGATTTAAAGCTTCAAAATCCTACAATCAAAGAGGACTACCTTGACAAAATGTACACAGCCTGTCATGCAGAGTTTGCAGAACTTAACAAGAAATACCTATCTAGCCCAGATGACATGGCCTTGATGAAGGATCTCCTCAAACAAGACACGGGGTCGGGCTGGGGCTGGACATAGAAAATGATGTACAGAAGTGGACAAAGTTTGGGAACATGATGAAAACCAAGGTCCCAGAAATTTTAACAAAAGTCATCAAAAGTGGGGGACAATACGTGGAGGGGGATGATGAAGATAAAACGAAATGATAAATGCTTGTCTGGGAACAGACAAGTGTTTAAGTTTGGGGGAATGTTGGCCCCAGGTTTACGCATACATAAGTATCATAAAGGTTTAAGCTAAGTACAATGGTTGCACAAGGTATGTGCAGGTTTTGTCAGTGTATGCACAAGAATGTGCATGTATTCTAGGTTGCACATGAAAAGAGGGAAGACCATAGGAGTTCACAAAAAGCAAATATGCAAAAGAGTTTTAGGAGGCATGCAACACAAAGGGATTGTGCACGAGTAGGTGCTATGCAGAAGTACAGGTGTCAATGTTATACAAAGGACACGCATGTTGATGAGCTGGATTAGAATCAGATAGAAATATACTGGAAAAATCCATGGCATGTTCTTGAAGAAGTCCACCTAGATCCAACTGTCATGAGTAGGTCGGTGGGGAAAAACTACAAATAGGATCCCTGGCCACTCATTTAGGACATCTTGGAATGTTGAACATGTTGTAGATTTTGGCATATTGTAAGTTTTGTAAAGCTTGTAAAGTCCTTTCTATGATAAAAATAAGGATTGGTCTATTGCGGAGAAGTTTAGTTATGCACGGATCAAATGCATTATCATGTATATGTTGCTAATGATTAATGAAGATACTTGGGTTGTTGATTCATGTATATGCTTTACATTGAATAGACTTTCGTAGTTGACTGATATGTGATGCATGTTTCTGCTATATGTTTCTCTTAATTCTTGTAATCTTCTTAATGGTGGTTTATCTTGGTATCTCTTGTATGCTTTGAGTGAGTGCTTAATCTCGGGGTTAAGTAATATGCCAGCATGCTTGAGGTTGTGTAAGTGTTGAGTTAGTTAGGGTTCAATTGATAGTTGAAGTATTCTACTATAATGCAACAATGCCTTGCTAATATTATCAATTAACTCCATTGTCTTGGCCTGGCTAATCTTATTTAGAGAAAAAGGTTTCAATTTCATAAATTGATTGACAAAAATAAGGAGAATTTTTATGAATGAGAATTCCAGAGAGCATTATTTTGACCTGACCCTAAATGAAATCTTTGACATATTGTTGTGCTAAGCCACAGTCCAAGCATAACTTGTTGTCTAGAATTAATAAAAGGTATCCCTCCAAGCACAAACTCTGAATAATCATGGTCCATATAGGCTTTATAAAAAAAATTGTAAACTCAGGTGAATTTTGGTAAATATGCAATAAGTGGCACGAATCCCGGATTAAGAGAAACTCTAGAGAATTTCTGCTCAAATGATTTTAAAACATAAGCAGTATGTTCTCTGTGTCTTCAGCGCTAATTGTTAACATTTTTGTTAAAAGAAAGTGTGCCAGACCACTCATATATCATAATTTCAAAGCCTTTAACTGAATTTTACAACTGATTAACTGAATTGTAAAAGGCAGCAGATACAAATATGATTACATTTAATTTAACGCTAGTCAAATAGAATGAGCTTAGTGACAATGCATCGGGGCTTTCCAAGTTTAACTCGCCATGAGACATAATAAAGCATTGAAATTGTGTAAAATACCACATTCAACCTTGTTGATATAGCGGACCCAAAGGGACGTAGCCCATTGCTAGTCCTGGGTGACTTTGATGCAGGGTATTTTTATGGGTTAATTTTTCACAAAAAAAAACTAACAATTAGATTCGTCATTTATCAAATTTTGAAAACTATTCACCAGGTTTACAAATAAAAAGACATGTATGCATAAGTAGTAAATTTTATGTTTTTCAAAATAATTTGCCTAGAATACATATATTTCTAATTTTTAAAAACGACAAGATTCACCAACCATTCTATATATATTTTTTTTTTCAAAAACATCATTAACACTTTGGAAGATATACCAGAGAGTGGTGGCCTTCTAAACCAAGGGTTACTCCAAAAGGGAAATTTACCAAATATTAAAAAGTAAAAAATAAAAAGAAGTTAGTATAGAGTTAAATTGACTTACGATTGAGAGCAAGCGGAAGCTTGCAGAAGTACCACCTGACGTCGTCCCCATCGGAAGGGCTCTTCGTCTGTGCCAAATACTTGTGTCGCGCCTCGCTCTGCTCGATTATATCCTCCAACCTCGCAATATTTGACGGAGTGTTCTTTAAAGCGTCCGGCGACGAATCATCCAAAGACGGAACCTCCGCTGCCATTTTCTCACCTGAGCTTGACGCTACTGTTTCTCCGGTGCCGTCAAAAAAGGCAAATCCCTTAACTGACGCATCTACTCCAGATACGTCTTCCATCACAAGCCAAACCAATGCTTGTTCTCTCCCCTTTCAGCTCAACAAAGCATTGTACAATTTTTTGCCTAAGACCTGCAAAAGACGCTGTAATTTCGTCGAAGCTTCTGTCCGTAGTTAAAATTCAGAAGCAATTGGCGAATTTTGACAGAAATAACCTGGAATGTCCACCACATTTAACAGTTGAAATGTAGTTTATTCGACTAGCGGCAATATACAACGGAAGTTCTTCCTGCCAACTAAATTGGCTGAAATGGAGTGGCAATAGCGTGCTAAAATTTGATCTTTTGGAGGGTTTGGCGTAAATAATACAGGATTCGACAGGCATTCGAATTTATTTTTTATAGTTAGCCTGAGCCTCCGTTGCTGGCCAAATGATGTGTTTTTAAGAAGACGTTTTGTTCTTCCTGTTTTGCCTTTACAGAACTCTTCACCTAAATAAGTACACGTCCGCTGCGTTGGCTCTTCTAGTCAGTCTTCTAGACTTGACCAGTAGGTTTGGAAATATAGCGTGTTGGGTATCCTTTACGCCTCAATGCATCCCTCTAAAGCATAGTATGGAGGAATGAAATGAAATGAAATGAGTTTTAATGACGTCCACGAGACCAAATAGTCTATGGGACCAAGTGTCAAGATCATTAAAGATTCTTCATATTCTTTTTGAAGTCATCTCGTCTCCTATGAATCTTTACCAACAGCTACACTGTGTTGTGTAGCCTCTCCTCCTCAAATAATTCACTAAAACTGCCCACATTCACATTGTTATCTTGCTGCATACGAATATCTTTGTACGCATCACACTCCCTAATGAAGTGTCGTTCAGTTTCAACCACTCTATCATTGCAAAATATGCAAGTCCTATCTTCCCATCTTTCCTTGGGAACCGTCCATCTTCCCGTTTCACACCTAAGATGGTGTGAACCGGTCTTCAATTGTGCTATTAGGATCCTAGCATTACCTTTAAGTTCGGCACTTAGGTATGCTTTATCCCCGTGCTCCCAAGTGGGATTAAACTCTTTGATATAATGCATTTTTTTACGTCCAATCTGATTTGTCCACATGGCAATCCTAAATTTTTCTAATACAAACTTTTTTATTTCCTCTTTGGAGTTAGGGCACTCATGTAACTTAATGTTCCATTTTCCCAACCACTTGATGTTTTGCTTCATCCATGTCTTCTTCCTCCGATCTAGCACCTCGTTCACCACCATTTTGGGCCACCGGTGATTCCCCATGTTTTCAACCTTTTTTATGTAGCTTAGTCCCTGTGAAATCACCACAGCTTCCATTGGGAAAGTACCGGCTTCCGCCAGGAGGATCTCATATGGAACAGTTGCTTTAACTTTAAGACTACTAGTGATAAGATGTTTTCGAATTCTTTCCAACTGTCTCCATCTGTGATTTGACATGTTGCTTCCCCAAACCTCACAACCATAGAGGACAACCGGTGTGACCAGCAAACCAAAAAGGGTTTTCTTGGTTTCCCAGTCCCAAAGTTCTGCTTTCCTGCATCTGTTCTAGAGAAGGTAAGAAGCTTTCCAACCTCCTTGAATCCTTTTTGCCCTGCAAGTTTCCCAACTGAGTCTGTTATGAAAAACAATACCAAGATACTTGTATTCTTCGACGATTTCCAACGGGCTACCTTCGAACATAAAATTAGTTTGTTGTTGTTTCCTTTTTAGAGAGAAGATCATGACTTTAGTCTTGCTAATGTTCACTTGCATCCTGACATCTTGGCAAAATAGCTCTAAAGCCTTCAAATGATCCCTCAAACCATGGACAATTTTTGCTATAAGAATAAGATCATCTGCATATAAGAGTAGCTTTACTACAACACTGGTCAACTGAATGCCACCTCCTTCAGTTTTATTTATCCATTCCTCAAGTTTGTCAATGTAAAGTCCAAACAAAGTGGGGGAGAGTGGGCACTCCTGCTTGACCCGTATGTTGCTGTCAAAGCATTCAGACATGCCTTCTCTAGTTCTAATTTTTGCTCTAACACGCTCATAGAGTTTATGGACAGCTACTCTAAACTCATCGGGAACCCCTAGTTCTTCCATCCTTTTCCAGAGTTTGTCTCTGGAAACTGTGTCAAAAGCTTTTTTAAAATCCACAAAACAACAGTAAGCTTCCCCACCTTGGGTGTTCCAAGCTTTTTCAATCAAATGCGTAAGAGTAATACAATGATCAATGGTAGAGTGCTTTGGTCTAAAACCAGCCTGTCCCTCTGCTCTTTTCCCTTCTTTTTCTACCCAACTGTTGATTCTACGTTTGATCAGGCTCCCAAATAAGTTTCCAAGAAGAGGGTTGACCATGATAGTATTATAGTTAGAGGGATTATTGATATCCCCACTCTTGAAGAGAGAGATAACGACACTAGTCATCCACTCCACTAGAAATCCCCATTGCGTGACTTCATTAAAAAATTCTTTTGATCTGCGGAGCAAGTTGTTCAACACCCCACTTTAAGAATTCAGCTTGCAGCCCGTCAATGTCTTGTGCTTTACCATTTGCTAATTTCTTTATACTCTGTTTGATCTCCTCATCCGAGAAGAGTTCGATTGACGTGCTAACACTGGAAGGGAGAGTTTCCTCATGTTCACGCTCATAAAGCAGCTTTGCATACTCTAACCATTGAGATTTTATGATATTATTTTATGTATGTTTCTTCTCTTGTTGTAGCTCCCTCCAAAAACCTTTGGGATTGTGCTTACCTAACTCTATTAGCTCATTCCTTCTTAGTATAACAAATTTTTATTTCTTAACTTTTAACAATTTCACATATTTTTTCTTGTTTTCTTTGTTTGGCTCGCTCTCTTTGTATGATCTTTTTGTTGCTTTGCACTCTTCATCATACCAAGGGTTAGCCGGGAACATGTTAGAGACTCCTTTCCGAGGCTTGGATTTCTTGCAAACATTTAGAGCCTTGTGGATCAAAGGGACCAACAAACTGCTGTCAATGTGATTCCTCGTGATATTGTTTTCTTCAAGCCCAACTTTGTTTTTGATCATCTCAATGTGCTGCTCAAGGGCAGTAGTAAAGAGTACCTGATTTGTTTTATTCAAAATGATTTTACCATGCGGATTAGTTGTCCTAACCTTGTGTTGAGCTTTCCTTTCACTTTGCTTGTTTGTGAGAAAGACAAACTTAACCAAGAGGGGCATATGGTCAGATTTCATCTCCATAGGGCATTCCCCTATAACAAACTCCAGTACCCTAGCAGTCGAATTTTTAGAGCAGATGACATAATCAACCACACTTTGACCATTGTAGGTTTTGCATGTAATACCTCCAGATCTTGGCCAAGTTCTTGTCCCGTTACATATAACCATGTCATACAAACTACAAAGTCCCAAAAGTTTGGCATCGAAGTGTGTCACACTGCCTTTTCCATCTTGTGACATTCTTTTCCAAAGTTGGTCCCCACTCTCTTTTAGCCACAAGGGATTGTTATCCTCTCTATCTTCTCCTTCCATTTGAAGAGATTGATTGTTGGTCGTTCTAGAATTGAAGTCTCCTATTAAAATAATTTCCCCTGATGTGTTAAAAACAGAGATATCTTTCTTTAACGCTGCATACGGGTCTTCCCTATCCAAGTTTCTCTTTTTGTAGAACGTTGACCCTTTTGGGGCAAAGTAACAAACAACCAACCTGATTATGTCCTTATTGTCTATTATTTTCAGCCAAATGTATTGTTTATTGGGATCCTCCTCTATTTTCACTGTTTCTATTTCTATGCAATTTCGCTTTCACATTCAAAGGAGAGAAAATGAGAAACTAAAAGGAATGGTCAAGGTGTGTATGTACCTGGATGCAGTCTGTGCACCGTAATCCAGACGCTATGAGAACTCCTCTTTGGCTGTGGAGGAATGACACCTGAAAGAGATAAACACTAAAACACGAAGAACGTTAGTTGATAAGAGGGTGGATTGCCAAGCAAAAGCTTGGTCCTAGAAGCGCTAACGCTTCTTGGAGGATGACAATCCACTGTTTAAGACAAAATATGACAGAGACAGAAAAGAGAAATAATGAAAGATGTGAAAAGAAAGGACTAAAAGCAAATGCGTACCTGATAAGCTGCAATCTGCTAAACACAGTCCCCGACGTCGGTGATATTGCTAGCGTCGGTCAGGGAGATCGCCGACGACGGTTAGACTGTCGACGTCGGCAGGGGAAGTGGACGAGGTCGATCAGGGCAATTGGCCAGAGACGGGTTACAGGTCTAGTTTCTGGTCTGCAAAATGGATTTGGTCTCGTCTGAGGGCCTGAGAGTCTATGAGAGATTCAGAGGGACTGTTTGGGATCTAAGGGACTGAAAATCTTGTCAGGAAAATGGGTGAGAAACAGGAAAAAGGCCTTTCAGCCTTTTCGTAAAGCAATTTAGTCAGGTTGATTAGATGGGTCTTAAGATGGTCTGTAGGTCTCTGATAACTTATGCTGAGTTGATTGGACAGAGGGTGTTGCCTAAAGAGATACTAAGGGAGTGTTAGAGGCAAAGAAAAAGGAATAAGGGGTGAGAGAAGGCTTTTCAGCCTCTCCGAAAAGAACAGGGAAGGTTGGGTCAAGGATGCTTGGAATAGACAGTAGACAGAATACTAATATATTTGAAATGATATTAGAATGAAAATAGTACAAATACTTAGCTGTGATATGAATTGGCAAAGGTGCAGAAGCTGTGTTTCGATTGTCGCTGGTGATGGAGATATCGTGCAATCCCTGTGCAGAATGTCTGATGTAAGACCTCAGTGCCTAGAAAGTGCTGCCAAGAATGCTGATCCCTGCAAGAACACCAAGAAGCCCAGAACACTGAAAAGCAAAAGCACGAGAACTTTGTTTCGCTGGAAGAATATTCGAGAGTCGTGATTAGCTTCAAAGATTAGCCGATTTGTGATTGGGATCCTCAAAGGGTCAAAAAATTTGGTTAAGTATAACCGACGTCGGTGATTTCGCCGGCCTCGGCCGA
The DNA here is from genome assembly GCA_037957365.1 of Torreya grandis. Taxonomy (NCBI): domain Eukaryota; kingdom Viridiplantae; phylum Streptophyta; class Pinopsida; order Cupressales; family Taxaceae; genus Torreya; species Torreya grandis. Next base: position 3,996,452 of record JARHVA010000844.1, read on the forward strand.
CATTTGACCGACGTCGACGGGTGCAGAAAGAGAAAAAGAGCCACCAAGCCCGTTTTTCATCTGCCAAGTGCACTATCCGTTGGAGAATGTCAAAGGTTGGGCTAAATACGCAAGAGAGTTGGTTAGGCGGTTAGAGAGAAGTAAGAATAGGTCTTGGGTGAGTCATAGGATGGGAATTAGTCCAAGGCGAGGTGTCCTAGGCGAGGTGTCATGGGTGATGTGTCCAAGGAGGGGGGGTTAATTCAAAATAAGTTTATTATTTTAAATTAGTAAGTGCATGTTTTAGGAATGGGTTAGGAATGGACCAAGGGGGAAGGTGACCAAGGGTTAGACACTATTTAGGTGTCTACATTTGTCCCTTTTTGTCTTGTTGGTTGCTCTAAACGAACTGCAAGACAAAAATAGGAGTCGGTTGCCCCAGGTATGGGATAAGGTTGATTTCGTCTTGTTGGTTGTTCAAGTGAACTGCAAGACAAAAATAGGCGAGGGTTGGTTGCCCCGATTATGGATGAGGTATTCCCCCTCAAAGTAGGAGTCGAGAGAAGGGAACCTGGAATCAAGTGCTGATTTGACAGAGAGTTGATGAAAAGGGTGAAGATAGAGTGAGAATGCTACGAAAGTTGTAATTGCGCGTACACCACTTCATGAGATGGTCAGGTCAAATTATCGCAGGTCGAGAGTCAAGGAGTGCCAAAATTGAAATAACCGGACCCTAGCATTTAGTCGTCTGCTGATTGGATATTCAATCTAAGCTGAAGCTCCAATGGTCGTCATGTTCTAGGTATTCCAGGCTCAGGAAGTGCTCCCGAAAACATGAAAATGTCACAAGTAGTGTGGATCAACTGGATTGCGATCCTATACTTGTGAAGGTCAAAAGTTGCACACAATTTTGCTAACCAATCATGAGGTAGCATACATGCAAAAACAACCAAGGCAAAATCGCTTTGGAAGTAGTCACGGTTAGAAGAGATGGTCGTGATCTCTAAGGTCTGGTGGTCGATGGATGGATGCAAAAGTGATCTCAAGTGTGCCCCAGGGGGCCAAAATGACGTGGTCTGGAGGACTGACTAATTGGTGGCATGATTTTGGGGCAACGAAAAAAAATGAGGTTGGAAGGACGCCGACGTCGGTGACAAAAACCGACGTCGGTATCCAAAAATGCCCGACGTCGGCAGATGTCGACCGATGTCAGCAGATTAGGGCACGCATATGCCAACATCGGCGGCCTGCCAAATCTGACAAAATCAGATTGGTGGCCCACCAAAAGTCATTTGTGATTATTTGACTGAGAGAAAAAAGTTGCTATGGATTTTGAGGAGTGAAAGTGACTGATAATGAGCGAATTAGCGGTGTGAGGTGGCAGAGTGAGATTGGTGGAGAGAGGGAGTAGATTGGAGTTTGATTGGAGGTTGAAGAGTCAGTTGTGGGCCAGCAAGAGTTCGAGGCAGAAGTGATGGTAGAGGGTAGTAGAGGACCCGCGGGAGGTCCACCACCAGCGGCACCCATCGTGCCACCACGCCGACGACGCCGAGATGAGGTAGGAGGGTCTTTAAGCCCTAGTTGGTTAGATTTTTGTTTTTATTTGTGTTTGGAAATTTTTGTTGATATGGGCAGAAAATGAGGGGGGAGGGTAGCTAGGAGGGTGAGGAATAGATCTAGGAGAGGTTAGGAGTCTTAGAGAGGGTTTTAGGGGGTGTAGGGGGGATAAAAGAGGAAGCCCTAATTTTTAGGGCTCGCCCCGTTCGGCCCTAGGGCCGAACCAATCGTCGACATCAGCGATTCTGCCGGCGTTGGTCGACCAGCCACCGGCATCGGTCACTAATCTGCCGACGTCGGTTGGCTGCCTGGTCGAAAGAGAGATGAAAAATGTTTAAGTCGAGGGGTCGAAGCTACGCCAAATGCTTCTCAGGTGTTGGATTAGGCATAGATAGTGAAATAGGAAAGTTTTTAACATGAGATTGACTTGGGTGGATGCAGGCGAGACTGACTTTGATGTTGCGGGATCGCCTCCTGACATTGCTGACGCGGATGCGCGAAGGGGTGACAGTCGATGAGTGGGCACAGATGAGCACAGTTGGACTCGGCGGGCTGCGACGCTATTGCAGAGTGGCGCGAGATGCGAGTTTGATGGTGGCGTTGATCGAGCGGTGGGATCATTCCAGCAACACTTTCCATCTGCCCACGGGAGAGATGATGGTCACAATCGAGGATGTGTATCGAATTTTGCAGCTGCCAGTACACGGAGCAGACCTTTATGCGTGCTCGAGAGAGGCGCACGATATTCATATGGTTACGTTGTTTGGAGAGCACGTCACGGAGACGAGCTACCACTCAGTGAGCTTTGTGTATGAGCCTTTGTACGTTGCAGATGAGGACGCCCATCGGCTAGCGGTGTTGATGATGATAGGCATCACAGTGTATGCATTGCCAGATGCAGAGGGCGGTAGGTTTTTGGTCGCTATGACCGGAGTTTTGCTAGATATGTTAGAGTAACAGACAGTGTTCACCTGGGCACCAGTGTTTTTGGCCCAGGTGTATATAGAGCTGTGGGGTATTAGTCGGCGGTGATGATACAACTTGTGCGTGGGCCACCTGCTACATTGCTGGGCCTATGAGCATATAATGGTTACCCGTCCTCTTGGCCTCCCAGTGGTGATTTTGGCCGGCTTCAGGGTCGGATTCAGGTGGTGGTGCGAGGTGATGGTGCAGACGCGGGTAGACGGAGTGGTCAGAAACATTGACCACTACAGAGGGGTACTGGAGGCCCTGATTCTTGCAGACATCATCTGGAGACCATACTTGGTTTATCCAACGTTCAGAGACAAGGGAGAGCAGCTGGTTGGTGTGCAGACCCTGAGATGGGTCAGGGGTAGGCGAGCTGGTGAGCTCGAGAGAGTGCCAGTAGAAAGAGTGTGGCACCAGTACGGGCTGCTACAAGACGTACCTCCCGTATTCCCACTGTACAGACGGGACGACATTGAGGCACCGCTCCCACTACCAGAGGAGACAAAGGGCCCAAATTTTGAGGAGTTATCGAAAGGACCTGGGGTGGCTGACCTAGGTTGTACAGAGGCCTACACGGTGTGGTGGGCAGATCAATACAAAGGTTTGCAGGTATGGCCGCAGCCAGATCCACAGGCCATTACCAGGGAACGGGATACAGCTCGCGAGGAGAGGGACACTATGCGACAGGAGAGGGACGCGGCACAGGCCCAAGTCGCAGTTTTGCAGGGATAGTTGGCAAGGGTTACAAGGCAGCTGACAGAGATGACGAGTCGAGTGACAGTGTTGACGGGTCAGGTCACACTGCTACAGGGATAGCTCGCCGTAGCCCAGGCACAGGCAGCGGCAGGACAAGTTTTGAGAGGACAGAGTTCGATGCAGCAGCCATCACAGCAATTAGCATTTTCACAGGGCCAGGGTAGTCGGCATCGATGCAGCTAGGTCAGCCACAGCCACAGGGGTCAGTACAGGGCACGACAGCAGGACAGATGGGTCTACCGCAGACTGTATCTCTAGTTAGATACAGTGATGCGCTGGACGAGATCGCGTATTATGAGAGGGCCATCAGGGGTTTCCCTCAGATACAACGATACTCAGAGATGCAGGTAGAGCAGAGCCGACAGAGGTCTATGTCTCGAGCGATGGCTTCTGGGTCTCACAGACGGCACAGATCAGAGGGGGGAGAGGATACAGCATCTTCCCGGCCACCACCACCACCACCACAGCCACAGCCTTGAGGGCAGACCTTGAGATTTATTTTTTATGTATATACCAGCCTGCGAGCCATTGATGCGAGATGTATGAGAGAGAGACAGAGGCACAGATTTGTGTGATTGTATAAACATTGATATATATATATATATGATGAGATATTGAGCATTGACATGAGTTATGGATGTTGTTTTGGATGTGCTATGTTATTTTAATTTGATACATGTTTTGATTTGATATTTAGGATTATGATGTTGATATTGTTGTGTTTATATGATGATGGATGTATGATTAAGATTAATGATTAATGATTAATGATATGGATGAAAATGATTAATGTTAATGGTTATGAAAAATATGTGATTGTTTGTGATGTGATTGGCAGGTGACAAAAGAATGTGATGGAAGGAATGCGATGAAGGAATGCGATGAAGGAATGCGATGAAGGAATACGATGAAGGAATGCGATGAAGGAATGCGATGAAGGAATGGCCAAGCTAACCCCAGAAGACCCCATGTCAACTGAGTGCTACCTACATGGCCCCTGTCGTTAGGGCCTCAGGCCAATGTAGTTCTCCCAAGAAGGGAGGAAAAAGATCAAAGTGGTTGATTTTGGTCATGATAAGGATATAGCATTTCCCATATGTCTGAGGGTACATGCTTGAAATGACAAGGAGGAGATGATGCTACAGCCTTTTCCAAATGGTGTAAGCTGTAACATTGGTCGGAGTTTTTTCATCCCTAGCAACTATCCATATTCGTGATGGATGTTTGCTAAAAATAAATTGCAGGTCGATTTATGTTTCAGCAAGTAATGGTTTATGCTTGACATAAATTGTGTGGTTGATAGTTTCCATGTGTATTGATGTCTATGGAAACCAGAATGAGTAGGCTATGTGAGTGGTTTGAAAAGAATCAGATTGAATCGTCTTGACAAATGATGTGGTTGAATGTGACCAAAGTGTAGGCAGAAAGTAAAAGGCATAAGCGCCCTTTCATTGACAAGGACCAAAATGACAGCATAGATAGGGGTTGTTAGAACGAAGAGCCCCATTCATGCGTTGCATCGTTGACCATGAGTTATGTTAGAGCGGTAATCGAATCACTTTGACATTAAAGTGAGCTCAAAGTCCCTTGAGTAGGTGATATGATAGGAGGAAAGGGTAACCCGTTTTAGAGTATGGATAACTTTGCCCCTTTTTATAGGAGACCCTGAGACAACTACAAGTCAAGTCATGACCCGGTTTTTTTTTTTTTTTTTTTTTAGCGAACTGATCAATGCGGGAAGTCCACATAAAGATGTCATTTGTTTGGTGGTCATTTGTGAAGCTGATCGATGTGGGAAGCTTCTAAGAAAGTGTTGTTTGTAGCAAGATTTAGTCATAGCCATCCTTCGAGGGAGTGGTCTATACTTTGCTTTATAGATTTAAGGGCTTTTGAATAGCTGTCCTTCGAGGGAGCAGTCTATTAGCTACAACAATGATATTACAGCTGTCCTTCGAGGGAGCAGTCTGCTTTTTGATTTGGTTTTGTGACCTTGGATATTTTGACATCTTGATTTAGTTTTGACAGAATATTGAGTCATGGACAAGACTTATAGAAGGTCAAGCGCTCCCTTTTATTAGGACGAAGCATCCGTACGTCATAAAAGGGTTGTAGAGGATTTTGTTAAGGGAAAAAGGGTGGAATGGATTGAGGATTAAAAGGACAAGGATTGCTCAAGGGATGAGCTCAAGTTAAATGTCAAGTGGATGAGTACTCGACTAACAGTAGAATGGTCGTAGATGCAAAGCATTAAGGGGCTCAGGTTCTGGTCGGCCTTCAAGAGAAGACAGACGATAAGTCCCTGATCCATACTTGTGCGTGATGATATAAGGTCCGAGCTAATTAGGAGCAAATTTGCCTCGTTTACTCTGTTCCATATTGGTCACATGTTGATTCTCTTTGAGGACGAGGTCTCCAATATTGAAATCTCATTCTCTTAGAGTTTTATTATAGGCGCGTTTGATGCGATTTTGATAGACATGGAGATGATTGAGGGCAGCGAGACGACGCTTGTCGAGTAACTCAAGTTGAGCTATTCGATCTTGACGAAAGTCATCGTTAGAAAGAATGTCATGGAGTGAAATGCGAAGAGACGGGATCTGTACTTTGAGAGGTAAGATAGCCTCTGTTCCATACACTAAAGAGAAAGGGGTAGCACCTGTAGAGGTTCGGATGCTAGTGCGGTAGGCCCACAAAGCGAAGGGTATTTGAACGTGCCAATCCCTTCCAGTGTCGTTGACCACCTTCATGAGAATTTTAGTTAAGATTTTGTTAGAAGCCTCGGCCTGCCCATTTGCTTGTGGGTAGTAAGGCGAAGAAAAGCTGAGTTTGATGCCAAAGGAGTCGCAAAGTTTTTGGACGGTCTTGTTTTTAAAGGACTTGCCATTATCGGTGATGATTTTGTGAGGTACACCGAAACGACAGATGATGTGGGTGTTTATGAAGTCGATAATCTTGTCGGCTTTTGTGGAGACAAGAGGAATAGCTTCCACCCATTTAGTGAAATACTCGGTGGTAGTGATGATGGATTGATGACGAAGAGACGAATGAGGGTTAATCTCGCCGATGAGATCTAAGCCCCATTGTGAAAAAGGCCAGAAATCCTGAGCGACTTGTAAGGCGTGACTAGGGAGATGAAGCAAGTTAGCATGCTACTGACACTTGATGCAACGCCGAACATAATCGCTACAGTCTTGATGAAGAGTGGGCCAATAATAACCCAGGCGAAGGATGCGCTTGGCAACTGAGTTACCACTAAAGTGTCTGCCACAAATCCCGTCATGGGCTTGTTTAACAGCATGAAAAGCTTCAGTGGAGTTTAAACAACGAAGAAGAAGGCCGTCAAAACCTCTTTTATAGAGAAGGCCCCCTAGCATGGTATAGCGAGCGGTGCGCTTGATGAAAGCCCGCCGCGCATTGCTAGAGAGGTTGGGAGGAATGAGAGAATGAGCCAAGTAGTCCTCAAGTTGTTTATACCATACATCTTGTGAACTAGAGTCTATGGTGTGGACGAGATTGATGTCAGTGGAAATGTATGAAGGTAATGGCACACGATGTACCATGACATAAATTCTTGATGAGGATGATGATGAAGGAATATGCGAGGCGAGGGAAGCCATGGTGTCAGCAAACTTATTCGTAGATCGAGGAACAGTCTACAATAAGTGATGGTCGAAAGATGCTAGAAGAGTGCCAACACGGTGCTTGTACCTTTGTAAAATTTCATTTTTACAAAGATATGAACCATTGATTTGATTGACGACAAGTTGTGAGTCACCGAAGATGTTAATGGACTTGATGTTTAAAGAAAGGGCAGTTTGAAGTCCCAAAATTAAGGCTTCGTATTCGGCCATATTATTGGTGCATTCAAAGTCGAGTTTGAAAGACAGGGGCATGGGTTCACCTTCATGTGGAATGAGGATGACCCCCGCACCCCCACCGAGTTGACATTTAGAGCCGTCGAAGAACATCGTCATTTGGTAGAATGTGTCATCAGTCGAGAGAGTGGCGATAGATTCATTGGGAAACTCGCACTGAGAAGGTTAATTGTCGGGAAGAGGGGCATCCGCTAGTTGGTCAGTGATTGTTTGCCCTTTTATAGATTTTTGTTGGACAAATTCTAAGTCAAATTCAGCAAGGAGCATGAGCCAACGAGCCATACGCTGGTTTTGATATGGTTTAGAATGCATGTATTTAAGGGGATCAGTGTGGGTGACGACAAAGGTTTTGTGATTGAGAAGATAGTGACGGAGCTTGGTAGTGGCAAAGACTAATGCCAAACAGAGTTTCTTGGTATGAGTATACCGAGTTTCATAGTCGACAAGTGTTCGACTTATGTAATAGACCGCTTTCTCACGGTGTTGCTCGTCTCGATGCGCGATCATGGCACCTAACGAATGATTGGTTGCTGAGATATAGAGGTACAAGGGTTGGTCGTCTTTTGGTGGAATAAGGACTGGTGGAGAAACCAAATAGCGTTTGAGGGCTTTAAAAGCCTCTTGGCAATCTTTATCCCATTTAAAGTAGACGTGTTTCTTGAGGAGGTGATGAAAGGGTTGGCAACGGTCAGAAAGCTGCGAAATGAAACGGCGAATGGATTGGAGCTTTCCTTGTAGACTGCAAAGTTGCTTGAGATTAGTTGGAGGTGGCATTTCGAGGATAGCGGGGATTTTGGCAGGATCTATCTCGATGCCACGAAGAGAGACAATGAATCCCAGGAGCTTTCCTGAGAGGACCCCAAAGATGCATTTCTTGGGGTTAAGATGGACCTGGTACTGAAGAAGGCGAGAGAAGATGATTTTGAGGATATTCAAATGGTCGCGACGAAGCTTAGACTTGCCAAGCAGGTCATCTACATAGTCCTCCATGATTTTATGGAGGAGATCGTGAAAGATGTAAGTCATGGCACGCTGATATGTGGCGCCTGCATTTTTCAAACCAAAAGGCATGACTCGATAGCAAAAAGTTCCCCATGGTGTAATGAAGGTGGTTTTGTGCTGATCTTCTGGTGCAATCAGGATTTGGTTATATCCTGAAAATCCGTCCATGAGTGATAACATCTCATGGCCAGCTGTAAGATCAACAAGTTGGTCAATGTTTGGAAGAGGAAAGTCATCCTTGGGACAAGCTAGGTTAAGGTCACGATAGTCTGTGCAGATCTAGATCCCCCCAGTTGCCTTGGTGATGGGAACGATGTTAGAGACCCACTGCGGATAATCGATGGGTTGGATGAAGGAGACAGAAAGAAGGCGCTGAAACTCTTCTTTGACAAGAAGTGCAACACGAGGATGCATTTTGCGAAGCTATTACCTAACAGGCTTAGCCTCTGGGTTTGTGACAATGTTATGAGTGGCAATGTTAGGGTCGATGCCAAGCATGTCAGCGTAGGTCCAGGTAAAGGCTTTGCAATTGTCTGAGAGAAATGTGGTATAGTCGATCTGCTCCTGAGTGTCTAAAGATTGACCAATCTTTAAGACATGAGGAACATCAGAAGATGAAAGGTTAATGTCAATGGTTGATTCATTTAACATAACCTGTGTTTTAGAAGGGAGGGAGCGCTGAATGAAAGAATCATCGGCACCCATATAGGTAAGAATGGCATCATCGTCTATGCAGTGGACTGTGTTGATGGTTGTCGATTCATCGTCTATCATGCTGGGATAAACGAGAGGGAGAGACTTGGGAACCCCGTTGAGCTGATAGGTTAGGGGTTCCAAGCGGATGGTGTTTATGCAAAAAAAAAACTAGGAGGGATGGAAACCACCAACTCCGTAGGTGAGGATGGAAGAATAGGCGAGTTTGGAAGAGATTGGTCGATGGTTGGTTCGGGGCAAAGGTTTGTGGAAGCCTTAGTGCGTTCTTGGAAACCCAGTCCATACCGTTTCTTTGCATTATCGTCATTGGGTGGTTCGATAGGCCGATGGGAGCCTTGTTCGTAGCGCCCAAAGCCAAAACCCTTCCATGCACGCTTATAAAGGTAGGTATGTGCAAAGGTGGGGTTGCCAAGAAAGGAGAAATCGGATGTGAATATTTGAGGTGAGGAGGAAGGATTTGATTTAGTAGGAGCTTGATCCAGCCCCCCATAGACGAGATTGGTTTGAAGGCTAGGAGGACCATAAGGAATGACCATTTCGATCCGACAGTCATAGCTTGGGTTTTGATGAAGCTGTCAATACTCTTGAGGAGTCTGGAACATGTCTAGAGTAAGTAGGCGATATTCCCCCAGTGAAAGTCTTTGGAAGATATCATCCATGGGGTCCTTGGTTGTTAATTGAGAAGATGATGTGGTGGCAACCGTTGTTTGTGTACTAGTTGATGCTTTCGCGGATGGAGACGATGTTTGGGTTGATGCCTTGAGAGGGATAAGAACGTCGTTTGGGTGATAGGTTGTGTTACAAGTCTTAAAAGGGGATGGGTCAGCAGGAATGACATGGGCTTGTTTGTCGTGTTCAAATTTGACACAATGGTGAAGTGTTGAAGGGACGCAAGCCATGGCGCGGATCCAGGGTCGTCTTAATAGCATGTTATATTAGAATTCTCCCTCAATGATGTAGAAGAGCTCCGGGATTGTACGTGGACCAACGCGGATATGGAGGACAACAGTGCCAATAGTGTTAGCGGTGGTGTCATTAAAGGATCTAAGGATTGCATCGATTTTCAATACGCAATTCTTGGGAAGAGCCAATTGATCAAATGCATGGGTGGAAATGATATTAATGCTGGCGCCCCCGTCGATCATAACTCGTTTAATACGGGTTCGATCAACGTAGGCTGTGATGAAAAGAGCAGCGTCCTGATCTTCCAAGGTAGAAGTAGGAATTTCATAATCACTGAAAGTGATAGAGGCGACGGGGGATAAAGAATGGACTAGGGCAGCTAGTGGTTGAGGGTCTTCAGGTTGGACTTCTGCTGCCTGTAGGGCTTTGATTAGAGCCTGGTGATGCTGGGGGGAGCTTTGGATAAGGTCATATAGGGTCATCTTCAAAGGTGTTTGGTGAAATTATTTTATCATAGAATCTTTGATTGCCTCTGAAGAAGTGGGTTGGGACACACCTAAGATGGAGATCTTGGGTTTCGGTGGTTGAGGTGCCTGGACAAAAGGATAGGTCCAAGGAATAGCAGCTTTTTCTTTTGCCTTGTCCTTTTGTGACCTAGTGGTTATATGGATAGCATTGATTTCAAAGATAGGAGGTGAAGAAGGGGTCATGGCCTGTTGGTGAGATGTTGATGTGGTTGAAGAGGTTGGATGGGGAGGTGTCGAGGGTCGGTCAAAAGTGTCCTCAAGGAGAAGAGTGTCTTTCTCCATATAGCGGCGAATGACTGCCTTGAGGGCACAACAAGTCTCGGTATCGTGTCCTGGCGTATGATGGTATAAACAAATCTTCGTATCATCAAACCAAGAAGGTTTTGACCCGAGGGGTTGGAATGATTTTATAGAAGGAAGGGTAATGCTAGAAGTTTGCAAAAGTTGGCGTAATATCAAAGCATATGAACCTACTAAGGGGTTCGTGCCTGTTGATGCATGACTCGCTGGTGACTTTTGCTTGGGGGATGTTGAAGAAGGTTTTCGTACCACCTTTTGGGTTGGTGGTGCGGCCACATGTGAAGACGACACTTTCTTTGTCAGTCTTTGGTTTGAATGTGCTTTTGCATCTATTTTCCATTTAATGAATAAGGTTCAAATAGACCTATATTTATAGAGATATCTAGCTTGTGTGGATAAGAAATTTTAATTAGGTGAAACTTAAGAGGTGCTCATGTTTAACAAAGTATTCGTTTGGGAGAGTTAGGGCTAAGGACAATAGTGCTCAATTGGGGACACTAGCACCATGTGGTTATAGTGTCCCAAATGTGGTGTTAATATCCACTTGGTAGACTACTAGAAAATTTAGGTTGGAATTTGAGAAGATAGTCCTAAGATTGTGTTTTGGCTAACTGTAAGTGATTGTGGTCTACTCAATGACTAGAAAAGTGTGTCTAAGGCTATGAGATAAGTCTAAGGATAAGCTATGAATATGTTAACTCAAATGAGACCATTAACATCCAATTAATACGTTTAGGAGTTAACATTTTCCCTCCTTTATGGTAGAAATGTAAAAAATTGAAATGACTAGTATAATGAAAAAATAAGCATACCTGGACTTACCTTGGAAGTGAAGTGCATGTATCTGAGTTTGAGCATGTGAATTTGGGTCTACATATGTGAAACATGATCCAAAGCAATGACCCATGTGTGTGAGTGCACATAGTGATCATATCATTGAATAGCTTGGACTAAGATGATGGCTTCTTCAATCCTAATATGGGTGGCTTAATAACTCAATCCAATTTTGACTCCATCATTTCCAACCCCTACTTAGTGGATCCTTATTTATGAATAACTTGGATAAGATTGTAAGTGTGCCTAACCCTCTCGTGTGAGTGGCTTAAGAACTCAAGTAGGCAATGACTCCATCATTGCCCATCTATGTGAAGTAGATGCATCTATAACTAAACTATGTAAAGTATTGAAAATATATAATTGAGTACATATAACTATGTATTTTAGCTTCACGACCACTTGGGTATATTAGGTAGCTCTAGGCCACTCAAGAATGCCAACCACTATAGATGGAGTAAGTCATGAATCTGGTGATAACTTGGAATGTGATATCAAGTGTATACAAAGTAAAGAATGACATGGAGTTTTCCTTTCCATCTAATTAACTTGTGTGTAACTAAGTATATGGAAACTATATGCTATGCACATGCACCCAATCTGGTATCTAAGTATACTGAATCTAAATTGCGTATGTAATAACTAAATATGTGTAACTAAGCTAAATGTGGGAGTGATCATGTTATGCATGATCATGTCATACACGATGCCCCAAAATTTGAGCAATTGGTATGAATCTAAGCTAAAATGAGTGTATCTAGGTAAAAAAATGAACATAACTATAGACATCCAATTCCTAACACCATTTGTGTTGAAATTCTCAATCTTACTCGAATTGCACTCAAATGCTCAATTTAGGCCAAAATCACTAAAACATGCTAGATGGTTCGAGCTTGTCATATACAAGCGTTGATTTAGGCTAATGTATCCCTAAATAGGGAAATGCATTTTATGTGATTCCTAACTTTTCTCAAATCATTTCGAGTCAAAATGATGATTTTGTATTTTGGTGCTCTAGATCACTCTTTTCTTCTAATTCATTAGTACACATCATGTACCTTTGTTATTTTATGTCAACAACATCTTAAATGGGATAACAGTCTACACACATCTAACATCACCTTGCAACTCCTTCTAAGTCAAATTAAGACCTAGTAATATGACTTTCTGACCATTTTGATTAATTGTGCACCAATTTTCAAAGAATTGCGCTAAAATTGATTATTTTAACTTAGGAAAATTAAACCAAATCATGAGCTTAAGTAAGAATTCCATGGAGCAAATTGAATATTTCTTTATTAAAAATTGATTCCGAATGTCTGAATCACCTAATGACTTGATCAATGGGGTGGCATCCATAAGCCATAAATGTAACAAATATCAGGTTTATGGGCACGCATGCCTAATTAATGCCTCTTCCTCTCAAATATTTATGAGGATATTTATAGATTTATTATTCAATATTAGATTAATTCATGGCCACACATCTCAATCTTGAGATGGACAATCATGGTTGATCTTGATCCATTTGAAAAATCTACAAATATAAGGGCATAAAACATCATTTTTAGGCTTAAATGTGTAAACTTATAATGCAGGATTATCTCCACAAGTCATTTGTGTATTTTGATAAATGATTTATTTGCAATAGGATAGCTTCATTTGAGAGGCATATATTTGATTTCTTATCTTGAGCTTATATTATGCATGGTGATCTTGAGATGATGGAGAAGCTTGACATCTATTATTGACAAAGACATTAACACAAAATCAAGGGTAAAAATGCTTGGAGTCACTTTTGGATGGTAGAACCATTTTTGAAGGTAATATACATATGTGATTTCTTTCAATTGATTCTTATTGTCATTTGTAAACCGTGTTGGATAGGTGGCCTAGATTGTTAGTTCTTATGCACTCTTTTGTGTTTTTCATGACTAATGCTTGAACTAGTCCTCATTATAATCCAACACTACATTTTAGCACACTTGGTGGGACCATAACATCCATTCAAGCAAAGAAGACATCTTGGTAATCTTAGATTTACATATAAGTCATTAAAAATTCGTTTAACAACAATTTTTATGCTCATTTTCTTGTGTTTTAACATTTTTTGTGCACACACAGGTTACATAGTGATCGACATCAGCTCTAGGTGATCAACATCAGTAAAGGCCAACCAGCATTGGTGAAGGCCAAATGACATTAGTTGCGTAGTATGGGAAACTATGGCTAAATATTTCAATTTTTGAGCTTTATTCAAGTTTGTTTTTATCAAATTGAATTTTATAAGTCTTTAGTCTAAACATTTCTTAATCCATATAGTTTTCTTTTAGATTTTTTATCTTAAAAGTGAGCTAACAAGTATTTTTAGGCATGCATTTTTATCTTCGAGTTCACAGGTGTGGTATGTTGTGGAAATTATTTCCAAATTACAATGTATTTCAAATACTATACATTTAAAGTAGTGTACACTCTTTATGTATTCTCGCTGGGATAGGAAGGAACAAACCCTGAATTTATCTCAAGAAGAGGACATTAAAAAGGTCTTGGAGAGGTTTAGTATGCAGGCTGTTAAATCGATTGGGACTCCTTTGATAGGCCATTTCAAGTTATCAAAGGAGTAGTGTCCCAAGATAGAGGTAGAGAGAATATATATGTCACATGTACCTTACTCATCAGTATTTGGTAGCTTGATGTATGCCATGGTGTGCACTAGGTTAGATATTGCCCATGTAGTGAGATCAGTAAGTAGGTACATGAGTGATCCAAGTAGAGAACACTGGAAGGAAATGAAGTGGATCCTTTAGTATTTAAGGACTTTTTTCACTTGGATTTTCACCCTTTGAGGAGATGACAAAGCTATCCTAATCCAACTGGCATAATGGAATCACCTCTAGGCTTGTGTGTAGCCAAAGGAATGAGGTGAGTCTCTAGATAGGGCTAGCTCCCTTGATGTAATACTTAAGATTGAAACTAATAATAAACTTGAGGGTGAAAATGGAGAAGGATAAATTAAAACAAACTAATCTAAGGGAGGTGATGCACCAAATTAACTGATGAAATCCAACCAAGGACAAACTAAACATACACTCTCCAATCTATGTCTTTTTTCATCAATATTACATTATGGGGTTATGAATGAATGTGAAAAGATATGAGGACTAGAAAATAGGCCTTGAATGTCACTAATGAATAGACTGAATCACTTAAAATTTGATATTTTTTGGAACACATCACATGCCTTGCAAGAAGAAGCTACAAATAGGTGAGAGAATGTGACAACTTGCTAAGGAATCCATAGTTTTCACTAAGAAAATCCAACATTAAATCAAATAACACTATGTATAGTCATGTAATAGATAAATATTATTCATTTTATTGATAAAAAGGTATAAAAATGAGCAGGTATTCACCATACTCAGGTGGAACATCTATACAATGGCCAAAATGGCTAGTTCTTATAGAAATTGAGAGAGAGAGAGAGAAGAAGAGAAGTCCAAGGGTCACAAGGACACTTATCAAGATGATACAAGGAGTCACTTGTGAATATGAAGAGGATATGAGATGAACCATGTAAGGTATAGAAGGACAAGTGTCAATTCAAGGCATAAACTTCATGAAAAATGACACAAAACTCCTCATGTTACATAGAAAAATTTCCTTCATAATTGCTTTTATTTTAACATCCCATAACTAATTAGGACAAGGTATGATGTTTTTAATTAAGGTTAGGGACATTGAACATGACTCTCCATGCATTGGTTGCATACCTAGTCTTTTGAAATCAACTAGAAAGGAGTCATCATCATTTGTAGTCTATAAAGAACTCCTTTCATGAACCTTGCATATTTGGCCTCAAAAATGCATTCAATTTCTCATGAAAATCCATGGGAGGAATTTCATGACACATTTAAATACCCTACATGTACATATAATGATCTTGGACACCTTAAAATGAGCTCACTTAAAGTTTTTCATCTTCTTCACTAGGTTGTCCAATATGCTAGTTTGTAATGGCTGAGTTAAAACACCTCGTTGGGGTACCTAGAAGTTTATTCAGGGCATGAAATGAATATTTTTATTTATCTTAAGTATTAATCTTTCACCCAAACTTTTTTTTATCTCTTGACTCCTTATAAAACCATTAAAACATAAAAAATGGTCAAAAAGAGCGTATTTTACACCTCATCCATAAAATTACATATAGGTATCTAGCATGTGATGTAGATTTAAGGAGTATTTTCCAAGTTCTAATAGGTATTATAGTCCAACTATCTCATTATATTTCATCTCCAAGTCCATTTTCACAAGTTGGTCCTGACTGAGGGTTTAGTAGGGTTTTAGACCTATTTTTGGTCTTAAGGATTATTCATAAGGATGAGACATTGAAGTTTAAGACCAATGACAAAATTTTTTTTTTGGGGACATCCCATAACTCCTCTAATCTCCTTTTTCTCCCATGTAGACCCTTGAAGAAGATGTGAGTTCTAATATCAAGCTTGCTTCCCTCTTTTCTACATGTCTGAGTGGGTTTTGGGCTAAAAAATGACCTATTTGTAACATCTCTACTATCTACAAGATTTAAAACCTCTATATTAGCCTCAAAAACATACTACATCATGTTTAAATGCACATCTCATGCCATAAATGTGATTGGCTCTTTGTTTGGCCAGTAGGTCTAGACCTTGCCTAGTAGGTCTGAGTTGGTTAAGACCCAAAATGGTTGCTCATGGCTTCCCCTATAATTTTATATGTTTTAAAACCTTTTATATGGTCCCAAAATCATTTTATAATGGATTGGGAATCCCATTTAGATCCAAAAATGAAGGTGACCTCTTGTTTGACCTCAAGGCATATCTTTGCCTTAATAGGTCTGACTGCAACCTTAGATGTCAAGACCACGCTATTTGTTTTCAACACCTCATGCTTGGTTTCCCATATTGGTATAAGTTTATTAATATTTCTCCAACCTTCACACAGGGTCTTGCAAGCTTTTGGATTCAACTTTCATCATTTTCTCTCAAATCTGCCAGGGTTAGTGTATGAAGAAGTGCCCCATATTTGAGACAAAATAGGGGGCACTTCCCCTTTTTTATTAGACTAAATTAGTTCTTGAGGAGATTAACCAACTCACAGTGATGCTTTGTACAAATTTTTACCCCTTGGTTTTAAGTATGAACCCCCAAACCTCCTTAATTTTTGAGGTAGATTATCCAGACTAGGACTGTGTGTGAACCTTCTCCAAGTGGACTGTATGTGCATGATAAGGACCCCTTCTTTGCTTGTATCTACATTATTATGAATAAATTTTATCATCATTATCAATATTAAAGTATTCTAGTTCTTCTAATCACCTCTACTTCCTATATACCTTTACATGTCTTGACTTAGTCAAGACTGAGTTACCTTGCCTGCTGACTGAGGCAAACATGCCTTTTGACTTTGTTGTAGGTTGCATTTGAATTTCATAGAGCTTATGAAGCTCATCATATCCATATAGAATGTATCTAGCTATTTATTTCATCACATTACTTTCCAAATGTTCTACATGCACCCCTAAACTCATTAGATTGAGTTTCTACTAATGATGACTGAGAAACCTTATTTATTAGCTTCTTGTAGGTTATTATAGATGTAAATATATGTTTAGGCCTTTTCTTATGGCTTGAAATCTATCTCAAAAACTCTCAAAACCATGATTTAACTTCACCTACCCTATTATGCTTGGAAGACAGTCTAATATAAAAGTTATCAAGCTTAGTCCTTTTGATAGCTTTACAACCGACTTGTAGGTGGGTATGTGTCTGGGAAATCCTATGTAAGCCTACTAAAGGATTAGACGATTTTCTAATATACCTCTCCTCTTTTATCCATGAATTATATTAATTTAATCCTAATTAAACAAGGTTCAAAACCTGTCTTCAAAGTTAGTCCTACTGAGTTGTCACTCCCACGTACCTTTCCATCTTATAGCTATAGATGAGTGTTTGGGCTATTTGTACAGATTGATAGGTGTGTAGAGGGGTTGAAAATCATCTATCACCTCCACTTGATGGTATTTATACTCACTTAAGATCCTTTCAACCATTTAGAATTTTCAACAAAAAAGGCAAGTCTATATTATGAATGAAAAGCTCATTCTAGACTCAGACCTGTAGACATTGTTGTAGGATTTTAGTGCTTTTAGAGGCCACTTTAGGCTCCTCCATAACCATCTTTCACTCACTCTTTGACCCTCAAACTTTTCATATCTCCTAGATATACTAGAGGCAACATGATTCACCACATCTAATAGTTTGGAACACTTTATAGGCATGTTATATAAGGTCCACAAAAAGCCCTTAGGCCTATATTTTACCCATTTAGGGAATTTAAGCCTAAACTCAGTCATTTCATGCTTGAGGTTGATTATTGACTTGTTATTTTTGCCTAGTCCTTCATATGAGGTATACCATGGTCCTTTAGCATAATAATAATCCAAAAAAAGGATTCACCACTTGCCTCAACACCTCAAAATGTACCTTCATGCTCTGTTGGCACCACCTGTAGGTGCGCATCTCATTGTTCATGCAGTAAGGGTGAGTGAATTGTAGAATGTGTGATAAATGCATTTCAAATGAGATTTGAACTCTTTCAAATATTATAATTATAAACTTTTCAATGCCAAGATGTTTCTTAGTTCAAAATTTCCTTCTCAACATGTTAACCTTCATGAGATACCTGTAGATATCAATGGTTGCTTGACTGTGTGAGTGAGTGTATGTTTAGGCAATGGAGATTAAGCTTCACTTTCAAGGATCATGTGCATTCTTCCAATGTTAAAAATTAACTCCACTCAACTTTTGAGTATTTTATCAAACCAAAACATCCTCATTTCACCCTGGTCTTCCCTTCAAGCATCTAGTTGACTGGTATGACAACCAAACAACAAGTTGGTTGTATGGTGGTCTATGATTGCATTCATGAGGATTTATTTGGAGAATGAGATAAAGGAGGAATATATAACTAGATTACATTTAAATATGGAATAAATGACATATTACACCCCCTAGAAATGCTGACAAAGCATAAAACTCTGAAAATGGTGGAAAACTGCCCACTGCACTCAAAAGAGACTAGTCTACAAATTTGGGGTTATGGGCTCATCCAAAAACCAAAAATCATGAAACCAAGCATGGGAGAAATTAGAGGACATATCCAAGATAATATGAAACTAATATTACCAATTGGTTCTTATGGACTTTCCCAAAATGAAGAAAAACCTACATGGTGTACGGATGAATATGCAATTTTGAACAGTCAACTTCAAATAAATTATTCATAAAGCACAGGCCATGATTACTCAAAATTATTATATGAAAATGAATGTCTCTAAGTTTAAAACAACATACCAAAATCATTCTACTTAAAACCCATTTTGATAAATATACCAAGTACAAACTTGCAAGTCACTTTTGTGTGTCGAGAGAAGTGAAAAGGAAGCAAAATGTTTTTTTGAGCAAGAATTAACATATATATATCAAAAAAAAAATGGAATTAAGCTTTAAGAATCTAAATGTTCACATTTCAACCTTTTCCAAGTGGCACACTTCCCAAAGAGTGCGTACAAGTGCCATTTTATCCTTTTTTGCCAAGAAAACTACCTTTTCTCTGAATGACCTACCATATTTTTAGTAGTGTCAATTATCTAAGATTTATAATGACACATGGAGCATGACATCATGTTTTAACACTTACACATTTCCCAATAAACTCATACAAAGTATTAAATGCAAGTTTCTGACCCCTCAAATGACCCAAAAATGATATAAGAACATAAAAACTAATTGACCAAAGCTAATATAACATTAGTTGGCATAAATTAACCTATAAAACACCTCATGAAAATATGTTATACCCCATTATAGACCTAAAAATTCATTTTTTTTACTAGGTGTGCCCCAATTTGACGTAAAAGTTAAATTTGGTCAACAGGGGCCATGGGGATAGTTTTAAGCTATGGTGGATTGGACACCACTTTACATGGTTATGTAGATTCAGACATGGCTGGAGATTTATACAGTAAGAGGAGAATGATAGGATATATATTTACTATAAGTGACACAACAATGAGATGGATTTCATGACTATAAACACTTGTGGTTTTATCAACCATAGAGGTTGAGTATGTTGCTACCATAAAGGCAAGCAAAGAGATGATTTGGTTACAACAATTGATTGAAGAGTTGGGGCATAAAAAGGAGGAAGGGAAACTATTTAGTGATAGTCAGAGTGCTATACATCTATCAAAGAACTTTACTTTCCACTCAAGGATGAAGCATATATAGTTGAGGTACCATTTCATCAGGACAACTTTGGAGGAAGAAAAGTTTCCGTTGAAGAAGATTCATACTAGTTAGAATCCTG
This sequence comes from Torreya grandis, assembly GCA_037957365.1. Lineage (NCBI taxonomy): Eukaryota > Viridiplantae > Streptophyta > Pinopsida > Cupressales > Taxaceae > Torreya > Torreya grandis. The sequence goes on from JARHVA010000844.1 coordinate 4,016,274, forward strand.
TAGAAATGATGACTAAGGTGGTCATAAGGGAGAAATTGAAGCTATGTTCAATTTCGGTTGATCATCATAGATGATAGTGAAGGGTTTAAAAACCTACTCAGAGGAAATCAGTCTTCAAGTGGGAGATTTTTATGTTGCAGAGCCTATTTCCAAATTACTTTGTATTTCAAATACTGTACATTTAAAATGTATTGTACACTCTTTGAAGATTATATTGGTTGAATAAGTTTGTTGTGACTATATTTTTGTTATGTTGTAGAGCCTATTTTCACATTATAATGTATTTCAAATACTGTACATTAAAATTTATTGTACATTCTTTATGTATTAATTTTTTTTTGACCCCCTTAATGGGGAACTATTTTGAGTTAACTTGGCCCATGGTTTTGGTACCCATTATTTTGTAAAACCATTATGTGGTTACCTATTTATGTATTATAGATGTAGTAGGTAATGCATCAGATGATGAACTAGGTTTAAGGAAGGATAAAGTGTGTGAATTTAGGTGCAAAATTAGGAGAGTTTGTAGAGCGTAACTCAAAATAATATTTGTGCATTGTAATTATGAGAAGATTGATCTAAGAGTGGATTGTACTCTTGTGTCTTATGATAAAATTTGAGAAAGTGTTTCTTGGTGGATGTAGCCTACATTGAGTGAACCATGTTAAATCTAGTCTTCTTGTTGTGTGTCTTATTTCTATTCTTTATGCATCTCTATTTATATATATTATTATTGTAATTCTATGAAATTATTTTGCATTAATTTTTGATTTCTTCCTAACACGGTGACAGTTATCAATCATTTTTGACTGACAATAATCAGGTTCTAACCAGCAATTGTCTTACATCAACTGACATTGATCAACAATGATCAACATTAGTCATTGTGTTTTTCAAAAAACATAGACCTTAGAGTAATAAATCCAAAGTTTCTTGTCTCATTAGCAAATATGCATCAAAGCTAAACAAGACTCTCTAAATTTTACCTTGCAGGACCTGCGAGGAAAAATGTTTATTTGAGCATCATTAAGTCTTTTTAACACTTTCTTTGGTGTTTAAAAAGAATTAGGAACCTTCCCTTTGGTGTTTAAAAGGAAAATTGCATGGTTTATTTGATTGTTTAAGTGGATGTTTTTCAACATTTTTGCAAACTAAGGCCAAGGGGCTAAGAACATCACCAAACATTTTAATTTAGTGCTTAAAACCAAACTCACTTCAAAGTTGCAATCTTTTTTTCAAAAATGTGTTTTATTTTATATAATTCATCTATCACTTGATTGTTAGATTGTTTAAGCAAAAGAATTACACGTGTATGCTCTCTCCCCATCCCCTATAGGGAACTTGAGTGATCAAAAGTGCCTTTTCATTACAATTATGCCTTTATCCAAGGCATAAAAAAGAAGTTGTTTAGGCTCTTCCCAAAACTCATATGGTTTGGGTGATCTAAAACCAACCCTAAAGCCTTTTTACTTAGATTTCATTTCATGCAATTTGGCTTGAGAGGAGGATGTCATTACCTCCCATGGGTTTTATAGGGAAGCATTGACCTGAGGCTTCATTTCTCGACAGTGTTTCAACCTCACTCCTTAGTGTGGTATACAAATCACAATACACATACTACTAGAGCCAAGGGGTTGAGTGGCTAACCTCTCCTTTAATAATGAAATCTCGAGTTAGGTCTGGTCAACCACAACATACCCTACCACTTATCAGTCCATAGATGGTATCATCATGCAAAGGAATATAACCTTTCATGATAAGTTGATCGGCATGAACTCAATTCATGTGTTGCATCTCTTATGTTAATCACACTTGGGACCATATAGATGGTCATAAATTGTAAATTTTAGAAGGCCCCACTTGCTATGGAGTTTTATTGATGCAGGGTGTGCCCAAAGGTCTATGTCATTATATTATCACTTAGAAGAAGGAGGTATAAAATACCCTACTATATAATGCACTTTTATTTTAGATGAACACTTAATTTCCTTCCAAATGTACTATTTAGATGGAATCTCATAATACAAAGCAAACCTTGTCAATTTAGGGCTTTGGATGATTACTTAGTTGCATTGGTATGTTGGTCTTAGATTACTTGGTACTTGATCAGAGTCAAAACTTACTTGTAAAAAAACGTCATACCAAACACATTATCCACAAATTTCTTGGACAGTAAGGCATTACACTGTCGAAGTAAAAATCAATTTTTTCCTTGTTCAAAATTTTCATCTTAAACATTATGTCATATCACCTAATTAGTGTAGTTATGCTTCCCATTTGAGTCTAAACGAATTTCCAAATGATCTTTATGTCCTTCATTGATAGTTCAAATTCAAAATTACACCTTTCTAGGTTCATAAGGTTGACATGTTAAATTTAGTTTGCCATTTACACTTAACTTTAGGGAACTTGGGTTCAATTTGTAATTTGGTTTGAAGGTTGTTTATAAAATCATTATCATTTTCATCATTGGTTAATTTAGGACATCTTGTGCATTAATTTAACTCTAAGTTATAGAATAAAGTTTTATACTACCATTCCTATTACCATGTTTCAACATTGTGCTGCCCATTTGATTCTAGTTTTACACTTAAGAATTATTGTATGTTTCCACATCATGAGTTTATTGGTTCGCATTGTCTCCTTCCTAATCTGAAGGGCTATATTCTAGTTTTCTAGTAGCAACTCACTAGAGTTGAACTAGTTTTTACGGTATTGACATATCTCTAAATTTAGGATTTGGTATACTATTTTACACTTTAGATTATTGAGTTATCATTCCCTCTTCCAATCCATATGATTTAAAATTTACCCAAGGTTGAGTAAATTTGTGAACATCATTCTTATAATTGTGTGAGGTACTATGTTACCCTCCCTATTATAGTCTCTTTGGTACCTAGTCACTTTGTTTAGAAAAGATCAAAACACATACCTTGTTCAAATGTTTGTAAAACATTTCCAAATCTAGTCTAACATAGAGTACAACCTTTTAAGACATGAATCAAAGGTACACTCATTATGGGGTCCCTTATGGTCCTATCTATGAGGAGGAGCATTATTATGATGGTCAAGATAATTATATGTGTTTTGAGGAGATTCTAAAAACTGTAAGATCCGAGGAAGACTTTTTAAACTATCAACCCCTAGAGGACAATGATGAGGCCCTCCTAAGGTTGATAGAATCAGGTGCTAGACTACCCTCACATTTTACTATGGAACAATTACATACCTTGGTTAGAGAATGAGAATACCAAAACATTCCACAATCAAATATAGATTCTTCTTCTAACAAGGGTAAGGAAATACTTATAGAGTCAAAAACCAACAGATCAAGATCTTGTTAACAAGATTAAGAAGATAAGTCAATGTTATGCAAGATAACTTATTGCAGACTTAATATACTCTTTAGTAGCTACGTCAATCCATAATGACACTTCAAAAGAACAAGGAAATGTGGTAGAAACACTAAAAAATCTAGTTAAAAATACAATAATGATAGCTAAAGATGTTTTAATAGAACAATCCAAATCTCAAGAGGTTCCACAACATGTTCTACTAGACATGAAGCACACATTTTTCAGTCATAAAAAACCTCTTATTCCTTTGCAAAACCAAAGACCAAAACATTCAGTATGCATTGAAAGAATCATACAAAACAACTTAGCTAGTTCATCTAAACCAACATATACAATGGGGAGTAGATAAAGAACTCCCCAAAACTAGTAGAACATGGTTGATTTAAGGCAACAAATTCCTAAGAATTGACTGCTTACCTATTTGTATCAAGGAGTGAGCCAAAACCAAGTCAAGGATCTTAGGGTGTATATCCCTACCAAATCCATGCAACAATAGGGGCACATACCACTCCAATAATAACAACAAGGGCACATACCACCCCATTAACAACAACAGGGGCACATACTACCCCAACATCAATAAAAAGGGCGCATTCCACCCCAACATAATTTTGTTCCACCCACAAACACACCAAACATTAAAGAGTGGAACTCCATGAAAGATATTGTGACATGAATGGAGACAAATAACAGAGTTAAAAATTGCAAATTTGATGAGATATGCCCATATCCATTTGATCTATCTGCTATTTAAGTCCCCTTTCCATCTCATTTTAAGGCACCTAAATTTGACAAATATAAAGGAAATGGAGACCCTCATGAAAAAATTTAGGCATTCTTTGTGCTATGCCAAGAGGTTGCTTAAAGTAGCATGTACTTACTCTGATTATTTATGTTAAGTTTAGTAGGATTAAACTCTAGATTGGCTACTTATGTTACCCAAGGGATCGGTTGTGGATTGGAATGACTTATCTAAAAAGTTCATTAACCATTTCTCGTACAACATTAAGCATGAATTGATAATTGTTGACTTGTGTAAAGCCAAACAACATGATTGAGAGAGCTTCACTGTATATCTACAGAGATGGAGAGCATTAGTAGGTTGCTTTCAACAAAATTTTATAGATAAATAGTTGGCAGACATATTTGCTAAGGTCGTGTATAATCTCCGTCTTGCTTGTGATAATTTATTTGAGGAAATTATCGACAAAGGGGTGCAGATTGAGAAGGATCTTATTGCTAAGGGCCTTGTCAAGATTTTTTGTAGGGTCAAACTTCAAATCGAACCCAATATTCTAGTCCAACATTCACGCAAGAGAAACCTAAGGGTTTTAATACGAACAAGAGTGTAGTTAGAAATAGTGTGACTAAAGCAAGACACATACAAATAGTATAGGACCCATTGGCTCTAAATGTACAATTAGTTACCCTAATCCACCACCCAATTTACAAATATAGCCTCCATAGAGGACATTCCATAATCAATATAGAGTCTTCAATAAATCGGGAGAACGTGTTGAGATGGTATTCCAAAGGCTCATAACAGTTAACTTGATTCTATGGCTAGTACCAAGGCCATTCCCTCAAGATAAACCAAAAATAGATTAGTATAAGGAGAATGAATGGTGCAATTTCCATCATTTGATTAGACACAGTACGTATTTGTGCATCTACTTGTGTAACCTATTTGAAGATCTGATCGATAGTGGTGAAGTTGAGATCAAGTTGGACCCACATGGCACTAATCAAGATATGGGAATCTAGCAAGATCCATTCCCTCAACATATCAACCCCCACCAAGGAATAATCAATAAAACCAAGGATACAATCAGATGCAGAATCAAAACTAGAATGAGGGTCAAAATTGTAATCAGTATGATCATAATCAGGATCATAATACCCATACTAATAATTTGGGTTATAATAATATGCATTACAACTATAAAAACACTATGGGATACTTTTCCACATACCATATTGCCATTGTTACTATCAAAATTTATGAATCATCTCATACTCCTTGTAGTATGAGACCCAATATTAGAAGACAATACCCTCTCCCTCTAGTAACGTCACATCGAGTTCATGTAATTTTATTGTGATTCCATTTAGATAGGGTACTATTTTTGGATAATAGCCTTCTTCTAATTACAATGGCTCCTTGCCAACTCAAAATTGTAGTAATGCAACTAGACACCTGTGAGTCACTCTCCAAGGCCCTCCACCGTTATCTTCTAATTATACTGGTTCCTTTCCACCTCTAGGTTATGTAGTCATAACGAGACACTCACGAGTTAATCTATAGGGCCCTTTACCTAATTCTTCCATAGATCTTAATATGAATATTGTGCCTTTAGATCCAAATCCTAATATTATGCTATCCAAAGCGAAACCCACCCATTCTAATGTTGAGAAGCCTTATAGTCTATCAGAACAATTTGGCAAAACACCTACATAGATTTCCATTATGGATCTCTTGCATACATCTGAAGTCCATAGAACTATTTTAAACACCCTTTTATAAGAATGGACTGTTCCTAAGGATATCAATCTTGAATAGTTCCAAACACTATTTGGATAATTGTCTTCATTTTGTCAGCTTACGCTTGATAAAAAAGACATGTCCACCCTAGATCCAAACCATAACAACCCACTGTATTGATAGTTTGACTTCTGAGGTCAAACTAGTCAACATTTTGGTGACTCAATTGGGAAGCATGCCTACTATGCTTATGAACCAAAAAATTGACATCTCTTTTGTAATCATGAAATCTCTCTTAAATTTTGAAATGAAAACTAACAAACTTTTACCAATGACTACAAATATTGTTGAAATATAAAATAACTATTTTCTTTCCAAAATAAGTAAATGAAGACACAAAAACAAGGGAAGCTAACTAACAAGACTCATGTGCTAGCTAAGTACTTATTTAAAATAAGACATAAGAAAACTAATGTGATAGAACAACACTTGGATTAAAATAAAACAAATTGTGTACAAAATAACTTATCTCTCAGTAGTAATGTAGTTCCAAACACTATTTGGATAATTGTCTTCATTTTGTCAGCTTACGCTTGATAAAAAAGACATGTCCACCCTAGATCCAAACCATAACAACCCACTGTATATTAATGTAATCATTAAAAACCATAAGATCAAGTAGGTTTTTATAGACAATGGTTCAGGGATGAACATTATATCTCTTAAGCTAGTACAGAGATTGGGATACACTATAGAGGATATCTAGCCAAAAATGATCACCATAAAGGCTTACAATAATTCTTAAAGGGAGTATTTTGGTACAATTAATTTGTTGATCATTGTTGGTTCTATTTCCCACCACACATTACTTCATATTATGGACATTGAGTTAACTTATAACATATTTCTTGGTCATCCCTAGATCTATGAAGTACAAGACATTCCATCCACCTTGTATCAATGTCTTAAGTTTCCCCATGATGGGATCAAGGATGATATTCTTGCCGACCAACAACCTTATCAATACAATAAACATCTTGAGGCTGAGTTTTGTAATTATAACTATTGTTCAAGTTCTAAATTTTTTGTAAAGAAGAATAAAGAAATAGTTTCATATCTACCTACATCTAATTATATCAACCCAAGTGACTTGGCTTCCACTTAGGCTGATCCATTTCCCATAATGCTTGAAAATCAAGTTATGATTGAAGATGTGGGCATTTCCATGTACCATCTTAAGGATGCTTTCCATGTTGCAAAGTTACTAGAATATCCTAAAACATTTGGGAATAAAAAACCTTCCAAGAACCCAAAATGACCCGCATTGATCTAGAAATAAAAGAAACATCAATGGAAAGCACCTATGGTATTTGTACCTACTATTTCACCAAAGAGATATATAGAGGCTTTTATAGAAGGAGACTAGTTATATTTTGATGGCATTAATGGTTACTTTCAGAATCAAAAATATTCAATCCCTAATTAGATCATGGATCATCTCGATTATTTAAGTGGCCTTGGCCCATGAGCTCAAGGAATCTTGGAACCTTTATCATCTAGTGTACCTAATTTAAATCATGGTCTCAGATTCATACCACATGGGTGTGATCTCATGACTTTTGAGAGTGATTCTTCTAAATCAATTAGTGGTGAGACTCTTGAAAGTGACGTAGCTTCCCATTATAGCCTTTTCAATGATCTTGTTGACTCAAATTTATTTGATTAAAACACCATTATGACCATAACACCTATTTATACCATTAGAGCTTCCCATGCTAAGGCAAGATCTCATCCCAATATTGGATCTTCCTATCTTGAAGCAAGATCCCATCATACCATTGGAGCTTCCCTAACTAAAGCAGAACCTCATTTAATTAGAGTTTCCCTTAATAAAGTAAAACCTCATTGTTACCTATGCCTTTGTCATACTAAAATCATTTATTGGGACTAGAAAAAATTGATCATATGCCTTGATGAGTTTTAGAATGAAGAATCAATTACAGAATACATGGGCTTAAGATATGGATTTCCCATTGGCAATCACAAACAAATCTTTGATTTTTCATTAAATTTTTCTGCCTCATATGGAGAGTAGGTAAAATTTCTTGGTCATAATAAAGATAAAACATCGATATCTTTGGGTGGAAACCTCTTTGAGGTGCTAGTTGATTAGGGAAAAAGTAAAGAAAAAGATAAGTCTTTGAGTGAAAACCTTTTCTAGGCTCTCTCATGTGGGAAATTTTGCCCATATCCATAAGATGTAGAAGGTCCATAGAGTCTTATCTCTATAGCCAATACAAACATCTCTTCAGAACAACAATAAATGTTTGAGCATCTCGCTCTTGAGTTTTAAGAGTTTATTCTACTTGGCCATTACCTAAGATGGATGATTTAGATTCATCACACTATCGAGATCTTTGAGAGGAATAACAACAAGATATAGTAGGAGAAGATGGTCATGATCGCACCTTGCCTACCATTATTAAAGATGGGTCCACCCTTCTTGTAGAGATCACATTTGAAGTGAACTTGGGAACATATAACAATCCCAAAAAAATTTAGCTTGGAGCTTCCCTTACTGAAGCAAAACATGAGCACATTATATCCATTTTGATGGATTTCACTGACATTTTTGGATGGGAAATATTCAGACATGTCAGAATTAGACCAACACTTTTTAGTACATCAACTTGTTATTCATACAGATGCCAAGCCAGTTAAGTAAAAGTTGAGAAAGATGCATCCACGTATTACAATTTTGGTAAAAGATGAATTAGATAAATTGTCAGGAGCAGGCTTCATTATATCTCTAGACTATTTTGAATGAATATTTAACATAGTGCTAGTCATCAAAAATCCATAGGGAAAACTTCTTTGTATAGATTTTAAAGACATCAATAAAGCATTCCCAAAAGATGATTTTCCTTTGACCAGCATTGACATGATCAGTGATTCTACTATTGGGTACAAGATGTTGTCCCTTATGAATGGATTTCTTGGATATAATTACATCAAGATAGTCCAAGAATATCTACACAAGACTACATTCACCACTCCATGGGGAACATTATGTTACCAAGTCATGTCATTTGGATTGAAGAACATTAGACCCATATATCAGCGTGCCATGATTGTCATCTTCCATGACATGATGGATGATATTGTTAAGGATTATATTGATAATTATAGACAATAAAAATCCACACGGTTCTAGTCATTGACAAACACCCCTTGGACCCCTTGCCCCCATTGGGTTACGATTAATGATTAAAATTTGTTAACACACCCATTTACCCCATTTTGGCTAATTTAATTTAGTTAATCAATTTAAAAAGGCCTATTTATGCCTCCCCACCCAAACCCATGGCTAACTAGTTGACACCTAGACTTAAGACTAATTCCCACCTAGACATTTAATGCCCTAACCCCTAGACTTATTCCTCATGCATCCCAATGAGGCCTTTAATAACCTCAAACCATTTCCATCAGTTTTAACAACAAATCATAAGTGAAAATACCTATTTTTGGCAAATTTGAATTTATTCCACCTAATCGATGCCAGTCACCCCTCGACCGATGCTAATTAACAAGGACCAATGATTATTACTTGATGTAAACCAAAATCCTTGCCTTAGGAGGTTGAATTTATCTTTTGCATGAGAATATTAAAATCTTAGGTAAATCAATTCTCCCAAGCAAACCAAGAACTAGACCAAAGATATCCAAGTGCTTCAAAAACTCATCATGAAGAGCCAAAGTACTATTACTCTAGGATCCCACATATCTTGCACTCAACCTCAACAGTTTTCTAAGACAACAAACTTTAGAGCTAATAATCTGCACTTAAATGAAATTTAGTTGTTAAGTTTTAGTTTTTTTACTATTTTGCACCCATTTTCTCATTCCTCCCATATTCCCTTTGTGTTGGAGTTCTACATCTTCAAGCACTCCACCTTCCACCAAGCACCCACAAGACATCTCAATCACCTACATATCCAATCTGTTGGTTTGATAAGTCTGAGAATCTTCTTTGTCCTCACAACCATTCTCCAACCTAGAAATAGCCTGTATAGGCCTCCCTACATCCAACCCAATACCGTTTTTTGCCCAAATTAGGACTTACAGAGACCGATACCGATCATCTCTGACCAGTAGTGGTCATACCTCAACCAACAATGGTTCTCTTAATTAGCACTAGTTGTAAAATGATCAACACCAGTTAATGTGTGTTTCATTTTCCCCAAAACAACAAGCAAATCTTGCCTATCTGCCTTCATCCAAATTCTGGCCTCTGAGTTTTTGTTACATCATAGAGGTTTGAACTATTTTTTGAAATGGGTTTGTACACTCTGATCTAGTTTTCAATAAATTATTACTATTTTAATTGAAATTACTTATTTCCATTCAAGCATTTCTTGCATTTATTTTAGTATTTTCCATTTTTTCATGCACGTGCCTACTTCCATTTATTATAACTTAATTATTTTAAAGAGTATATTGGCAACCTTTAAGGAAGTCTTGTTCTTCTTGGATCTATCTTATGGTAGTAAATCCACCCATATATCTTAATAATCCACCCTTTTTTAGTTGTTTTCTTATTTACAGGTCATCCTCCTAAGCCAAATAGGAGTATCTAAAATTGACTAGATCACACACGCACAATGAAATTAGATTCTTCTAAACCACACCCCTCTCTTAGGTTTCTTATTATTTTATTAAGAAAGGGAAAAATAAACACAAAAAAATAGTGAAAAATTATAGCACACCCAGTGGGACCCTTGAGCTTTTCTTGGGTTCATAGTTGTTTAGGACATTTAGTTGCATTAGTGAATTTTTCATCCTTTGCCAATTTTTTTTCTAAAAATTAAATGTTCTTTCTTTCTTTTCTGCATTGAAAATGTTAGTTTCAATCTCTTCTTCCCAAAAAGTGAGTTTTATTTCTTCTTTGCATTATTATAAAAGGTTAAATTTTCATTTTTCCTTCATTTCTAAATTTAAAAAAACATTCATCCTAGGATTAGGACTTGCATCTTCATATCACATTTAGGTGCATCATAGTTGTTCTTGTACTCATTAAAAAGAAATTGAAATTTTCCTTTGGGTTTAAAAATAACTTACATCCATTGCTTGCTTGCTTGTTTAGTTCACAATTTAATTTAAACGATGAGATTAATTGTAACAAGTCACTTATTATCACACACATAAGACCAAATCACTCATTCAGATTAATATCAAACACTGACATAAGGCCCAACTAGGATTTCATCTCCTAATGGTAAACCTTTCCCTTGGATATCCCATTTGGACTTCACTACCAAGGGAAGAAACCAAAACTCAGTTTATTGGCTGAGTATAATCTCTAACAATTTGGTATATTTTGGCTTAGCACCCAACACCCTTATCATTGTGATGTGTGAAGTGAGGGGGTAGGCCCCAATATCAAGCCATGTACCAAATTATAATATAGATTTTTGAGCTATATTTAGACATTTTAACAACCTTAAACTGTATTTAGACATCTTTTTCTAGGTCCCTCTCTACAAGCCCAAGTTTAGTTGCATAACTTCTTTAAAATTGAGGCATAAGTTCAAAGAGAGTTGAAAATTATTCAAGGACTTAAACATACTCTTAGTGTATGCTTGTTTTCCTTGAATCTTTTATTTTGTTTACTTCTCTTTTGAGTGTCTGAGATCACTTTCACCCTTATTTCATCTTTATTTGCATGGTTTTGACAATACAATAACTTAAAAACAAAACAAACCAAGATCCACCTCCCAACCACCCATCTTCTTCCTCATCCATGGAGTACATCTCAGATGCATAAATTTCCCCCCATCACTTTGGATGTCCTAGTATGCCTCAAATAATTTCCTAGGGAGATACATATTTCACCACCCTTCTTCATAATAATCCCATAGCTATCCAACAGTACTTTACCACTATGCCTCACTTTCCTTCCATTGAACCACCTTATGGCATGCCACCTTACCTTATGGGCAGGACTTAAATTGCCACTATCAAGACCCAACCTTTAGTGACCTAAGCCTCTTCCTCCACCAACAACCCTTAAAACACTACCAACCAAAACCAATCTCTTTCACTAACTAATACCCAAACACCTTCTACCCCAACCAACAACCCTTCCAACTTAGGAACAACCAAAACTTTGGTAACCCATACACAACTTATCATTGGAATACTTTCCACTAGTGTTGCTACCCTTCCACTTGTCACTTCCAACCCACCATATTCCACCCCTTTCCAAATTTTGGTGGTTTCCATACCCTCTACGCTACCTCCTATTAGCACTAGGGTAACTACACACCCTCAACCTACCAATCCAACCATGCCTCTTACCTAACCAATTTCTATTCTGCTAAATTTAGGGTATGTCCCAAACCCACAAGGGTATATGCCTCCACCTTATTACCAACCTACCATGCCCACTTACCAATATGTGGCATATTCCCAACCTTCCATGCCCACTTACTAATGTGTGGCATCCTCCCAACCCTCTACTAGTTGACCATATGTAGCACCTTCACAACCCTAATAGATTATACCTTACAATTATGGGGGTACACAACCATAAATTGATCCTATCAAGATGTTGATGGAAAAGATGACCAATCTAGAGTCATCAATTTTTGGTGCCCACAACATCTTGTCATACAACCAAATTTACAATGAGCCAATCCACCCATCCATCCCAATTCGACCATACCCCGCATAATGGGAGATTCCAAAATTTTCTAAGTTTCAAAGTAAAGAAGATCCCCATCAACATCTTAGAGCATTTAGGCATTCATGTTATTTGATTGCTTATGATGACGCTTTTATTCTCCACACTTTCCCCATGTCTCTAGCTGGACCTGTATTACATTAGTATAGTGATATTACCAAGCAGTCCCTCTTCTATTTTGCCCAACTAGGCCAGACTTTCTTAGACCATATGTATATAAATATTTATAAATTTTTTAATGTCACCGACCTATATTCCATTAAGAAATTATAGGATGAGTCAATTATTAATTTTGTGGCCCGTTGGAGAGGATTGATTAACTAACTCTCCTTCTCTTTACCCTAACCTGAGTTGATTGAGATTTTTTCTTAGGCTTGTGCCAAGCATATCTCATCAAACTTACATGTTCAGACTTTCTAAAACTTTGATGAGGAATTCACCATGGCTCAAAAGTTGGAGATTAGAGATATTGATGAGGGAAAGCTTAAATTGAGGAACAAAAATTCTAGTTTCAAATCAATGAAGCTTCTTTCTCCAAAACCACCAACCACACCAACACCAAAACCAAAGCTAAAGGAACCGTAAATACAATTATGCTTAAAGTGACTCCTCCTCTAGTTTTCAACCAACCCAATTCTTCCATCTCTTCCAACCAAAATACCAAAACCCAAAACCATTATGTCCAAAAATAGTATACACCACTAGGGGAGTTATACACTTTAGTTTTGGAAAAGTTGTTAAAAGCATCTATCATCCAACTTCCTTCAAATAAACCTCCCCAATGATTTAATTTCTCTCATCCTAAACCAAGTTGGTATAAGGATATGTGCTTTCCACCGTGTCATTAGACATGATGTTAGTAGATGTAAGACATTTAAAAACATTGTCCAAGATTTGATTTACAAGGGGGAACTTGTGATGGACAATATGAATGCACCCCCAAATTAATCACTTGACATTTTCATACAACCATTCCCCAAACATTCACCTTCCAAAAACAATGAACATAACAGTGTAAAATCTTTCCACAAGCATGAGGTTCACATAATTAATGTTGTTTTTGGTGAGCTAATAGTTAGTGAACGTATGTCCCGAATTGTCATTCGTTCTCCACTTATTGAGGTAGTGGAGTCACCTATCATTCCTTTTGAAAATGAAAAAAATGAAGCAACTATCATCCCTTCTCCACTTATTGAGGTAGTGGAATCACCAACCTTTCCTTTAAGAAGGCACAACAAAGGAAGAAACTATTACTTCCATCCCTTTTTCTTATATGATAGAGCTATCTACCCTTCCTTTAGAAAGCATTCCTAAAGAAAAGGTTACTTCAACTACCCCTTCTATGGAATAATTATCCATCGAGGCCTTAAAACCTTTGATATAGGAAAAGGAAGACATGGCCATTTCACTTTCTCATCAATTTGGTTTGTCCTTCGAGTCCAACACTGAAGGAACTAAACCCATCTGTAAGCCCTTTTTTAGGTTGGTCCAAAATTTAGAGTTTCTATCCCAACCAAACCTTGATTAGGTCACATTTTGGCATCATAGAAGAATCCCTTATCCAAATAATATGGGATCATTAACCTCATCCTTGTCTACCCAACCTTCCACTTCCACTAGTGAAACCACCATCATCCCAATCGAACCAACAAAATCCTCTACCTCCCAAAACTTAGATAAACCATCCAACCCATCTCCCTCCAAGGTGACAAAAATACCTTCCACTATCCTAATTAATCCCATAAATAACCTAGGTGTGATGCCCACCTATAATCTTGCTCATCTTCCATTGAAGTTGGATTTGACACCGCCAAACCCACCTAAGAAACCACAAGTCAAACCAACCAAGAAAGTGGAACCATCTAAGATTCCAAAATAGAAAACCTTGCCTCCCATTTCCAATTTACCTTTAATTTTATGATTTCATACTTATTCCATCTTGGGAACTCACCCATTCACCTTAATTAAGAAACTAAGCCTGCCAAAGAAGCCATAAACCTAACCTCTACTTCTAGCTACAAATCTACTTCTAGCTACACCTGCACCTATTTTTATCAAGTCTTCTACCTCCAAACCATATACAACTAAGTATTCTACCTAAAAATCATTAACCTCTAAACCGTATTATTTAAAACCACCCACCAAGAACATGCCATCACCCAAAGCTGCAATTGTCAAGCCTACCCCTAAGAAGGCTTCCAACCCAAATATCAAAACCAGAACTTTTGCTCCCTTTCCACCTTTGTAGAGTCATACTCTACCCTTTTATAAAGGTTGATATAAGCTTCCTACTTAATATTTCCTCTTATAAAACCATTTTATCCCCTTAGTCCTAAGTCATCTTGGTTTAATGACAATTTGATTTGCTCATATCATAGGATGCCTAGGCATGATACGAAGAACTACAAAGCTCTCTAAGTCATAGTCCACAAAGTATGTGATGAGGATGACTTATTCATAGAGGAACCTCCCTTGAGCACACAACAAAACCAAAATACAAAAGTAACCACCCCACACCTACCTACCCCAAACTCTTATCTAAGAGTGAGGATGAATAGAAGTAGTCCATTAGTCCAACTCCTTTCCAAATCCATACCATTCATGTGGTCACCTGATCACAAGCCCAAAAAAAGGATAGATGGAAATCAAACGTGTCCATCCCATGGAAATACCCTTTTTCCACCAATAAAACACCCAAGAATCCTAATTACCTTCACCCAAACCTAAGATTTCTATCTTGGGTGCACCCCAATCCAACCCTTTCAAGTTAATATAAAGGACATTTCTAAAATAACTTCACTAAACACTAGTGAAGATGAATTTATATGAGCGAATCAATACCTCACCCCATCACCATAAAGCCATGAT
The DNA here is from genome assembly GCA_037957365.1 of Torreya grandis. Lineage (NCBI taxonomy): Eukaryota > Viridiplantae > Streptophyta > Pinopsida > Cupressales > Taxaceae > Torreya > Torreya grandis. The sequence continues at coordinate 4,031,722 of JARHVA010000844.1, forward strand.
GGAGGGCTTGTAGTCCATAAAGTTTCAACCTAAAGATCCACAACCTCTAGTAGCCTTCATCAAAGCCCTTTAGCTTTCCACCTTTGTTATCTTCCATGATTTAGAGATACCCCTATTCATCCAGATGATACATATCCTCCCCTATTATTTATTTCCCACATCAACCAAACCCATATCGAGAGGGTTATTATTGATAGGGGATGCAACATTAATATTATTTCCTCCCATGCATATGACCAATTAAAACTCCCACATAACATCATGTTGGAAACTATAATAGTGCTCTGATCCTTTAATGATACCATGGTAACAACCTTAGGTATAATCATCCTTCATATTCATTTAGGACCTCACACTCTTATTGAGCTATTTTATGTGGTATAGGCATGTTATAATATAACATTTTGGTTGGACACCCTCGGATCAGTTCTATCGGTTGTGTGTCATCCACCTTACATTGGTGCATCAAGTTTGAGCATGAGGGTCAAGTCCATATGATATAAATCGACCCTAGTCCTTTCAAGTCATGCAATATGACTTACCAATGTAATGATGTTCTCCTCCCAATCAAGGACACATCCCCTTCCTCTTGCACCATGTCATTCATACCTTCCTTCTAAATCCCCATGAAGGACCCCTTGGAATCAACATTCCAATGTCTTTCACTTAGGGAGTATCACCTTTTAATCTTAGATGCCATCCTTACTCCCCAAGAGTATGAGAATATTAACCAACAACCTAGTTATGATTCTAGCATTGGAACCATTATTCATTTAGGGCCTCCTCATTACCAAATTAATCTTGTTTATGGGGGACTTGATCAACCACTTTCCACCTCCATTACCTCCTCTTCTCCTAAACCGTTCACCTTTGATTTATCTTACTTGGATAAACTGGAGTTTACCAAGACATAATTTCATTGATGTGATTAGAAGGGATTTAGTTTAAGATGATATGAGTATGGACCACATGAGTTGATACCATGCAAAACCCAAAAAACTCATTAACGATTTGGTCTCAGATTCATTGCACTAGAGGAACCAACCAACCCACCCCCCATCACCATCATTGAGGAAGAAATTTTGTCCTCACAAATCCATTCTCCTTAGAAATATGAGGATATTAATATCATTCCCTCTAAATTTTTTTTATTAATATGATTAGTTTGGTACCCTTGACTTATGAAAATGATAGGGAAACTAGAACCATTCTTCTAACTCATCCTGAGATTGTAGAAGATGATTCTCCTATCATTAATACTGTTCAGTGTCAGGATGATGATTCCCTTCTCACCTATCTTGGTGATAAATATTCCTCTATTCACAAATCCCTTCCTCCTAAGACTTCAACCATGTTGAATAAATCCATTATTCATGTCAACTTGGGTACTCAAGATAGACCCCACATAGTCAAAATCAGCCAATCTTAGATTCCTCAGAGCATCAAGGTTTCTCTTCCTTTCTATGAGACTATAACATAGCCTTTTCTTGGTCTTATGGTGGCATGAGAGGAATCAAACCTTCCATAGTCATCCGTAACATCATTACTAACCTCGATGCCAAGCCTATTAGGTAAAAGCTTTGTAAGATGCACACTCATATAACCCTTCCTGTCAAAGAAGAGCTTCAATGCCTCTTATCCATTAATTTAATCTGACCTATTGACTATCTGCAATGGGTATCGAATGTCATTCCTATCACCAAAGCAACATGGGGACTTTGTATTCACGTTGAATTTCATGATCTTAACCTTACTTGTCCAAAAGACAATTTTCATTTTCCAATCATTGAGCAACTTATTGACCTTATGACCAACCATGAGATGCTATCGCTTATGGATAAATTCTCAATCTATAATCATATCTTGATTACTCTTGAAAATCAACATAAAACTAATTTTATCACCCCATGGGGAACCTTCTGCTATAGGGTCATGTATTTTGGTCTAAAGAATGATGGTTTAACCTACCAATGTGACATGACCTATATCTTTCATGAATTTATTCATAAAATCATAGAAGATTACATCGATGACCTCTTTGAAAAGTCTAAAGGTCATAAGGATCATTTTTCCATTATTAAGGTTATCTTCAAATGCCTTATCCACTTCCATGTCTGCCTTAACCTTAAGAAATGTATTTTTGGGTTCTTATCAGGAAAGTTTCTTGGCTTATTATCTCTCCCCATGAGATAGAGGTTGATCCCACTAAATTCAAGGTGATCCTCGACATGCCTCCTCTAACTAACCTCAATAAACTTTATAGTTTGTAGGGGAAGTTCCAATCTATTCACCACTTCATCTCTCATCTATTTGGTAGATGTTAGCCTTTCCATCACCTCCTTAAGAAAGATATCTCCTTTAAATGAAACAAAGACTATCAAAAGGCCTTTGACTCCCAGAACACCTTTTTTCCTTGCCTGTTCTTGTTCATCAAAAAGAAGACCAACCCTTTTACCTATATATTTCCACCACCAACCATTCCTTAGGGGCCATGATTACACATCATGATGATCAACATAAAGAGCAAGCAATCGACTATATAAGCCAAACACTTATAGAGTATGAAACTTTATATACCCATACTAAGAAATTGTGCCTCACCTTGGTCTTTGTGGCTTATAAACTCCATCATTACATTCTTAATCACAAAACATTCATCATAACTAACACCGATCCACTCAAGTATATGCATTCTAAGCCATATCAAAATTAGTGTATGGCTATATGGCTAACGCTCTTAACTCAGTTCAATATTGAGTTCCTCCAAAAAAAGTTAATTAAAGGGCAAATTATTGTAGACCAATTAACCGAAGCACCTTTAGAAAATAACCAACCTATTCGTCTTGAGTTTTTTGATGAGTCTATCCCAACTCTATCTTAAGAGGATATTGCTTATCAAATGACCATGTTCTTTGATGGATCAAAGTGTCAATGTGGTGGGGGTGTCAGTATCATCCTCTCATTACACCATGCTAGGGGGAATTATTTATAAATGAGGATTTGATTATATCCTCTTTAGATCCCTACATAGTCGTGAAATCTCTCATGCTATCAAGGAAACACATGATGGGATTTGTGGACACTTTAGTGGTGTAGCTGTCACTAAATGTATCCTTCACCTTTGCTATTATTGGCCTACACTTAACCAAGACTATTATGATTACGTAAAGAATTGTGTTAAGTGTCAACAACATTCTAATTTACATCATGTTCTTAGTCATGGCCTTTAAGTCTCTAAGGATTTTTGGCCCTTCTCGCATGGGGATTAGATCTCATTGGTGAAATTAACCCTCATTATTTGTAATGGCATCATTTCATCATCACTACAATAGAATATTTCACCAAGTGGATGGAGGCTATTCCTCTCATTTCAACCATAGTTGATAAGATTGTTGACTTCATTAATCATCACATTATCTATCGCTTCTGTGTTTCTCACAAAATTATCACTAATAATGGAAAATCCTTTAAAAATAAAAAAGAACAAGGTCTTTGTGACACATTTAGTATTAAGTTAAGCTTCTCATTGCCGTATCATCCACAAGCTAATGGATAGGCTAAAGCTTCTAACTAAACACTTAACAAAATGCTAACTAAAATGGTTAATGCATTAGGTTGAGGTTGACACTTACACATTCCCTTCACCTTATGGGCATATCAAACTAGCATTCAAACCCCTGGTGTTACCCATTTTTATCTTGTCTTTGGAGTAAAGGCTATCTCACCTCTTGAATTTGAAATTCCCTCTCTTTGTATATCCCTATAGGGTATCATTTCTGAGGGTGATTATTTTTAAGAACAATTAACCCAACTTCAACTACTTGATGAGTGTCATTTGGCTGTGCTTAACCATATTCATGTATACCAAGAATGAATCAAGTGTGCTTATAACCAAAACCTAAAAGAATGAGAATTTAGTATCAGAGACCTCATCTTAAAGGAAAATCAACATGTAACCAATATGGAAAGAAGCAAATAGGAAAAGTTTGCTTTTCATGTTCTTTGATGGATCAAAGTGTCAATGTGGTGGGGGTGTCGGTATCATCCTTATTCCCCTTGATGTTGAGCCCCTCCCTTTATCATTTAAACTTGATTTTAATTGTACTAATAACATGGCTAAGTATGAAGCCCTAATGATAGGTCTCCAAAAAACTTTGTCCTTGGGAGTCAAATCAATCAACATTTTTGATGACTCCCAACTCATGGTCAACCAAATCAATGGTTCTTACCAATGCAAAAATGATGTTCTACAATAGTAAAAATAATTGGTGGATATACTCTTAACATCATTTGATCATTACCTTATTTAATCCACTCCACATTATACTAACAAGTTTGCTGATACCATGGCTTCTCTTACCTCCCAAATCGTATATGCACCTTCTAACTCTAAGCTCTTTATCACTATCCATTGCCTTAACAATCCCTCTTACACCGAATCAGACCTCCCTTCCATTTTTCATGTGGAAGAGGCCCAATCTAATATCTGGTGTAAGTAAATCTTTGACGATCTAAACCTAACCATCGTCCCTTCTAATCTTTTTGAAATGGTCAAAGAGCATTTATATAAAGTACCTCTCATTACACCATGCTAGGGGGAATTATTTATAAATGAGGATTTGATTATATCCTCTTTAGATCCCTACATAGTCGTGAAATCTCTCATGCTATCAAGGAAACACATGATGGGATTTGTGGACACTTTAGTGGTGTAGTTGTCACTAAATGTATCCTTCACCTTTGCTATTATTGGCCTACACTTAACCAAGACTATTATGATTACGTAAAGAAGTGTGTTAAGTGTCAACAACATTCTAATTTACATCATGTTCTTAGTCATGGCCTTTAAGTCTTTAAGGATTTTTGGCCCTTCTTACATGGGGATTAGATCTCATTGGTGAAATTAACCCTCATTATTTATAATGGCATCATTTTATCATCACTGCAATAGAATATTTCACCAAGTGGATGAAGGCTATTCCTCTCATTTCAACCAAATTTGATAAGATTGTTGACTTCATTAATCATCACATTATCTATCGCTTCAGTGTTTCTCACAAAATTATCACTAACAATGGAAAATCCTTTAAAAATAAAAAAGAACAAGGTCTTTGTGACACATTTGGTATTAAGTTAAGCTTCTCATTGCCGTATCATCCACAAGCTAATGGATAGGCTAAATCTTCTAACAAAACACTTAACAAAATGCTAACTAAAATGGTTAATGCATTTGGTTGAGATTGACACTTACACATTCCCTTCACCTTATGGGCATATCAAACTAGCATTCAAACCACTGGTGTTACCCATTTTTATCTTGTCTTTGGAGTAGAGGCTATCTCACCTCTTGAATTTGAAATTCCCTGTCTTTGTATATCCCTATAGGGTATCATTTCTGAGGGTGATTATTGTTAAGAACAATTATCCCAACTTCAGCTACTTGATGAGTGTCATTTGGCTATGCTTAACCATATTCATGTATACCAAGAATGAATCAAGTGTGCTTATAACCAAAACCTAAAAGAATGAGAATTTAGTATCAGAGACCTCATCTTAAAGGAAAATCAACATGTAACCAATATGGAAAGAAGCAAGTAGGGCAAGTTTGCTTTTAATTAGTTTATAATGTATATCATAAAACATAACTATGGGTCAGGAGCTTACCAGTTGTCATCTCTTGAAGGGAATCTAGAACCTAAGCCCCTCAATGCTTCACATTTGCATCAATTCTTTTGTTAAAATAGTTTAAACTCACCTTTTGTCTAGCTTAAGCTCATCTCTTATTTTATGGGATTACTACATTCATATCCTCACTTTGAGGCCAAATGATTAAATCATATAATCTTGTGATTATCTATCACAGTTTCAACCTCAATCATAAATATGGCTACCATAGCTCTACCCATGACATGATTCTCATGGATACTTTTCTTCCCTAATTAGGATGGAATCCCATGGTTGTTGTCTCTTAATGCATCCTCTCACCCACTATTTAGCCTTATTGTGTTATAGTTTTGCCTTCATAAAGGTAAGCCTTAAGCCTATCTAAGTAATTCTATGTCTAGAAAAAATTTAAAAAAAAAGCATAAATAATTTCATCTTATGGGTCATCTCTAGCATTACAAACTCCTCCCTTAAAGGACATCTACCAAAACAACTCATCATTTACTTAAATAAGGTAGACTGCTCCCTTGAAGGATAACTATCCAAGCCTAAAACAAATCTCAAAGCTTAGACCACTCCCTTGAAGTATGGCTAAGTCCAACATTTATCAAAGCAAGCAATATATTGGAAGCTTCTTGCATTGATCAGCTTCCCCAACCTCTCAAACCAACAACAAAAAATTTAAAGACCCATTGTCAAAACTTACAAAAATTAAAATAGTAGACTTCCCGCATCGATTTGTTTACACCAAAATATGACATAGACTTGTTTATATTGGATTTTTGACAACCTATAGAAGAGCCAAGCTAGCCCCACAATAAGGTTTAACTTTCATCCATCTCCATTTTTACCCTCAATAAAGCAAGGGATTTTGAGCTTACTTGAGACAATGTGATCAAGAATTTCTCAACAAACTAACAAATGCTAATGTGGAGCATATGAAGGGCTTATGTTCATAAGCCAATCTAACTTCCTATATTAGTCATCACCATTGAAAGAGCATCATGTGTCCTTCTTTCTCATGCTTGCATGTTGATACATTCATTAAGACATTTGTCTTTTTATTGTTTTAACTTTATTTTATTTTCTTACATATAAATTTGTTGTCCAAACTTAATCTATGTGTTAAGATATTCTTAAATTAACTCATAATACAATCATGACATTTGGAAATATTTAATACATTATGTATTTTATTAAGTGATTATCTTTATACTTTATTTTAGTGTTTTTAATCATGATAAAATTCTAATTAGAAATCACCATCATCATATATTAGATTACCATAACATTCATTTACATATCCACATTCACAACATTTAAATAAGCATACACCTACTAAGCAGGGAAAATGCTAAAACATTCATAACCATAAATCACCACATGCCATAACATCATATACACATCCTAACTATAATAAACAACATCTTCATATAAACATCATAAATAACCTTAAGCAACACACATCATTATCATCACATCATAACTCGAATCAAAATAATGTTATATATATAAATGTCCATGTCTCTCAAAATGATATGTACATCTCACTGCATTGAGTCACAAGCCATAACAATAATACAAATGAGTCTAATCAGGTCTATGGTATAGGGGAACTACTACCCCTAAAGCCTATCCATCTCTAAAACCTGTTTGAGCACCTTTAAATTCCTCCTACTCACTCAAACTCACGTTGCTAACTCTACCTCCCATAACCTGCTTTACTACACACTCAACATATCGAGGTGCATCTGGAAGCTGGGTAAAGACAAGAGCCTCATAATATCTCAACTCCTCTATTATGGCCACATACCTAGATACTTGGGATGGTCTATTCTAGTTTTATTAGTGCTCACCCTCTTACCTATTTCAGTACATCTCTCTTTGCTAATATCAAGCTCACTTGTCCCTACACTGTATCCCTCTTATGGGTAATAGAGGATAGCTATGCCAATGCCAAGTCTATCTCCTATGTAATTATTACTACCTATCCTTAGGCCTGATCTCTCTCCTAAATAATGCTTGCAACCTATCCTTGGAGATTATCTCTCTCTTATGTCCTCATTGCCAATTAGCCCTATGATGTGTACCTCTCTAACATCATGGATGTCAGTGCTACTATGCTATAGCCAATACCTCTCTCACCTAGTCTCTCTCTATGATCATGACCTATCTATTTGGGGCATCAACATCCATCCCATCACCCCCCTTTTACATCTCTACATTGATAGCCTACTGTTGTCCACCTATGCCTCCAGCTTAATCCTATCTCCCATCTCCTCAAAAAGCTATGGCATACTGACCCTACATCCACACGCTATAATCCTGTGTCACTCTTACATCATCTATATCTTCTATAATTGGTAGCTCCTCATAAGAAAATCCTCCTCAACTGGATGTGGTGGAGGAAAAATGCCTCTACATCCTTTCATTTATACCTATGGAATGCCCCCAATACACCCTATATCAATCTAAATTGTCTCCTCACTTGAGTAAAATTGATCAGCTCTACCTCTTGCTACTACCTCCTGTGAATCCATCTAGAGCTTTGCTAGGAGAATGTATGTTTGCCAAGACTCACCCATAAGGGGAATGTTATGTATGGTCACTAAATCAACTCTTCATCCACCAATACATCAAACCACTCTCTAAACCAGTCTAAATCCTACCCCTCTACCCTTCTTAGTGGTAGTGCATGATCTTCCCTCCATATCATAAAGCTAATTCTAAACCTACCTTGATCCCATGTGTGTGATGATAACCCAACTAGTCACAATATAGTGATATGCTCATATGCCTAGTAGTGCAATAAAAAGCCTACTCTCAACCCATAACATCTGTGCACTCAATAACCCTAGATCTCATGATAGATCTACACTAGTAGTACTGGGGCCCAAGTAAAAACCATTTGGTTCTTGATCATATCCATAAGAACACCTAACAATGCCTAGGGAAATCTACCTCCACTCAAATCAGGGAGTGCATAACAAGTAATGGCTATCATCATCATGGTCATTAGTTGTCTTTTGACCCTATCCATGTAGTATAGATCTTCAAAATAAAAAATCCTTACATGCCATCTCATCTATACAAAATCCTCTCCAAATAGTTGATCTATATAGGCATCTTGCTCATCATTACAGATGTGCTCTATCACTTGGCCCTATATCAATAGTCTAATGATCCTATGAATGTCCTTTAGTAGAGTCATGATCTCTCCATTCAATAACACAAAGGGGTTAGTAGCTAAGCCCCATATTTTGATGAGGGTTACCATCAGCTCAACATCTTGAGGCATGTAATAGTAATATTGCTTGCCACCCAACCCAACTACTTCCATGTGAGCCCAGTATACTAGGGTCATGTCCCTATGAACATCATCTAGGAGCAACGATACTTGGTCCTGCATTGCCAACATCACCCTCACCTACAAAGTTAGATAACAACCTTAGATTACCCTACACATTCTACAACTCAAAAAATATTTAACTTGACTTAACCTATTCCCTAAACCTAGGCACCAACCAAACCTTGTTGTCTCTTACTAAGCCCCTTTAATTACCCCTACCAACCCCTTTGCTTACAACTAACTTATCCCAAGACTAAATCTATATGCTACTCCTACACCTAGGTCTTATACCCCTAAGCTAACCAAACTCTAAACTACATTAAAAAATCACTCCAAATTTTCTTTCTACACATTTCTTCACCCTCTCCTACCTTAACACTTTTCCTCAAAACCACCACCGACCAGCCTCAACTGATACTGGTTCCTTATGGGACCATTAAAGTTATAACCATGATTGATACTAAGTATGGGTTAGGATCAGTGTCAGTCCTGATTTGATTGACAACTAGTCCACTATCGATTGACATCAGTCGACAATGATCGACATTAGTCACTGTGTGTAAATGGCCAATGGCTTAAACCCTACATTTTCCCACAAAATGACCTAAGTCCCTCAAAAAGCCTAATCTCCTCCCTCTTTCTACCCTATTTTTAGCTACAATAGTAATTCTAAGTACTATTACCCATAATCCCATCATAATTTTACCTCATACAACCTAAATACAACGATTTACAAACTTGCCCCACAAAAATTACAACAAACAAAACAAAGTAAGGCAACCCTCCTACCTCTTTTTGCATCTACCTCTATGGTGGATCCCCCCTAAACCATCACCACTCACTATTTCCTGGCTCAACCTCTCACCCTCTGCATCTTGGTCCCACTCTATATAACATAGAATACTTGGTGCCTTCTCCAACTCTTTGGTCAAATTCACAGTCCACTCCAACCTCATAGTCAAACTCTAGTCATAAGAACCAAAGATAGGATAAATTGCATAACTCTCTCTCACAAACAAATAATGGACACACTGATATTAAAAAATTCACTATATAAAAAATAAAATGCCTTTTGACCTTTTAGGTCACTACTAACCCTTTTTAGGGTTTGCCTGTGACTAATGCTAGTCTCCAATTGATCAATGTCGATCAACCCTAACTAGCATCGATTAACCCAACTTAGGGTTTTTAAAACCCTCCCCTCTTATTTCACCCTAAAAGACCCCTTTTCATGCTTATAACCACCCTAAAACCTAGTTCCCTTTTAGTCACTTGGAAAACTTATTCGCATAGGTTTTGTGACAACCAACATTAACATCATTACATTCACCAATTTTGCCCATCTTTCCATGCTTCATACCATTCTACTCAATCATGACATTTAATGTGAAAACCTTCTAAATGACTTAGGAGTACACCCACTTTTAGTCTTGTCATTTACAACCCATTCCATTTACTCAAGATTACCCAGCTTTTGGCCCCTTGTAAAACTAGACACCTTAGCACAGAGACTTGTATTTATAAGTGCATTCACATCTGCTATGCCTACTATAGTGGCCTGGTTCACTTGCCACTTGTCCTCCTTAATGTATCCTTTTTTTCTACTTCATGCCATACTCCCTACTTTGCCACTCATATACACTTATCAAACCCGTACCTGACTCTATTTTTACCTCATCACATCCTAGTTTTAGGGGAAACACATCCTCCCATACTCATGGAATCCAACTTGCCACTACACTTATTATTTTTTGTTTTGTAGCTTGAGGATGCAACCTACATAACAAAAAGGAGCAAAATGTAAACACTAGAAACCCACACGATTCTAGTCATTGACAAACACCCCTTGGCCTCCTTGGCCCCCTTGGTTTAGGATTAATTATTAAAATCCTTTAACACACCCATTTACCCCTTTCTTAGCTAATTTAATTAAGTTAATTAATTTAAAAAGGCCTAATTACATCTCCTCACCTAAACCCATGGCTAACTGGTCAACACCTAGCCTTAACACTAATTCCCACCTAGACATTTAATTCCCTAACCCCCTAGACTTATTCCTCACACATCCCAATAAGGCCTTTATTAACCTCAGACCATTTTCATCAATTTTAACAACCAATCATAAGTGCAAATACCTATTTTTGGAAAATTTGGACTTATTCCACCTAACTGACACTTATCACCCCTCGACCAACATTAGTTGACAAGGATTGGTGATGGTTACTTAATGTAATCTAGAAGCCTTGCCTCAAGATGTTGAATCTATCTTTTGCATGAGAATCTTAAAATCTCAGGTGAATCAAAGCTCCTAAGTGAACCAAAACCATACCAGAGTCATCTAAATGCTTCAACAACTCATCAGGAAGAGACAAAATACTATTACTTTACTTGTATTTCTCCAGGATCCCACATAGCTTGCACTCAACCTAAACATTATTTTAGGGCAACAAACTCTAGAGCTAAGTATCTTTACTTAAATCAAGTTTAGTTTTTAAGTTTCAATTATTTTACTATTTTGTACCCATTTTCTCATTCCTCCCATATTCCCTTTATGTTGGAGTTATACAACTTCAAGCAATCCAACTTCCACTAAGCACCCATAATCCATCTCAATCACCTACATATCTAACGTATAGGATTAATAAGTCTAAGAATTTACTTGTCCCTCACAACCATTCCCCAACCTAGAAATAACCGTACAGGCTTCCCTATAACCAACCAAACACCATTTTTTACCCAAACCAGGACTTATAAAGACCAACATCGATCATATCTGATCGAAAGTGGTCATACCTTGACTGATAATGGTTACATTAACTGGCACTGGTTGTATATTGACCAACATCGATCATTGTGTGTTTTATTTTTCCCAAAACAACAAATAAATCCTGCCTATCTGCCTTTATCTAAATTTTGGTTTCTGAGTTTTTATTACATCACAGAGGTTTGAGCTATTTTTTGAAATATGTTTGAACACTCTATATTTAGTTTTAAATAAGTTACTATTATTTTAGTTGAAATCACTTATTTCCCTTCAAGAATTTCATGCATTAATTTTAGTATTTTTCATTGTTTGATGCAAGTATTTACTTCCATTTATCAGAACTTAATTGTCTTAAAGAGTGGATTAACAACCTCAAAAGAAGTCTAGTGCTTCTTTGATCTAGCTCACACCAGGAAATACACCCATATATCTTACTAATCCACCCTTTTTTAGTTGTTTTCTTATTTATAGGTCATCCTCTTGAGCCAAAGAGGAGTATTTATAATTGACTAGATCATGCATGCATAATGAAATTATGTTCTTCTAAACCACATCCCTCTCTTAATATCCTTCTTATTTTCTAAGAAAAGGAAAAATAAACACAAAAAATAGTGAAACAATGACATACTATCAAAATTAAGAACACATGCTAGACATTTTGACGTTCTACAAAGAATCTTTGAAAGGCTTCATGAATATAAAGTCTGCCTAAATCCTAAGAAGTGTGTATTTGGAATCAATTCAAGGAAATTAGTAGGTTTCATTGTATCACAAAGAGGGATAAAATTAAACCCTACTAAGGTCAAGGATATTTTTGAAATACCTACACCTTCAAATCTTAAATAGCTCTGAAGCTTGCAAGGAAAGATCGAGTCAAACCGTAGGTTCATTTCTCAACTGGCATATAAGTGCCACCCATTTACCCATGTCTTAAAGAATGGGATTATGATATAATGGGATGAATACTGTCAGTTAACATTAAAAAATTTCAAGACATTTTTGGCCAACCCACTAATTTTGAAGTTGCCAACACCTGGATAATCACTTCTTTTTTACATATCAGTGACTGAGCATGCATTAGGGGCACTTTTGGCCCAATATGATGATCAAGGTAAAGAGAATACATTTTATTATTTAAGCCACACACTGGTGGATTATAAACATACTTATATGCCTATTGAGAAGGCATATTTAGATATGGTTTTTCCTTCCTAAAATCTGTGAAATTATATGTTGAATAATAAAACTATTGTCATCACCAAGGTGGATCCTCTCAAATTTTTATTATCCAAAGTAAGTCTGATAGGATGTATGGCTAAATGGGTCATGATCTTAAGTGAATTTGATGTTGAGTTTTAGAATCATAAATCTACTAAGGGGTAGGTTATTGATGAATTACTTGTAGAAGCCCCTATTATAGACACTCAACCACTCAAATTTGACTTTCCAGATGATTCAATCATGACAGTGGTAGAAGTGCATCATGAACATAAATAATGGAATGCCTATTTTGATTTTGTCTTCACATCTTATGGATCTAGATCTATCATATTATTTATTACACTACAAAAGGATTTGATTCCCAATGCATTTCACATTAATTTTCATTTTATTAACAATACAACTGACTATGAGGCCTTGATCATAGGACTTCACCTTGCAATTTAGTAGGACATTCAACACTTAATGTTTTATGGTGATTCCAAACTGATCCTCAATCAAACCACTAATTAGTATTAAAATTGAGATGAGAAGTTTATTTCTTATAAGAAAATCATGGATAATATTAATGTTCATTTTAAATCTCTACAGTTTGAAAAATTACCAAGGGCCAATAATAAATTTACTGATGCAATGGTAATAATTGGGTCAATGATACAAATTAGTGGTGGGGATAAATAATATTAGTTTTTGATTGAGCATATTCTAAAACCTTCACATATTATGCCATATTAAAAAAGGGGATGTGCCATTGTTGGTCCCAATCCCCCACCTGAACTACCTTCGTATCAAGCCTATTATAACTATTTCCATGACCATGTTTTTCCACCTGACTTATCTAATAACTAGAAAAAACTATTCCATCACCACCTAGCCCATTATAACCTCCTTAAAAACATGCTTTATCATAAATTCTATGATGGAACTCTACTTCTTTGTCTATCTTCAAGAGAATCCAAGCTAGTGCTGAAGGAGGTTCATGAAAAAATGTGTGGGGTCCACATCAATGGTGTAGTCTTAGCTAAGAAGCTCCTTAGAATAGGCTATTATTGGCCAAATATGGAGACATATGCTTATAATTATATGAGGAGGTGTGTTCTTTGTCAGTAACATGGAAATTTGATACATGCACCTTCTTTACCGCTACAACTGATCACAACACCATGGTTTTTATTTACTTGAGGCCTCGATCTCATAAAAAAATAAACCCCAAACCTTCAAATGGCCATAAACACATTTTTATTGCTACTGAGTAATTTAATAAGTGGATCAAGGCCATTCCTCTTTACTTACATTATTGAGAAGCAAATAGCCAAATTCATTCGTTACCATATCATTTGTTGATATGCCATCCCAACATGCATTATATCTAATAATGGTAGATTTTTTATAATTAGAGATGTAAAAGACCTTTGTGAAAAAATCAAGATCAAACACAAAAATTCCACACTATATAACCCATAAGGTAACATACAAGATGAAACATCAAACAAAACCATTATAGTCATTTTAAAGAAGATTGCCAATGAGACTGGTCATAATTGACACTTAAAAATGTTTCCCTCCCTCTAGGCTTATAAATATAGTCATCAAACACCCACATGAGCCACTCCATGATCCATTATTTATGGCACAAAAGCTATTATAATGATTGAGATCGAGCTGCCTTCATTGCGAGTTTCTTTGGAGTATATTGAAGATGATGAAGAATATAGAGTCTTAAGGTTTTAAGAACTAGAACTTATTGATGGTAAGTGTTTTGTTTCCTTAAAATCCTTACAAGGCTATTAGAAAAAAAATGTAGAGAAGCTACAATAAGCACATTTTCCCTCTAGATTTTGAGATTAATAATTTGGACATGAAAGAGAACTAGAAGAACATAAATGATGAATGCAATAAAAAAGGTAAGTTTCAACCTAATTGGTTGGGACCATATATTATCATGGTAAAATATAGATCAATGGCATATCGATGGTAAACTATGAATGGTGAAGAACTTCCAGAGCCCATGAACATTGTATACCTTAAGAGGTTCTGTGCTTGAATAACTTTGAACCAATGTCTACAAGACCCCTTACTTTGGGGCAACTTGTGCTAAAGTATTTTATCCTACCATTTCATCGTGGACCATCCTCTCATGGACCATATTATTTTGGCATACCCTATTAGTTTTATGACTCTAGAAAGTGAAGGATTTTGGACTATTGGCATTTTGAACACACTTTATCCCACCCTGTACCATTCTCTTTGAGAACCATATGCATTATGTACCATCCTTTAGACCCCATTATTTTTGGACCATTCTCTTTGAGAACCACATTTTTTGTTATGTCTTGGGCTTGTTACAACCTAAATACTTGTATCCCTTGACCAATTATGATCCTAATTATGAATCATCAACATTATGATCACATTCAATGCCAGTTCTAAAAAGTAGATCAACATGAAAAATTCTTATAGCTTCTGCAGATGAGTTAACATGAATTCATCTTCACCTTAGGATCTTTGCTTACTAGATGTTTCTATAAAGATATTTTATGCTGCACACTATTCTATTGCTTTTCTATTGCTTGGTAGGCATTGTTTCCTCATCAGGATCTTTATTCTCACCAATTTACAAACATGTACCATTGTAGCCAACTTTATAAATTATTAGAGCTCTTAGTAAGTTCCTTGATCCATTATTTATATCCATGAGTGTCATTGCATCTAGCTTAGCTATTTTTTGGAACTTCTACGTTTGGATGAGCATCTCCTTGACTAGTTGGTTCTCCTTTGTGCATATTTTATCTCAAAAATACCAAAAATAGTAGAAAATGATCCACAAAAGAAAAAAAAACATTGTCTTAAGATTTTATGCATTCTAATCCTTGTGCTCTTGCATTTTTCAAGTATCTTATCCCACATGCTTTGCATTTTACAAGACCATTGTCATTTCTTTCATTGGTTTTCTTTTCTTCCTTTTCTTCTACAACATTAATCATATGTTTTGGTCATCACCTTTTTCTTCTATCCCTCTTCCTAGGAGAACTATATTTGGCCTAAAGTTCATATTGGAACATGAGTCCATGGAACTGTGTAGGCAATGCCCACTTGTCTTGTACATCTAGAGTCGACTCAACCAATCTCTTCCTTTTCTTTTCTTCCCCCATTTCTTTTGCATTATTCCTCTTTAATTAGGGAACAAATTTGTGTCCTTGTTCTTGTTATATTATTGTAGAAAGTAATGCCTTACTACACATGCATAAACAATTTGTCAGGAATCTAGAACAACAAACAACTTTGATTCCACTATCAAGATTAGGAGCACAATTGATTACCTTGTATAATCAACTAAACACGGAATTTAACCAGAAGTAACAAGTAACTAGAAATCAGAAATAACACAGAATTTGAGAGACAATACAATCTTGTATTCAACTCATCCAGAAAGAAAATACAATAAAAAAGATGCCACACTCTTCCCACACCTCTGAGGCTTCCCACACCTCTAGGGCTCCTAGTAATTCTCCTTCAAGAGTTCTCTCTCTCAATTACGGTCACAACAAACAACTCAAACACAGAGTTGTTATTCACCTCCACCAGTCAGTAACAATACTGCCAGTACACAAGTACTCAAAGTACTTCAAGTAGATCTCCCTTAAACTTGCAACAACCTACTAATCAAATGATCTTACTTACCATGTAGATCTCTACCTGATCTTGCACAACCTGCAGATCACCCTGGTCTTGCACACTGCAAACGTAGATCTTACAATCGGAAGGATCTCTTCCCTGTCCTTAATTACAATACAGCCCCATGAGTCTATTATATAGATCCCATGCAAACAATAATTAGACTTCTAATTACAATAATTAGACTTCTAATTACAATAATTAGACACATAGCTCCAAGACTAAAATTAGTCTTTACATGCAAATAATCAGTTTGTTAAACAAACTATTCATGAAACTAGCAGTTCTGGAACCACATAGGCAACTGACATCAGTCACTGTCTGTCTAGAGATGACCGACATCAGCTGATCAATGACTAATGGTGGCAGCTTCTTGTCCACCCCTGACCGACATCGATTGGCCTAACCGATGCCGGTGACTGCGACACTCAGCAACCTCCTCCATATTTGCATATAGTGAAGCTTTTAACTCCACAACCTAACAATCTCCCACTTGGAGATAAATAGCTGCACCTGTACCTATACCTGTACATCATCTAATTTGTTTCCTAGCTTGTATCCCTCTTCAAGTTCAATCTTGAAGACCAACCACCACACATCTTGTGGTGTTACACCTGTCATTCAAGTCCCCTGCCATCTCCAAAGTGCTTGACCCTGCATAACATGTTAACCTACTGCTGGTCCCTCTCAAATACCTGAGAATCCATTGAACTAATTTCCAGTGATTCTTTCCTAAATTGGCCACGAACTCATTGACAACACCCACTGCTTGGGCAAACTCAGGTCTAGTACACATGTACTTAACCTCATTATGTGAATTGGGGCACTATTCTGTGAAATGTACATCCATAGGTGTGCTAACCAGTTCTGCATCCTGCATCTTGAACCTCACCACTAACTTATTCACACAATCATCTTGAGACAACATCAACCTATGATCTTCCCTGTCTTTAGGAATACTCATGCCAAAGAATCTTGTTGCTCTTAGATTCTTCATGACACACCTCTGAACTAACTTTACCTTTAGCTCAACAACTCCCTACATGTGTGACCCTGCAACAAGCATACACACCACATACAGTAACAGGATAATGTAGCTAATATTATCCAACCTGGTAAAGAAAACACAATTGTTACAACACCATTGTCCTGTAGCCTGCTCAAGACCATATACCCTGGCCTTCCGTCTCACGTGTTCATTCTCTCTCTTCTTTAACTTGGGAATCCATTCATCTTTAGTGCTTTCTCTCCAGCTAGAAACTCTACCAAATCTCCCATTTGGTTCTCATCCAAGGAATCAAATTCCTCATTCATGCCATGCTCCCATTGTTTCCTAGATTCTACCTACTCTGCTTCTTTAAAACTTCCTAGTTCTTGACCATCAGTGAGTAACAAGTAGTCTAAAGAAGGGGAATAATGAATTTGAGGTTTACTTACACTTTCAGTCCTCCTCATGGGCATTTTAGACCCCTTGATAGCTTGCTATCTACCTAAAATCCATTTTCTAGTTGACCCTGGTTTGCACCTGACCGATGTCGATCCCACCTGATCGCTGATGCCAGTTCGCTGACCGATGTCAGTGTCCACCTGGTCACTGATGTCGATTCCTTGACCAACATCGGTCACCACCTGCCTGACACCACCGACTCTGATCTACACATGACTGACATTGGTACCTGCCTGTTCGATGTCAGTTCTACCTGACCAACGCCGGTAACTATGTTTTCTTGTGAGTGATGACTTTTTACCCTCGAGCTTACCTTGGATCAAAACCCTGTCCAAAGTACCTTGCTTAGAATTATTCAGCCCCTGTGACTGATCTCTATCCATCATCTTCTCCTAGAAAACCAAGGCTTTCCTATTCTTGTCAAAAACATCAAATTTCCTCTTTGTGCAATAGACCCAATCCTTCTTGTAGCATGTATTTCAAGAAATCTCACTTTCTTCTGTTGCTTACAGAAATCTCGATCTATGTTTTCTAAATCTAAACTTTTACCCTTTGACTCAAGAACATGCATCCCCTTCTTATTCATGTGACCAAGCCTACGGAGCCACATCTTCGAATCTACAACTGAAGTAGATAAACCAGAAGGAGAATCAGTAATACAAGTAGATAGAGGAAGAGTACCTACTTTCTTACCTCTTGCTAAAACAAGTGCACCCTTGGAAACTTTCCAAGAATCCACTATGAGAGTTACTATGCATCCCTCATCACCCAACTTTCCAACATAAATCAAGTTTCGCTTCAGGACTTGGACATGCATGACCTCCTTCAACACCCATGTGTTGCCCGTCTGCAATTTCAGCTGCACTTTCCCTTTGCCAACCATTTGACAAGGCTTACCATCCCCTAAATAAATCTCTCCAAAGTCTCCCTAGACATATTCATGAAAAGATGCTCTATTTGGGGTTGCATGGAAAGAGGCACCAGAATCTAACACCCAAGATTCCACTTTATCCAAGGAACATACAAGAGCATCCTATGCAACAATATCTACAACATCTACTTCTTCATTTCCTTCATGTTGATCTTCAACCAACCAGTAATCTTTCTGTACATGCCCTTACTTTCCACATTTCCAGTAGATTATTCTGCCATACCTGGATCTGGATCTCCTACCTATCTTTGACCTTGATTTCCCTTACTCGATCTTCTCTCTTTGCCTTCCCCTGCTTTCAATACTTAAAGCATTCCCTGATGATTTACCTATGCTTTTCCTGTGAATTTCTTCATTCAAGATTACACTAACAACATCATCAACTTTTAAGATATTTGAAGCAGACGCAGTATTACTAACTGCCATTACCAAACTATCCCAACTTTTAGGTAATGAGCATAAGATTAAGAGAGCCTTAATTTCATCATCAAAAACAATATTGACTGAAACTAACTGGTTTACCAAACCATGGAAATCACTAAGATGACTGTGTACAGATCCACCTTCCAACATTTGCAAATTAAATAACTGCTTCATAAGAAATACCTTATTCGAAGCTGAGGGTTTTTCATATAAATTTGCCAAAGATCCCATTAATTCTACCGTTGTCCTAGCCTGTGATAATCTAGAAATCACAGACGATGCTAGGCTCAACCTTATAGATCCCAGAGCCTTCCGATCAAGAACCTTCCACTCTTCATCTTTCATATTCGTGGGCTTGCTTGCAACCCCACCCAATGGTAAGTACAGATCTTTCTGATACAGATAATCTTTTATCTGCATCCTCCATAATTGATAATTCTTGCCATTAAACTTCTCCATTCTTAGCTTACTTTATTCTGCCATTGCTATAATCCCACTCAATCAAAAACCCCTGAGAGTGACCTGTAATCAAACATAAACCTGCTCCCTACAACCTCACTCTGATACCACTTGTCAGGAATCTAGAATAACAAACAACTCTGATTCCACTGTCAGGATTAGGAGCACAATTGATTACCTTGTATAAGCAACTAAACACAAAATTTAACTAGAAGTAACAAGTAACTAGAAATCAGAAACAACACAGAATTTGAGAGACAATACAATCTTGTATTCAACTCATCCAGAAAGAAAATACAATAAAGAAGATGCCACACTCTTCCCACACCTCTGAGGATTCCCACACCTCTAGGGCTCCCAATAATTCTCCTTCAAGAGTTCTCTCTCACAATTACAGTCACAACAAACAACTCAAACACAAAGTTGTTGTTCACCTCCACCAGTTAGTAACAATACTGCCAGTACACAAGTACTCAAAGTACTCCAAGTATATCTCCCTTGAACTTGCAACAACCTACTAATCAAATGATCTTACTTACCATGTAGATCTCTACCTAATCTTGCACAACCTACAAATCAGCCTGGTCTTGCACACTGTAAACCTAAATCTTACAATCAAAAGGATCTCTTCCTTGTCTTTAATTACAATACAACGCCATGAGTCTATTATATATATCTCATGCAAATATTAATTGTACTTCTAATTACAATAATTAGACACGTAGCTCTAAGACTAAAATTAGTCTTTACATGCAAACAACTAGTTCGTTAAACAAACTATTCGTGAAACTAGCAGTTCTAGAACCACACAGGCGATCGATATCGGTCGCTGTCTGTCTGGAGATGATCGACATCGGCTGATCAATGACCGATGTTGGTAGCTTCTTGTCCAGCCCTGACTGACGTTGGTTGGCCTGACTGATGCCGGTGACTGTGACACTCAGCAACCTCCTCCATGTTTGCATACAGTGAAGCTTTTAACTCCACAACCTAACACAATTATATTTAAACCACACTAACTTGGTTTTTGTTTGTGTGTTTATTTGAGTTTTATAGTTTTTTCTTGGTGTTTTATTATACTTTCTTGCCTCTTCATTTAGTTATTCTTATTTTCTCCTTTTTATTACTTCTTGTCTCTCCTAGTCTTGTGTTTTCCTATATGATATTTCCTTTCTTTTCTATTTTTTAAGTACATCTTGATGGTCTACATGGATCTAAATTATTTATATATTGATCTCATGTTATTAAGTTGTTCTTCATTTTTGTTTTTAAACATTCTTATTCCTAATTAAATCCTGATTGTTCATATCTTGATTTTAAATTAGGTTCATTTATGTTTTACTTTTTCTTTGTATTTGATTTTTTGTTTAAATGTCAATAGCTATAACTTTCTTTTTGGTTATTTTTACCATTATCTTTAGTTATAGGTATTCACATTTAAACTGGCTCCATGTAATTGAAATGCCATGTCATTATGATTTTTTCATACTTATGATACCTAATTTATTTTGATATAGAAAGCACTTTATGATTTGGATTCAAGTCTCAATTTCAACACAACTTTGATGAACAACTCTCAAGTTAACCATGCATAAACTAGGCTCAATAGGTTTAACACTAGACTCTATGCTTAGACGTGCATATCTTTGCATACATAATGAGTCTAATCAGGAAATTGGTTAGTTTTCATCATCCCTCATTCTATTCCCTCCCACTTAAAGGTGAAATACATTGGCTTGAGGTCCATTTGGACTATGTAGGTTGCACTTGGATACTCGATGTATCCCAATTCAGCTCTACCACCTTCAATTTTATTTTCATTTCTTTCATCTCTTTGTGCATTCTCATATGTATGGTTCCTTATGGATTTTATAGTCTTTACACCATTGCATCTATGTTTATGCCCAATCATATTTAATCTATCTACTAGGTTTTATCCTTGAGCTATTGCTTGCCAATTTACCCATGTTGGGGCACAACATTTGAACCTTATGTGAGAATCAAATCAACCTTACTAAGGCAAACCATTCTTTATTAGTGATCAAAATTTCCCTACTAGGGAAAAATTACTTATCATGATCATATTTACTCTTATATATCACATTATTATTTCTTATATCTTTGGATATATCATTCTCCTATTCTTCTAATTCTAAGCGCTCTACACTTTTTCCCATGATGGCAATATTTTAGTGTGCAACTTGTCTCGGGATTGAGTAGTTCTAAAGTGTGGATCTTGTGCCTTGGATTTGGGTTTGTTCAAAGTGTGTCACTTATATTTTTGGATTGCATATTCTCATTCCCCTTGGGGCCCATTATATTCTAATTATATTTTGATCATTGATGGAATCAATGCATGCAAGCATTAGCTCATCTGGATTTAATTTGTTCCATGGGTTAATATCACTTTTTCTCTCTTTTTAAGAGTCTATCCTTCTCTTTAATCCTAGTATGCCCTCTTGAGGGGATATCATGGGTCATTTCCCATTTATTATTGACAAATATTTTCTTTAAAATGATGTTGCTTTGCTTGAATGCCTCACTACACATTCTTAAATAGGGGCAAAATGTAGACATCCAATTCCTAACACCATTTGTGTTGAAATTATTAATCTTACTTGAATTGCACTCAAATGCTCAATTTAGGCCAAAATCACTAAAACACACTAAATGGTTTAAGCTTGTCGTATACAAGTGATGTTTTAGGCTAATGTATCCCTAAATGAGGCAATGCATTTTATGTGATTCCTAACTTTTCTCAAATCATTTTGAGTGAAAATGATAATTTTGCATTTTGGTGCTCTAGTTCACTCTTTTATTCTAATTCCTTAGTACACGTACCTTTGTTATTTTGTGTTAGAAACATCCTAAATGGGATAATGGTTTGTACGCATTTAACATCACCTTCCAATTCCTCCTGAGTCAAATTATGACCTAGTAATATGACTTTTTGATCATTTTGATTAATTGTGCACCAATTTCCAAAAAAATTCACTAAAATTGATTAATATTACTTAGAAAAATTAAACCAAATTATGAGCTTAAGTAATATTTACATGGAACAAATTGAATATTTATTTATTAGAAATTGTTTCTATATATTTGCATCACCTAATGATATGATCAATGGGGTGGCATCCATAAGCCATAAATGCAACAAATATCAAGTTTATGGACACCCATGCTTAATTAATTCATCTTATTCTCAAATATTTATGATTATATTTATAGATTTATTATGCAATATTAGATTAATTCATGGCCACATATCTCAATATTTAGATGGATGGTCATGGTTGATCCTGACCCATTTGAAAAATCTATAAATAGAAGGGCATAATTTTTAAGCTTAATTTATGTAAACTTATAATGTAGGATTCTCTCCAAAAGTCATTTCTATAGTTTGATAAATGATTTATTTGTAATAGGATAGCTTCATTTGATAAGCATAGATTTGATTTTGTATCTTGAGCCTAGATTATGCATGGTGATATTGAGATGATAGAGAAGCTTGTCATCCATTTTTGATAAAGATAAGAACACCAAATTAAAGGAAAAACATGTTTAGAGCCACTTTTAGATGGTGGAATCACTTGGGATGGTAATATGCATCTGTGGTTTCTTTTAATTACTTTTTATTATCATTTATAAACCCCATTAAATAGGTTGGCCTAGATTATTTGTTCATATGCATTCTTTTGTGTTTTTCATGACTAATGCTTGAACTAATCCTATTTATAATTCAACACTATAATAATTATCAAACTTGTGACTTATCTATGCATATATGTACTATACCTAGTGTACTAGTCTGAATGATCTAGACTATCCTAAAGCTGGGGTTATTATACAGTAGCACCCTATGGTACTAGTGTCCCAATTTGGGCACTCATGTCTGCATGGTATGAAATTTGGGTGATCTAAACTATTTTTTGAGTCTCTATTTTTTCCTGTGTCTGATTTCTGAAACTGAGCCTATGTGCTAAACTTTATTTATGAATAACAAAGTAAGAGCCTGATCTCTGTGATAAACCCCCTGTGAATTACTCCTCTTTTGAGGGTAGTTGTAAAATATGTGTAAAAAATACCCTTTAAAAAATTAGCTCTATAAAATGTGTTAGCTAGAGCATGTGCATGATATTCCAATATAATGTACATGCATAACATCAAAATGTTAATGAATCTAAACATAAGTAGGTAATGTAAGGTGTATGTTGTATTATAACATTACACAAGGGTAATAAGATATATTTAATCAATGTATATAACATCACATTTGAATAACTACCTGGGGGGTTGGGACATGATGTCCATCATGATTCCTATTTAGGAAGGGTAGATTCATAAGATCCCTCATGACATTGAAAAATGGTGTGTGTTACAATCAAATACAAGTGTTATGGTGTAGATGCATGCAAGGAAGCATACACATAAGCACATGAGGCAAACAAAAGGTAGGCCATGTGGACATAATATAAGGGACATGGGCACATGTCACTAAAAATGAGAATGAAGACATACAAAGACATGTTCAAATGTCCACATACGTAAGCAACTAGCTTAGAAACACATAGAAGGACATGCTTAAATGTTTGTATATAGAATCAAGAAAAATACATACAAGGGATATGGGCACTTGTCTAAGGCATATAAATAGAGAAATGGCGTAGATCAAAAGAACAATGGAATATTCAAATGCCCTTAAAGATGGAATAAGCATAGGAACACAATCAATTTTAATATATAATAACTAGAAATGAAAGCATATATAACTATGTAGTACAAATCTATGTATATGCTAGGATGTATATAGATTGAGTGTAACTAGTGATAGTTGACAAAAAATTTGAGTAATGAGGAACAATGATCAATATCAAGATAAATTAATGTATAAACTAGAATGTATATTATGTAAAGATAAAACTTGGTAGTAGCAACTATGTATGAGATGCCCCAAAGTGGGTGGATGTATCAAATGTATAAGCTTGGATAAGTGTAAATGCCCCTAGTGGAGAGATGATAGCTAGTATGGATCAGTGTAGTGGATCAAATTTCTATCTAGAATCTATAATCACTCAAAAATAACAAGTAAAACATATGTGTATGATAAAAATGACTCTACTAGGATAGCTAGTAGTATGTAATATCTTCCAATTAGTAGAAATGCAAACATAACAATACATATAATATGTAAATTTTGTGTTTTCAAAATATTTGAATGTTTTTATATTTTGACATGTTATATTGTTTTTATGTTTTTTGAGTATAATCTATGTGCAAGCAAATGAAAATAAACTATGTACAAGGAACATGAGAGAGAAAGAAGTATGTATAAGAGTAGGAACCATACTAAATAATGAGTCTCATGGAAGACTCATTATCACCATGACCTATATCAAATAGGGGAACTATGATCATGCATGCAATGTGAAAAGATATCTATGAGCCAATGATCTATTATATTGTATAATCTAAGTCCAAGGCTACTTGTGTGGTGATGCTATGATGTTGTGGCACTAATTGTGATGCCTTGTGAATTGTAGAGGTCTTAGGGACCCATTTGGTATAAGTATAAGTTTTAGGTGAAATAGTTGCCTAATCCAAAACTTGGAAGTCTTGGTTTAGGAATATTTAAAGAACACACAATTAATAATGCTATCTTTGAGAAGAGATGGTTTATTGCTCAAACTTACAGATACAACATATGCCTATCTCTGAGAAGAGATGTCTATTTTCCTTTTTATTCTACATATCTATTTATACTATTTTTTAAGGAAGGAGGAGGATGTGGAAGGTCACCAATATTGATGGGGATGAAATGGTTTGACTTTCATGAATTACAACACAAAATTCGAGAAATTACTATTTTTAGAAACTTACTATTTTTAGACTACATTAATAAAATTGAAATTTGGAGCACTTCCATTTGGTTTTTTGGAGTCAAACCCACTAAGGAAATATCTATGCCATATCACGGTGTTCTCCTCATTCTTATATTTTCAATGGTTTAAACAGGGAGTCAAATGGAGCTATGGTGAAAAATTCATGGCTCTTGGAAGTTTTGCCACCAATTGGGGTAGGACTGTCACCCAAATTGTCGCTTGAAGTGTTGCCCAGATCATTGCCTGAAGTGTTGTTTAGAACAATGCCCTATGTTGAGAACCCCTATACCCTAATAAAACTAATCTTGGCATAAACTGAGTAGAGGAAGATCCTCTAGAATCTATGACATATCATTGATGCAGGGGTCTCTTGAGAAATGGTCTCCATTGGAGAGTATGCATACATGTAGATACTATAAGAGTAGACTTGGCCTACTGTGATGACTTTGATGAACACTATGATGTATGCATAGGATTTCTTCTATACGATAACTAGTAACCATGGAATATCTGGTAATGGTGTTGGAACTATAATTGGTGTCTATGTGGGAATCGTAGATGGAAATTATGCTAGAATTAATTGTTGGATGGGTAGAGGATACTCATAGAAGAAACCCTCAACCTCAACCTCATAATTATCATGTATATATTTTAGGGATTAGTGTATTGTATATAAGATGGATTAGATCTACTGTAATCATGTCCTACCCAATAATATATAGGATACACCTGCACTAGGGAAAACTAAGAACTGAGTGGCCATGTGTGCTGGTCCAACCTGTAATGAAAGCACAATCTCCCTGATGGAGCTCTGAACATGGTCACTAAAACCATTAATGACTATTTATATGGGGAATATATCCCACTCTATGTAGCCCAAGTGATGTAAGAGTGTCATGGTGCATATGCTAATGCTTGAATAATTGTCAACCATAACACTATGAAGAAGATGGTGGTCTATATATGCTCATATGAAGAGCACATTTAAATATGTGTCATCATCCACAATCTCCTATTTTTAAAATGTTATAATTGCTCTAGGTGGAGCTTTAGTGTGATACATGCCAATAATGTTATGTAGTGGATGTATCTCCTATGTAACTATGTGATAGGAATATGGTGGTGGATGCACTTGGTATGTATGTGCACCTAATGTGCCCCCTACCTCATTCAATGTATGATTTAGGAAAGGATATAAAAATATATTTAGTGACTTAGCCTTTATTTTTTGTTGTTTTGATACCTCTATGGGTGTGCCAACATCAATAATGTTAACCTCAATGAGATCTTGTATCTTTTACTTTAGGCTAATGCATTTATTTATTGTATGGTCTATTGCCATGTGATGCTCACAAAATGCATTTGAATCATAATTATTTGGAAGAGGCTATGTTGTATCAACCTATTTAATGGGAGGGAAAGATATAAAATTTCATTCTAATGGTTGTTTTAGAATCCGTGTTGGTGACTCTGGAAGAGTATACTCTGTACCGAGGAGCAAATAAAATCAATTTGAGAGATGGCTTAAAAGCTGCATTGACTATTGCCTTTTGATCACTTTTATTTTTTATGGCCTTTACATTTTATGGAGGTTTTTTTCAACTCTTAATAGTTGATTTTTCATTTATGTACTTGAGTTTTGCCATTGCTAATAGCGTAACCTCTCTTTCCTTGACTATGTGGCACATATCGATAAATGTAAGAAAATTATTAAACAAGATAACTTCATGCAGTGCTAGGAATAGACTCTATTTAAATATATACTAAAGTTATCTATCTACCATGGGGCCAGTTAATTTTGATAAGATTGTCTTGTATTGTAAGACATAATTGATGATAGGCTCATTTGACTTTTTATTTAATTGTGCCACTTATGCATATGATATATTATCACCAATGTTGATAGAAAAATGTGTTAGGAACATGTGAGCTAAGGGATTGAATGCCATGATAGATTAATTTGGAAAATCATAGAACCACTATAGGGCATAATCCTTGAGACTACTAGAAATATCTTTGCAATAAGCCAAATTTTGATACATATGTGTGAGTTTGGGTGCCACAAAATTTGATGGCAATAGAGTTTCCACTATGTGATGTGCCAAAGGTGTATGCAAGAGAATGTTGGAATCCAAAGTATGGGATGACCTAGTTCCTCATTTCTCAAGATGTAACACCTTAGACTGTAGAGTAAGAACCTCATGCATAAGGGATTGTACATTTGGAGTAGAAGAACTAGACACAAATGGTGTAGCTATTACTAATGGTTGAATAAAAATCTTGGGATGTGCTATCTAAGTTGGTTGAGTTAGCCCTATTAGAGGTGTAATAACATTATTAACTGGAGGGGTTGAAGATTGACCATTATTTGTCTTATTCTTGATTTTTAATATGGCCTATAGAATCTATGCATGATCAAGGGGTTGTTCTCAAATTATATCTTTGAATCCCTATAATACCTCATCTTTGTTCATAATTATGTCATTATTGTTAAGTGGAGGTAGTGTGTCCTAATTCTCAATGTGGACCTCATATTATTATTAGTTGTATTGTTCATCTTCAGATGCATTATCATTAAATTCCACATAATTAGGGTGTGCAAGATTCATAGTTGAAGTTCTAATAGGTTCCTTATCCTTGTTATAGGTTTGAATAGTAGGAATATGAATATGCTTTATATGATGACCACCTACTCTAACACTTCTTAATGGAAGAGAGAGATTTTTTAATTGGCATATAGTAAACAAAATGAAATAGAACTATTAAAATATAACATATGAATTCTAAAAAATTAATAGCAACTAATGAAAATAGGAGAAAAAAGGATATAAACCCTAAGATCATCTAGGGTTAGGGTTTTTGAATGTAGGGTTTCTTTCCACCAATTTAAATTATGTAAAATAAATTGAAACCCTATTATGAAAATTGATTTAATGTAGCTAGGTTGTCTAAAAAAATAAGAAAAATAGAAAGTATTCAACCCTGAATTATTGCACAAAATTTAGATTAATGCAAGTTAGGGTTTGAAGTAATATTTGAAGTAAGATAAATTCACCAAATGGTTTAACCTTTTAGGGTTTAACTATGTAAATCTTGTGTTTAAATTAAAGGGCTGAGATGTCTAAATTAGTCAAATAATATGCAATAATTTGTTATGGAATTTGACCTTCTTTAAATTTGTAAAATAGTAATAAATAGGCATAAATATAAACTTATTTAAAAAGTGACTATCATAGATGATCTGGGTTCTAAAAATTAGTTTCTAGATAGGTCTGAGTGTCATCAACAGGATTCTAGATTTTATTTGCTCAGTGGATAGTAATGCCCCATATGGATAGTAGTGCCCCATATGGATAGTATCATTGTATTACTGTAGTGTCTTCTAAGTGGTGGTAGTCTTCCCTTTAAGGGACTATTCCTATTTTATGAGAGCACCTACACCTATGTTGTTAGGTCCTATTCCTACACACATGAAACTTAAAACTCTATGTTGTGCTTAGAAAACTTGATTTAGTGTGCAAAACCCTAATCCTCCTTACAAGTATGGCAGGAGAAATAATTATTTGTTTGTTATTAGGATAGGTTGGACATCCTTAACAACCCATTGTGAAGAGATTTTTCTACATACCAATACTCCAAAGAGGAATCAAGCCCGATGTAGTTCTCCCACCTAGTGCTTGATGCAAATGCAAGTAAATGCTAGAATGAGAGTGGACTTGGAATCCTTGAAAAATTGTGCTTGAGCTTTGAAATATTTTAAAATTGGGCATACGTCTACTGTAGATGGTAGTATGTAGAATTAGGGTAGAATAGGGATCAAATACCTCAAATTTTCTTAACTTGTCTTTGGTTTGAGTGTGGTTTTGCATTTATTTTCCATGTAGTGAATAAGGGTCAAATAAACTTGTATTTATAGATATCTATAGCTTGTGTGGATAATAAAATGTGCTTAAACTAACCTTAGGAGGGTCACACATTGGAAAAAGTATCTCTTTTAGAGAGTTGGGGCTAATGATAGTAGCACCCAATTGGGGACACTAGCATCATATGACTGTAGTATCCTAAATGTGGTGCTAATCTCCACTTAGTAGATTGTTAAAAAAACTAGGTTGGGATATGAGAAGACAATCCTAAGATTGTGTTTTGACTAACTGTAGGTGACTGTGGTCTACTCAATGACTAGAAAAGTGTGTCTAAGGCTCTAGGTTACGTCTAGGGCTAAGCTAGGAATAAGTTAACTTAAATGACACTCTTAGTATCCAATTACCACTTTTAGGTGATTACACTAGTACTTAGTCATGCATAACTAAGGATAAAAATAAACATAACACCCAACTTTCATACTAGCCTCATTTATTTGATGGGGGATACAAATGGTTGGTAGGTGTTGTTAGAGCCTAGAAACATTCCCCATAAAGGTTTTCATGAAAGCAACAAGTTAATTCCCAATGATAAACTATTAAACATCACCATTATGGATTCGATGGTCTCTTTAATAAGTTGTGTATCCTCCTAAGAATAATATGATGCCTATATCTGTTCTTTAATGGATTTTATGTTCTTCAGGGACTATCTAGTAAGCTAATGAAAACTTTAGATTAAGACTTATTGGTTGTGAAAATTTCATTGATGTAGTGGTGCAAAGATAATAACTCCCAAAGATTACCCATCATGTACAAAATTTAATAGAGGGTGGGTATTTCACCTACATTTAAAACTTTATTAAATTAAAAATTTATCCTCTCAAAATGAGTAAATCGAAGGCTCAGTGGTTGTGATGCAATCTTGTTTTACCAATAAAAAATAGGGCTTATTCTTCATGAATGTCTTATTTTAATTATTATCATGACCTATAATTGATATAACCTTTGAACAACATCAATTCCAACCAGTTCAACATTATCATGAGTGAAATAGCATTGTTATATTACATTTGCATGATAAGGTGTTACCTTTCCTAAATTTTGGACCATCGTTATACCCTCTTAGCGTTATGTTACCTAATTATACTGTTGCACTATTCACATGGTATTATTAGGCAATCAATTGAAAACCATTCAAATTGAGTCCATTGAAACATGAATCCAATTTGAAGTTAATTGTTCATATTTGGTTGCTTTTGAACCCTATTTATATTACAAGCCAATCAAGACAAATTTGGTTTGTTTTGAACCACATTTCTATTATGACCCAATCAAGCCAAATTAGGTTCATTTTGAACTACATTCAAATTTAATCAAGCTCATCTTGAACCACATTCCAATTCAAAATCACTTCTTATATTTTCATTCAATCTCCCACACTTATCAGTTGGGAATGATGAAATCACATCATTCATCATTTCTCCCATTGTAATCCCATTTCAATCAAAAACCTAGAACACCCTCTTTGGGCCCATTTATATAAAAAACCAAGACAACCCTCTTTAGGCCCATTTCATATCAAGAATAAGATTTCCTTCTTTGTGTTAATTATATCTAGACAAAATACACCCTCTTTGGGCCAATTTAATAGAGCAAGACTGCCCTTTTTGGGCCAATTATATCAATCCAATTCCACCCTCCTAGGGCCCATTCTATTTGATCTAATCCTACTTGCATGTATCCTTACTTAGGGGTATCCTTTATTCTATCTTGATCCATGACATTCGAAACTGATTGGATGATTCCATATTCAAACAATACATTTATAAATACAAGAATGCTATCATTTTATGGCTCATAGAAGAGGGAAGAAAAATCCCACCTAATTTTCCTATAGAAAAATTTCATACCTTTGTTCAAAAATAGGAAACACCTATGTTAAAGAGGAAACTTGTAGACCCACCCCAACATAAACATGCCATCACTTCTCAAGTATAATAAATTGGTCATCTCTTCATTACTCGACTCATGTTTACTTTAAAGTCTTATCTAAACTACTACTTTATTTGATAATTCCCAATTAACTTATCCAATATCCAATTTGATCTTAGAGCCACAATAAATCCAATAATTTCCCCTCCAAAGGTCATTATCTATTGAAAACTCAAGTGTGTCCAAGTTTGAAAATTATTTGATCAGGATGTGTCATGATCCCCTTCCCAAGCATGATCAAATTTGTTTACTTCCAAACCAAGACCAAGATAGTCAACCCATTATCAACATTTTTATCAAATCACCCATCTTTGATCAGCCTCACATTGATGAGCGTTGCTTTGACATCCCATATATCTTTGACATAAAACCACTTTTTGATGGACCCATCTTTGATGAACCTATTTTTGAAGAACCCATTATTATTGAGCAATAACCCATTATTTGTCTATTGTCAAACATTCCCCATTTTAAAAAATTCCTTCATCCCAAGGCTTTAATTTCCTAGTAAAAGGTGAACAAGGTAATTGTGAACAATGTAATTTAACAAGCCCTCTTTGTGGCTACATCTAAACTAGTAATAAATTCCATTTTATACCCAACACTATAATTAATATTAGCATGAACATCAACATGAACATCAAAATCAGGTCCTAGTTTATTATAAATATCAGAATCAGGTTCTATTCTAGAACCAATATAAAATTTAGAGTTAGAAATAAAATCAATGCCAGTCTTAACATCAGATTCATATCCCCTTAAGTCATATTCAGCTTCAAAATTATAATACATTAGTGGATGTTATGATATTGGCTATACACTTCTACTAGATCCACTTGAGTCTAAATCAACTTTAGAATTTGCATACCTTAAAACATATTTCAACATTGGTTACACACTACTAATAGATCCACTTAAACACATTTGTGATCCTTCTACAATTTTTGAGGACATTTCCTTCAACATTGATGCAAGTTATTATAGTAATCTATATGAGGATTGTATGTCCTTTTATATATTTCATTATCATTACTCTTCCCTTTTCCATTACCCATTCTAGCCATTACATTGACATTTATCCTCGCACATCCATTGATTGAGACCAATAGAATCACACATTATTGAACTTATTCCATGGTGATATATCAATTATATAATATCTAGAGGACCAAGACCACACTCAAACATAAGAAGAACTTATTAGTGAAACATTTTTTGAGGTGCTAGGAGATGATCAAATTCTAAACTCAACATATTCTAGTGATACCTTCTTTGAGGCACTATGGGACAATCAAGAAGACTCTATTGGTGAAAAAGTATTTGAGATGCCAATAGTTGAGCAAATAAGCTCTTCATTGCTTGATGAAAATATTATTGAAGTCAATATCAACAAAGACCATAATCCAAATATCACTTAGATTGCAACAACTCCTAAGCCTAAAGACCAAAAAAAATATTGTGATCTTATTGAGAGAATTTTTAGAGGTCTTTGGTTCTATTACAACCAAAATCATGTTGAATCTAGAATTAAAAAAAATATGTATGACTAAAATTTCAATATTCCTTTGGCCCCCAAATATTATACATTCCATTTTGATCCTATTATTTAACCAAATCTTATATTCCATTATCAAATCAAACCTTTTATCCAATGCTTATCCTTATTTATCATTACTCGGAGCACTCTCTTACGTAAAAGTTACACAAACATATTTCCTATAGGTTTGGAGGAAATAGAATCAACAACCAACAAAGATCACAACAACATCAGTACAATCCAAATTAGCAAAAAAATTCTAACAAGGTAGATATTTTGAGTGGGTGTGGGATAGATGT
The DNA here is from genome assembly GCA_037957365.1 of Torreya grandis. NCBI lineage: Eukaryota > Viridiplantae > Streptophyta > Pinopsida > Cupressales > Taxaceae > Torreya > Torreya grandis. The sequence goes on from JARHVA010000844.1 coordinate 4,065,228, forward strand.
TAAAAAAAAATTAACATTATGCATATCATAATCCTCCATTGAGGTGAGATGCTAATAGGTAAAAAATAATTAAAATTTTAAATTAAAAATAATGAAAAAAGTAAAAAATAATTTATCCAATGGTGAAATCCATGCTTATGGTGCCTTGGTAAGTACCATGATGAAAACCAAGTTTATGGTGTCATGCATAAATAAATCATTGTTTGCAAGTACCTTAACACTTGGGGGAAACCCTATTCACATTTTTATCCATTATATACTATCCATTTTGGCCATTCCATTTTGTTCATCCAAAACCCATCCTATCATGCCCTTCAATATACCCATCCTAGAAGGAATATTGAGACCTGCTTTGGGAAATAATTTGGAATATTATTTTCATGATACTTTGATGACTAAACACATTTGGTTCTCATGTGACATGGTCATTGGAGATTCCTAGTCCCTTCTCTCATTGTCATCCATTACTATCCAACATTATCCATTCATCTTTCATTCATTATTATCTCCTATTATTTGGAGAACTACGTTGGCCTGAGGTCCATTTGGACTATGTAAGTAACAATCAGTCACATGGAGTTTTTGAGGTCAGCTCAACAAACATTCCCCCACACTCTCTCCATTTTATGAGTCATTATCCATTCTAGTGCTAAAACATGTCTTCCCTTTGTGAGTGATCCTTTGTAGATATTTATTCCAAAAACATTCAAAACATTTCAAAAATCCTAAACATTTGAAAAATCTTCAAATCTCCATGAGAGATATAAACCTGTAAAATTCAAAAACATTTGTCTTGTCCTAAATCCATTCATTATCCTTGATTTATCATTGAGACATTTAATTTAACAAAATTAGGATGTGTCCTTCCCAAATCTGCCCTATTGGGGTAGATTCATTATCAATTTCAATCATTTTAGTCACCTTAGGACATGTCTTTTCCCCCATGAGATGTGTCCTTCCCTTGCATGTATCCTTATTTTGGGGCACCATCAAATTATCATTATCATTGAGTCTTCACATGTGGATTTTGAATTGATTAATGGTAAGATGTTTTCTATTGATTTTATTTTCAAGCTTTGTGTGTGTTTGTTTATTTGTTTAATTTTTATTACGCCTTAACTCAATCTATATGTGTCTAAGGGGTGATTCCTTATGTTGGTACCTAATTCCATCCATTGACATATGATAATAATACCATATTGATTTTTTTCATATCATGGTGCATTTGTGTTATTTATCTATTGGATTGAGGGTCGATCCTTATGCACATAGTGGCTAAGTCATCATGGTGTTTTATATCATGATGCATACTATCACATGCTACATTAAAAATCAAGAGCTTGAGGTTTATATACAATGTCTCATTATGGTGGTAATTTATCCCATTGAAAAATCATTTATTATCTAATCAAATCATTTTGGTCATCTTTGACCACATCACATCATCACATTTCCACTGATCAAATCAAAATAATTGAACATTCTAGCTATATATATGCCTATTAGGATGTGAATCTCTGAATGAGCATGTAAAAAAAGATTCATACACATTGGTCAATCTTCATTATTATCCATTCACTTTATTCTATTATTCATTATTCCTCAACCATTTTTTCCCATCTTGGGGGAACAACAACGACGTGAGGTCCATTTTGGACTATATAGGCAAAACTTAGATACATAACGTATCTAGGGTCAAATTAGCTCATATTATTCTAATTTTTATTCATATATTTCACCTATTTTCCTCATTTTATTTTCTCCCACTTTTGGGATAACTGCATTGGTTTGAGGTCTATTTAGACTATGTAGGTAGCACTCAATTGCGTCTAGTTTCTAAGGTTAACAACCACCATTATATAATTGATATTCAACCATTATTGTGTTTTTTTATAATCATTTATTTTATTAAATTTGAGCATTTCATGTTCTTAGTTTTTATGGCTTCTTCAATCTTTGAAAATTCATTATACCATGACACCTATGTTTACATCATTCATCTCATCTTTAATCTATGTACATGTTAAATCCTTAAGTTATGCTTACCAATCAATCAATCAATAAATCAATTTATCATTAAATCAATTTATCAATAATCAAATGTGCCCTTCTAGGGCACATTAATTAGATCAATGATGAAGTTTGACCTACTGGGGTAAATCATTTAATCAACAATCAAACTTGCCCTACTAGAGAAAATTAATTAATTGATCTTTTCTACCCTCTTTGGGTAAATTTAGTCATTCAATCTGTTAGGGTGTGGAGCTAAAAGCTTCACCAAGGAGCATACATTATCAGTTTTGGGTCTACACAGACACTGGTGTCAGTCAGGAGCAACCGACGTCGATTAGGAGCAGTTGCAGAGACGCCAACGTCGGTAGAGGATCGGTCGACGACGGTCACAGGCGAGCAGCAGGAACCGACGTCGGTTACCTGTGCATCCAAAAAGCTATTTTCGTGGACAGAAGCGAGTGTTTGCATGATGAGTTTGAGTTTTAGTCTCAAGCTCGCATCTCTATTATTAGCAATACTATTTTTAGAGCCCTTGTTCAAGTGGCTTAACTGTTTGTTGGAAGTGCATGCTCAAGTCTCCTAATTCTATATGTAGAATTAGATCTTCTTAGCTTATTGTAGTAGTTGTAGTGGATTATTGTAGTAATTTATTTTATGTGAAGAACAATACAGAATTGAATCAATCCAGGCTTGTTGGAGTTGATTGTTCTTAAGAGAGAGAGCTCTTGAGGAATAGAGATCTAGTGAGAGATCTATACATCTAGGAGAGGTGTAGAAGAAAGAAGTTTCTTCAATTGTATTCCTTTTGTAAAGAGTTTGTTAATACAAGTTTTTAGGGTGGTTTCTTGTATCTCTTGTTCTTTCTATTATCTCATTCTAATTACTTGTCTATCTAATTTAATTCTATATTTATTGCTTTCACAAGTGTAATCTATTGTTGGTTGATCCCCAACAAGTGGTATCAGAGCCTTGGTTGTAGGTTCAGAGCTTGATATCCATCAAGTGGTATCAGAGCCTTGGTTGTAGGTTTAGAGCTTGATATCCATCAAGTGGTATCAGAGCCTTGGTTGTAGGTTCAGAGCTTGATATCCAACAATTGGTGTCAGAGCTCAGGTGCACTAATAGGTGGTTCAGATCTGTGTAGTGTGTATTGATTACAGGTTCTCACAGGGGTTTCTGCAGGGATTTCTGTTTGAGTGGGAGAAGCAATGGCAGATGAAAGTAAATTGAGAATGGAAAAGTTTAATGGCAAAAATTACCAACATTGGAGAATGCAGATAGAGGATTATCTGTATCAAAAAGATCTCTACTTACCGTTAGGTGGGGTTGCAAAGAAGCCCAAAGACATGGATGATGAAGAATGGGAAGTTCTTGACAGAAAGGCTCTAGGGTCTATAAGACTGAGTCTAGCATCCACTGTGATATCTAATTTATCATAGGCAAAGTCTACAGTAGAGTTGATGACTACGTTAGCAAATTTGTATGAAAAACCCTCAGCTTCTAATAAGGTATATCTTATGAAGCAGTTATTTAATTTGCATATGAATGAAGGTGGATCTGTTTCTACTCATCTGAATGATTTCAATGGAACTGTGAATCAATTAAGTTCAGTGAATATAGTGTTTGATGATGAAATAAAAGCTCTTTTAATATTATGTTCTTTGCCTGAAAGCTGGCATGGCTTAGTAATGGCAGTAAGTAATACTGCATCTGCATCAAATATTTTGAAAGTAGAGGATGTTGTTAGTGTTATCTTGAATGAGGAAATACGCAGGAAAAGCACAGAAGAGGCATCTAGGAATGCTTTAAGTTTTGAGAGCAGGGGAAGGCAGAAAGAGAAGAGCAAAAAAGGTAGATCAAGATCCAAATCAAAGGAGAAAGGCAGATCTAAATCCAAAAATGGTAGAAGGCCACAATGCTAGAATTGTGGAAAGATGGGGCACATAAGTAGAGATTGTTGGTCAAAGCCTAAGGAGGACAATTAGCACGAAGGAAAAGAAGAAGCCAAGGTTGCAGGTATTGCACAAGATGCTTTAATTTTCTCTCTGCATAATAATATAGAATCTTGGGTGTTATATTCTAGTGCATCTTTTCATGCTACCCCTAACAGGGAATATTTTAGTGACTATATCCATGGAGATTTTGGAATAGTGTATCTAGGGGATGATGAGCCCTATAAAATAATTTGTAAAGGTAAAGTGCAGCTGAAGATGTAGAATAGCAACACATGGGTGTTGAGAGATGTGATGCATGTTTCTAGCTTGAAGAGAAATTTGATTTCTGCAAGAAAGTTAGGGGATGAGGGTTGTACAGTAACTCTCACAGCAGAATCTTGGAAGGTGACCAAGGGTGCACTTGTTATGGCCAGAGGTAAGAGAGAAGGTACTCTCTATTTGTGTAATTGTGTTACTAACAAATCTCCTTCTGTATTATCTACTTCAGATGTGGATGCTAAATTGTGGCACTCAAGGCTTGGCCACATGAGTGAGAAGGGGATGTCAATTCTTAAGTCCAAAGGTATGCTTTCAGATTTAAAAGGCATAAATCTAGAGTTTTGTGAGCACTGTGTATTTGGAAAACAGAAAAGGGTTAGTTTTCTCAAGACTGGGTCTACTAAGAAGAGGCATAAGTTGGAGCTTGTTCACACAGACGTGTGGGGGCCAGCTCAAGTTGCTTCCATTGGAGGATCACAGTACTATGTATCTTTCATAGATGATGCTACAAGGAAGGTATGGATCTATTGTATTAGGAGAAAATCTGATGTATTTGAGACTTTTAAAGTTTGGAAAGCTATGGTTGAGAATGAAACAGGTAAAAGATTAAAGTGCCTAAGATCAGACAATGGCGGTGAGTTTTGCAGTCATAAGTTCAAAGATTATTGTTATATGCATGGAATCCGTAGGCAAAGGATGGTTCCAAGGACACCTCAGCAAAATGGAATTGCTGAAAGGATGAACAGGACAATAATGGAGCGTGCAAGATGTATGAGATTGCATGCCAGTTTGCCCTTACAGTTTTGGGCACAAGCTGTTGACATTGCAGTGTACCTGATTAACAGAGGACCCTCTATAGCTCTGGATGGTGGTATTTCAGAAGAGGCATGGATAGGTAAAAAGGTTGATCTCTCATATCTCAAAGTTTTTGGTTGTGAAGCCTTTGTGCACATAGATAAAGAAAATAGAAAGAAGCTTGATGCTAAGTCTATGAGGTGCACGTTTATTGGCTATGGCTCAGATGATTTTGGTTACAGATTGTGGAATCTAGAAACTAACAAGGTAATCAGGAGCCATGACGTTGTTTTCAACGAAAGAGTGATGTATTATGATCAGCTAAGGAAGTTGAATCAATCTGAGTAGAGCAATGGTGAATTGGACGAGGTGAAAGTCTAAGATGAGCTCGTAGGAAAAATAAATAATCACTTGCAGGAAAATATAGAGGCCGACGTCTGTAGGTTAGGAACAAGCATCGATAGTACAGAAACTGGCGTCGGTCGTATAGAGACCGACGTCGGTAGGACAGGCACCGAGGTCGGTCAGGAAGAATCGATGTCGGCCAGTAACAGGTCTGGAAGTGACCGAGGTTGGTCACTGTCAGAGAATTCAGGTGGACAGCGTGTTGTGAACGAGTCTCAGACACCCATCAGGAGGTCAGAAAGGGTGAGTAAGCCTCCAATTAGATATTCTCCTTCTTTATTTTATTTATTGCTAACTGATGGTGGAGAACCAGAGAGTTTTGAAAAAGCAATACAGGTGGAGTCTAAGAGTCAGTGGGAGCGTGGCATGGTTGAGGAGTTGGAGTCCTTAAGATAGAACCAAACATGGGATTTGGTTGAATTGCTAGTAGGTAAGAGAGCACTCAAGAATAGATGGACCTACAGGTTGAAAGAAGGTGAGAATGGATAGATGAGATATAAGGCCAGATTAGTAGTAAAAGGATTTACACAAAAGCCAGGTATCGACTTTGGTGAGATTTTTTCCCTTGTTGTTAAAATGACTTCTATAAGGGTTGTATTGTCTTTGGTTGCTTTTGAGGATTTGCATCTTGAGCAGCTAGATGTTAAGACAACGTTTCTTCATGGAGATTTGGATGAGGAAATATATATGGAACAGCCAGAAGTATTCGAGGTCAAGGGTAAGGAGAAGTTTGTGTGCAGATTGAAAAAAAGCTTGTATGGCCTCAAGCAAGCTCCTAGGCAATGGTATTTAAAATTTGACAGGTTTATGACTGAGCATGGCTACAGTAGGTGTCAATTTGACCATGGCGTGTATTTCAAGAGATTTGATAACGGTAGATATATTATTCTATTGTTGTATGTAAATGATATGCTGGTTGCAGGATCACACATGCAGGATATCTCTGAGCTTAAGGTTAAATTAGCTCAAACGTTTGTTATGAAGGATTTGGGAGTAGCAAAGAAAATCCTTGGCATGAGCATTAAGAGAGACAGGAAAAATCACAGGTTGATATTATCTCAAGAAGATTATGTGGACAAGGTGTTGAAACGATTCAATATGCAGGATGCTAAACCGGTAAGCACACCTTTGGCTGGACATTTTAAATTGAGTAAAGAACAATGTCCTAATTCATATGATGAGGTAGAGTACATGAATAAGGTTCCATATTCTTCCACAGTAGGGAGTTTGATGTATGCAATGGTGTGTACTAGATCGGATATTGCCCAAGCAGTGGGAGTGGTAAGTAAGTATATGGCCAATCCAGGGAAGGAACATTGGAAAGCAGTTCAGTGGATCCTTAGATATCTGAGACCAACCAGTAGTAGGCACTTGTGCTATGGAGGTTTAGATACTTCTCTACATGGCTATGTAGATTCAGATATGGCAGGTGATTTGGATGGCAGGAGGAGCACTACAGGTTATGTTTTCACTGTAGGTGGAATGGCGGTTAGCTGGATATGTAAGTTGCAGAAGGTTATTGCCTTGTCAACTACAGAAGCAGAGTATATTGCAGCCACAGAGGCTAGCAAAGAGATGATAAGGATGACACGGTTTATGGATGAGCTTGGTAGGGAGCATGAGAGTTGCAGATTGTATAGTGACAGTCAGAGTGTAATCCATTTGGCTAAGAATTCAGCCTTTCATTCAAGAACAAAGCACATACAGCTAAGGTACCACTTCATACGACAGGTATTGGAAGATGGTGAGTTGAAGCTGGAGAAGATCCGTACAGATAGGAATCCTGCTGATATGCTAACCAAGCTGGTTACAAAGGAGAAGTTGAATCTTCATTCAACTTTTGTTGGTCTTCATGATTGAGTTGAAGATGGAGGAGCTAGAAGATGTTGATGTACAGCTACTAGTGCAGCTGTTTATCTCCAAGTGGGAGATTGTTAGGGTGTGGAGCTAAAAGCTTCACCAAGGAGCATACATTATCAGTTTTAGGTCTACATAGACACTGGTGTCGGTCAGGAGTGACCGACGTCGGTCAGGATCAGTTGTAGAGACACCGACGTCGGCAGAGGATCGGCCGACGGCGGTCACAGGCGAGCAGCAGGAATCGACGTCGGTTACCTGTGCGTCCAGAAAGCTATTTCCGTGGATAAAAGCGAGTGTTTGCATGATGAGTTTGAGTTTTAGTCTCAAGCTCGCATCTCTATTATTAGCAATACTATTTTTAGAGCCCTTGTTCAGGTGGCTTAACTGTTTGTTGGAAGTGCATGCTCAAGTCTCCTAATTCTATATGTAGAATTAGATCTTCCTAGCTTATTGTAGTAGTTGTAGTGGATTATTGTAGTAATTCATTGTATGTGAAGAATAGTACAGAATTGAATCAATCCAGGCTTGTTGGAGTTGATTGTTCTTAAGAGAGAGAGCTCTTGAGGAATAGAGATCTAGTGAGAGATGTATACATCTAGGAGAGGTGTGGAAGAAAGAAGTTTCTTCAATTGTATTCCTTTTGTAAAGAGTTTCTTAATACAAGTTTTTAGGGTGGTTTCTTGTATCTCTTGTTCTTGCTATTATCTCATTCTAATTACTTGTCTATCTGATTTAATTCTGCATTTATTGCTTTCACAAGTGTAATCTATTGTTGGTTGATCCCCAACACAATCTTTTTTCTAATTCCAAGCTCATAGATTTTGCCCTTGTTGGGGATCAACCAACAATGTTGATTACACTTATGAAAGCAATAAATGCAAAATTAAATCAGAATGATAAGTAACTAGAATGATAAATAGCAAACAATGAGAGATACAAGAAACCACCCTGAAAACTTGTATTAAACTCTTTACAGAAGGAATACAATTGAAGAAACTTCTTTTCTTCCACACCTCTCTCAGATATACAGATCTCTCTCTAGATCTCTTTCCCTCAAGAGCTCTCTCTCTCAATTACAATCAACTCCAACAACCTGGAATGATTCACATATATAATTCTGTACTGTTCTTCAACATTCTACAATACAATAAGCTAAGAAGATCTATCCTATTATATAATAATTAGGAAACATGAGCATGCATTTACAACCAATAGTTATGCCTCTTAAACAAGGGCTCTAAAATAGTCTTACTAATAATAGAGATGCAGACTTAAGACTATCACTTAAATCTATCTTGCAAACACTCTGTTCTGTCCACGAAAATAGCTTTCTAGATGCACAGGTAACCGACGTCGGTTCCTGCCTGTTTGCCTGTGACTGACATCGGCCGATCCCTGCCAACGCCGACATCTCTTGAACTGCTCCTGACCGACATCAGTCGCTCCTGACCGATGCCAGTGACTGTAAACCTGTAACTTCTACAAAGCACTCTTTTGGTGAAGCTTTTAGCTCCACACCTTAACAATGTCCCACTTAGAGATAAACAACTGCACTAGTACCTATACAACAACATCTTCTAGCTCCTCCATCTTCAACTCAATCATGAAGACCAACAGAAGTTGAATGAAGATTCAACTTCTCCTTTGTAACTGGCTTGGTTAACATATCAACAGGATTCTTATCTGTATGGATCTTCTCCAGCTTCAACTCACCATCCTCCAATACCTGTATGAAGTGGTACCTAAGCTGAATGTGCTTTGTTCTTGAATGAAAGGTTGAATTCTTAGCCAACTGAATTACACTCTGACTATCACTGTATAATCTGTAACTCTCTTGCTCCTTTCCTAGCTCTTCCATGAATCGTGTCATCCATATCATCTCTTTGCTAGCCTCTGTGACTGCAATATATTCTGCTTCTGTAGTTGACAAGGCAACAACCTTCTGCAACTTTGATATCCAGCTAATCGCTGTTCCACCAACAGTGAAAACATATCTTGTGGTGCTCTTCTTGCCATCCAAATCACCTACCATATTTGAATCTACATAACCATGTAGAGAAGTATCTGAACCTCCATAGCACAAATGCCTACTGCTGGTTCCTCTCAGATATCTAAGGATCCACTGAACTGCTTTCCAGTGTTCCTTTCTTGGATTGGCCATATACTTACAACTCCCACTGCTTGGGTAATATCCGGTCTAGTACAAACCATTGCATACATTAAACTCCCTACTGTGGAAGAATATGGAACTCTACTCATGTACTATACCTCATCATGTGAATTAGAACACTGTTCTTTACTCAATTAAAAATGTCTAGCCAAAGGTGTGCTTACCGATTTTGCATCCTACATATTGAACTGTTTCAACACCTTGTTCACATAATCCTCTTGAGACAAAATCAACCTATGATTTTTCCTGTCTCTCTTAATGCTCATGTCAAGGATTTTATTTGCTGCTCCCAAATCCTTCATGGCAAACGTGTGAGCTAATTTCACCTTAAGCTCAGAGATATCCTGCATGTGTGATCCTGCAACCAGCATATCATCTACATACAACAAGAAGATAATATATCTACCATTATCCAATCTCTTAAAATATACACAATGGTCAGATTGACACCTACTATAGCCATGCTCAGTCATAAACCTATCAAATCTCAAATACCACTGTCTAGGAGCTTGCTTGAGGCCATACAAGCTTTTCTGCAATCTGCACACTAACTTCTCCTTACCTTTGACCTCAAATCCTTCTGGCTATTCCATATATATTTTCTCATCCAAATCTCCATGAAGAAATGTTGTCTTAACATCAAGCTGCTCAAGATGAAAATCCTCAATAGCAACTAAAGTGAATACAGTCCGTATAGAAGTCATTTTAACAACAGGAGAAAAAATCTCACCAAAATCAATACCCAGTTTTTGTGCAAATCCTTTCACTACCAACCTGGCCTTATATCTCATCTGTCCGTTCTCACCTTCCTTCAATCTATAGGTCCATCTGTTCTTTAGTTCCTCTTACCAACTGGCAGCTCAACCAAATCCCATGTTTGGTTCTCTTTCAAGGACTGCATTTCCTCAACCATGCCACGCTCCCACTGATTCTTGGATTCTACCTGTATTGCTTCTTCAAAACTCTCTGGTTCTCCACCATTAGTAAGTAATAAATAAAATAATGAAGGGGAATATCGAATTGGATGTTTACTTACCCTTTCTGACCTCTTGATGGGCATCTGAGACTCATTCACAACACACTGTCCACCCAAATTCTCTGACAGTGACCGACCTCGGTCACTTTCAGGCTTGTAACTGGCTTATATCAGTTCTGCATGACCGACGTCGGTTCCTTTCTGGCTGACGTCGGTCACTATATGACCAACATCGGTTTTTGTCTTGCCGACGTCGGTTCCTACTTGGCCGACATCGGTCTCTGTGTTTTCTTGTTTGTGATTAATTTTTCTTGTGAGCTCATTTTGGACCATCACCTCGTCCAATTCTCCATTCCTCTACCCAAATTGATTCGGCTTCTTTAGCTAATCACTATACATTACTTTTTCATTGAAAACAACATCATGACTCTTAATTATCTTGTTAGTTCCTAGATTCGAAAAGTTGAATCCAAAATCATCAGAGCCATAGCCAATAAATGTGCACCTCATAGACTTAGCATCCAACTTCTTTCTATTTTCCTTATCAACGTGCACAAAGGCTTCACAACCAAAAACTTTGAGAAATGAGAGATCTACCTTTTTACCTATCCATGCCTCTTCTGAAATCCCACCATTCAGAGCTGTAGAGGGTCCTCTATTAATCAGGTACACTGTAGTGTCAACAGCTTCTGCCCAAAACTCTAAGGGCAAACTAGCATGTAATCTCATACACCTTGCACGCTCCATAATTATTCTGTTCATCTTTTCAGAAACTCCATTTTGCTGAGGTGTCCTTGGAACCATCCTTTGCCTACAGATTCCATGCATATAACAATACCAGTTGAACTTATAGCTGTAGAACTCACCACCATTGTCAGATCTCAGGCACTTTAATCTTCTGCCTGTTTCATTCTCAACCATAGCTTTCCAAATCTTAAAAGTCTCAAATACATCAGATTTCTTCTTAATACAATAGACCCATACCTTTCTTGTAGCATCATATATGAATGAAACATAGTACTGTGATCCTCTAATAGAAGCAACCTGAGCCGGTCCCCACATGTCTGTGTGAACAAGCTGTAACTTATGCTTCTTCTTTGTTGACCTAGTCTTGAGAAAACTCACTCTCTTCTATTTCCCAAAAACACAGTGCTCACAAAAATCTAGATCTATGCTTTTCAAATCTGAAAGCTTACCTTTAGACTTAAGAATGGACATCCCCTTCTCACTCATGAGGCCGAGCCTAGAGTGCCACAATTTTGCATCCACATCTGAAGTAGATAATACAGAAGGAGAATTATTAGTAACACAATTACATAAATAGAGAGTACCTACTCTCTTACCTCTAGCCAATACAAGTGCACCCTTGGTCACCTTCCAAGATTCAGCTGTGAGAGTTACTGTACAACCCTCATCCCCTAACTTTCCCACAGAAATCAAATTCCTCTTCAAGTTGGGAACATGCATAACATCTCTCAACACCCATGTGTTTCCATTCTGCATTTTCAGCTGCACTTTTCCTTTGCCAATAATTTTACAAGGCTCATCATCCCCTAAATACACTATTCCAAAATCTCCATGGACATAGTCACTAAAATATTCTCTATTAGGGGTAGCATGAAAAGATGCACCATAATCTAAAACCCAAGATTCTATATTATTATGTAAAGAGAATATTAAAGCATCTTATGCAATGCCTACAACCTTTGCTTCTTCTTTTCCTTCGTGCTGATTTCCTCCTTAGGCTTTGACCAGCAATCTCTGCTTATGTGCCCCATCTTTCCACAATTCTAGCATTGTGGCTTCCTGCCATTTCTGGATTTGGATCTACCTCTCACCTTTGACTTAGACCTTGATCTTCCTTTCTTGCCCTTCTCTTTTTGCCTTCCCCTGCTCTCAAAAATTAAAGCATTCCCTGATGTTTTCTCTATGCTTTTCCAGCGAATTTCTTCATTCAAGATTACACTAACAACATCCTCTACTTTTAAAATATTTGAAGCAGATGCAGTATTACTAACTGCCATTACCAAGCTATGCCAGCTTTCAGGCAAAGAACATAATATTAAAAGAGCTTTAATTTCATCATCAAACAAATATTGACTGAACTTAATTGATTTACAATTCCATGGAAATCATTTAGATGATTAGATACAGATCCACCTTCCTGCATACGCAAATTAAATAACTGCTTCATAAGATATACCTTATTTGAAGCTGAGGGTTTTTCATATAAATTTGCTAAAGTAGACATTAACTCTATCATAGACTTTGCCTGTGATAAATTAGATATCACAGTAGATGCCAGACTCAGTCTTATAGACCCAAGAGCCTTTCTATCAAGAACTTTCCATTCTTCATCATCTATGTCTGTGGGCTTCTTTGCAATCCCACCTAACGGTAAGTATAGATATTTTTGATACAGATAATCCTCTATCTAAATTCTCTAATGTTGATAATTTTTGCCATTAAACTTCTCCATTCTCAGTTTACTTTCTTCTGCCATTGCTTCTCCCACTCAAATAGAAATCCTTGCAAAAATCTCTGTGAGTACCTTGTAATCAATACACACTAACCAGATCTGAAACACCTGTTAGTCAACCTGAGCTCTGATACCACTTGTTGGGGATCAACCAACAATGTTGATTACACTTATGAAAGCAATAAACGCAAAATTAAATTAGAATGACAAGTAACTAGAATGATAAATATCAAACAATAAGAGATACAAGAAACCACCCTGAAAACTTGTATTAAACTCTTTACAGAAGGAATACAATTGAAGAAACTTCTTTTCTTCCACACCTCTCTCAGATGTACAGATCTCTCTCTAGATCTCTTTCCCTCAAGAGCTCTATCTCTCAATTACAATCAACTCCAACAACCTGGAATGATTCACATATACAATTCTGTACTGTTCTTCAACATTCTACAATACAATAAGTTAAGATGATCTATCCTATTATATAATAATTAAGAAACATGAGCATGCATTTACAACCAATATTATGCCTCTTAAACAAGGGCTCTAAAATAGTCTTACTAATAATAGAGATGAGGATTTAAGACTATCACTTAAATCTATCATGCAAACACTCTATTCTGTCCATGGAAATAGCTTTTTGGACGCACAAGTAATCAACGTCGATTCTTGCCTATTTGCCTGTGACCGACGTCAGCTGATCCCTGCTGACGCTGGCATCTCTTGAGCTGCTCTTGACCGTCGTCGGTCGCTCCTGACCGACGTTGGTGACTGTGTAAACCTGCAACTTCTGCAAAGCACTCCTTTGGTGAAGCTTTTAGCTCCACACCTTAATTCTTTTCTTCCACACCTCTCTCAGATGTACAGATCTCTCTCTAGATCTCTTTCCCTCAAGAGCTCTCTCTCTCAAGTACAATCAAATCCAACAACCTAGATTGATTCACATATACAATTCTGTACTGTTCAACATTTACTCATATAATAAGCTAAGAAGATCTATCCTATTATATAATAATTAGGAAACATGAGCATGTATTTACAACCAATACTTATGCCTCTTAAACAAGGGCTCTAAAATAGTCTTACTAATAATAGAGATGTGGACTTAAGACTATGACTTAATCCTGACATACAAACACGCTGTTTTGTCCATGAAAATAGCTTTCTGGATGCACAGGTAATCGATATCGGTTCCTACTTGTTTGCCTGTGACTAATGTCGACTGATATCTGCCGACGCTGGCATCTCTTGAACAGCTCCTGACCGACGTCGGTCACTCCTGACCGACACCGGTGACTGTGTAAACCTGTAACTTCTGCAATGTGCTCCTTTGGTGAAGCTTTTAGCTCCACACCTTAACAACCCTATTTGGGGAAAATTAAAGCATGTAATTTGTTTTAGGATCGATCATTCCCAAAATTTACAACTTTCAATCTATTTGGGGGAAGTCAAAGTGTGTCGCTTATCTTGAGATGCATCCTTTCCGATTTTGCCTCTTTGGGGAAAATAAAATTTCTACTATATCATCAATGGATATCAAAGCATGCAAGCATTAGCGCATATGGATTAATCTCATCCATAGGTTAATTTCACTCTACTTCTTATCTATTTTATTCCTTTCAAGGGCTCATCCATCAATATTATTTTTTGGCCACTCCCTCGAGGGGGCATCATGTACATCTCAAACATTGTTTGGGTTGTCATTTTAATTTTATTTTTAGTGAATTGAATAATATTCAAAAAAATCTGAACACATCATTCTTAAATATTTATTCAATTATTTTAATGAATTTTTAATTATTTAAAAAGATGTTACTTCATCTAGTGCCTTGCAATGCCCTTTCAAACAAGGGCAAAATGTAAACACTCAGATTTCATCACTTTCATGCCAAAATTGTAAATGGGATGTTTTCCTGCAATAACACACAAAGTTTCTATTTATTCGATATTTGTCTACAAAGTCATGTACACATTTTATGACATATTGGTGCATCCTTAATTATGGAAATACATTGTATGCAATCATCAACTTCATTTGATTCATCCTGAGATAAATTATGACTTTTCAAGTGACATTTTGGGATTAATTAGGTTGAGCAGTTATTTGACTTGTCAAAGGCACATCACTTTTCATTAAGTTAATTAACATTTATTAATTAACTTAATATTCCTCTAATTAGAAATTCCATAGCTTTTGAAAATATCCTATTTTATTTAATTCATTAATTGAATTATTCCTCAATTATCATGGCAAGTGGCCAAGTGGTTGATGACATCATAGACAAATATCAAGAATCATGACATCATCATGACATCACATGAAAATTGTCAAGCATTTGCATAAATATCTAAAAATATTAGAATTTGAGAAACCATGCCTAATTAATGCCAAATATTAATTGCATTCTTGCCTACCAAAATTGACTGACTTTCATCCACTCATCTTTATTGTCATTCAATGATCAAGACAAGTTGAGGAATCTATAAATACAAGAGCCATTTACCATTATTCTTAAGTCTTGAAACACAAAAATGTGATTTCATTTTGGAGAGTTATTCTCATTTAACAAGCTTCACGTTTATTATAATTTGTTATGTATCCACATTGATGGATACTTCATGCTCTACAATCCATTGATAAACATGTATGTATGCCGAAATTGAAGGGAACATCCAAAAAGAAGGTAAAAATATTTTGTTTAGATTTCTAATTCATAGTTTATTACTTTAACTCTTGCCCAATCTAAGGACCACACTTAAGAAGTTAGATTTGCTAATGCTTTATGATTGTTTTTCATAGTAATGAGAATTAACCTCTTCTATATTCATGTGTTTACAAGTATCTATATATGATAAATAAAAAGTAGGAAGGATATCACTTGAGACTTATTAAAAATATGCCCCTAGTATAGACATGCCTCTAAAGTGAGAATGCCATTAATTTTGGGTTTAAATGTAGTTTCATAACATCATTAAGTACATAATCATATATAACATGTATATATTGTATCTCACCTACTCAAATAATACCATGAGAAACACATGTAACATTTATATGTAAAACTCTAGCATAGGTATATAAGGATGTGTTTTACACTAACTTGGATTAATGAACTACATTAATCTTAATAAGATATAAAATGATTAGAATAGTACCTTGATTCAAATTTATACAATATACATAAATGCACTTTTTAAATATAGTAAATGATGATACAACAAGAGGTAAGAAGGTTCTTATCTTATTTTTTGTGTAGACCTGAAGCCTGATTATTTTGTTATTGCACTTAAAAATTGTCAATGTTTAGTATTTGATATGTCTTCACCTATTATCTTCTAGTCAGTTTTATTGGATTTGGTCAATATTGCTAGTTGGTACTAATTGTAATTGTCAGAACTAACCTTGCATGCAGTGGATGATTTGTTCTTTATGAAAGAATATGACTTCAACCATGATGGTTGTTTCTAATTTTTTCCATATCCAAATTTATGTAGAATCAATTGTATATCAAAAATCATAGTTATGCACAATTGATCCAATATAATATGAGGGGGTGCCAAATAAAAGGCTTTGAGTTGGACTGACCTTGGTCAATCCTTGATGGAATACCAAGTGTTGGAATATATTGCCAATACTCTAAAGAGGTCTCAAACTAAAATGTAGTTCTCCCATTAACTTGTATGTGTGTAATTGTGTATGTAAGAATATATGCTATTTCTCCTATTTTTACCTTGGTACAAGAATGTAAATATAAATTGACCCTTGAAGACTTAAAATTCAGCTTTAGAAATTATGTAGGTATTATAAGTATTCTTGTCTAGCTCTTAAAAATTTACTATGTTTGTCCCTAAATGCCTTACATTTGATTTGTATATATATGAATCTATAACTTTTAATTAAGTACCTAATGGAGTGATATATAGTGTGAAATTTAGAATGTAAATAAAGAAGACAAAAAATAATGTAATCATGTCTAAACTACACTAACCTATTGATAGAGCAATAACAAATAAATAAAGCTAACTAATGAAACACTAACAAATCATATAATGCATGCTCATCACATTCTCCATTGTGTGATCAATGGTAGATTTGTTTTTTCTTGCTTAATGTATGTGGTTTCTCAACTCTTCTCCAAATAATTGGGTAGCATATGGTTGAAAATTACATTGATTTCAATGGATTCACAAGGATAATTCAATAAAATTTTGATAGCTTGAAGGTGGATGATTTGAGTGGAGGATTTCACATCATTTTATAGGCTTGAGGGTGATGAGATGAATGATTGAGAATAATATGAATTTGTTAAATTATTAAAATAATTAATGATTGGATTTGAGTCCTCATCCCAATGGATGATGACTAATTACCATGTGTTGAGTAGAAGGGGGAGTGTTAGTCGGTAGTTGAGTGACTCAACATGAATAGGCCAAGATAGTTAAAAATTCAAGGGATAACTCAAAAGTTAGTTGAAATTTTGAAATATGACTCATAAGTTGGTTGAGGAAGTGGTTAGATGAGTCAAAATTTGTTTAAGATAAAAATGGAGGATGTCTAGACAAGATGAATAATCCATATTTTTTAATTAGTTTTGAGTAAATAGGTGTACATTATTTAATTAATTAATTATGAATTAATCAATTATTCAAAAAATGGAGGGAAATTATGTCAATATGGATTCAAATGGGGGATAATGGATTAGTGTGCCAAAGTTAATTTAAACACTAAATGGTGAAATTTAGGTGTCTATAATTACCCCTCTTTAAAATTGTGTTGTGACTGGAATAAGTAATGTCATTTCAAAGAATAAAGAACAAAGTAGAGCGTAGATGATTGTAGACAAAAAGTTACCCTAGGTGACTAGGAAGGAACGTGATGATGTCCCATCGAGTGTGAAAGGAATATCAACAAGATCATTCCAAGCCAAGGATCTAAAGCATTAACAATAAAAACATCACGATAAGAGTTGTAAGAGATGTTAAGATGATATGCAAAGACAAAGGTAATATCATAATATCCATAAAATAACATCTATATGTTACAAATCAGAAGCCTTTCATATATAGGTAAGGACAAACAAGAAGTAAGTCAAACATGAAAACCAACTCTAACAAAGTTTTCATGTAGAAAAATGGATGAATGATCAAAATTATCAAGGAAGATGATGAGAATAATCATAATCAATAATGGAGATACTTGTCTCAATACAAATGCTCACAACATTATAGGTCATTCATGTAAAATGATTTTTCCCTAACTATTAAAACTACAGAAATAGATTGGAAAAAAATATTTCTCATTCGACTACACACTTGGATGGTGCTCAAGGAATCAAGGTTTACAAGAGTGGATGTGGGAATGATATATCCTAACGATGGTAGGTTACACATTATAAAATGAAAATTATAGATTGTCTAATGTGTGATAAAATTATACAAGATTGATAATTGAAAGTAATGATAAATACGTGTAGCTCTTTGATTAGTTGATGATATAAAAATTTGGATGAAAAAGTCTTGAAATTGAAATGGGAGGGTAATAATGGAATGATGGAAATAAATATATGGGGGGTTATGAGAATTTTGAACTTCATTTGTGCAATTTCATTTGAGAGTTTTGATTTCTTACATATTTGGAGTGGTTGAGTTTTTCTTTGGATCATGAGGAGAAGATGGACCAGATTCTAATAGACCAGATTCTAATAGATAAATATCACAGTGAGCGGGTATGAGTTTACCAATGGCCAAAGGGGAATGATGATGCAATAAGTTAAAATTTTGGTTTTTATGTTGGATTTTGATAACATTTAATGCTTAGGGAAAGGGAAATAAATTATTTTTTTATTTCTTTAATGGTGAATTCAATGTTGATTGTGGTTAATTCATCAAGGGTAATAGTCAAATCATTAAAAAATTAGGGTTAAATCTAGTTTAGCCAATTCGTTAACTATCATGGTGAATTCATTAACAAGTGCAGTGAATTTGTCAAAATCTAAGGTGAATTCAACATTAACAGTGGAAAAATCCTTAGGGGTGAATAAGTTAGAAGCTGAGGCAAATTCATCATATGTAGTGGCAAAATCATTGATAACAGTGGTGAAATCATCAAATGTGGTGGTGATATCATTAGGGGTGGATAAGCTAGAAGTTGAGGTGAATTCATCATATACAATGGTGAAATCATAGATAGCAGTGGTGAAATCATCAGTAGTTGTGAAATTGACCTAAGGGGATATAAGATAAAGTGACATGTTATGGAATGATTGAGAATAAGTAAAAGTGTGATTTTGAGATGATTATGCATCTGAATAGGATTGACATAGTTCTTGTTTGGTTGTGATTATGAGAGATTGTCAATACTATGCACATGAGAGAGGGGATCAAGAACATTAGAGCTGATAGCCAAGTTCATGGAGTATGAGTTTGGGGTATTAGAGGCCACATGGTTATCATACATATCAAAAATTTTAGAGATGGGTAGACAAGGCCTTCCTAATGGCATGGCTAAACATTGACATAGTGAGACCAACACATCTCACATACTAATAAGTGAGATGACTATGACACTAGAGGATGTATGGAGGATTTTGAGTATTTTCATATGAGGGACACATATATTAGAGTGAGAGTGTATAGGTTATGATGCTATATAAAGTTTTTGGAGAGGATTTGATACAGATGGTGAGGGAAGGGATTGATATTGATTATTACATGGGTTTGGGTCAGACTCATTGCTAGTTGTGTTGATGACTTTTAACACTAGCATTATGATACCTAATAAGAGTGGGAGGCTATTTTTAGTAGGATTTTTAGATGTGATTGGAGATATGTTGGAGAGTGTGACATAGTTTTCATGGGGGCCATGTATATTTACACATTTGTACATGGATTTACAACATGTGTATATAGGTGGGGTGTCTATAAGATCATTGACACTATTGTAAGTGTGTACATGGTAGCACCCAATGATTGAGCATCTTATGAGTCACATAAGGATGAGGATAGAGGATGAGCCATTTTAATATGGATGGTAAGATAACATAGGGGTATGATTGACTCATTTGGGAGATATTGATTTTTATAGGAGGGTTATAGATGAGGTATGAGCTCAGAAGGTTACATGGAGGCCACATCAAGAGGTTGATCCACATTAGAGACAAGATGCACTATATATGGATTATGTGATGACACCATGCTATATTATTGGGTATCATGAGCATATCTTTGAGTGGTATAGGCCTAATAGAGTGATGAGGTAGTTTGGTATCAAGTAAGGCATTCTAGTAGGTCTTCATGTGTTTACTTGAGTAGTATGAGAGAGATCAAGATGGGTACAAGGATAGATCCTAGGATTCCAAAGGAAAGTTGGTCATAGTTGTAGACAATGAATTTATAACCTAAGAGGGATGTGGTAGATATGGGGGTTACAAATTCATACACAACATGGTGGGAGAAGTAGAGACCATTGAGGTTAATATAGCCATACGTACCAATGAGGACATATATTTAGAGATTATAGGCTATGTTCAGGACATGTCCATGTAGGAGGGGCTTATAGATGAGGATTATTAGAGATACCCCATCATAGGGTGGTAGGGGTAAAAAAGAGAGAGGATGGTGATTATGGGCATGATACTAAGATATGAGAGGTTGGAGGTGCCCAAGTACATGATACAAAGATGAGGGAGGTCAAAGGTGATAAAAGAGGAGAGATTCCACTAGTGGTGATTAATAATGATGAGGAGGGAGATGCAGAGGACATAGGGATACACATAATACCATAGATATATAGAGGGGGAGGTGATGAGGTAGGACCATATAGAATGACATGATATGTAGAGGATAAGGCCTAGATTTCTAGGCTACATAAGGATATTAGGGCTAGATATATTTAAATATCAAGTTTATGGGGAAATGGGGCTATCAAGATAATCAAAGGGATATGAGAGTGGAAAAGATGATCCACTTACAAGTGGAGGTTAAAAGGATATAAAAAGAGGTATATATGAGGACAATAGAGGGTCATGGTAGATATGGGCGTATATTGACACATGATGTTGCCATGTAGACTCAAGATGATGTGGGGTTAACACAATTATACATGAGTGAGAGGGATTCACTACAGGTAGAGCTAGCAAAGGTGAAGGAGTTACTCAAAGTACTTGGTTATCTTGCATCATTAGATAATGTCATGAGAAGGATAGATCAGGATAATTACTATAGGATCCTCTATGAGCAAGCAGTGCCACTGGAATAGTGAACATAATCATTTATAATACACTCTTCTAAGAGTAAAGTTTATGCTAGGATAGTGTAGACTATGGATTTTGATAGATCTATGGGAAAGATAGTTCAATGTGTTATAGGTCCTCAAGGAGTATACTACATCAGTATGACATGAGTACATCTATAGATGTACCATCTAAGGTTCAGGGAGAGACTTAAAGATATGATATGATTTAGCCATGTATACACACATTTTTTGATGTATCATTGTATTTATGTACTTTGCCTCATTCGATACATATATAAACATGATTATTTTTGTACTTTGACTTACGTTATGGATGGAAAATGGATATGTTATGACTTATTAATGTTTAAGTTTATATGTATGTTAGATTATTAGATGGATATATGGGACTTGTATATGCAATTGTTTCTCTTTCTTTTGTTATGTTTTAACACATGTTGATACTTTCAACATTTATTATGGTATAAAATGGATTGGAAAAATGTGTTTATGGATTGTTTAGATAACTTCCTTTGTTTGGAGTTCCAAAAATAATTCCAACACTAATAACCAATTAAGAGTTGAGTAATATTTGTTTGATATAGCATAAGACAAATGCACCTATGGTATGGAAAGACCACAATGGTTATTGAGTTATACGCGTAAAGATTGATAGACTCAATAGTGAAAGAGTTAGTGCATCATGATATACAAGACCATAATCACACCATTTTTAATTCACATAATGATCTAGACACACAAAATTAAAAATAAAATCATGATAAAAAAAAGGTTTGCAACAATAAACAACCATTTAAGTATAATAAATAAATAAGTAAACAAACAACAAAACAAACAAGTAAATGATTAATAACATAAGAAAAAAGTAAACAAATGACAATGGAAACACTCGAGATGTAAACACAAGAATGAAAATGACTAAGAAAATTACTAAACACAACACTAAGCAAATAACTTCTTGGATGCCCTAGGGTTGAGTTAAACCTTTGGTAATTGAGATCCCTGGAAATGTTGAACATCTGATGAGGAAATACTTATAAGGGATGACTAAGGACAAAGGAAACTTTAGCAATGGATAAATATGTTATGGATATGAGTGGATGATGGA